>CAKLNU010000915.1:57500-1257500 GCA_922788865.1 Poeciliopsis turneri
ACACACCTCTTCCCATCATTTGTGCAGGCCATTTATTGGAAACACATGTTGGCAGTGGTGTCGATACATCATCCCACTGTCAGATCATTTCACAGGCATAATCTTTGCTGCTGCCATTGTGTGACACTGATGCTTCCTCCACCATCCTAAACGTTCTCAGTGAAAACACATCATCTCAACTGCACTTTGCATATTTAAAAAGGCAACTACAGATGCAAATGAATCCAGCAATAAGGGCATTGAACAACGACGGTGTCAAACAATCACCACTACAATAATTTCTCGAGAACATTAACGTAGTTGTGTCGTTGCCTGATTAGATCGTTTTCATTTTAGTTTATCCTTTTCCAGTGGACCTTATGAGTCATAAAATGTTGTCATTTAAAACCCTTAAAACAGATTTATATAAAGGTTCTCGTATTTCAGTCTAAAAATTTAATTCATAATGCATTGCTTTGTCTTGGTCCATTGCATAAAATCAAAATAAAATACATCGTGTTTTGACAATATGTTCAAGATGACGTTAGAACCGATCCCTAACGGAAATTATAATCAACAACAAAAAATATTGCCCCAAATAATTAGAAAGCAGAACAATCATTCATTTATTTTCTTTCCAGCTTCATCCTCTTCAGCGTTGCAGGTGCTAAAGTCAGTCTTCAGTACCAGTCCATCAGTGGGCCAACACAGAACCAAGCACTAGCTTGCATCTTCAGCTTGAAATCACTTGTTAAGCTCACATTTATGTTATTGGATTGTGAAAGGAAGCAGGAGTATCCAGGGAAAACTCTGACAGTCAGGCTTTAATATGATTGGAATGATGTGTGTGTGGGTGCGTGTGTGTGTTATTAAGTAAAGCTGTTTAACAAAGGTTTAGAATCCAGCTCCGATCTAGGATTTCCTCAATACCTTAGAGGCATTGCAGGAATTTGACCCAGTTTGACACACACACACACACTCTGACACAGCACAGCAGCCCAGAGACACAAACACAGAAACTTAGATCTCAATCTGCTGAAGGAGTCGGTGCTGGGATGACTGCTCCACTGACTGATTAATAAAAAGAACTGTTCCAGGTGTTTTCTCCACAGGGAACGCTTAGAGACTTGTTGTTTTCTGCTCAGGCAGAGTGAAGCTGCATCATCCAGTGAGATCTGCATTGCAGCATCTGAGTCCATCTTTACCCCCCCACCCCAACCACACACCCGTTTCATCATTATCAATACCTGGTTGACTCACAAATGATGCAGTTAGTGAGCCGGCTAATGGGAACAACAATCCTGCTTCACAAGAGATCCATTAGTTTTTACAGGGAAGCAGGCAGCCAGTAGCTTTAAATCACTGGGAGCTTTGGGAGGTCTTTATTTGCAATGCAAATGAGTAGCACAGAAAATTATTTTAGAACAAAACGAGAATGTGATATTACATTCCTCCTGGAGTCCTTTTTCTGCAATGTGACTGTGTACAGTTAAATTTTTTATGTGTGCTCTTAAAGAGATGGCCAGACTTCTTCAAGAGTTAAGAATAGAGCAGCTCAGGACTTCTCCTGTGTTATTTTATTTTATTTTATTTTATTTTATTTTATTTTATTTTATTTTATTTTATTTTATTTTATTTTATTTTATTTTATTTTCAGTCTCACTCACTGACTCTCTTTCTGTCTTTTTAATGCCTCCTAATCTAGTATTAAATCTAGATCACAACAAAACTTATGCAATGCAGGGATGAACTAAATAAAATGTTCTGTGACCATGAAAGACAAAGACAAAAAAACTTGAATAAACCAGAGCTCCGACATTTGAATATCCTCTACTAAACATTACGTTTTCTGACTACATTACATTTCTTGTAAATACCAACAGTTCAAAAATACAGGCACACATACTTCATTTCCTGCTAAAGTCAGCAATTGAGATCAGCATGCTCACTCCTCTGCAGAACTAACTTTAATGTGAGTTTGGACTCATTTCCCGCAGCTGGATGCTGCTGATGTGAGGTGAATTTGAAGAAGCTATAAAAGAGGTAGTTCTTTTATGACCTGCAGAATCATTGTTCCCAAATTCTGCACTAAAAACAACCAGATTTACAATCCCAAGTCTAATAAAAATATATGTCAGAGGGCCCCACATCGTGATGCGACTGCCACCATGCATGATAGTTGATTTGTGGACTCAAAATATTAAATAAGATAAGCAGAATGACATTAAGCCTCTGTAATACACACATATATATATATAGATATATATAAAGTAATTGGTTTTAAATGTTTTCTTTTCTGAAAAACACACCACCAATAAATCTCTGGCTCTGAAAGGAGTGAGGGATTATTTACATCCACAAGGGGGCGTCCTGAACTGTCACACAGTTGGTTCCTTTCACTGGAAGTAAATGGCCCCTGATCCAACAGCCCTTCCTCACTTTGCAAAGCAGTCAGGCGGTCGTTGGTTTGCTCTTGGCGCCTGGTTCATTGGGACTTTCTTCTTCACTCCAACAAACTCATCACCACTGTTCAAGAGTCAGTGGGGTTCTGCAGACTACTGCATCCAACACTTTACGTCATACTTGGAAATGAATCAAAACATCAGTGCACATTCTGTCGTTTTTCTTCAGTCACTTGGTCAAAAGCTGTTATAAATTAGCTGAAACACCCATATTGTTTTGGAGAATATTTTACACCGATTTTGGGTGATCGGGTTTTCTTTGTTGAGATGCTTCTGAAAATATCATCATTATGTAATGAAGCTGTTCATACATTTTTTATCATAGGGTAGCACGACTCAACAAAAGGCCTGCCCCATTCTGATTTAAACCAGGGAGCTTTAAAATCATTTAGTTGGAGGTTCTTTTTAATCAGTTTTCTCTAAATGTTATTATACTCTGCTCTGAGGCCTAAATGATTACGAACATATATTAATGCATTAAATTATGGTGAAATACATTTTGCATCAGTCAGCTGTCTTGTCAAGTAAAATAGGTTTTGCTTTCCTCTGCTTTTAAACATGCTGTTCCCTCCAACACACAAGCATGTGATGACACACTCTCATCATTTTAGTGTGACAAACATCAAGTGTAGCTCATGCTGTGTGTTGTCCAGAGTTCAAGGATCCAGCAACGCCAACTCTGACAATTTGTAGTGTTAGCTAGGAAGGCGCACGGAGGTCCCTGTGTGAATGTGCACATCTGCAGAGTTTCTGGAGGCAGTCCCGCTGTTGGGATCCCTGCCGCCAGCCCAAACATTCCCAAAGCTGAAGTTTTCCATACAATGACAGATCTGTGTCTGGTTAAAGATGTTCCTGTCAGACAAAACCTGGACTGAATCTATGAATTTTAAGGCAGTTTACTGTTGAGAGAGTTGTCTCGATAATGAAATGAACTGGATCTGTTTCGATATTTAGTATATAATGTTTGTTTTATTATGTCACAAGGCATAATTAAATAATAATCACCGTAAACCCTCCATAGAATCGCTTTACTTTCATGGCTCCACAACATGCAACTGCCTTCAAGCAAGAAAATAGAAATTAGCGGAGCAAACACTGAAAAATGTGAAACTCTGATCAACAGATGTCATTTCAAAGGTCAGTCCACTGGGCTTAAAATATCTTTTTTGCCCCTTCACACAGAAATGATGGTAGTACAGAAGTGTAGGAATGCGTGAATGCTTCCAGAGTGTGAAGTCACAACTGCTTGCCTGAACATTACATAATTTCACTCTTTCTCCCCGATGCGCTCATTCATCACTTCTCTAAATGTGTGGCGCTCTCGTCATTAACCTGGAGGCAAGGAGCGTCTTCCGAAGCCAGATATGCATCAGAGCGTGACGGCGACCTGCCTGCAGCCTCTGCTTGACTGTAATAATCATCTGCATTGAGCTGTGTGGAAGTCAGGGGCCACATAACTCTACCGCTTTCTCTTATTAACCGAGAAACCAACTCGTGTCCTCTTTCTGCTGGAGAAAGATTGTTTAATACAGTGAAGAACAAGCAGACCCTCTGATTAGATGCATTAGCCAGAATCCCTAGAAGCATTTTTTTTGTTTTGTTTTTATGTATTTATGCATCCATAAATATTCAAGTTTTTGACATGGATGGTATTTATGAACACTCGGTAAGAAAAGGTTATGATGTTCATTCTTGTCTGTGAGCTGTGAACAACTGAAGCCTCAGGGCTGCAGCTGCTCAGCTCTGTAACCTCTATATGATGTTGTGTTGCAAGAAACTATGTCAAACACTGGATGCACAGGTTTTACCTTTGTTTTTAATATATTATTATTTTGGGGTAACAGGTGAAGCTCTGAAGTAGGATGCTGCTATGTGAGACAAGTTGCTGCCGATTTGCAACAAATCAAATTCTTATCTGGTCTTTAATGCACTGAAGCTTGACTATGCACATAATTGTAAGGATGTATTATGCCTCTATGAGTGCACAGCTGTGGTGTAGTACACTATAGAGTGAGAGATTATTTCAGCTCAATTTGTGGTCCACTTTCTAAACCCCCCCACAATAAATGTAACCACTAAAAGCACATTTGCTCCGCTCACCTTCTGCATGTCCAAATACGTCTGTGGCAGTCCCTTTCCAGTTATAATGACATTTACTTTCTTTTTTTCTTTTTTTTTTTGCCATATCAATAATGCAGGATTAAAACTGTTCCCCTTTGAAGTGGCGGTTAAGTAATCCAGGAAGGATTGCTCCTGGCATCCCATTTTCAGCTCAGGGAGGAAAGTGAGCCGCTGGAGTATAAAAAAAAAAAAAAAAAGGGAAAAGGGGAAAAATCCTGAATCGAGAGGTTTAGGCTGAGAAGAGTCGGTTACAAGAGTTAGCTTTAATCTTCTGCCTCGGAAATCTGCTCTGCCGTGATTAGTGCGTGCACATCACATGCCGAGGCAGAAAACAGAAGATTTTTCAAGGAGCGTTAGCTTAAAGCAAACATTTGTTCAGTCGTCTGAATGCTCCAGGAGGAGAACAAATGTTACTCTGTGCTTCAGAAATGTTTTCCCTGAGTTGCACATGTCATGTGTAGAAAACAAAAGCTCTTGATTCAGACTGTTGCTCTGACTCTGGCAGGCAGTATTTTTCTCCTTGATTCTTCCCAACAAGAAGTTATTGTTTTTGACTGAAAACAATAACTTTAAAGCCTTTATTTTTTTCCAGCCCACAGACTATGTTTCAATCCAGCTGAGCTTGAACTTCATCTTCTGGTCGCATCATTTAAGCTCAGCCAACCAGAAAAGAGCACTGCCTAACAAGAAAAACAGATGCTGAAACGCAATGTATGAACACTACATTCGAGTGCAAGAGAGACACTTCACTCCTTTGATCATAAACTTGTTTAAAGTGGAACTTAAAACTACCTTTCAGGCATGATTTGTCTGTTTTGCTTTGCTTCCAAAGACATGTATAGATAATTTGTTGGTGCCCTACAGCTCACTGAAACATGGCATCGTTTCTCCAGAAAAGGAATTCGGATAAAAGCAGATATTTAATGTATTGTCCTCAGAAAGTAAGGAAATAAACATATGAGATGGTCAAGATTGTTTACATTATGATCAGACTAAACCAAATTAGCATCAAACGTGCTTTCAAGCTGTCGTTGTGGTGGTGCTTGATCATCGAAAACCCTCATTCGACACAAACTCTGTCAATCTAATGCTGAACAGGCTGTAAATACTCTGTAGCTTTTTATACATCTCATTCTGTGTTTTAAAGAAACGCAGAAAAAATTAGTTCAAGTTTGACCTTTCTCTTTTAGATTTTGAGCTAGATATCATCAAATGACGAACAGAAAACACAAAAACCAAATGGAGCATATTATAATCCAGTACACCATTTTTCTTTTGTGGGGTGTTTTTGTAGGGCTTGTGACAAATTGTCACTGTAGGCGATGAACCATGTGGGCCACGTCTAAAAAATGTCCACTGTTTCCATCAGTCTTCAGCCTTTTCAAAGAGAACAAACTGGTGAGCTTGGCATCACTGAGTAAACTGCACTAAACATGGAACAGAAAGAGCATATTTGAGGGCCGTCTTCACTACTTTCACTGCATGCAGGTTTTTTTAGGTCAGAGTTCAGCTGTAGTGCCAGTTCTGTGGGGGTCCGACGAGCATATGGAACGGTATTTGAAACATTTGAGAGCGCGTGAGAGGACAGTGAATAAAAAGATCAAAGTGGCGGCTGGCGACTGAACACATTATCTATGCGGGGTTTTTGTTGCGCAGGCCCTCTGTTAATGAGCATGTGTGGAACGGCGGGATTAAATAATCATCTTCAGTGAGCGGGTAGTGAGAGAGAGCGCCCGAATGCAATGGAAGATGAAGAATTTCTCAGAATTAGACAGAAGCTGAGCCGTCACAACTGTTTACAAGACCATCCTTGACACCAAAGAGATGAGAGATTGCGAGCAGACAGAAGCATCAAAACAAAGATGAAGAGTTTTCTGCCCCACTTATTTCCTCCTCGGCAGCCGTGCTGCTTCTGCTCCAAGATAAAGAACTTAATACTGTACGAGCTCAAATTGGATGAGCAGGAATCTGAGCGAATAAAGTGTTTTATGCCATGTTGCCCTTTAATGATTTGATTATTACAGCAATGCTAACTTTGCTTGTATTGCTGGGCTTGCAAAAGAACTTGAGTCAGGAACTGAACGGGGATGTTGTAGTTTGTGATGTATCTTTAACAGAATCAAACAAAGACAATTACAGAAGTTTTATTGTTTGCCACACTCCATCTTTATGCACTTTGAGCTTCATTCTTTATTGATCAGCTAAAATTCATCCACTGGTAAATGATGCATGAGCCGCTAAAGGGTGGATAAGAGAATTGTACTAAAAAATAAAACGTATCAGAGGAATGTTGTCACTTTCATGTGAATATTTCACAGGTACTGCTGGCAGCCCTTTGATATTTCTGGATCAGGTTGAGGCTGCGGGTCGGACACTGGTCAGGTGTCTGGAGCTGTATGAAAACCCTGAGGGGGACAAAGCATGTGTGAGTCACATGATCTGAGCTTTTGGCCTTCACATAGACACAGCAAAGCAGATTGGAAACAAAGCCCGGCAGTATAGTGTTTCTGCTGAGGCGTGACTGTGAAGAATGCTCCATTAGTCTGTTATATCCTGTTTTATGGAGCTGTAACAGCAAGAGTCGTGCAACATGGCAGGCACACTTTATTTATTCTGCATGTCTGCTCAGTGCCTCAAAAAAGTATGAACACCCCTCATGTTTTTTTCATTTTTATCTTTCAAATATATTTTTTTCTGAGATTCTGAGTGAATTCATAAGGTGAACTATAAAAGCGTGTTCTTGAAAAGTTCATTTATTTTGCTATTTTAATAACCAAGTTAAACACATTACATAGCCTTAGGATTACAAATAGACTGGACAAAGGACAACAGCAAAGACTACAAATAGGCTGATGTTTTCAATTTATATTTCTCTTGATTGTGAAGAGTCACCACTTACAGCTAAATAAGACACAATATTTAAGATTAGATTATTACATTAAACCAACAAGAATATTTTAGAGCAGAAATGAAAGTATTGAAACCTGCTTAAAGGTCTTCATTTTCCAAAGACTTTTTTAATCTGATGAATGAGCCTTATTGCATCACATATTCTAGTTCGCTGCGACTCAGTGAGTGAAAGGTGATTGGGTGAAAGGAGAGAGGTAACCTCTGGACTGGTCATCTGTCCATCACAGTTGTGTGGGACAGTTAATGAAGACCAGTTAACCCAGTAGTCCTATATTTTGAAGAGTGGGAGGAGCCCACGGTAGCAGGAAATAACCCAGTTTACAGGGATGGAACATGCAAACTTCCTGCAGAAAGACTTCAGACTGGGATTTGAACCCAAAACCTTTTTGCTGCTTGCAGTGTAGCCCACCCAGGAGCAGGTTTCTCTCTGTGAAATAAACAGAGGCTTTTGCACAAAGCACCCTGGTTGCTGAGAGCAAAGAGTTATTTTATGATACACCAGTGAGCTCAGAGATTTGTTCTCCCACTGCGCTGCAACGCTGCACTCACGGCCTTTCACACTGTGTAAGAAGATAAACTAGTGAAGTGTTTGTGATGCTGGATTGTGAAGCAAATGCTCAAATCAAGTCTTTAACAATTTGGAAGAAATCAAAAATGTATATGGAATAAAGACATCATTAAAAAAATATATATAAAAGAAAGATCTTTCTCCACCTCAGTCAGATGAAATGGACACAAATGGGAGCCCCCTGGGGCTGAGGGGAGGCCGGAGCACATTTTGCATGTTTCATTTCAGCTGGAAATCATATTATCGTTGCAGCCTGCCCAAGCTTGAAGTTGAAATGAACCATGGTGACGATTTAAAGGAGAATGGGATCTACAAAAGAGATGGGGGGGCAGGATGTCGAGGTGGGATTAGACAGGAGCAGAGGTGGAAGTGAAAGAAAAAAGACGAGTGTGGAGAAAATCAGGACGATATGAGAGGAAGGAGGAAGGTGGTGAGGAGGCCTTACGTAGTTGTCATTGGTGCTGGAAATAAATTGCTCTCTTGTATTTTTACAGAAGAGGAGGTCAGCCAGAGTTCAGCGGTGACAAGATTTCTGAGCATCCTTCTCCCGAGGCACCAGGAACATCAGAAGCAAAGGGTGAAGCCGTGAAGGCTGCAGCGTATTAAAACATAATGAACATATCACTTTATTCACATTCTTTCCCCCCAATTTACCTGGGTTTTATTTTCACCCTAAAAGTGCAGACGACTAAAATCTCTTTTGAACCGTATCTGCCTTGCGTAAGTTTCTATCCTAATGAGTTCTTTAATTGCATGAAAAATCATAAAAGATCACTCAAAAAGAAGCAGGAGAAATCCCTTGGAACCAGATAAAAGAGTTTATTTGAATACGAGTTCTTTTATATGGAGGACCGACTCTGTACTTTTAGGGTCATTTTGTTAATGAACAAGCGAAGCAGCAGAAGAAGATTTAGATGAAATTAGAGCAAATAAGGGAGCCTGAGACATTAATCTTTAATTCATGGAAAGGATATGAAAAAACATTACGATATAAGTCTGATTGGAACCATGTCTGATGGATACGTTTGATGAAAAACAGAGAACAACATTGAAACTAGAAAATTCCTGAAGAAATTTAACCGGGGCCCTGCCAAAGTGTGCCCGTCGGTTTGGACCCAGCGATCTGATGCTAAAAATTAGCATCAATGCTAAAGAAAGCTGCAATGTAATCAAAAGCATGTGGAGAGTCATGCTTACTCCATTCAGTACATTAAACATGGGTAATAAGTCAGAGAAATAGCTAAAACCTAATTTAAGGTAAAAGGCTAATGCTAATGCTCTGCAAGGCAGAGCCCTAACCTGTGTGAAAAAGATAATGCAGGATAATCTTATTGCACTGCCTGTGGCAGTGCACTAGTGGGGGCAGTGAAATGCTAATGTTTGTGCTAAAGCTAATGCACTGTCTTGCTGTGCAAGACAGTGCCCTAACTTGAGGGAAAACTATAATGCAAGCTAATATCATAGCAGCGCCTGTGGCGCTGCATTAGCAACAGACGAGTCTTAAGGCTTTTATTTTGAAATTTTCAATAAGCTTCATTTTAAATTTTCAAAATAATCCAAAGTGTAACAAAGTGGTTTTGTCAAAAAAAGTCACATAATTTCCAAGAGAGCAATTATGTGATATAAAAGAATGTCAGGGCTTTTATTTTGAAATTTTTGTTAAGCTTAATTTAAAATTGCCACACTAATTCCATGTGTAACAACGCTTGGTTAAAATAAGTTATAAAATCCCCAAATACAATGTAATTCTAAAGGCCAGCTCATTCCTCCTCAGTAGTAACTGACAGTTCCGCCATGTTGTAGTTCTGACAAGCACCTCTGACCTCTTTTGCAGGCACTGAGTGTTCCGCCATGTTGTAGTCCTAACCTTCAGTAATTGTAGTTCTAAAGAGGAGGTCAACTGTCATGTCAGTGTGACACACAAGGAGAGACTTAATTTTAAATGCTTGAATCATTTAGTTTTTCTGAAAGGCCCGAGAGAAATATTCAAGCTTTTATTTTGAAATTTTCATCAAGCTTAATTTAAAATTGCCACACTAGTCCTTTGTGTAACAATGGTTGGTTAAAATCAGTCATAAAATGCCCAAACACAAGTTGTTCTAAAGGCCAGCTCAGTCCTCAGAGGTCTGAGGTGCCTGCCATACATTTCTATGGCAGGCCCCAATAATGACAACTCAGTCTTGCCCACCTTTAGTACACACTAACGTTGGTAGCTGTTGCAGGGATTTTTCCAAATAAAGACCTCATGAAAACTGAGCCATACTTTTTTCTCACAAATTAGCTCTCCGAAGCGTATCTGAAGATCATCTTTCACTGACGAATCAGGCAGGTGGTAGTGTATTGTGATGAACAGAGGGAGCCTATATTGAGTTTCTGAAGATTGTTACCAGATTGGAGCAGAGGTTCACAGAAGTGGCTAACTGACTGATTTAAGGCTTTTACGGGTTTAATCTTAAATGACAATGAATACTTTTCATTTTTATCCAGTTTTAGCCGTAAATTATTTAGACCAAGGTTTTGGGGGTATTCCTTCTATATATTTGAAAAAAAAAAAAAAAAATCCCTAATTAATGTCACAAAAATTCATTTAAATAAACTAAACAGATACAAATACATTCAAGAAACATAACCAGAAATGTGTTTCTTTTTCAGCAAGTGTACAATTGAAGCAGGGTCAAAGCAATGAAAAAGAAATGATGTATTTCCACATGCAGTTTTCCAAAATTGAATTTTTTGAATCACGCTGAACATCTAACTACTGATGTCACAGGTTAAACAGTATATAGTGAGAATAAAAGGAGACAATTAGGAATGAAAAGAAAACTGGGTTTCAAGTGTTATCTGCCTCATATTATACTTTCTAAAAATATATAACAAAATATAAATTTTTTGTCAAAGTAAAGTGGCTTTAATATAACTAGGAAGGCAGCACTATCTACATTACATTTAAGTGTCCATATGGTCCCTGGACCCAGAACTTTGGGTTCTGGGCCCAGAACCCAAAGTTCTAGATCTAGTCAAACTGAGTAGTCAACTCAGTTTGACTACTGTGGACTCTGCTGTGTAGAACAAACAAACAAACAAATCCAACTAAATCTAAATTGTATTTGGATTATAATAAAAGTTGCTACGAAAACACATTTTACTATTCCTGAGAGCACAGAGAAGTGCATCAGCATTCAGCTCTGATGCTTAGAAGTCATAAACATGAAAAATAAAAGCTCTCCCCTCCATCTGAGCCCCTGCCCTTCCTTCCTCTGCTAAACCTTTGTGGACGAGCCGCAAAGTCTGTCGGTGCTCAGGAAAGCGCCGCCTGCCTGCCTGCCCAGAACAGAGCAGCGGACCGGGCTCTGACGGTGACCGAACCAAACGTACTCGGTGCGAGAGCGGAGCCGCGAGCGACCAGGAGGCGTTCAGTTGGTTTAGGCTCTGCTGAGCGAGGACTGGACGAGGTTCTGGTGACGAGGGGCAGAACTCGAGTACCGAGCCAGGAGGGACAGTCGGTGGCTCTTAGCGCTGTTGCTGTTTTGGAAGAAAAGTTGTTTCTGTCCACCGGACGCAGGCTGAGGACATTTACTATTGGACGGACTGCTAGTCAAGAACATTCTGACTCGGGTGAGCATCACGCTGATTTAGGCGCTCTTGTGTGTTTTGGTAGTGGAGGAAGGTTAAATTATTGAGTTTTCCTTAAGCATTTCCCTCTCGGATTTATTATTTATCGCTTGGATCGCACCAAAATAAGCACTGAACTTGTGGAGTTTGTTGATATTTGCAGAAGGCATGTTCTGACATTAATGGCACTTTAGTACCATAATCAGACTACTGTGTGATTGGCAGTAGTCTGATTTAAATAAATCTGAGTTTCCCCAAGTTTTTCCAGAACTGAACTTACTTCCTTTGCCCTGAAGAGTCCTACTGTGTGTGTGTGTGTGTGTGAGAGAGAGAGAGAGGGTGTGCACCAGTTGCAATAGTTATTCACTGAAACAGCTGGGATGGTGATAACAGAGCAATACTTATTCTCTGCCTTCAACAAACACACACACGCATGCGCACGCATACACGGTGCATTTGGAAAACACTTAAGTTGTCATCCCATTTCTGTTCTCAACGTCTGCAGCTGCTTTTGTTACACAATAAAGACAGAGGAAAACGGAATGACATGTCATGGAAAGAAAAAAGTTGAACAAGACATAGCTGTTCAATACGTCCACTGTCTCCTTAAATTTATGGATTGGTTTTAAGTTGAATTGGAAACAGCCCGGTTCTGATTGGGTCATAAATAATTCCTGCAGGAGCAGCAGGCTCTCTTGCTCCCTCTCCCTCTCTCTCTCTCTCTTTCCAAATGTAGTGAACTCCCCTTTTGCAGATGATTAATGGGTTGGATGTGGTGTTGTCACAGCTTTAAGCTGAATGCAAACATTAGGGTCACTGCACATAAAGGCATCCATGCATGCATGCATGCATGCATACTGCAAGTTTGTAAAAATGCTCTGCAGGCATCTGTGCTCCCATCTTTTTCAGAACTGTAGTTTTACAGCTCCAGAGCTTCACGTCTGCTCGCAGCAAAACCGTACATCATCCTACCCTGTCACCACAGGACATCCTAGCGCACAGAAAACGGGTGGGGGTGGGGGGTGTTGCTTTTTGGCCATTAGGATTGGAGGGAGCAGCAAAGGGGTGAGGAACATGATGCTGAGAGATAATTTTAATCAGAAGCCCTGAGGGGTGTGACATGTGACGTGCCTTGGGAAGAACATCACCAAATTCATGCTCAAAATTATCTGGAAATCATGAAGCAATTTTTTGTTTTATTCTTCCTTCTTGTAACTCAATGGATAAACAAACCTTCCTTCCTCTTCGCACATGCTTTCAGAGTGTTGGCAATCTAAACGCATGCAGTCACAGCTGGTGCACGTTTTGCCAAAACGTGACAATGAATCTGTGCCGGAACAACTTTTGTGATCTAATTTGCCCATAAAATAATTTAATTTGAAAATCACACACACATGGGGACATCTGCTTGTTCAGAGGCAATCTTATGCAATACATGGAGTAAAATCTTTCATGAGATAGCAGACATCATAACCCACATTAGACTGAGACATAAGCTGACAGCCATCTGACACGCACCTGAAAGTTTCACTTAAAAAAATGTTCATTCAGCTATTTGAGTGTCAGAATACACAACTGTTTTCATCAGCAGCAGTCATGATGATTGTGTTTTTTGGTTTTGAATAAAATGCATTAAGCAATGGGCAAGCACTTCAAACCGTTATGAAACTTTGCTTTAGGCCCAGGTGAGGAAGAACATAAAATTTCTTCTGTTGGGAAGCATCATAGGAGCTTTGGTTCCTGTTTTTGTGCAATGTTATGTAACTTTTTAATACTAGATTACGTCACTATTCCGAAATGCGCTGATCAGGATTTTGTGGCCAATTTCCGATATTGAATTTTTTTAAAGTTCAGATTTGCTAATACAGATTCTATTTCTGTTTAATAGGAGTCAAAGAGTCTTAAATCAGACTTTGGAACAGGAGTTACAATTTTCAAAATAAAGTCAAAATGTTTGCAGAATTCATATTCTTGCTGATTCATATTGTTATTTTGTGAAGGTGTTGATCCTTACCTTAATTCTGAGATTTACAAAAGGCTGCCAGCATTTTTTTTCATGACAGACAGAAGAAAACTTAGGAGGATAAAACCAAGTGACTTTCCTGTACTCTGTTTAGCCTTCCTGTTATGCTGAAATCTCTCTTTCTCTTGATCTCTCACAGCCTAAATACATGCTGTGGGATGCCCTAGGACATGATATTCCTTTTAAATACCTTTATTATTTTTCTGTGCTTTCTCTGCATCAAACACTTCACAGAAGAAAGTGACTTGTGAGTGTTCAACTCTTAGTATCTACATGGAAAAGAGTTGTTTCTTTGACCTCAAAGTACTTTTTGTGTGGTACATTCACTGACCAGAAAATGGATCTAGCATCTCTAATTCAGTTTGTAATGAGATATGGAAATAGCATAGCTTTAGCAATAGAGATTCTTGTCATTGAGCCAACAAAGAGTGTTTCGTTGAGATTTACATAAGTTTTATGTCAGGTCATTGAAATAAGACACGATGAAGAGTTCAAGTTGTCATTTAGACACACATAAACACGCGCAGAAACACACATAAAGATTGCCCTTGTGTGTCGAACTGTAATTAGTAGCCGCCTGGGCTTGCGGTGACCTTTTTCTTTTTCTGTTTTCAAAGGTCTCTCCTGAACAGCCACTACACCAGCAACACTAATGACTTTGCAACTCAGTGCTTTCACGATGTTTTCAGCAATTTTCAAAGTCTGTCCTTCAAATATTTCTTTAGCTTTCTAAAGAGGTCTGCTTATATAAGTCATGTTCACTCAGCGAGCACCTAAGCACAGATAGCCTTGTAAAGCTGACAGTGAAATGAGTTCTCAGGTGTTCTACAATGCCGTTCATTTTTAAATGCTGCTCTGCCAGTCCTGCTTCAACAAACCAGCATTTGTTTTAGTAATGAATATGTTCAGGCATCTTAAACATTAATGTGAAAGAGGTCAGGTCAGATCTGCAAAGGAGTTAAAGAGAAGAAAACTGTGATCTGCTTGTTACATTTCCATACTCCTCAACTATTTTTATATTTTTTATAGAATTAACAAACTTTTAAGAGACATACTGACTCCAGCTAATGCAATGCCTTCTTGGTCTTTGGGTTCTTATGTTAGCAAGTTGTAGGCCTTTCCCTGATGGACTTCTGCAGGATCCTTCTTGTCTTAATGCAAAGTGGATGCCAGTGAAGCAGGAAAACAAAACGTATGAATGCTTAAATTGGAGGCTGTGTGTGGCAAGAGATCATTCTAAACAGTTTGTAATGCGTTTGCTGGGTGTGCTTGGGATGAGAAGGCTTAGACGTTTTGCTGCAGGAAACTCAACAGAGCTTGGTACTTCTGGGGGATAATCCCTGATGCTGTGGTCTGTCCAAGACTGCATATCGCTTCTGAACTTTCTGGCATGTATGATTATTTGGAACAGTACGTGGTGTTCAGCAGATAACTTGATAGCGTTTGCATAAATTGGAGCAAAAATAAATCTGAGTGCTTCAAATTCTGTGTTTGTGCACCAATTTGGAGACTACAAATTAAAAAATCTCCATATTCCTGTTAAATGGTGCTGCCATGCTGGTGAGCACAAATCATCAGTAATGAACACAACACCCAAGTACACAGGGGGAATGTCTGCAAATAGTTCTGCCGTCTAAGCTGCATTAGTGCTGTTATCTCTCTGTTTCGCATAAAATCTCTGATTGAACTGTAATAATAGTGCAAAGTGAGACATAAGAAAAAATTGTATAACAGACTGGTATTTACCCATGTCAGCTAAGAACAAGAAACCAATGCTTCTGTTCACTCTGGCTCACCAAAATTGGGTCATAACAGATTTTCGTGGTACAATGAGTTTAGATTTTAGCTCGTTCCTCCTACTTGTCATTTAGACCTCGCTTTGCAGACTTTTTGCTATCGCTTTTCAAGGCAAACTGGAGTTCAATTGAATTGCTGTTGCAGTCTGACAGTTTTCGTGCTGACCAGAGATGGGAATGAAAGCCCTCTTACAATATGTAAGAAGAGAAGAAATCAATGCAGAGTAGAGTTTTCTGGATTTAATGGATATCAGTGGGCAGAGCTTTACCTCAGATCACATTAACCAGGAGTGTTGAAGCCTGCCAAATGCTCCAAACATCCATTAGCAGGCCAATCAAACTCTGTTTGCTCAACAGTTCTGTATTTAATCACCACACCCATAAGATTTTAGTAACTCGTACTGTCACCCAATTTCTGGAGAGCAGTGCTCAATATATTACACTTGCAAAACAAAAAAGTGTAATAATATTCTGTTCTGTGTGGTAAGGGCTATCATCACATTTATCCAGCTAGCTTTCTTTCTCCGTTTCGCTCTGGTTCTTTCAGCAGCACAGAAAAAGTGGCCTCATATGTCACAAGATGTCACTTCACTTCTGTCAGGAGGCTGATGTATGGGAACCAAAGAGGCCAGTGCTGAAACAGCAGACCACACACAAGATACGCTCACAGTTGATGGATGACACCAGCGTAAAGTCCAGAACTGAGGCTCATTGCCTGGTGGCACATGAACGATTTGAGAGGTAATGTCCTGCAGCTGCAGGAATTACATGTTTTTATTGGTAGTGGTTTTATACATTTGGCCTAGACTGTTTTTATTTTGAACTCAGAGAAGAGATAGTGAGGAGCAGCAGAACAAATAAAGCGTTTCACCTTCACAAAAGTGAGAACAATTGATTAAATTGTCTGTTGTTTTTTTCTCTATTGGAAACTTAATTTGTCCCAGCGAGAGAAACAAAACATGAGTTATTGATCCAATTTAAAAGCTCATTGCTGGTTTGGATTAGTAGAAATTTAATGAGTTTTTTTCTTTTAAGACATTTTTTATAGATACAAGTTTTCTTCATAAAGCCAGTCCCAGAGGATCTGAGCTGGGAAGTTTTAAAACTCTGAGATGGGTTGAGACTAGGAGCGGGCGAGGTGGACTGAAAATTGTATCACGACTTTTCTATTGGTACACCGCCTCTCGCCCAAAACTTTCGCTAGAGATGGACACCAACACCCCTCCCAACCCCACTAGGGACAAATGGATGGATGGATGGATGGATGGATGGATGGATGGATGGATGGATGGATGGATGGATGGACAAGCCTGATAATATGGACCTGTTTTAGGGCTTTTTAGACATCATTAATCGGAATTTATTGCAATCAGTATATTATCATGACATGAAATTTACCACGATAAATGATAAGCAATACAATAAATGTTTAGGTTTTTGATGTGAAGGTTGGATTTCCTCTCTTTTGGCCAGCATCCTTCTTTGAATGTGTTTTTGCTCATAAGGGTGAAACCAGCTTGGAGGATGCATCTGCCAGCTGACCCCTCTGCAGAATATATAACTTCACCCCCCGCCCACCTTAATGTGTCAGCTGACAAGCTTGGGTAAACTGTAGTAGCGTTGCCTCAAGATAAAAGGATCTGTGGTGCATGTGGGTTTGCAGGGGGTGGGAGGAAGGTGGGAGGGAGGGGTTCTGGGGTGGCTTGGGTAGCATTGACCATGAGAAAGAGTTTACATCCTGACCCCAGTGTGGCTCTGCAGACTGTATCTCTTTGGTGTAATCATGGGGTCAATCCCTCCTTCTTAATCGGTGACAGATGTCTCGACTCATCATCTGCGACTGCAATCGTTTTTTTTCTCCTCACACATGTTGGATTGTCTACATTCCCAGAAATCTTCTGGGAACCTCTGGGATGTAGTCCCAGATCTCAGTAACCTACCCCTCCCTCCCCCCCACCTCCTCCTCCATCACTCCCTGGACTGATCTGGTTCTCATGTCTTCTGAATCTTCCAGCTGGTCAGGAATTTGTTCTGCTTATGAAAACATTCGGCAGATTTTAACTCTATGAAGTGATGCTTTTGCTTGTTGTCAGCTCAGGTCGGCTCAGACTTTCAGAGCTCAGCCTTGAAGGTGTTGTGTGCTTTTGTCTCCTCTGCATTGTCCTGCTGAAAATTGGTTCCAGAGAATTGCATCCTTCTGCTGAATAAGATTTCTTGGAAGTGGGCGACAGGACAGATGGAAGAGAAGAAAAGACCAGAGTTTGCATTCAGTGCATCAGCAGAAAAGTGAAATCAAGTCCTCAGCTTGAGACATACAGAATGTGAGTGTGTGTGCTCTGCTGAATATTAAAAGCAGTATATGAAACAAAGAGTCCAGCCTTCCTGTCTTTAATCCACACACTCCTTCAGGCCTCCTCCAGCTTTTTTTTTTTAATATTTATTATTATTACTATTGTTAACTGCTTTGAACAGCATAAAGGTTGGTGTCTTTGGGGTGTCAGCGTCCCCCTCCCACCTGCCAGCTTGGGGCCCAGCCTGTTGTAAACATAAATGGGTCAAAGTTTAGTGGAGCGTCCTGTCTGACCTGGAGGAGGGAGGGGGGTATCTGAGTGCCAGGAACGGCCTGGCTGGACACAGGGTGCTTTTTTTCATAGCTTTTGTTTTTTCATCTTTTTAGTTTTTTTTTGTTTTTCTTTTTAAATCAGAGCTTCTTTATTAAACAAAATGTGGTGAACAGTAAATACCAATACCAAAAGTACTTTAATTTACTTCCCTTTCTGCCAGAGTAGTCAATAATTATTTCCATCGGGAGCAGAGTGTGAGAAAGGAGTTGCTGTAAAACAGGTTTGCACTTTAGGCTGTGATAGACAGTAACGACTTCCACACCGAAGAGCGTTGTTTTCACAAACTGCTGGGTAGCCGTGGTGCGTTTGCTCTCGAGAGCACATCTGCTGTCTGGCTGAGGTTTTGTGCAAACGCTGTGTCCTTATTTAAATTCTCAGAACATGTTTCCAACAGTTGACTGATAATTGTTTGCTGTGGTTGCATGTGTGACAGAAAACCAAGATCTGCTTTACTCTCCCCTGTTTCTGTCCTTGTGCACGGTGGCTCGCGCCAGAACTCTGAAATCACGTTGGATTTTACAAGCATATGCACGGTTCAATATAGACATGGAGGGAATAATTATTCCTAAATGTTTGATTGACTTGAAAAAGAGCAAATTTTTCTAGTGTCAACAGCTAAGCAAAAGCATGAACAAGATTTAACTCTTATGAACACTGTGTAGGACAGAAAGCAACGTTGCTCCGCAGCATATCATCTTTCTCTTTAAAGCTTTAAAAGCAAAACACTGCACATTAAAGAGACAGCAAACAACTGTGGGTCTGTAAACATGTGTGACAGCGTAACAGATTGATAGCCGAGATTAACATCATCCTCAGTACAATGTGTGTTTGGAGCATCTCCAGTTTTTACAGTTGGGGAGGCATTTGTTTCCCTCCTCAGAAGTGTGGAAAATTCAAATAGAGGCAGATTTAATAAAGATAGGACCAGCTTCCTTTGTCAAAACAGGTCTCCTGAAAACAATGACAGAGCAATTTTAATCTGAATCATGTCAATATTTGGAGAACTGTGAGATAAAGATTTGAAGAAAGATGTAATTTTGTTTTCTCTTGCACGATGATGTTTTTCTCAGCCTCTACTGCAGAATACATTCTCCAAACAAGTATCTACATTTATCTTGCATATAAACGTGGTTTTCAGCCTCAAAACGTGAAATATGTTTGATTAATGCTGCACATAAATTTATTAAAACCTTTTCATGAATCATTTACCTGCAATCGATCACAGTCTCTGCACCCTATTCTTGAAAACAAGATTTCCCATTTCAAACTGATACGGTATTCTTGTCGCATTGATTTCTGGCCCAGTATTAAACGCATCTCTGCAGATTAACATGTCTGGCTTCATAAAGGTCAGATTTCTTGCTCTAAATTCCTCAGAGTTCCTCAGTTTTTGACATCCATATTTATAGTATACTGTTAATCAATCTTCGTAAAGATTCCCATCACTAATTTTTGATCAGTAATGGACAGAAAACAATCTTTGACATCCTGGTGAATCCTCGAGACAAATGACTGCTGAAATTGGCTGTAATGTAAAGCCTATAACAATAGACAAGAAAAAAAACAAAAAACCTGTAATCCAAAAGAATTATTGGATCTTTACCCGAGGTCATGTGATCATTTGTATGTAAGATGTTAAAATCTTCACCTTCTCCTTGCACATTTCAGCAAAATTTTATTTACTCAATTAGTAATAATTGATTTAGGTGATTTAATTTAATGAGTTATTATTGGCGCTTCAACTTTAAGCAGGGATCCTAAGCAGAATAAACAACTGCGGAAAACTATAGAATTGAAGTTTTTCCCAAAGGGAAGATTTGACGTTTAATCTGTCAGTCAGTCTGTCCAGTCGTTGAATTCGTTCATCCATTTGTTCCATTTGTCTGTCTGTCCACACTTAAAGTCTGACCACTGTAAAATTATCTACCGTTAATGTATTCTTTTATTATTATTATTATTATTATTATTATTATTCAAACGTGACAAATGTTTTAAGAGGAAGATGAACAGAGGGAGGTTTGGCTTGGAAAAAGTATAGAAGTCTAACCTTGAAATGTTTTTGAACCTTTGTTGTTTTAAAATATTCCAGACTATATCAAATATTTAAAGTCAGTGTAAGTGAAGTTTCTTTTTGTAACCGGATTGTTAAAGAAGTAAACATGACTTTGCCTACTTTCCTCATTTCCATGTTGGCACGTGTTGTCCAGCGGTGCTTTGGAAAACCCAACGTTGACGAGAGGAATAGAAGATCTGAGATTTCACAATTAAACTACGTCTTATGTAATGGCTCATGTGCTGCACCTATTGCCACCATACCAGGAATTACTGGTGTGCAGAATTTAAACTATAGCGCTCGTCTGCTGTCAAAGATCAAACAGGAAGATTAAGGTGCAGACCGAGCATTTTGGAGGGGCAGAAACAGCGGCGGCAGATGCAGGGATGAGCAGATGAAATGAGGCCAGTGTCATCCTGTCTCATTAACCATGCAGGGTTGGGAGGGGATTAGCCTCGCTTACATAACTCCAGCTCCCCTTCTGCCTCCCCCCTTTAACTAGCCTATCTCCCCCCGTTTTTTTTCCAACCCCACACTCATAATCTTTAAAGAGAAGGAGGAAGATTGTTGCGGCCTATTTGTTATTCCCGCATTTTAGACTTTCATCTTTCTACAAAACAGAAATTTGAAGAAGCAGGAGACAGAAGCAGGCTGATTGTGATGGGAATTGTTGAGTAGAGGAACAGACGTCAGGAACTGAGAGAATCAGTCAACAAATGCAGACTTTATTCCCAGATGTGGTAATAAAGTGCAGATGAATCTGATGGAAAAGACAGAACAAGAGGGAAAGGAAAGATAGCGGATTGTTGGGGGTGAGGTGGGAGTTGTGGCTGGATCAGATGATCTATTTATAGTTTATCTCTGATGTTGGGTTAGACTGCTTGGCCCAATGCAGCAGAGCTCAGCATCTATGTCAGTCTTCATGTCAGTCTGCATTAGCTCTGCACACACTCACAGACATATATATTTATGAATGTACCCCGCTGGTGTGAACGCAGGCTGTCACATAAATGTGAGTGTGCTGACCTTTGCCACTGAGCAAAACAAGATCACACACCAGCATATTACCTGGCTGTGTGTAACAGAGATAGTGAGGTAAAGGAGCTGCCTCCATTCTGCTTAGTTTATGCAACAATAAACAGGAACATGTCTTCTGGGGACTAAATTAGTCTCTTTATCTTCCTTGTCCTTTCAACTCTTGTTTGTTTTGGGCTTACATTTGCATATTAATGGTCATCCTCCTTTTGTTCTCTTTCATGGTACAGTTAAAGATGACTGCCTCGCTTTCTTATTGTGGAGGAGGTTGTTGTTCTTGAGTATTGTTCCCTCTGATGACAAATAAAGGCCTTATAAAAAGAGAATGCATTGTGTTAATGACTGTGTCCCAATTAACTATTAATTATGCGATCAGTTTTTTTTATATCACACACGCGCACACACACACCCCTCTAATTTTTCCCAATCAACAGAAATTAGATTATGAAATCTAAATTCCCTATAAATTTTGAATCACGCTGACTGTTAACCTGCATTGTGCCGTGGCAAAGGATCGATTCATGAACACACTAAAATGTGAGCATTCATACGTCTGCTCCTGTGTGGTAAAATGTGGAAAGACACCATTGACTTCGCTTTTACAAAACCAGAATTTGGAAATAAACTATAGATTTGGGGGAATACTGTATGTTTTAAATACAGTTTCTTAAGAGGTTTAGATGTTTTCATCAGATAAAGTTAGAACCTTTCTGTTTTTGAGGCTGATGTCTGGCTCTACAGCAGCAGCCCTCTTGTAATTTATCAAAGTTTGAATATATTTTTGGTGCAGCTGCCCCCCTGCCTGCGCTGCGGTGGCAATACCATGTTGTTTTTTCCGCTAAGACAAAGCTCTCTGTGCGAAGAAATGGGTCTGAAATTATGACGAAAGGCTAAAATAAAGAGAGGAGACAAAGAGCGGGAAATGAATAGAGATGATCCGCGTCCTCCAGACAGACAAATTGTTACAACAGCAGAGGCAGTCTGAAAACGACTAAAGATGAGACAAAACTTCTGGCTCTGGCAGTGATTTAAGGGCTGGAAAGTAAAAATGAAAAATGCTCCTGCTGTTTTTGTTTGATTTCTTAATTATTCTCAACTCACTTCTTTTTCATCTCTATGGTCAGCTGGTACTCCTGCTGTTATCAACACAGCAAAAGCTACAATAAAAACCCTTCACTTTTTGTGGGTTGTCAGTAAACATGCAAGTGCATAATTCAAGCGGTTTCTGCTGGAGCTGCTTCTCTGAAGGTTGGTTGCAGGGATAAGTTTGGCTCTTTGTTGCTGCTACTTCCGGATTTCCTGCGGGCTAACTTGAACATTGGGAAAGACGACTCTTGAGTCTGAGTGGAACGTCACTTGATTGAATAGAAAGATGAAGTGCTCAATAAAAGAAAGTGGAGAAGTTTGATTACAGATTATTTTATTGTTGTGATTCATCAAACTAAAGATTAAAACCGGTTGCCAATACACATTTATATTTTCACAGAGCTACCAGGTACTGTTCAGATTTTGATTCTCATCACATAACAAAATCTGATGAGCATATTGTCACCTTCCTAAAAATAAAAATCATAGTATAGGTGACTGTTTTTGGCTAAATGGATTTTTGTGAAAAAAATCAAAAAATCATTGCCTTTTTTTTCTTTTTTTTTGCCAAAAGTTAGTTTAACTGAAGTTTTGACACTGATTTCAGATTCTGTAAATGTCAATTTGAGGCACACCAAGATAGAGATTTTTAATGTTGCTGCTCTTCAGAATACTTACATAAATTGTGCAGTTATATTAACATTAACATTGATATATCAATATTTTTACAGTCTGTCCTTGATGTTTATAGATATAAATATTCATTAATCTGAAGTACGTTTTGTGTGTTTGAGTGAAGGAAATCATCTGCAAGTACTTTTTTGATAAAACATACATTTCATTCATTTATGAATTATGTCAGAAATACTGTTTATATCATAAATGTTCCACATATTTAATCATGGATGGATAGCTGGACAATGAATGCCAAGCCCTTGATATCTCATAGACAGTACTTTGCATTATTTGACCAGATATTTCTATAAGGTCAACGTATCAGATGCGTTAGAGGATGGTGAGCAGGTTTAGGCAGGCTGCCCTCTAGTGAAGAAATATTAGATCTGCACTGACAGGACTTTCTACATCAGAGGTGAGGAGAAAGCTTACAGGACAGGAGTTTAAACATGCAGCAGGCAGATCCATCAGAGCAGCACGGGCAAACACAGTTCACATTGTTCTTTTCTTAACCTGTATGATGAATGCTGCTCATTAATCATGGCTATTTGTCTTCTGTTGTAAGTGTAGAGGTCAGTGATTAAACCTTGTTTTCTGTAGTGGAGCCAATTCTCTCTCTCTCTCTCTCTCTATTTTCCTTCCTCTCAGAGGATCAGAGGAAAGGCTGCCGTTTGTCACTGCTCCACTCTGCTTTTCGTGGCTCTGATGTTGTCTGTAGCCAAATCCCTGCTGAATAAAAGCCAGAAATTGAAGTGGCAAATTATGTTTTAAGTTTGTGTACTTGCACACGGAAAGCAAGCAGGAAAGTGGGCCAACCATCATGCAGGACACATTACTGCAACAAAACAGCTCTCTCCTTTTTTTTTTTTTTTTTTTTTATTGTTTTTGAAAAATGACAACGGCAACAAACATATCTGGCAAAGTCTTAACATGAGGGTTCAGTTAATGGGAAAGCTGCTAGATTTTCACTGATTGAATTCAACTGTAAAGATTTTTACTCAACTTTTCACGTGTGATTTAGCTATGAACATAAGCAACACCTTCATACACCTCTTATTATAGATGTAATAGGTGTATTATAGGTGTAATTGCCAATTTTGTTCAGGCAAAATTGGAAATTACATATTTCCAATATTGTCAGATAATAGCTGATTTGTTTATGAATTACATTTAGCATTTTGTTGTATCGTGTGTCTTTAGTTTTACTTCTGTGTGGAACATGGGGCTGTTAAATCTGTCTGTGTCAAAATATAAAAAAATATAATGACAAATAATTGATCTGTATTATTACATTTTTAATTAATTAAATTACTACTAATGTTATCATGGATTTTTACATGCTTGTCAAGCGCTTTGTGAATTTTTTTTAGGTAAACTGCGATATATAAATATTAAATAGTATAAATAATATTTACTTCATTGTAGCATTGGAAGAGACACCATGCTTTATTATAATATGATATTATACATGTTCTTCCTACATCTAACCTAAATGCTTACACCAAATTTTTGCTTACACCAAAATAGCTGTTTTTTGATAAATATCTGCGTTAATATTGACACACCCTTGTAGTGCTCCATTTCCTGCGGAATTGGTGGCGTACACATTTTTCACCATTTAGTATGCAGGTAGTATTACTATTCATATCATTAGACAATGTTTTTACAAATAAATGTATTAAAAAGGGAATGGGCTGGCACAGAGTTTGTTTTGGACTGATCTGAAAGCTTGTTTCACTCTCTTAGTGTCTCGATGGCGGAGATTAAACAACACTTTTTTCACTATGTGGTTTTTATTGGTGTTGTTCCTCATCAGAGTTGTAGCTTTTTAGCACAGGAAAACACTTTGGAGCCATTCCCCCCAAAACTGTAAGTAAGAATCTGTCTGATTTACAAATTGAGTCCATTAAGCCAGAAATTCAGTCTTTAATGACTTCCTTGGTTACATTATCCTGTGGGAGCAGAACTTCTGAATCATTGTCTCATCGCCTCGACATAAAAGGTCATCCCAGCCACGAGGACATATGCTGCAGTCGGGGTGTAATCTATCCACGGGGAGATATAATGGATTATAATCTCAATCTAATCTGCTCCCATAGGGTTGCATCCGTCCATCATGGAAAGTGAGATCCCATCTTCTGATTAGAAGATGAGAAATAAAGGTAGTGTGTGTGTCTGCTTGTATAACAGAAAAGACTGTAAGTCCTCACATATTTCCTGGCCTTTCAGGGTTTTATCAATATTAAAAAGAATTAAAAGATAAAGTTGAGTCAAGGTCTGTGCACATATACCTCTCCATATTCTCCATATCGTACTTCTAAATAACTTTTAAAGACATTGTTATTATGTGCATTAGCATCATCATTACTGTCCGTATTGCTTATATTAGTGAAACTTAAAGAGGGTCACATATCTGTTATGTTGCAGATTTGACCCACGATGAGACCCGAGTCCCTCTGGACAGACTTGCCCCCCACCAGGATTAGTGCCCCCACTTCCCTCCTCCAACTCCTGGTGGACCATGTTTCAAAATAATGTCGGTGCATCGTGTCTGTATCAAATCTGGTCTGAGACAATCATCTAATCGCTCAGATCTTATTTTTGCTTTAATATGTGGTTGCCTCCAGTGAAATATATTGCTAGCAAGACCAGACACAATTCACAATAAATAAAAATTTTTAAAAAAGTCAAGTAAGGATGAAAAAAATTGTTTTGTTTATTTGCTGAAATTTACTGACTACGAAATATTTCACAGCGCTTGTGGTGTTTAGGGAAGAAACCAATTATATCTGCCGGACTTATGTATCAATATCAAAGGTTTTGTAAATTAGCTAAAGTCCCCTTTTACTTTGCATCGGCACGTGCACCATTAATAGTCAATCCCACTGTTGCCAACTTTGCAACATTGTATATTTAGTGACATTTCAGACAAATTAATTGGTATCGGACAAAATCAAAATAAACAAGTCACTTTTTATTTATTTTTTTAATCTGTGATCAATGACTGTAATCTGTGATCAATGACTGGCTAGAAAACTGCAATCGTCAGTGCACGCCTAATGGTATCATAACAAAGTGGAAGTGATTGGGAACGACAGAATCTCTCGACGTGTAAAGTCACAGAGCAGGTTCAGCAGAAGTAGAGGCTCATAGTGTGCAGAGGTTGCCAACCTTTTTCACAGTTTTTGGCTACACACCTCCTCATCTCATGCATTCTTCAGATTAGCTCAAGAACAATCCGTAAAGTGCTTCATGCTAAGTTGTTTTTTGGGAGGTTTTTTTGTAATTAAGCAGCTGCATCCAAGCCATACAGTATCCAAGCAGCTGTGAAGCACAGCTTGGCAGTGAAGCAATGTGGCACAAATGACCCCTGCAACAGCAACAAGAGAGCAAGAATCAATATTGTATCAATTGTCAGGGAGTAACAAGCTGCCCAATTACCTCATTGGCCAACAGAAAGGAGAGATAGTTGGGTGGAGGAAGACACTGAAGATTTACATTTACATTAGAAAAAAGTTGAGCTCTGATAAATAATTGTTTAGCACATAAAACCACAGAAACACTTCTGTAATTAATTAAAATAATTTCACTCAGTGGCTTCTTTTCATGCGACAGACTGGCGACCTGTCCAGGGTGTACCCCGCCTCTCGCCCGGAACGCAGCTGGAGATAGGCACCAGCAACTCCCGACCCCGTTAGGGAGAAGGGTGACGGAAAATGGATGGATGGATGGGCTTCTTTTCATGTATTTTTGACTGGTTCTTGTTTTTGGAAAGTAGTTTAACGTTGTTGCTTAAACATGAAATATAAAAGACAACAAATATGGCAACATTTGTAATTAATGCCACATCAGTTGGAGAGGAAAATAATCTGGAATCACTGAATGTGGATTAAAATAATTCTTAGACATAATTTTATCATGAAACCTCTGTTTAAATAAATGAAATTAGTATAATGGCAACTACCTTTGTGTTTTGCCAGGTTTACCATTCACTTGTTTCCATTGTTTCTGCTCTTATTGGAGCCATGTTTCCTGTCAATGATTCAGGTTCGGCTTCTGACGTGACACTGATACAGATATTTGTTTAAAAATGCAAATTACTGCATGAGTCCAAAATTCTTTCTACACTTTATCTGATGAAAGGTTCTCCATTATTGATGTCAGTATTTAAATTTCTTTAGGAATGTTTTACAAAGTGTGTTAAAAATACTTTTGTGTTAGCTCTGTGCTATGACTTGTCGCCTGTGTTTGTTTATTTTCCCTGTTTCCGAATGAAAATCACCATAATGTACCTTCCAAGCCTTTCAGCTGCTTTCACTTCCTTCTCGGTTAGCACCAAATGCTCGACTCATTTTCACCCAACAAAGAGCCTCTTGTGTTCAATCTGGATGATAGTGAAAATGTTGCAGAATTGGTGTTATTTGGAAGCAGCTCTCCAACAATGATGCTTTGTGTGTTTTTAATTTAGGCCAAATTGAAAGAGCTGCAGAGCCGAGTGAGGCCCTGGAATGAAAGCTCCCGGCCATCCTGTCTCCCCCAGACCTCCAGGAGGAGCACGCTGGGCGACACACTGAGGTAAATAACCACACTGAAGAAATAAATACCCTTCTGCAGACAAAGCCCTTCTCTGATGACGTTGACCTTCAGTATTTGCTGAGTCAAACACCCCCCTCTCCTCCTACCACTCTCGTTTCTTCTCTGAGTTTCTCCCTCCCCTTTTAGGTTTTGTTCTTTTCCTCTTGTCTTTTAGGGAGACGAGGGCTGTGATCAATGGACTGACTTGATGTTGACCAATGCGGCAAAACTTTAGAGTGACTTGTAATATGTTCCTACACAGATGCAGACACATTTCAGGAATTGAGAGTCCTGCTCTTTGGGAAAAGTCTGGTTTAGGATGCGATTTGGGAATGGAAAGCAGTTGGTGTGAATGACACAGAGGTAAAGGGAGGAAAGGGAGAGTGAGGAGTTTAAGAGGTCAAAAGTTTGTAGCAGAGTCCACGTTGCTTCAATCGGGTGTTTCACAGATGTTACTCAATGTCTGCCTCTGCAACTAATACATTTTTCTACTTATTTATAAACTTTGGTAGTTACTAAAATGTACTGTAGAGATGACTGCACTGAGCTTCTTATAATGGGCAGTGTTTGGAAGATTTGCTGGGTGATAACCCTGGTTGGTCATCACAGCTGCACCAGCTGTCTGACTCTCTCTCCGTTTTAGACTATCCATTACAGATCTTCTGTATCCTCTGCCCTTCTGCCTTCCTTCTGTCTAGCTCAATCCCAGTCCAGCTGTCCCCTTCCTTCATTAAATTGTTCTCCATATTTCACACTGCTCTGTTGGAAGGGAAGGTCTTCTGGAAAGTCACTTTTTAAATGCTAAAGTGTTTTTGAAGGGGCCAGTCAGTGATTCATGCTTTGGTTGAAACATATTTATTCCTTAGAGCTGCACATTATAGTCAATTTCAGATGTTGTAATACCAGTGTGTGCAATTCTGTAGTCACAAAGGACTGCTTAGATGCAATATTGGATATTATATGTCCAGAGTCCTTCATTGACATTTTGCATATTATTTGTCTGGTTGGATGGACTCTAAATGACCTTAACTCAAATCTTATGTGCATTTTTCAATATTCTTGATACTAAAGCCAATGTTGCTTTGTACTTTGAAAATAATTGGAATTTAATTAAATCAATAAAATTAATAAAATTAAATAAAATCTGAATTTCCAAAAAAATACAAATTTTTGGAAAGTCTGATTTTGAAGTTGATTTATATTGCTGAAGTGATGACTAATCAAAGGTGGTGATTTGTTGCTTTTCTGGGCAAACATCTTTTCACAGAATCCAAAGTGAATTTTGTTTAATTCTAGACTTTCTGCTTAAGAAATTAATCTCAGACAAATGACATATTTTTAACAGCTCTAGCCTGTTATGCTTTAACCAGAATATTATCAAGCCTGATAATATTCAGGCTTGCTTTTATGAATGCAGTGCCTGAAACAAGTCATGATGAGAATAATCACAACTTTAACTGTTGTGAATCTATTTGTACTCAATTTTGAATTTTGAATTTATTTAATTTCTGTGCATGTTTATCACTCATAAACACATTTTTTTGCTGGTGTAGCCTCAACTGAGTTATATGACATGACAAACTGACAGAACCGCACTGTTGCATGTTAATATAATACATCAGTCTGCTTCCTGTCTCACTCCCCTCTAAATTTTGTTGCTGAATTGTGTGGACACTCAGTGATTTTATTATTAGCCTTATTTTTCTGCAGCCCTGTAAAATGCACTTTAATCCCTGAAAAACAACTGTAACACACACACACACACACGCACACACACACACACACACACACACACACAAAAAAAATGATAAAAACCCAAATAGTACAACTTGGCAATACTGTGTTTTGCAATGTAACAGATACTATGAAATCTTCAGGTCTTGTGCACAAATGTGAAAGATTGCCAGGGGAAATGAACCTAGTAAATCACAATGTTGAAAGCAGCCCAGTTTATTTCTGACTCTTGAGGGTTTAATGTGTTGTTCTGCACTGGTGCACTCAGCTTGTGGGTTATTATTACCTGTTCAGAGACTGAAATGGAAGCCTGTGTTGTCTCATGCAGCATCACACACGTATATAAAAGACTCAAAAGCTTTCTGTTGTTGTATTTTCAGCCCAGAGAAGAGTTGGCCTGTGTTAATGGCAGTAAAGTGCCAAGTCAGAATGCAAAAGTGGACTTTCTTTTTTCTTGCTATAGCAGCATGGGACTCAGAGGGAAGTTCCAGGAAAAGAGAATAAAAAGGATTTCTCGCTCTTCCTCCTGGTTCTCCATGGCAGCGTAAAACAATATACCAAGAACTGTTGATATTGTGTGACTCACACAGCGGTGAGTTAGGTAAATGTGTTTTCAGTCAGTTAATTTTGAAAAAGTAATTACTTTTAATTAGAGAGGGGTTACCTAAAATCCCCAAAGTATGTCTTTATAATATTAAAGTTTTAGAGAAGGGTTATCTCATTTCTTTCACCACTGCCTCTTCATATTATCTCTCCTTTGACATTCTTTGTCCTCTGGACAATAACTTTTCATTTCATTTATTTAGCTCAGGTCAGATGTTGGAACAAAGATTGAAATCAGTGTTAAAGTAAAGAGGTGAGATTATCAGTGTGGTTTGCTTCTTGATTAGTAGGCAGTAACAGCTCAGTTAGCTGTATATTGTTCTTTTTAATGTTTACATTCCAAAGAATCTATAAGTGCAAGATGAGCAGTAAGTATTAGATACCTCATTGAGAACTCTTCAGCCCATTATTTGAATATGGATGACACAATTACAAAACTCCCAGGACATGAGCGTCCACCAACACTAACGGGCCCGTTAGAGAAACAGCAATGATTATCATGGTAGGAGGAGCTGTGAAGACTCTCAACTTCGGTGTAAAAATAAATGAATGGCATAAAAACAACAAAAATCTGGCCTTTATAGAACAGTGGTCAGAAAGCAAAAGTTACAGGAAGATTGTGTTTGCAGATTGTCTCAATCCGGTTAAATATACTCTGGTTATTTTGAGGCTATGGGCCAAACATTTTGTGGTGGAATCATAAATCTGGATTTCAAGCTGACCAGTCCATCTCTCCAATAAAATGTGGAGGTGGCAGTATAATGTGGGGATACTTTTAGAGACTTTGGAAGATGAATGTGGCTAAATACTGACAATCAGCAAGAAAACCTGCTAGAAACAGTCAAAGACTTGAGGCAGGAATGGTGATTCTCTTTCTAGTAGCCCCAAACATGCAGGCAGTGATACAGTAGAATCATTGAGATCCAAGCACCTTATCGAATGGCAAAGTCAAGACCTACCTTGTTCCCTGATTATTTTTTTATTTCTCCCATCCAAACCAACCATACTTGAACAATTTGCAAAGATGAAAATGGTACAATTTTTGTCTCTGCAGGAGCTAAGCTGCTGGAGACATACCCCAAACTCCTTGCAGCAAGATGCTTCCATTTTGTACAGTATCAGCTCAGGGGGCCTGAATACAAATGAACACCAGACTTTTTGTGAACCTTAACTTCACCTTTTTTATGTAACCGGTTAAAACTGTGATGCTGAGGCTGTAGCGTGTGCTGTGACCTTTCAGCTGCAAAAATTTGAACTAGAGAGGCATGGCTTTGTCACCTTGATGCACAAACTCTGGTACCTCTGTTTTAACTCCCCTTCATCACCTGACACTGCCATCACCCTGAAAAATACAAGCTGCAGCACATGCTGGTTTGACATTCCACTTCTCTCCGAGTACCTGCTGAACAACGTGCCGTTTTCTCCTCCGTGAGCTCAAGAGACCGTGACGAGAGTGCAACTACTAAGACGGGCAGGAAAGTGTTATGCAATTTACCCCCATCTGAGTCAACCGACCCACCCCCCTGCTCCGTATGCAGAGGCTGCAGCTCTTGATCTAGTCTGTGTTGTTTGGTAATTACACAGCTGGGTATTACTGCACTGTTACAGAGCCAAAGGGGAGATGATGCTGAAACACTACAGTTGTGGGGTTGGGTGAAGTGTTCCCCTGATGCCTTAAGGCTGCTGTGCGTTTACGGTGAAGAAGAAAAACGGGAGAATGCTACCAAAATTCTTAAATCTAATGCAGAATTGTGTTGATGTGGAGATTATGTGTGAAGGAGAAGGGGTGGATGAGTCTCAGGCTGAACAGAAGGGGGAGGAGAGTAACTTGTGTGTGTGTGCGTGCCTGTGTATGTGTGTTACGAGTCAAACTAGAGGCTCAGGGGCTGGCAGACAAAAGTGGAAGAGGGGAGGGAAAAACGAGGTGGAGGAGGAGGAGGCAGAGGCGGTGCTACGGCAGACAGCAGGGAAGGAAAGCTGAGAAGAGGAACACTGGAGTGGAGTGAGACGAGAGAGTACTGGAGGATAAGGAGGCTTCCATTTGAAAGTCCTCGTGTCAGGATATGAAGTCCTGGATTGTTGAATCAGAAGAAAACTGGAATGTTGTTGTGACAAGGCAGGATACAGGACAACGAGAAGAAAAGGACGTTGAGGAGAGGAATCTCAGCTGACGGAGATATTTTTACTTTTCTTTTATTGCAAGGAGAGAAAAAAAACAAAGATCAGCAGCAGCAATGCAGGACTCTCACTGGGGTGTGTATTGTTGCATTATCTGCATATGGGTACATGAGTTTTTTTTTTTGTTTTGTTTTGGTTTTTTTCTCTCCAAGCCTTTAGTCCCTTGTGTTCCTGTTTAGCTTGGCTTGCACAGTTGCTTGAAGGAAAACTTTGCATTCAGGGAAGGTGATGTGGAAACTACATTAATGGGATGAGTAACAGAAAGGTTGCTCAGTAGTTCTAGTGGCACAGATTGGACTCGGTTCTTTTTCCAGTTTGTGAAGACTCCTAAAATAGTTGAAGTTAAAGTTTTAAAGTAGCGGGATGCTTCATATTCAGCTTTTCTTTTGAAGTTAGCTGCTCTGTGTAATCTAAAATTGAAAGATGGATGACTTGTGAGCAGAGAAATCACAGTCTGGTGGATCATACATTTTTGGTGTGTTGGCCCAGATGCTGTTACCCTGGTCCTCTGTTCGTTGTGTTTTCGAAAAAGTTTGGGTGCTGATTTGAATTTTCAGCCTTTAGAAAAAGCTGTTCTTCTCATGGGACAGTTGGCCTGAAGGAGGGGGAAACCACTCTGGAGATAAAGGAGAGAGAAATGCCATACACCGGGGATCAAACACACAGCTAAGCTTCACCTCTTAAGTTGTGAGCCATAAAATTTATGTTTGAATTTTATCTTTTAACTTTTATTTTTCTGATGTTGTCAAAGCATCGGAAGACAGTGGCTGCTGCTGTTTCTCATGTTTTCCCTCCGTTCTTAATTACATGTCTTGGCATAAGCTTGGTGGCTACGCCAAGCTTATACTCATCAGGTTTGCTCTGACCTGAAAGTGATGCGTCAGCAGATGTTTATAGACAGGATCTTTTTTTGGTATCTATCTCTGCAGTGACTGCTGAAAGCTTCATTTAAGAGAAAGCAAGGGAGGGGTTTAATTACCCAAACCGGCTTTTGGCACAGATTGCAGCAGTGACGTTTCACTCTATAAATGTTCAAAAGTTGACATGAAGATCAAGTATGAGATCAAGTATGAGATCAAGTATGAGATCAAGTATGAGATCAAGTATGAGGCGTGAAGTGAAGGGGAGTAAGAGTGGAGATGTGGATCATGGGTTACCTCATCTCCTTTTAACAGAAGAAATGAGGTAAATGTGTCACATGTTGCAGGTTACAACCTTTTCCAGACGTGTTGACTCATGTTTGCTGTGTTTGCATCCTGTGTGCACATGCTCACGTTGCTAAGCATGTAGCTTAAAATGAGAAATGATGTCAAATTGTTTGGCTTTCTCGCTCCTTTTGGTTAATACTCCTTAATGCGCACTGTGGTCAGGATGAGGTTTACATTGCTCACTCCATTTTGCATCCAGTGTTTTTGTTAACAGTTTATTGTGAAAAATGTGACCCAATTTTTGACTATTTTAACATTTGTTTAAGTGTTGTAATGTAAGTCGCTAAAGGAACAGCATCTGAAATATTTCTGTCCACACTTTATGCTGTGAGCAATTAATAATTATTCAGGTTGGTATCAGGTTGGTAAAGTTATTAACTCAGTAACTTTACTAAGTTGTCTTAGTAACTTAGTAGAAGTTACTAAGACATAAAGTCTTTAGTAACTTTTATTGGGAATTGATGTGGTTAGACTGGCTAGCATTGCTAAAACAGGCCCCATGTATAATCCCTGGAGAATAACCTAACATACTAAGGTTGAAAGTTTCAATAAGACAAAAATAACTTTTGCTGTCGTCTCTTCGGCCTTCCTGTTATTTGCTAAAAGTTTGGCTCTCTCATGCAGCCTAAATAAAATGCAGATTTGTTTTGACATGTACATTGTAAAGCTTGTAATAAAATAGCTACTTATATATGTAATCTTGAGTTCTCTCCCCACATGAACAACTTTCACTTTTAAAGCTTTTTTTTTTTTTTTTTTGGATGTTCAACCGGATCTGGTAGTCTTGCTCTCTCGCCGTCTTGCAGCCGGAACGATGTCTCAACATATCATAAAAAGAGTTTACTTTTTAAACAGCTTTGTACAGATTTTGTGCTTCCTCTGTCTAGTTTCAAAAACTTTGCTGACACTGAAAATAGCTGACAGTGACTGACAGTTACTGAATGAGGAATACTCCAACTTCTTTGTTTAGTAAATACCTAAGTCTATTAGCACATTTACACAGAACGTATTTTCAGTGACACTAATATACTTTTTAAGTGTCTCCAGTGATGTTACAAGCAATGCATCTTCACACTAATTTTAAAGAACCAAATAAAATGAACCTGCTTTCAGGCGCATTCCTTTGTTTTACAGTAATTCCCCTAAATTTAGCTCATAGTTTATGCAAAACGTTCATTTGAGCCGCATAAGAAGCACTGATCGTGTGCTACAGAAACACTGGAAGATTGAGTCGTCAAAGGATTAGAAGTTGGTCTGGTTCAGTTTGCTGAAGGGGTATTTTCTGTGCCAATGTGCCTTCACGCCATCTTTACCAAGCTTACAGCGCACGGACAGTATGTCTGAATACATCTGCACATGTGCAACTTTGCAATGTCAGTTATTTTCTCTGAGGAGTGGATGTGAATTATACATCCAGGCTGGCACAGTTATGGTGTGGTTTTGCTGCTTATGTAATAGCTGCTGTGGAAGTCATTTGCCTTTCTGTTCTTAGCAGCACTTTGGTGTGCATCTGCAGCATTGTGTGCATTCTGATTCAACTCCAATAAGTGATTTTAAGTTGGACCTGCGGTGGCTTTTGTAAAATGTTGTTCCAACTTTATTTGAAGTTGGAAATAAAAAGTGAGAATCATCATTCTCATTTTCAAAAAACTGTGCTACAGCTTCATTCTGCCTGATTGTGTTCATCAAAAAAGTGGTTGCTTTCAGTTTCAGGAAAGCAGATCCTTTCTCTCTGCTCTGGCCTCTGCTAATCTGAAACAATACCCTTCCTTTATTCACTGAGCCTTTTGGGGGGAGGAAGGAAAGCTTAAGAGGGAAAACTGTATTCTTCTCTCCTCTTTTTAGGACAATGAGAAGTAAGAGCTGCTTTAGTGCTTGGATTTTCTCCAACAAACCCCATGTTGGAACCACATTTACTCTGATAAGTAATCATAACTTCACCTCTAGTTGTGTGCTAAATCAAAGTGATCGTTGCAAACAGTAGCCCATTGGCCACGCTGATCTCTGTTTCTATGCCACTGGCATTCTTGGTATTTCCACTGTCCGTGGTTTCGACCACTGACCACTGCTGGATAATTTGGCTGGAAAGCCTCCTGGAAAATTCAACAATTGGAGCAGAACAGGAATGTCAGCCATGGTTCTCTTTTTCCCATAGCTGCATCATCAGTTTTGTCCAGTGCCAGCTGATATTGGAACCACAGAAAGCAGACTGATATGTTTTCATGTACATTTTGGGTGCCTATTGAAAAATGTTCATGAATTACTGTGCAGGCGACCTGTCCAGGGTGAACTGGATGAAAATGGATGAGACGGGGTGCTGGTGCCCCAAACATTCGCTGGAACGTTTGGGGCACCAGCACCCCTCCTGACCCCACAAAGGGCAAGGGTGTAAGAAAATGGATGGATGGATGGATGGATGGATGGATGGATGGATGGATGGATGGATGGATGGATGGATGGATGGACGGACGGACGGACGGACGGACGGACAAAATGCTGATTAGCGACATGTCTTTTTGATCAGATACGTCCAAGGTGAAACGGATATCTTTTAAAAAATGTTTATGAGATATTAATCATAAAAACAATTTCATTTACTTTCATCACAAATCACATCACATCTTCTGGTATAGATGTGATGTGATTTGTAATAGTTGTAAGATGAGTTGGACCATTATTCAAGATAGCTACAACAATAAATTGTATTTTGTACTTTAGGCTGTTTGTACTTCATTGAACCAGTGCCGCACAAACAGCTGTGGTCAATAGTATTTCTCACCCATTCAAATAATATATATTTTTTATATTATGATCATTTCAATGCCCACAGGTGAATAAATTTCACCACCCAGGTATGTGGGGACCTTGAACAAACATTTGTGAGAGAATGGGTCGCTCTCAGGGGTCCAGTAAATTTCAGCATGGTACATTGATAGAACGCCGCTTGCACAATAATTCAAATCATTGGTATCATAAGAAAGTGTGAGCATTTAGAAATGACAATGACTCAGCCAAAAGGTGATAAGCCACTTAACATCACAGAGCTGGATCAATGGATGTTGATGTGCATTGTGCGTTAAAGTCAGCAATATTTTTGCAGAGTCAATAAGACCTTCAAGCTCCATGAGGCCGACAGATTATCTCTAGAACAGGGTGTAGGGAGCTTCAAGAGCTTGGTGTCTGTGACCTAGCAGCTTTATCCAAGCCTTATATCGTCATCTTTAAATGGAAGTAGAGGTGGAAATGTTTTCTGGAGTGATTAACTATGTGTCTGTGACTGGCAAGCCAATGTTCAAGTCTAGATATAACGTTTGGTGCAGAGGGAATGGTATTGTGCTGTTTCTCAGGCACAATAGGTACAATACCCTTAATGGTTTAGCATACTAGGACATTTTGAACAAAATCCTGATCCAATTTTGTGGAAATAATTCCATTCCTGTTTCTGTATGAGTGCTTGGCACTGCTAAATATTTGAATGAGTGAATTTGATGGGAAAAAAATGAACTTGTCTGTAAACTCAAGACCTTGTTTAGTTTGAGTGTGGGAAGTGGGTTGTAAATTTTGTTGCTTGATGCTGATTTCTGCCCTTAGTGCAAAGTCATAGACAATAGCAACTGCAGAAAGTTTAGATAAAAGAACCAAAGGTATGTGACCCAATAGATCGCCTTCGTGTTTTATTAAAGTGGAGACCATAAGCCAAGTATTTTCATCCAGTATCAGCGCCTGACCATTGCACTTCAGAAAAAATGTTCAAAAATTCCCATAAGCATAGATTGTGGAAAGCTTCATCACAGTAGTTGAAGCTTTTAAAGCTGCAAAGGGTGAGTAATAGAGATTTGATGATTAAGAATGGGATGGGATGTGACTGTTTCACCTATCAGTCAACAGATAACAGACTTGTTAGTCTAAAAAGGCATGAGCATTAAACCTCTTGTTAAAGTCTTTGCTAAAACAATGCCAATTAGTTGTCATAGTTCCAAAAATACCAAAGTCTTTTTTATAGCTTTTATATAAAGCATGAACCGAGCCATTGTAACTCAACGGTGAGTTCAAGCACATCTGACAGATGCAAACCGAGAGACACAATTTCCATTCAGATATTTGTTCATAATCTTAGAAAATGGTTTTAAATCATTTTATGCATTTGTATAAAAATTAGCAACACAAAGCAACCGTATCCCCTTTTCAGCTCCATGGCAGTTTTAGCAAAAACTACAAGCTCATGATGATGTCTTTTTTTTCTCCGGACACTTATACTTTTTGGTTTTCCATGCTTCTATGTTTGATTATCCATTGGGATCAGAATTCAAAGCTCATGCATATCATAACTTGACTCAAACTTGACTTTATTTCATGAAATTTTAATCAGTCTGTATGATTGGCTTGATTTGATTAGACTTTTCTCTACATAAATTGTGTCACTTTTTTCTGATGAATGCCATGGCACAATTGTTTTGAACCAGAAGTTTATAAATGTATAGAATTAAATTAGAATATTTTAAGCACATTGTTACTAGTTAATGTGGCCATTTGAACTAAAATGCCAGAATCATCAGAAGAGCTGATAGTTCTTCAGCTCAAAAAGATGGTTTCCCAAGAGCTGTGTGAAAAATGTAGATGATCAACTGAAGACTGATGGATCAGATCTTTACTGTATATCTTCCTTTTTATTCAGGAGTTTACTTTTAGATCCTTTTTATCTGCTGGAGATGTGTGTAAAGGAGAAACAGATTCCGAGTCGGTCCATTCTCACTTCCAGATTGAAGCCAGATGCTTTGAGATGTTAGGGAACCAACCTGTCTGTAGTTACACAAAACACATTTATTCACCTATTCACTCCCACTTTTCCTTCCTTCCTTTTTCCATTCTTCATGTCTCGCTATCTCATTTCACCCCCTACATAAAAATTGTGGGCCTCCAGTACCATGGCAACGCTTCCAAACAAAGGGAAGGTCTCAAGTCTGCAGCAACAGCTAGTTGGTTGTAAAAGAAGAGATGGAAAGGGAAAAAAAAAAAAAAAAGAGAGGACCTGCTGCCAAATACCTCTGTATAAACTTCTTTGTAGAAAGCTCGTTTGTTTCACAACAAAAAAAAAAGTTGCTTTTATATATTCATAGTTCTGTAGTAGTCAGAACACAAACACTTTTTGGTTCAAAGTTAGAATGTCAACAATGCTATCCATCACAATATGTGCCTGGTTTAGGTGAAGAGGACTCTGATGTGATTGGTTACACAAACGCAGGGCGACCTTAAAGCTGTCCCGTGTGGGGGTAGGTGAGAATGAGCGACCAGAGACAGTCATTGTGTTGGAATGGAGGCACAATATAACCTCAGGCCCTTTGGCAAAACTTTAAAAGAGCTCAGCTTTTTCAGTGGGACTGGTTTTCTCAATGCAGTGCGGCTCTCTTTTGTCTGAAATTTGATGTTGGAGATTTTGTGAGTAGATGTGTCACAAATAAATGGGAAAATAGTCAGGGTGTGGACACATCACCTTTCTGAGCTAATGTGTGTGTCGGTGTCTTGCTGCCAAGCTTCTATTGTGAATTCTTCTTTGTTTTCAGATGCCAAGCATTATTCCAGCTTACCTTCACTGCATAGGTTTGCTGGGCTCAACTCTCACAATTAAACCTTTTTTGTGTTGATTTATATTAGTAAAAGTCCATCATAAATTCTTCTGATATAAAACAAAATCTTCACTAAACATAAATGACTTTATAGACTTTAATTTTATTTTTAAGGCACTGTTCCTCCCCAAAAAACTGTGTAATGACCAGGTATTTTAGCCAAATAGCTGTGAACTGATCCAATTACATCCCATTTCATGGTTCAAGGATTTCTGATACTGTATTAACAAGTTAATTTTTCATAACTTCAGTTACTTCAGTGGCAGTGTGTCACAGTTCAGATATAAGCAGATGGAAATCTAGTCACATAGGGCTAAGAAGACAGGATGCTGAATGAATAAAGGGGTGAAAAACTAAAGGAGAATGGCAGGAGAGGAGTAGAGCAGTAATCCATCTCAAGAAATGTGGAAGAGAGGATACATGACAAAGTAAACAGGAAAATAGGAAGGGAAATTATTGTAGGAAGGAAGTGGGAAACTCCTAAAATATGACTTAAGAAAAACATCACCTTTGCCACTGATTGAACTTCTCTGAAGCATCACTGCACCAGATGTAGATTAAGCAATAAAAAAATGTAATAAGCAGAAAACAGCAGATTTTTAACCAACTAAATGTCTCTGAACAATGAGATGATTTCCTGCTGTTTCTTATTTCACGACTCAAATTTTGGCATTTTTAAAAACCTGTAAAATTAGCTGTAGTTAGTGAACCATTGAATCGTTTCACATATTTTAAGAATACCTGTCACTTATGATCCAGCCAACTCTGTATGCTGGATTTTCCAAAACAAAATTTCCAAATAAAGGCTGCTGAGTGTGACGAATTAAGATGTAAAGAAGATGAAGTGAAGATCTCAGAAAAATGCTACAAACCTTTGAGAACCTGAACAGTTAGTTCATGTTGGCTGTAGCTCTCTGCCAGGTATTCTCATCAATCAAACACGTTCTCTCTGGTCTGATTAAATACTTTCCAGTAATAACTAACTTGCATAGGTTAATTGTTAACTTGTATGTGAACAAATTTCAGTATTTCCCAGCTCTGGATGAAAATGGAAAATGAAGAGAAGAAGGGAAATAAAGTTGTATTTCCAAGCTTTAGTCCATATATTCTTTTTTTCATCACAAACTGTGTTTTTTGCATTTTTCATCTTTAAAGCCTCTGCAACAATGACAGTAAATTTGTTATGAACCCTTTATATTTTAAAAAGCTATTTTGAAAAGCATCAAACTTTGAAATCAGAATTATGTGTGATCTGCTTGCTGGTTCATTATTGAAATCTAATGAGACCCATTGAAAGCCTCTGCCTTTATTATATAACTCTGCAAACCACAATTTATTTTTTTTTTCTTCTGGTTAAAGGATCTAGAAGGGAAATAAATGAGGAAAAAAGATTTAAATAGCAAAATTACTCCTGAAACTGACGTAACATTTTCTCATATTGAGGAATTAGAACAACAGATGGTGTTTCTGTCCACATTTACTGTCTTAAGGTTCTCAAACTGGATTACAAATGCCTGATTTCTCCAAGCACTCGTGGCCTCTCTCTGGACTACCTGTTCTTCTAAAATCCCCTCAACCTCTCCATCAGTCACCCCCTTCCCGCCTGCCTTTGTTTCATCCCCTCTAAAATGCCTTTTTTTTCACATTTCTGTCCATTTTCACGTCTCCAACTCTGTCCAGAGCCCAGCAGAGTCTCCACTACAGTTCAGAGGTTGCGTGTGATTGCAAATGGGGGAATCCACTGCGGGGGAATAATACGCTTCCTCTTTTGGCATTTTTAACAGACTTATCATAACAGGATTATTTCCTCCCTGTCGCAGGACCTCCTTCTGTATCTTGTTAGAAAGCTACCTGGAAACTTATTATTGTGGCCCAGTTGATGTGAAGGATGCATTCAAGCACAATATGATCTAGTGCAATTTTAATCTGTCAGAAAATGCAATGCATTAGGTTATACGTTTCATGAATTTAGGTGTCGGCAAACAGTTTATTTTTAAATGCTTCAGTGTCAGAAAAATGTTCAGGAAGTGGAAATTTTCTCTATATTTAGCGGTGATTAAAGCTTGTTTTTTTCCCTCTGCCCAAGTAGTGCTGTTGACTGGAGAAGAAGATGGATCCACTGAGGAACAAGTGATGGGAACATAAAGTATTTTCACTTTCTCAGAGGAATGTTTCAACAAAGAAAGATGGGGGGTTCACTAACCTAAAGAAACAGCCCAGTGAGGAACATGAGAGGGGGATATTAGCCTTTGAGATTTGTTGCCGTAGTAGCCAGAACAATATTCCCTCCAGTGGAGGTCACAAGGTTGGAAAGGATGAAATCAAACCAGTTCCCTGCAACTCATCAGGAGGTCACAGGGTAACGGCTTAGGGGGGGGGCATGGTTGATGGTTGCAGAGGGTTGTTAATTCTATTATCCTTGGCCAAGAGGTCCTTGTCAGGGCTTGAAGTGGAAAAGGAGGGCGAGGAGGAGGCAGCGGCTACATAAAAGGTAACAGGAGGTTGTGAGCTTTGACTATTTTGGCATTGAGAGTGATCACATACCACAAATATCTTTATCTCCTTGACTCATGTGGACTCACAGAATCAGTGTCCTCCCTTTACCATCCCCCCACTTCCTGCATTTCAAGTCATCTCTTTAGAGTTTAGTGAGTGTTGAGTGGACTGGCAGAAACCAACTGAGTGTTTATGTACAGATTACTTCCCCAACATGGTATGTTTTTTTTTTTATTTCAGATTATTTGGATTTCCACTCACAACATGGATTTATGTAACATCCAGTATGTGTTTTTCTGATGTGAAATTGTCTCTGGGTAAAAAGTTCAACGGCTTTTTATGAAAAATGTTGCCATACAGCATTAATCTGTTATTTTTAGATGTGGGAAATGGATATGTCACAGTTCTATTGTTAAGGCATTACCAAAGGTAAAAGTTCGTAGCCTATGTATTTTTTATAATCCTCTTAGCGGATGATCTGCTCTATTCATTAGTCAGATTTCTTTAAAGTCTTAAAAGTTTTGAATATCTGTGCACCACAACCTTGTGTGGGCTACAGAACCAGTGAAATCTTTCTTTTTAAAGTTTTATTTGCCGTTGGTGGAGAACGCAAAATCTTCATATAAATAACGACATCTTTCAAGCAATACTATGGTTAGATTTAGAAAATATGTCAAGATATTTGTGGTGCCGTCTTTAATTTTGAAATCTAGCATCAGTGCAACTTTTTGTTGCAGCAATTATTTACTAACTTTTATTTTACTTGTCTGCTTGTCAGAAAATCTTAGCGCAGCGGTCTTGAAGATGTGTGTCCTTCCAGTCCTCCTGGGCAACAAACGCTGATGATGTAGAGTCTTCAAATGGAGAGCTCAGCCTGCTGCAGCTCTATTATCTGCTCATGTTCCTGTCCCTAAAAATAGTTTTGCTGAGGCTATTGTTGGCTTCTTCAAAGTTGTTTTGATGGGTGAGCGCAGTGTAACTGTAAGAAGGAAAAGTGACTGAAATTCAAAACTCAGTATATTTAGATGAGTGCTTTGCATGATGATGACTTTCAGAAAAATCAAAGCTGATTGTGGTATTGTGATCCATGTTCCTAAACACATGCACTGTACTTTAGCATCTTTAATGTGCATTTAGCATTGTTAGTGTGGATGGCATTTCAAACACAGTCTCTCTCTTGAGAAAATCAGGTACGACATTGTATGGCAACTTTGCACTACTCCATTTTTCCTTCCTGTTATTTACTAAATGCTTCACCCTTCCTTGTAGCCTTAATGGACCAGATATAATATAAATAGTTTCCTCTAACATAACTTAGGATGTTAACCCACACACAACATCCTACTGATTTCATTTAGAATACATGCATTTGGTTAGATGCATACAATATAAATTGCATTCTGTAAAACCTAAATTTAAGAGTTTCAGATTTGCAAATGTCAAAACATAAAGGGCCAAAGAAGAGAGGTTTTCAGTTTTGTCATATTCCTATAAATACTCACCAAATACAGACGTACTGAGAACAAATGTGAACCTTTGAATTTAAAATTAGGATCATCATTAAGCCTACTTTGCTACTTGCATTACTTGTAAAAGTCTTAATTTAAGGGCAGAAGATATTTTAAAATAGAAACTCTGTTGCTGTTTAAACAATTTATAAAGAAAATCTCAGTTTTCTCATTCTAACTAGTTCTAGGAATGTTCATCCAAATTAAAAGTAGTCCTCTCAGGAACTTTCTTAGACACAAACTGTATTTACCTTTCCATTTTAGTGCCCCTGCGTACAAATTCTTGCAGGTTTGTCAATTCGATTATCATCTAAATGAAAATCAATGGAAAAGTTCTCAATTTATCAGTAAGATGCTGACGGTTCACTCCATCCCTTGGGATCTTGCCATTCAGTGTGGATTTCATTCTTCCTCATATTTTTGTGGCTCCGAACTCGCATCCTTTCCCTGATTCAATCAGTTGTATTGTTTTTGTCGGCTGCTTTGCAGGAATGATCAGAAAAAGCTTGTGCTCATCGAGGCCAAATTCTAACTCCTTTAGTAACCTAAGAACCCTCATACTGGCTTTGATGCTATTGAAACAGAAAATATTTTTAAATAAAGGCTTAAGATATCATATTTATGCAAATTCAATCCTGTTATAAAACATGTCTCAGGGTTAGTTTTCTTCTACTTAAAGCGTGTGACTGTAATATCTTTGTTTCTTCTCTCCTGTTAGTGTGCTGTTTGTCTGATGCGGTCAGGCTGCCATGGCTCTGGTCCAGGTACTTCCTGTGAGTGACCATCCCAATCCAGGTCTTGACCTCCACCAGTGCCGGCCACTGTCACCCCACTCCCCCTCGGATCCCTGCTCCGGTCCTTGTGGGGCCTGCAGCTCTGACACAGCCATGGGTTCGGTCAGCAGTCTCATATCAGGCAGGACGTATCAAGAGAGGCACTGCAGGGCTGGCAGCGAATTCACCAACAAACCACGTCGCTCCACGCCGGCCACCAGCTGCTTCCGGCTGCAGGACAAAACCCTCCGCAGTGGGAGCTCCCTGGAGCAGCTGCTGGTCAGCAGCAACCATACACAGCCTCAGGCCCAGGTTCTCCCTCCGCCGCTGCCCACCAAAAAGCAGCCACGACCTGGAAACTCTGCCGGCGCAGGTGGGGGTGGGATGGCTGCCGGAGCAGCCGGAGGTGGAACCAATGCAAACTTTGGATATGTAGGCGAAGAGGTGGTTGTTGGAGACTGGAACGACAACCTGGTACTGACCGTCGCCAGTCCCTGCAGCGACCTGGAGGACCAAAAGGACAACGGGACTGTGAACGGCAACATCGGTGGGCCTCCTCCCAAACTGGTCCCGGTGTCTGGACAGTTAGAGAAGGTGAGGAGAAGATGAGATATTTGGATTCAGCAAAGGTCAAATTGTTTGTTTTTTTTTTGTTTTTGTTTTTCTAATCTGTTGAAAGGACGTTTCAACAACAAATTAAACTGAATGAAATATTTGGTAAGCAGCCTTAAAACTATAACACTGCACTGTGCAGTATTCTTTTCATCTAAAAAAAAAACCTCCACTTTCAATTTATTTGCAGATTTGTGTTTCCAGTTGATCTTTATTAGTCTGCTGACAGACAGTGTTCTTGGAGATCTGCTATTAATACCATCTTTTTTCAGACTTTGCAGAATATGAAACAAAATGTCAGAGGATATCTTTGGTCAATAATTTATAAAGCGGGACCAATGATGGTCTTAAATTTCCTCCATCCATACACTCTGTCACACTGTGAAGTGGTGGAGTCCAAACTCTTGAGACATAAATTTACGGCATTTTCAGAGTGATGAACACCAAGCAGACCTAAAATATTTCAGATTATATTAAAAATATTTTATTTTTTACAGAACCCTTGTAAAAATAGCACTGCTATAATAATAATGGCTAATGGTTAATAGGTTATGTTTAACTGCGGAGCCAGGAATTTATTGATAAATTAGAGTATTGTCATTATTGCCCTGTGCCAATGTCTGAGTTTAATGCGGAAAAAATCAAGAATAAATAAAATGAATACATACATTTTTAAAAATCATATTTACAACATAAACAAGAAGAGAACTGAAATGGTTTATTGAAAGTTAAAGAACTAAATAATCAGGTATACTAACACAAAATTATTAGCTAAAAATGAAAATCCCAAAATGTTGCCACATTTCACAATAAATCTATTAATTATGAGGTTATTATTTTTAGTAGTATTAAATTATATGATTGTTGTCAAAAGGTTTAGGTGTACCTTTGTGGAAAAGGAGCAGAAAAATGTAAACAATGTTTTTTGTGTTGTTTTTTTTTTTTTTCTCAGAAGATAGTTTTGAGTTTAGGTTCGATACATTTAAATATAACAGTCTTCTCACTTCTCTGTCTATAAAATAGTACTAAATTTTCTGCGTGTATTTATGTGTATGTTTTCAAACAAGAATATTTGTTTTATCAATCTTAAAATTTAGTTGGAATAAATTCTGCCTTGGCCAGTGTTTTACATTTTGGATTAAAAAACATCCAGCTTCCATCAAAAGACACAATCAGTGAAATAATTTTTTTAATTTATTTCACTGATTTCTCATTAAGAGCTTGCTTTCATCTTTTCCAACAATGATTCCACCATGCACATCACTGAGGAAAAAGCAATCATTTATCTTTTCTTTAAGTGGAAAACTGTCATTTCCTGATTTTTTTTTTTTTTTTCTCCATTCACACACATTTATTTCAGTATATGTTCTTGGTTATGTCCCTTTTGATCTACCGCATGTCAACACATCTTAGATTGTTACTAAGAAGAACACTTAGATGTTATTAAGATGTTTTTATTTTTGTCCGGAAGCATTTGAAGCAAAGTGACCGATTACTGAACCAGAAATCTTTATTTGACTATCAGCCTGATACTAAATGCCTCTCTGTACTGTAAGCACTGAGACCTCTGTCCTTTTTAAAGGACACCGTTGTCTTCAATTACAGCTCGGGATTACGTGATCGGACACTTAATGTTTTTTTTTTTTCAATCTGCTTTCGCCTATCTTTAGATTCTATTCATAAGAAAGTCTGAAGTTATTTAATTAGCTCATTTCCATCGATCCACTGAGCCAGACCAGCTCAGATGGATCGGTTGACTCACCTTGCAGACGCTTTACGATCAGTGTCAGAAATCACTTACTTCTATCGACGTATCTAATGAACCTTAAGGAACATCATTAAAAAATGCTTACAGAACAGAAGAAGCTTTCTGCATCATCTCTACTGGACCTTCACCTCCAGTTTTCACTCTCTTACTTCTTTGACCTTTAATCGAATGTCCTCTCTTCTTACGCCATCTATTTATTTACTCGTTCGTTAACAATATCAGTATTAGTGAAGTCTATAGGTAGGCTATTCTGACAGTGGAGGTCAGAATATCAGTCACCTCATTTGACACATTAAAATTTTTCATATTACATTATTGCTACAACTTTTATGTTTGGGTTGTGTAGTGCTATTTATTTCATCTAGACTTTCTGAAATGTAATATGTAATAATTCTAACTTTGTTTTTGCCTAAGTAATAAATATGCATAAGTAAAGTAGCACAGATGAGGCCTTTGTAAGTCAGAAACGATCAATTATTTTATTTTCTTCCCTTTCAGAACATGGAGAAAGTCTTGATTCGTCCCACGGCTTTCAAACCTGTCGTCCCCAAGAACCGTCACTCGGTACAGTACCTGTCTCCGCGGCCAGTAGGCAGCAGTCTGTCCGAGAGCCAGGCCAGCCTAAACCTCCTGCTGCCCCTCGCCGCCCCCAACAGCACGAGCAGCACAAACAGCAACGTTGGCAGCTCCAGCTCCAGCTCTGAGGGGAAAACCAATTCGTGCGGAGGCCGTAACGCTCGCAGCAGCCAGTCCTGCTCCATGTCTGACTCGGGGAGAAACTCCCTCTCCAGCCTCCCCACCCACAGCAGCACAGGCTACAGTTTGGCCCCCAGCGAAGGATCCAGCTCAGGGTCTGGCTCCGGAGGCTCGGTGGAGCCGGTGTCGGCTCTGGTTCGCAACACTTCAGGAGGAAGCGGCGGCCACGGTCACAGCAATTCGGACAGCGGACGCTCCTCCTTCAGCAAAAGCACAGGCTCGGGGTCGCTGAGCGGGCGCGGGCAGCCCCTCTCTGACAGCGGGTCCTGTGGGCATTCGCCACCGCCTGTGGAGGGATACGAAGTGGTGGTGAAGGAGCTGGAAGAGAAGCTGAGGGAGCGAGACCTGGAGCTCCAACAGCTCCGGGAAAACCTGGATGAGAACGAGGCGGCCATCTGCCAGGTGGGTCGCCGTTATCCTGTCACACGAACAAAACCCATTTAAAATTTCAAATAAAGCCTTTGATGTTGACGCCGGTTCAGAAAACCGTCTCACTCATGCCTATTGCGTTGGAAGGTGTATGAAGAGAAGCAGCGACGGTGTGAAAGAGAGATGGCGGAGTTGAGACAGAGCTGTGCAGTCAAGATGAAACAGACGTCTCAGAAAGCTCAGAGAGCACAGCAGGTGCTGCAGTTGCAGGTAAGTGAGACACTTAGAAACAGTTTTTGTCTCATGCAGTGCTTTGCGAAGCTATTCATTCCCCTTTTAGACTTTATACGTTTTGTCACATAACAACCACAAACCTGAAAGCATTTTATTAGGATTCTGTTTGCTCACCAATGATCTCTTACGACTCCAGAGACCTTTACAGAGCCGCAGGGGATTGTACATTTTGAAGTTATGCAACTGAAATATGTTTTATGAACTTCAATAGTGTACAAAATATGTTGTTTTTTTTAAATGTCAGCTTTAAGTTACCTGACTATGTTGTCTTTTGTCTCAGGAGTCATAAACGTCATGTGATAATTTGACCTTCATATCGAACCTGCATGTCTGCTCGTTCTCAGGTATTCCAGCTACAGCAGGAGAAAAAGAAGCTGCAGGAGGATTTCTCATCCCTGTTGCAGGACAGAGAAACACTAGAGAGAAAGTGTGCCACCATCCAGAGGGAGCAGACGCAGCTGGGGCCCCGTCTGGAGGAGACCAAGTGGGAGGTGAGTAAGAATGTGACTTTGGAAAGGTCAGATTCTGAATCACAGTGTCTCTGGGTTTGCAGAAAACCTTTGTTGTATGTCTCTTTGTTGTCAGTATAGAATGTTTGAGTATGATAAGCCTTAGAATGCATTATACAAGTATTTCTAGAGTTTCTGTCTTCCTCTAACACATTTGATGCTGTTCATCAGGTTTGTCAGAAGTCAGGAGAGATCTCGCTCCTGAAGCAGCAGCTGAAAGAAATCCAGTCTGAGCTCAGCCAGAAAGCAGGTGACATCGTCGTGCTCAAGGCCCAGCTCAGGGAAGCTCGCTCCGAGCTGCAGGCGAGCCAGGGCCGAACCCAGGAGGCCCAGACGGCCCTGCGGACCAGATCCCTGGAGCTGGAGGTCTGCGAGAACGAACTCCAAAGACGCAAGAGCGAAGCCGAGCTGCTGCGGGAGAAGGTCAGCCGCCTGGAGGACGAGTCGGGCCGGATCCGCGACACGCTGTCCAATCACGGCGGAAACGCGCCCAAGAAGGGGCTCGGCATGAGCCTGTCATTTCAACAGGGAAGAGTCGTGATGGGAAGGGGAGGTCCCAGTCCCTGCATGTACCGTGATGGAGAGGACGGTTACCTGGTGTGGGGCGGAGAGAGCGACGAAGCCAAGGCTCAGAGGCAGAATGCAGAAACGCTAATGGGACTCAGACAGCAGGTACTTCCTTAGCAATTCTTTGTGACACAGAAAACATAAGTAAATGTACAAAAGTGGAATTTTCATGAATATTTTAGCAAATAAACGATTCAGTTTATTTTTATAGCAAATGGGCCAAATTCTTTACAAAAAAACATATGATCAGATCACAGGGTTTCCCAAGAAAACTTGCTAAACTTGCTGAAATGCAAAACATTTTTCTTTTTCTTTTCCAGGTGGATCGACTGAAAGCTGAGCTCATATATGAGAGAAGAACTGGCGAGGAGCAGCGGTCACTCTTTGAGGAAGAGAGGAGGGTCTGGCATGAAGAGAAAGAGAAAGTAAAATAAAAAAAACTTAATTTAAATAAAAATCTAAATCTTTTCTCTATTTTACATTGTTTGTTGCTTGCTTCCTCTCACATTTCTTTCCCCCCCCCCTTTCACCCAGGTAATCCGCTACCAGAAGCAGCTGCAGCAGAACTACATCCAGATGTATCGCCGCAACCGTGATCTAGAGCGAGTGATGAGGGAGCTGAGTCTGGAGCTGGAGAACAGGGACATGGAGGACTACGAGGTCCGCAGCGGCAGCAACGACATCCACTTTGAGGAAATCACTGCCACTGAGATCTAGACACACACACACACACGCACGCACGCACGCACGCACGCACGCACGCACGCACGCACGCACGCACGCAATCCAGTAAAATGTGCACACACAACATGGAGAAAACTCACTCAAGTTCCTGAAGATGCAAACCAAACACTGAACTGTGGACCAAATGCTGTACTAGCTTCAATGTGGTGTTACATGGAGCACAGACCGAGCTCTGAACACTGTTAAAAAGGGAACATCTCCCAAAGGTGCATTTGTTAGTCCGTGCTAACACAGATGCGCCGCACTAATTCATTGTCTGGCATCTCCTGCAGCGTTTCTATTAGGTTTTTACCTCTATAAAGCCAGCACAAAGACTGCATTATTTCTGAGACCAAAAGCATTGATGAGATGGTGTCATTCTCAGAATATCTTCAAATCAGGGTATTTAAATTAAACAGGAACCTAAAGCAAAAAAATACATATATATATATATATATATATATATATATATTAAATATTCCCTACAGAAAAATCTCATCATCATGCACTTAAGCTTCTTGGCTGCTTGCAATATAAAACACCTGGCCACCAGCATGTACAGTATATTCAGGCGTCAACACAGCAGCTCAGTTAGCAGTGACCAATCTGAACTCCGGCGCCGCAGAAAAGAAAAGAAGAAGAAAAAAAAACAACAACTTCACAGCATTGACAGTTTAGATTCCTCGTTTACCACCAACCTGTAAATACGTTAGAAGACATTGTTGTAATTTAGGCATTTTGGCTGCAGTTTGTGTTATTGCAGCACATGTGTGGTGACCTGTGTTTTCAGAGAGAAACAACATAATAACTCATCTCTGCTGAGCTCACCGAGAGAAACAATGGCACGATTTTACGCAAGGTTTCCACTTCTCTTTTTGTCTGGGATTATTCTGTTTCCTTCAGAGGAAAATCAGAAAAGTGATACCAACTAAGCTCAACTTTGATGCTTGAGCTCATAGTTTATTTACTTGTGGACATCTCATTCTGTTGCTTCTCACCAAGACTCCAGGATCCAATAAAAGCTCGTTTTCCACTTTGAACTCATGTTTTTTAGTCATACTGTGCCTCATAAAACTGGTTCAGACGATGTAGCGAGCCCGTATTTAGCTTGGGGGAAGAGGTGAAGTATGGCAGATATCAGCGGGGTTTATAAAGATTTCTCTTTTTTCTTTGTTTTTCTCCCAGTTCCAACTTTCTGCTTCATTGTTAGCTATTTTTATCTCTCTCAGCTATTAGCGCCAGGGTGAAACCAAATCCAAAGCAGTATTGAAAGTGCAGGATAGCGATCTTGTGGGGCAACAAAGATTTATTGCATGCCTGTAGTTTCTGTTTTGGATTTCTTTCCTTCCTCTGTGACTCCCACAGTGCAGGTCAAGAGTTTACACACACTCGTTATCGGTATGAATGTCACGCTAATTTAGTTCTTTTCATGAGTATTCATTTAAACCATTCTCTTTTTCATTATTAAAGAGTTTAAACAAAAAAAAATGCATTAGGAAACACTATAATAATTGGTTCTGCAAACTGGAATTAAATGAATGTTTTCTTTAATCTGCCCAGATTCAAAGTTCAAAGTTATACATAAACATTCAAATATGTATAAACTTCCCTACTAATATTTAGTTAAATGTTCCTTAACAAGCTCCACTTTACTCCATTGTGTTTTTATGACAAGCTTCTGGCATAATTCTGATTTAAGATATGATCACTGTCGATATAGTTAGCAGAGTTTAATTTGAAATGTGTCTTCACATATCAGCTTTTAAAGCCTAATACATTCACTTTCTATAGAGTTGTGGTCTGGGCTTCATTGTTTCTCTACCTTTTATTATTCCTTAACCAGTTTTGTACTACTAATTGTTGTAGTGACCAATAATTATATCAGTGATTGATAACTTAATAGCTGCCAATGACTCAACACATTTTGTTTACGCTTCTAAATGTAATCAAGACATTAATGGAACTGCAGGTGAATAACATTAGTTGTTGTTCCAATATTTTAGAACAATAAAATGTTCTAAAATTGTCTTTGTTTATTAAATTTTAGGAAATTATTTTAAAACTATACTATTAATATGCATAATATGTGCATAAAAGGGCTGTATTTCTTATGAATATCGTTGTTACTCATTAGTTGGGTGTATTAGTTAGTTGGCATAATAGTCACATTCATTTTTCAAGCATGGACAACATGCAGCTCTCTTACCTAATCAAGGACATGAGATTCTATTTGAGGATTATCTACTGCAAAATCTTTATGTAGGAGATTATCTGCTTAGATATGTAGATTTATATATTGATGTATGAAGGAATATTAAATTAATTACTGTGAAATCCATGTAGATCTCTTATTGAAATGCACCAAATCTCAAAAGATGTAAACAATGTGAACTGTGTAGATCTTATTTACCCAGTTCTGACATTTTCCAATAAGGTAACAACTATGTTGTTGGCAAAATAGTATCTTGGCTTTTTTACATTTTGAAAACATTATTAGCTCATCTTGATTAACGTTTTATGGTAAAACAGGACAAAGACTGAGCTGTTTGACTACAATCACTAAAGGCGTGAATTGAATTTCCAATGTTTGTGCTTCAACAGGACATTGATCCTAAACTTAAATCAGAACTGATTTAGAAATGGATAAACCAGAGTAACATTGAAACTTTTTGTGCCCCTGGCTTGTTTTTGTAAGACTTATGGAAGTAATTATCATAAAATCATCCCACCACCAAAACAATGTTTCCAATGAATCATTGACACAGTAAAACTTTCATGCTCCTGATGAGTGTATGTAAACTTCAGCACTGTTTTAGTTGCCAAGATATCATTACTAGCGAAGCCAAAAAAAAAAAAAAGCTTAAAAGTTGTCTGTGTTCCTGGTATTTGGTCTAATTATTTTCACTGAATGCTGAAGGAGATGGAAGCGCCGCGTTCGCGTGTCTTTGTTTGCAGGACCTTTTGGAAGAAGCCAGTTCAGGTGAAGTGAGTTTGCAGAGGCGTTTGCTCCTGCAGGCTTTTCATGGAGTGTGGAATCATTTTCTCAGTAAATGCAGGGCTGTGTGTGACACTGAGCATAGAGATATAGGGCTGCTGAGAACTTTATTTTGTAAAGAGTCTTTATTAAGGAATAATATAGTATTGATACACGGGAATCTATATAATGGAGGAAAAGTTGTATATTTTTTATATATATGTAGCACCTGACTAAATTTTGCTGTAATACTGGTGTGGATTGATGTCGATCATGTACCAATGTTTCAGTTGATGGATGAGTTACAAGCGGGAGCATCTGCAGAGAGAACGCGTGCACCTAATACTGTAATGCATGACAAGTTAATGTTTACATTATATAATTTGTGTTGAAAAATCTTGCATTCTGATGAGCAAGCTTGCTAAAAAGCAGGATATGAAACCGAAGGGTGTTTTCTTTTTATGCGTCCTGCTCATCTTTGCCTTTTTTTTTTTTTTCTCGCTACTCTGAGCTGTCCTTAAGTTGATTACCAGTGTCATACTACTCATGACCTCCATTTTGCGTTTTGTCACGCCAATTGCTTCGAAGACAAATGAGATTGTTTGTTATTTTGAGGGACATCTTTATCAACGTGAGAGACGGACTGATGCAAGCCTAGAAAGTTTTATTTTACAGTCATATTTCAGTATGCTGCACGTTATCACCACTTTCATCGGGGATCATGAAATAGTCTCGAGCATTAAGCACTGTGTGTACATTCCTATGGGAAGTAGCTCAGTTCTGCCACGTTCACTGTATCTAGACGTAGACTGTTAATCAGCACATCTGCAGAGCAACAAGCACAGGATGCTTCTGACTCACACACTTAAAACATTTTCTCATATCTCAGCTTCAAAGTAACATGACTATCTTCTGTGTAAATATGTAAAACATCAAGCAGTATAACAGAGTGTCGATGTCTTTTATTTACACAAAATATCTATTTCCAATGTAGCCACTGTGACTAGACCAAAGCGACGTAACATTTCTGGGGTTTTTTTTGTTGTTTTTACATTTTTGTGGCATTTTTCATCCCTTTGTGAGCATTCTTTTTGTATTTTTACTTTCTGTGTCATCATTAATTCAATAAAGTATGTAGCTGTTTGTGTATATTTTTATGTGTACAATACATGTACAAATTACAGTGTTTTTAATTAAAGAGCAAGTGGTCACGACGCAAAAATGACTGCAGTAATTGTTTTCTGTTACGCAAGAAAATGCATAAAGCATCCTAAATATGTTATTTTTTCCTTTACATTCTGCCGCATAGTTGCGCTGGAAGTTTTTCCAACCCTCTTAAATGTTATTTTGTGTTGGCACAAAGAAAATATATATGTTGTTGAGAAATATGATCTAAAATGACAGACTTCTTGAGCAGTCTCAATAGGTTTCAGTGTTAGCAGTTCAAACATCACATACCTTACAATACTTCTTGTGGTGTTTTATTTCTTTATTTCTGTAAAGGAAATGTTTAAGAACTACTTCTGCATTTCGTAGCAACTCGAAGACATTGCGACACGAGTTACATCCTTACATTTCTACCACAAAATATGCGGTCATAAAGCCTTCACCTCAGAACCACTTATGAGTAATACTTTATCAGCGTTCTCCTCCCACTGCTGCTCTTCCACAGAAATAAGGCACTATGCACAGCACATCCTCCTGCTCTTATCTGAGCTACCTTGCTCTGATTTAAACCATACCACCAGCGTCCAAGTCCCGCTTAACCCTGTGATGTGATTTCCTTCTTCTTTACATGCCTGCATAAGCTCTGACCAAAGCGAGCTGTAATTAAGCCTCTAAAGTGGCAGATTGCTTCGGATCACAAAAATTTCTGCCAAAAAAAGAGAAAAAATAAATAAATATGCATAAAAATACAGAGTAGAACATTTTTAATTATCCCAGACGTCCACTGAAATCAAACTCTCAGTTTTGACATAATACAGGACTTTACAGGATATGAATCTATAAGTCTCATGACACAAGCCGGGATAATCTCCGTCTGGCGGTTTTTTGCGAGGGCTGCTGGGCTGAGGAGAGTAAAGTGCTGAGGTCACAGACAGGCCTGTTGGAACAGTGGCACGGTCAACCAAGAGCTTCGCTGTGAATCAAATGTTGTTTGCTTTTTAATATATATATATAAAAAAATAATCTATAGCGAATGCATTTAGTAAACTGTTATAAAAGTCACACATGTTGGACTTCATCTCACTTGTCAATGTGGCAAAAAAAAAAAAGTGTTTTCAACAAACTTTACTACAATCTGCTTGATTCACTTTGTTTCTGTCAGGAGTTGCAGGTTTCACTGTCTTTTGTGCTTCGGCAGCAGTCTGCCGGCGAGGCGCACAGCGTCCACTCAGCAGGTCTCACGGCTCCGGGGGGACGAGGAGGACCTTCGGGACCTTGACCACAAAAACCATCGGGTCTTTGGCCTTGTTGCTGAAGGCCCGGCGGATGACGTCAACAGCGTGCTGATGAGTTACTCCCTGCAGACGCTCGTCGTCGACGGACATCAGCTCATACCCTGCCTGTAAATGCACAATCATGATATTTTAAGAACATTTAAAGTCTCTTTAGATTTTTTTTCTCCTAACTCTATAGAAGTCTGTAAAAAAAAAAAAAAAAAAAAAAAACTTCAGACATAATTAATCGCAAAGAAACTCTAGGGATTCTCTCTTTATGTCGAAATGTTCACACCCTGACTGCATGTGTATTTTAACGTTTCCCCTTCAGCACAAGGTCAGTGAAAGAAAACAACAATCCCCAAACACCTGCACATGCACACATGGTCAGAGAGCATTTGTACAGTTTCCTGCAGGATGTGAGGAGACGGCTGCAAATCTTCTGAGCCCTCCGCAGAGGAACTTCCTGTGATGTCAGCGGTGTTTGCTGAGGATGCACCTGCCTCAGGCGTACTGCCTCAGCGAAGGTTAGCAACCACGCTACACAAAAGCACACAGGGACAAAGGCTATTGTTACGAGCAATCAGATCTGTTTTCTCTTTCCCTTTTCGATTTATTAGACGCCTATCTAATCACATCAAGTCTGTATATGTAGAAGGTTTATGTAAGCCATTACATCTGTCCTGCCCTAATTTGATCCCTGCCACAAACCGCAGTCTGGGATGTTCACTGGCTCTCCACAAAAAGATTTAGCTAAATTTAACCAATAGAGCTTAAAAATCCTTTCTCCAGTTTTTTGGGTTTTTTTTTACTTTTTTTTTTTTCTGAATTACACTGATCACATTATAATCTTCCCCATCCTCTTTAGAGCTGGATGAGATTTCCCCTCTTAACAGACAGAGGGCAACAGATACCATAGCTTGCCAAAAATGCTGCATGTTTTCCCTGAAATGACTCCTTAGATTCTCCACTGTGGCTCTTAAAAACCGTTAAAGAGTTGAGCAATGTTTTTAATGAAAAGATCATTTAAAGCTTTCAATGTTTTTTCCAAGACACGTTTATGTAACACATGCATCGCATGTCCACACAAAATGACTCTTAATAGTGTAAGGAATATTCTGCTTGTGTTTTTTTAAAGTCATTTTCGAAAATAAAAGGAATGTCCGGAAATGTAGCAAACCTGAACACAAGACTTTTTTTTTCTTCTTCTAAACATCTAAACCAGTGCTCTATGGTGGTTGTGAAAAGCAGCGACTTTGTTTTGAAGAAACACATTTTTGCAGCACAGCTGATGTGAGATTAGGATGCAGCTGTTCAGCCATGGAAAGCCTTTCCATTAAGATTTCCACACATTCTTTCGGACCTAATGTGAAGGTTTGGATGTCTGCGCATGTTGCAGTCATTCCCAGTCATTTCCATTTTATATTAATACCGCCAACAGTTGTCTGTAGAACGTTTAGTTGGGAGTTGGGATTATATTAAGGCACCCTGCTAGACGGCACTGAGCTCCTGAGAGTTGGTCTGCATTCAGAGCTGCTGGATTTTATCCACTGTTGGTCACAGAACTAATTTAAATACCTAAATGTATTGATTTATATGGCTGAATGATTACTTTTGGAAATGAAGTGTGTGATGGCTCAATCACACGAAGGAACATTACACATGGTGATCCTGTACTACTCTGGTGTTACTTCCTTTTCCAGAGAGGAAGGAGGTAGGATTGAACCCTGCGGCTAATAATAGAACTAGTCGACTTGCCAAGGTGTGAGGTGAAAAACAAAACAGATAATATGAAGCATGGAGACTTTTATCTCTGTCAGGACCAAGTAGCCAACAAGCTGTCTGTTTTTAGTGATGGCTAAAACCTTCCTTATGCTTTTTATTTTAAGAAACTCCTTCCCATGCTCCGACTCTCTCATGTTTAGCTTCTTTTTGTGCATGCTAAGTGACCTTTAGTGAAAGACTTGGTGTATCAAGTGTTCAAAGGGAGTCTGACCAAGATCATCAGCCACTATTAAGCAACTGTGCAGGCAATATATCACCAATACATTAGCAGAGCAGCAACCATGTTCCTCATTAATAATAGAGACGATGCGCTACCTGAGACGGCTCTCCACTCATCTTCTCCTCACTGCACACTTTTAACATCAGCTAATACCTCCTTCAGCTCGAAGCCACAGAGCCAAGATCTGATAACACGCTTGAGTCAAGATGGACGACTGATGTGTTAAAAATGGGGTTAATATCTGTATAATGTTTGGAGGGAAGGTGGAAAATGTGTTAACTACTTTGCAAATGTTTCTTCAGGTTTGTGTGAAAAGGGATGAAAATCTAACTTTGAAGTCAGAGCAAAAAAACAAAAATAGCTAAAATATGATGCTAGTAGATGCCCACCTTCAGAGCCTCATTTGTAGATGCAGCTCCTCCCGGAAATATTTTCTCAATCTTTATGACAGGCTGGATCTTAGACTCGATACCCCCAGAGATGCTAATACCTGTAAAAAAAAATACACACATAAAGTAATAAAAAAAAAGTAGGTTAATGCCAGACTTTTTGGAAATTAGGGAATATAACCTTTGGTTCTGACATGCAACAGTCCATCAATGGATGGGACCAGATAAGATTTAAAATACCAAATGAATTTCCAGAGCTCTCTCCCAGCCTTCTTTATTTCTAACTATTGCAAAACAGCTTAATTTTTTCAATATCTTTGATTAACCCTCGAGATAACTATTTGAATGCAGTGATGTCATGTTAAATTCAATTTATTTGCAATTTTTCTTCTGGAATATTTCCACATTTCACCCATTAAATTCTCTTTTTGATCATTGTTAAAACTTCTGATCAGATCAAACTCTGAGTGACCTCCTGCAGAAACATTTTATTTATTAGAGTTGCATAATCACATCGACTCACAGCAGACTATGAGTAGATTGTAGAAAGTTACTTTGGATATAAAACGTCCCAAAGCAGACAGTTCCTTTTTGTACCCAAAAAAGCACGGCATGAAACAATGTGAACCACCTGAGCTTCTCACCTAGCGATTGCTTGGCCTTGGAGATGGTGAGTGTCGTGATTTCATACTCCTCAGCTGGTAGAGTTCCTCTTCTTTCTTGACCATTTTGAAAGTGTCCGTTTACCTGCAGGCCACTCCCTCGGCGTGAGGAGGGGCTTCTCTCTCTCTGGGGGTCAAACACATCGGCTAGAGGGGTTCTCCCTCTCCGCTGTGAGGGAACCCGCACACTGACCTCAGTGTAGCCGTCCTGCCTGCTCTGTCTGCCGTATATGCTGTCAGGACTCCCCTCCCTCCTCCCTCTGCCATGGCTGCTCCTCACAGGTGACCTCCCACGCTCAGGAGCAGCGTCTCCACGGTCCGATACAGACAGTAAGGACACCTGGTCGTGCCTCGGTGTCCCGTTCTCTCTCCTGTTTGGGGAGCGGTGAGGTTGACATCCAGGCTGGGTGTTGTGAGGAGACCCAGAGAGGAGGAAACTGGAACTGGGGCTCGGGGTGCGTGAGCGCGCAGGGGAAGACGCATAGCTATCGATGGGCACATCCAGCAGAGGGGTGAAGGCACGGGAAGGTGGCAGGTGACCTGTTTGTTGGCTGGCCAGACGAAGTCTCTCGAAGTCTTCGATCAGCTGACGCTCCTGGTGTGTGTCATGAACTGGCTGGAGGAGAAATCCACCTCTGTAGTCTGGGAAAGCAGAATCACAGTAAAAATTATTCTCCATCTGCTCCTTTTCTCCTAAAAACTTCGAAACACTCATAAAAGTTTTAAATATTTGCCACAAAAAGGAAATCAAGAATGACTACAACCCAGTCTGTCTTACTTTTGGAGTGCATCAGGATCATATTTTTGACCCTCACTTTTTTCAGGTGCATTTGCTACCACTAGAGTCAATTTTCAGAAAACTATGTCCTTCCATTGTTTCACAAAAAATGCATTGATCAATTGGTTCACATTTACAGAATTGCAGAACGTCATGCGTGACGTCGTTTGTGACAAATTACAAACGTCACATTTTGTGTTTACTTTTACTCGTCTTTTCAGTTGCTTTATTCATAACTCTCATGCTGGAGTTTCAGTCAGCCACCTACAACAGCTCCTTAAGGTCTACAATCACTCTTTTTTTCACTAAAGACTAATTTGCAATTTTATTTGCATATGCAAATGTTTTAGAAATGCAAAATGAAGGTGAATCAACACAATTTTTTTATATACAGACGAGGTCCAGTCAGAGAATGACGCTATGCAGTTATTTTCTGTATGATTGTAAAACACCATTCATATTTAGCGAACTATGACCTCTTTGTGTAGCTGTTTCCAGTTTTAATATAATAAATATAAAATAATCTGGAGAAAGAAAAAAAATAAAACAAGTCTTTAAAATGTGTACCATAGTCAAAGCATTAAAGAATATCAGAAATAGAAAGACTACAAATAAAGAGGACAAGAATAAATTAGCTGACATACCTGGGATTGGGGTGATGAGGTGACGCCGAGGAGTTCCACTGCGAGGTGACCGAAGAGCCGGCGAGCGAACTGGAATGAATAAACAAAAAGTTCTTCATATTTCCTACCTATATTATAGAAGTTTTCTACATAGAGAGTTTCCTTTCACCTGCACAAGCAGCACTCTATATTTAGGAAATGACTACAATAAAACTGAGAGGCTTTTAGATCATCCTTGCTTACTAGAGCGACTCTTGAGGACGTCATACGCTTCCAGCTCAAACGGCATCACCAGGCTGTCAAAACGACCCAACTCAGTCGTGGGTATCAGCATTCTGCAGAAGACAGTATCGCGGCCTGTCAGCCAATATTTTTTTTTGCACAGTGTCTGATGCACCGGGATGAGAGAGCATGGCAGTTTACCTTATATCCCTGAGCAAAAGAAGCTTCTCTGGCCGATCCAAGATTGCCAGCAGGGGGCGAACCAAATCCTCAATCACATTGTCAGACAAAAACTGCAAGAAAAAGAACAAAAAAAAAAAAGCAAAGGACAGTTATTGATTTAACTCAAGAAGATTCCGTAAAAATACTAAGATTTAAAACACATTCTAGGAGACATTCACCAGATTTAGGTAGATTTTGTCTTTACATTTTTTATAGCAACAATGGGCCAAGTAAGCAGAGAAAAAACACAATCACGTTGTGGCGGCTGTTTTGTTTGATTTCCTTCATTGCCTTGAGCTATAAGTGAGAGAATATCCTCCAGAGGAAAGTAAACTTCCAGAGGCGTGTTTGTCTTCAAATTAGCAGCATTCATTTTTAATATTCTCTCATGCAGGAGGGCCCTTACAGTCCACACAGCATCGTTTTGGGTCTTTGATCGGTTTGTCAAGAGGCAAGTCACTGTCACAGATTATATGTCCTCAAAAACACTAAAGTGTTGTTCTGTGAAGGATAGTTGAAGGTAATTCAACAGGCCAAATCCATCTTTTGTTCCAGCTGCTGCCAGACACGCCTGTCACTGAAGAACAACCTCTGACACGGGGACTAACACCACGCACTCAAGCTCACAAAGGGAACAGCTGATGTTACAGGTAAATCTCTAAGAGCCAAAGCACACAAAAGAGGTTGTTAATGGGTAATTCTAGCCGAGCAGCTCACCCGCCGACAATGTCTCATCACTGCAGCAACCTCGTCCAGATCGAGCAATTTCTTTGACATGTCCTCCACATGCTGCAGCGTCTCATGATGGGGCAGCGGGCTGCCGGCGCGGGATTCCCTCGGGGAAGTAAAGAGCTGGAATGGACGACTTCGCTCTTTTTCTAGGAATGAAGTTTAATGGGCAAGGTTTTTCTTTTTTTTTTTTTTTTGGTCCCAAGTAGGAAATAAGGTGCCGCATAGATGATCAGGATCTATCTCAGCACATCGGATTCTTACCGACAGACAGACAGACAGACAAAAGATTCAAAGCTTCAGGCTCATGACTCAATGATGACCTCATTTTACACCATTTTTAACCCCTGATGGTTTGGAAATCTTAGTGTTGGGTCATAAATACACACAGCAGAGCAATAGATGGATATTTCATCTTAAGAGTTCAACAATGCACACTTTTAAAAAATATCCAGGATTTAATGGACTATTCAAAGTCCATGTCTGTAAATATTGTAAATATTTAACACACTTCAGCAATTTTTCACTGTTTGGTTGTCTGTGTGTTTATTTCTCCCTCCAGCATTCGAACCAGCCTCAGTATTAACTAACTCATAACTAATCATTCTGATAATGGCTGGAAAAAGCTGGACTCAAAGACAGCACAATGAAAAATTGCTGAAGTGTATTAAATATTTACAACAATATTTACAGACATGGACTTTGAATAGTCCATTAAATCCTGGATTTTTTTTAAAAAAAGTGTGCATTGTTGAACTCTTAAGATGAAATATCCATCTATTGCTCTGCTGTGTGTATTTATGACCCAACACTAAGATTTCCAAACCATCAGGGGTTAAAAATGGTGTAAAATGAGGTCATCATTGAGTCATGAGCCTGAAGCTTTGAATCTTTTGTCTGTCTGTCTGTCTGTCTGTCTGTCTGTCTGTCTGTCTGTCTGTCTGTCTGTCTGTCTGTCTGTCTGTCTGTCTGTAAGAATCCGATGTGCTGAGATAGATCCTGATCATCTATTCATCAAAGAGCAGAATTAAATCACCAATTCACAAAATACCTCCCTGCCATTTATACAGATGCATTCCAGTAAATTGCACTATGTTTTTCAATGAGGCCTATTTGACGACTTAAATGTAACTTCTAAAAACAACAACCTTTAAGTAGTTATTGAACATGTTTATCATTAACCCTACATTTCTGTGTTTCATTGTAATGTTATTCTCTCTAAGAAATTCTATGTGTTTTCATTAGCTGTAAGCAGAAAATGATCATAATTAACAGATATTCAGGCTTAAAGACTTATACTTGTGTGTAATTAATCTCTATATGCTTCAGTGAGTTGAGTTACTCAAATAAAGTACTTTTCTAATAATACACACAAAGAGGGATCGCCCCTGTAAAGGTACACATATTTCGCTGAAATCATGTAGGCTACTTAATCAGGCTACCAAAGAAATTACACAATAATAGCACATCAAACAATATGTGAACATCTGCAGACAGCATTAAAAATCTAGTGTCACTCAAAGACTTCAAGAAAAAGCTGGAGCCACTTGTCTTGTACCTATAATTGGCTCAAATCTCTTACTTTATTGCATCTTTAATTCTCGAGTTTAAGAAAAAATTTTGAAAACCGTCCTTGAAAATGTAGCTCTTTTTCCACAATGTATACCTGAGACGAAAGAATGACATCACGCTCACCATTGGGATGATGAGACGGAGACCTCGAGCGGCTCTTGTCTTTATGGTCTCTCTTGAAGAAAAGGTTGACAAAGGTTTTGGAGCGCTGCAGATTTGCTTGACCATCTGCTGAGTTTTTCTGCTTCTGTTGCCTTTTTTTCTTCTTCTCTAAATGTGAAAGGGGGATAAAAGCGTTTTGTTTTTGTTTATTTAAATAAAATCACTTACATAAGAGCTGATCTGTTCCGTTCTGCAACAATGGCTCTCATTTTATCTCTAAAAGCTATCTCTATTTATAAGTGACAATTCCAACTTTAAGGTATCCTGTTTGCTGTATTGTGAATATTTTGACCAGCCTTTGTGCAGATTCACTGTGTTTATGTTTCTTGCAGTCAGCTTCTCTGTCCAGTGAGGTAAATCCGCCTCTGTGATCAGGAACACAGTTGTACTGATTAATTGCAGCAACACCAACTTGAATTTATTATTGGAGAAGTCACCATAAAATGCTCCTTGGTGAATAACAAGCATCCCTTTGCTTCCAGCATCAGGGAGTTCCTGGATGGATAGGTGGGTTGCATGAATTAAAAGGGATAGGCTAATAACTCAACTTAGCTTGCAAAGCTTGTCTGGGCATTTCGTCATAGCCTTGTTCTCATTGAAAGGTACAAAGAGCGAGTGCAGTAGTCAGTGATTAATTTGAGTCTGGATAACCTATGGGCTCCTGGACAAATTGTGCCTGGAGCGTAAATCAGTCAAATTAATCACACTTTGCTCCTGAAATGAAAGCGGGACTCATGATGTTGGAGGAGATCTTAATCATCAGTCATAAAACCTGATTAGATGTGTCATCAGTCTAAACAGGCTGGTTATACTATTACAATTAAGACATATTTCATAGAATAACTTGAAATTATTGTTGTGTTAATTTTCAGTAGTGCTATGGCCCATAAATCAGCTCACTATCCTGCATATGAAAAATTATTCATTTGTTTGTTTCTTTTTCTCCTTGCATCCTTGACTTGTTCTCTAAGTTGTTGCCAGTAAGATCATCTGTCAAACTGTAGAAAAAAGCTGAAACATTTCATTGCTCTTATGTATTGTGTGTTTATTGTGTGGATTGTTAAATATTCACCAAAAACTCTGCATCTCTATTTGAGGCTTTTTTGTCAGAAGCTGAGAGGGTTTTTGGTCCAGTTCTGGTCTCACCTGACACGGTGATGTGGCTCTGGGAACGTCGGATTGGCTTTCGTGGTTTGCTCAGGGCCATCAGAGCTTCTGTTTTAGGCGACTGTTTTTCAGCGTCCCTCTCACTGGCGGACAGTGTCCTCACTCGGCCCTGTCCCGTCTCTTTGGCTCCTCCCATGTCCCTCGGCCCCTCGCCTTTCCCGCGTATGACCGTGTCCCTCAGCAGCATAGTTTCCCCTACAGTCCGACTGGTTTCTGTGCCGACCAACCGGTCAGGGTCCAGCCTGTTTGGAGGAGAATGGTCCATGAAGTCTGCGGCTGGGGGGTCAGTCTGTATGGCAGTGTCTGCTGTCCGCTCTGCGCTGCTTTGACGTCGGGAGCGATCCTCTGTGCAGATGGCCACGTCCACCATCTCTGAGCGAAAAACCGGAGGGAAAAGGACCTGAGAGAGACCACTGAGGGAGCTGACGGGCGTGCTGGAGGACAGCGAGGACACAGAGGAGTTGGAGTCTGAACCCTGAGAGGATGGTGCAGGGCCGCCGTTGGCTACTGTGGAAAACAATCCATAATTACAAGGATCCCAGATTACACAGTAACATATACCTACTATGCATATGGATGGGGACATGTGGTTTTGATTTTGTTACAAATCTAAATTTTAAAAGTGTGCCTTGTGCTCATGTTCATCCTCTTTTTATCCAATATTCCTGGATAAAATCTAATGCAACTTCTGAATTTAGAACTCACAATTACTAAATATAGTAATTTTGTGTCGTTTAATCTCTGTATACCGTAAGTCCAGCTGTTCTGTGAAGGCCTCAGAGAACATTAGTGAACATTAAAACAAAAACACACCCAATAGGTGAGGTACAAGTCTAAGGAAGGGTGAAGTTAGAAAACAACATTATAAAATAGTCTTAATATCTCATGCAGTACTGTGTCATTGTATCATAATCCAAAATAGAAAGAATATGGCAGAACTGCAAACCTATCAAAGCATGCTCTCCACCTTATTGGCAGGACTGCAATAACTCTGGGGGAGCTGCAGAGATCCCTGCTCAGATGGAGAAGTCTGTTGCGATTCCCATGTAAATCTGACTACACTCTATACATCTGGCTCTTATAGAAAAAGTCATTGTTGAAAATAAATCACAAAAAGGACCCTCTTCGGAATGTAATTTGCTTTCTTTTCTCTTCCACTTCTCAACCAACCTCAAAACTTTGAGTTAATCTTTCACGTACAAAATTTAAAAAAAAATCAAGGGGAATGAATAATTTTGCAAGGCAGGGGAATCCAAGAGGGCACTTTGTAAACAAACATGGGGAAATAAAAAAAAAAAAATGAAGTATTATTATTTATGATATTGTTCGGGGCAGGCCAGACTCTGGACATAAATATTGAAGTCAGTATCTTTTCCCAAAAACAAGCCAAAGTCATACTCAGTAAATCAGAATATGTGTCCCAATGAGGCTCATTTGTCAGAATAAAAGTACCTTTCAAAACTAACTTTAAAAAAAGACTCATCTTGGAAAATCCACTCACATTTATCAAGCCAGCCATACTCTGCTACCATCTCCTTGTATGCAGGATATCTTCCAACTTCCTGTGAATGATATTTACATAAATAAGCACAAAATGTTAGAAATTTGAAGTGTGGTGTTCTTGATTACACACAGGAGAAACCAAAGATTTTAGATTAGCCAAGATGTAGTTGTTTTAATTTTTGTCAGTACAATTTTTGTACCAAAATGTCTCTTTCTGTTTGAGAAATCACCTGTTTTTTCTCCACAATGCAAAAGTCTAAGCAGTCACGACATATCTCTATTTGAGCCTTTCATGTCCAGGTGTGAAACAGTTTAATATTTAAAGTTAATCCTCTCCTATGCCTGCCTCTGATCTACAGCTCTAATAAAAGATAATAGGATGCCATAAAATTAGGTTTTCTGTTGATTATAACCTGATCCCAGCCGGCCTTTGAATAATGAAAGTCGTCCCTGGATGTTTTTCACACATGCAACCTGAGATCAGGGCAGTAAAATGAGCTAAGAGGGCACGCATATGCTTTGTCGGTGCACGCTGCGCAACACACACATGTCCATTTACACACATGCACATGATTCCGTCATCCAAAAATGACACAGGTTAAGTGGTGTGGTGTTACACACATGCACACAAAACCAGACACTTATGGAGAATCACAGGGCTGCGGGCCAGCCGTCTGCTCTGCTGCGGAGGCTCGATCAGAGGAGACGGCGTTTTACTGCTAATATTTAGCACGTGTCTGCACTCAAAGGCTCAGTCAGCTGTTACATTTTAACAAGCATTATTTATATAAAATAGCACATACTGTAGGAATGTGGTGGTAAAAAAAAATAAATAAAAATTATACTTTAACAACTTTCTGGGTGTTTTAGAGTTTGTGTTTGGATATGTGGACAGCTATATTGAGATATTTGCAACATATTTATATTTATTCACTGAGTCATTACTTTGTTATTGAGTTAATAGTAAGAACTTTGGTAACACTAAGAAGTCTAAAACAGAACCATTTTAGTCTGACTTGATGTCAGAGAGCGAGGAGAAGCAGTTCTGAACTGTCAACATGCCCACAATGTGGAAGCGTTTGTCTCACCCTGATGGTTAACATGACGTGAGTGTGGCTCTTCAGGACCTCCACTGCATTGCTGTGGGTGACGTCCTCAAAGCTCACCCCATTTGCTGCAAGGATTTGATCCCCCATTTTGATGCCGTGCTGTTCTGCAAGCCCACCTGGGTCCAATCTGGAGGAAGAACATAAACATAAAAGGTAAGAAGTATATGAATAAGCAAACTATAGCACTTACACTCAGGATAAATTATTAATTAAGTGTAAATTGAGACAGTTGTGTTTTTTGTAAGTGGGTCATGGTTGGTTTGATGTAATACAAAAAGCTGTCTGAAAATAATCCAGCGATTCAGAATATGTCAGAAAATATGTCCCGCTGTAAGACATGATTAATTTTTGTTTTTTTGAGTTCATACTTTGAGACATAAATGCCAAGTCCGAACTCTTTGCCGCCTCTGATGTTGAAGCCCAGACAGTAGTCGTCTGATGTAGTGAAGAGATGTACAATCCGGCGGAGAGCGCTGTCGGAGCTGGCCTCTGACGGCGTACGACCGTTCTCCTCCACCACCATCCGTCTGTGAATTAGATCCACCCTGCGCACACATATATGCAAAAGATGTACTCCGCTTTGCTCGATGCACCAAACTCACATCCGTCAGTATCAGTTAATCAAAAAGCCATAAAGGTCACAGCAGTAATCCATCCACTGCTGCCACATGAAACCCAGATACAGTGTATCCCAAAAGAGAGATAACCAGTGTAAGCCCCAGACAAGTGATAAGCTTCACATAAAAGACCCACACAAAGCTGAGACGTATTATTACTAAGGGGACGGTTCTTTACAAAATCATGAAGTGACTCACAAAACTATTCACACATATTGAAACAGAAAGTAGAACATAATTATGTACTGGAGGGAACTGAACGTGTATGTTTTTTGTAACGTTTTACAAGTAAAAATCTACAAGGTGGGATCTGCAACTGCAACTCGCCCATACTGCTAGTATGACTGTAAATCATTTGGGGGTTTGTGTCTGTAGATCTAGAGGGTGATATTTATAACTCTTCTTATGTTTTGCAGATTTTGCTTTATTGTAAATATTCCCATTAACTCTGAGCTGCTTCCCTGCCCCCTGATGAAGAACAGCATCCCCACAGCACCACATGTTTAAGGGGATTGTACAGTGTTGGTTGTCCTCTACACATAATGTTTTTGCAAATAGGTCAGAAACATCCAACTTGGTCTCAACTGAACAGAGCACCTTGTTTCCACTGTTTGCTGTGTCTGCATTGCTATGAGTTAACACTGAAGTGAGATTTTTTTTTTCTTTTGTCTTAATTACAGCACAAACATTGCTCTATGCTTCAGTGAAGGTCAGATCTGTAATATGCACTAAATAGTCCTGTAAAGAAATTCTCCTGTAATCTGTAAATCTCTTCAGCTTCTCCCACCTTTTCTTTTCCCACCAGCTAACAGGCCTGCACTACGTTCTGCTGCTTTATTCAAAATCCCAATAAATACACTGAAGTTTGCGGTTTTCACGTGACAAAAATATATCAAAGTACAATATTTGGATGCTTTTGAAAGAGTGTATCACAACAATAAACTTGCAAATACCGTATTTAATAACTGGCCTTCGTATTACAGTGCAGTGTGTCTCAGTGGTCTAACCATGTGGTCTTCTCCTTGGAGTAGCGGATGCCGGGGATCTTTCCTACACGCCTCACCACCATCCTCAGCCTGTTGTTTCCTGTCAGGACCTTCACAGCGCTGCTCATGGTGATGCTCTCCAGGCTGACTCCATTCACCTCCACCAGCTTGTCCCCCACGGTGAGCCCAGCCTGTGCTGCAGACACGTATAAAACTCAGCATGATAAACAAAAGTAAAATGTCACGTACACAAAACACCTCGACTTGACGTAAACACAAAAAACAAAAACCACAGATACATTAAAGCCATACCTGCTGTGCTGTCATCCTCCACCTTACTGACAAATATGCCAAGTCCGTGTTCGGATCCCCCACGGACACTAAAGCCAAGACGCCCGTCTGGGCTCTTATTGACTGTCACTGTGTGAATATCTTCACAGTCGTCTCCTCCTGCAAACAAAATCAACATGAATCTGACATACGTGTTTGCACAGTCAGACTGCCAACTACTGTTAAAGCCCTACACAGGTAAAGTTAAAAAAGATTTTGGTGTGATAGGACATTACGGTCCATCTTGGAGTCGATCTCAGCTGAACAGTGAAAAACTGGGATCTAAAACCTGATTTATGTGTCAGTTATAAGGAAAGGGAAAATTAACCTCACTGTGGTGCTGAATGTTATCCACAAACGACAAAAAATTTGTTTTATATATTAAGCACTTTTTGCAGAAAATGAAATAACACACAAATGTCTTGCTCCCTAATTAATGGTTCATGGCCACCATGCCCTGTTACGTTCATTGTTTCATGTGAGTGAGAAGGCAGGAAATATTTTTGTTATGATTTACAGTCATAAAAGCTTGGGAAAGCAAGTAAAATATAACCTACATGTACCAGAAATAAGAATAGAATAGGTAAAACTGTAAGCACTAACTAATGTTAGGCAGTGCAGCAGCAATCTATTCATTGTTGATGCTTAAAATCTATATGTGACTGTGGATAGTTTTAATAGACTTATTTACCAAAACTGTTTTTATCCTTAAAAAGTAAACAAAAAGAGGCTGTAAATTTATTAAATATTCATCAATCAGGCTTTTTCTTAGGTGACACAATTTTTTGGTTTTCTTTAAACCAAAAAATCAGCCTGCTAATCTCCATTTGTTTTCTTCCTAACTCTTTATCACGTGAAAAAAAGTCGCTGCACTTTCTATGAAGCGGATTGTATTTTAGCCTAAGATAGTCCCAATTATCATTATTATTATTATTATATTTATCAAAGTATGTTTTTTTCTGTTTCTAATTCTAATTCAAATTATGGGATTTCTTAATTCTCATGCATTTGATAAATAGTAAAAAAAACTTTTAAAGTGCTGGTGGATTTTTAAGGTGATGATAAAAAAAAATATTCCTGGAAGTAATTTCAACTCTATCATCTTTAGCACTGAGTTACTCTGACTCAAACTATATTAAATCAGCCCCATAAATAATGTTACAGTCATCAGTTGCCAAGTTTAGAGCTCACCATCTACAGGTGCATTGATGAGAATGACCCTGCCCATTGGAGAGGAGGACCTGCGTCTGTGGCGCTGCTGTTTCTTCAGCATGTAGCGCATAGTGCTTTGGGATCCCCCACCCTGGCCTCCATTGCTGAAGTGGGGGTACCCGCCTCCATTTGTCATCTCGCTCCAGGCAGGATGGTGAAATGAGCCAGCCATCGGGTAGGCCTGGAAAAACTTTTCTCCGTCATCCAGGCACCGGAATATCTGGTTTCGCCTGTCAGGAGGAGGAGGTGCAGTCTCAGGCTTGGGGCAGGGAGGGTGGAGAGGGGCAGCAGTGGTGGAAAAGTGGAGTGGCTTCCGACCACAGATCCAAACTTCTCATCTCTGAAAGTGGCTACGACTGAAGTTGACGACTTCTATCAGACTCCAAGTACGAATTACAAAAAGTGGAAAACAAACATATACTTAGAACCAAACCTTATAACCTTGCATCCTACAAATTGAAAAAGGTGGGGGGGGAGAAGCCAATCAAAATAAACTGTAAACTCCAGGAAAGGATCCAAATGTTTGCAGGAAAATAGAATAAAAAATCCTGTAAACCTCTTCTGAAACCATCTCATTTCTGATTCCACGGCCTGTTAGCCAGAGAAGCTGCGCTGGTCTGTAGAGAGGTCTGCTGTGCCCAGCGATTCCTGGTCATGTTTAATTAAATGGATACCTGTGAACCTGAAGGGGGGGAGGGGGGATAAAATGAAAAAAAAAAAAAGTCTTCTTAGAAACTCTAGATGAATGTAAGAGGAAGGACATTTTGTAGTGCAAGAAAATTCTACAGAATCTACTTAGCATGCAATCAAATTTCATGTTTACTACTAAACTCCTGATTTTGTATTTATTCAGCACCATGGACAGTGACTCAGAGGTGGCGCACAAACACAAACGTCTGGCTTCCTATTAATATCAACCTCTTTACCACGGCAAAGTCATACTGTAGAACTTCAGCTTCGGTCTAAAGTTGTCCCTACTGGGGCGTGAGAAAACAGTAACATGTTCAAAACAATGAACAGAGCGTGACAGTTTTTACCTGCTGTGTCCGTGTTGTGCTGCAGGAGGGCGGGCAGGCGCTCAGTGGTCTACCTCAGTGACGCATTGGCGGACGCCTCCGGAGAATTAGTGCCGCCTCATTAGTTCTGCAGGTGAGCAGCAGGTGTAAGCTCTTTACGTAAGCCTCTCCAGCGGTGCGCTCTGTATTAAGTCGGCTGCTTTAGTTGCACATACACTCAAGTAACTTTTACGAATGTTCAATTAGACACCAAGTAAACCTTTTTTATTAATGTCAATTTTGAGAGTCTTTTTTTTTTTTTTTTTCCTTAGGGGAAAAGACTGATATACTGTGTGTACTGTGTGTTTTACGTATCAGGAAGATGGATAAACATCTCCATCTAGAGGCCAACTTTGTAATTTCATTATTTGTAAACTATTTTCTTAAGTTTCAAATAAATAATACATATGCAAATATTTATGCTGCTTATTATCTTTGTATATATATATATATTTTTTTTTTTGTGCTTGACATATATATATATATATTTCTTTTTCTAACTATGTTTTAGTTATATATTTTCTAACTAAATATATATATATATATATAAAATAGTTTACAAATAATGAAATTACAATTATATATATATATATATATATATATATATATATATATATATATATATATATATATATATATTTGTTCATGGCCACTATGAATATATAGTGTTCATACACTTTCGAAATCAGAATCTTTGAGCTTCATTATTACATTTACAAAAGCTTGGAGTAAAATAATTTCAGAAAAGCAATGTAAGGTTTCAACCAATCACGCATTTCCTTTCCTCACACGCCCACATGCAGCTAACCCCGCCCTGGGCGTGTCACATACAAACGGTGCTGCCTTCACTTACCCTCAAAAGAATTTGAGAGGCAGTATATTAAAGCCTTGGCTTATTTGTGTATTTGCTTTACTCAAAATTATTATATTTAATAGGCAAAATTAAGTATATTTGCTTATATTCACTCACTGAAAAAGTAGATTGCGTGATAATGTCTCAATCGGTATCACAGATGCATGGCTCACTAAGTATTTGTGAAATACATATATCGTCACATTGTCGTTGCAGTACAAAGCTGGTCTGGTCCTTAAATGGGATCGAAGTAATGAAATATTGCTATTCTTTTTTTTTTAATCCATAATATATCGAGTGCCTCTCGTTCAATTTGTCAGAAAAATGCAATTTACGACATTGTTCATTGCACGTTAAAGCATCAGAGGTCCACCCGGTGAGTGCTGTGATATTGAGAGGTCATACATTTTCAAAAATCAAAGTAATTGAACCAGGTACGTTTTGGGCCTGACCGCATTTATTTCTCTTATTATTTTCTATCACAACCCGATCAAGTTGACATAATTTGCTTTGTGAAATATGTCCTTCCAACGGTAATTAAAGTGCTAGCATCATGGTTTTAGCTTTCAAACCAAGCAGCTAGCTGGCTCAGTATCGCCTGGAAATAATTGTTTTTGTTTACTTAAATGGGGTCTGTTTTATCGTGCCATCTGTGACGACTAACACGGCTGGGATTCAATTTGATTTTATCCTCCTGACGGGGTTTTTTAGTGTACTATAGCATGAATTCAGTTGAGCTACCATGCTAGAAGCTACATTGCTCTAGCATCTCATGACTCCCTACATCTGTCACCGGGTATGTCGTGGTTTTGTTCAGCTTCTTTCCCAGTTTCCCGTTTTTGTTTTTTGAGGAAGGAAAAACTTCAACTTCTTTTGTGCTTGTTGCGTTTTATCCACGCGATCAGTGTTGCTTTTGCCTCTAAACATAGTGAAATAACTGCTATTTAAACCACAGTCAGAGCCTTACTGTATTATGGTTAGGCATCTTTTTTTGTAACTCTTCACTTGGATCTGTGTGAATTAAAAAGTACATAACATTTATGTTTTACACAAAAATTTCATTTCAAATAAATCTATGCATTTTTCTCTGGTGTACAAATACTATCCAGGAAAAACTAGGAAACCTCCAAAATCCAAACTCAATTTTCTTTGGGTTTATTATTATTATTTTATTTTATTATTTTTTAATCAATTAGGTTTGTAAATAACTGCTGATCCAAATTTGACCCCTTCCAGATAAATTAGTCTTAAATAAAAAATGTTAAAACATCTGACACAAATGTTTTTATTTTATCATAGCTTATCTTGCCACCAGGTAGATGGCAATGAAGGTAAATTGATTTCCATTAAAAAAAAAAACATCTTATGTGTCTTCTGGTTGCAAATATGCAAAGATTTATACTTAGACATGTCCATTAGACTAATCTACTCATATAAAATATATGAAAATCCTTTCACCATATTCTTGGTTAAAATCTACCAGTTTTTTTCAGCTACAAAAACCAGAAACAGTTTACTGGTCTGGATGTCAAAATGAAAGAAATTCTGCAGCACCTTCAAAAACGTTCATTCACAAACATGCCAATTTTCAAAGCATAGTACAATAATAAAAACTAATTAATAATGTCGGACTCTATATGAATATTAATAGTTAGATGGATATTAGTATCAAAATGATCTGGTTGTGATGCGCCTAAAAGCTAATCAGTGGTTTTCAAAAGATGTTTATAATTGAAATTTCTGCTTCTGATGGGAGAAAGTCCAGGATGTCTGAGGAGTTGTCGCTCAACATAAACATTAAGGAGCCGAGATGGGACCAGGGGACCTTCATGGGACGCGCCAAACACTTCTTCATGGTCACAGATCCCAGGAATGTCCTGTTGTCCTCTGAGACGCTGGAAGAAGCCAGAGTAATCGTAGAGAACTACAGGTGAGGTGATGGAGAATAGAGTCAGATGTGATCAGGTAAATGAGGCCTAAACTGAATTTAGCTTTCCCCAGGTCTTCCTGTATGGAAGATCGAGTGTATTTACAATAACACTGATAACTTCAACACAACTTTTTTTTTTCTCTGCCTCTTTAAAATTTCTGTGAAAATACAACGTCTTGGGGCTGTTTTGGTATTTTCAGGGCTGGAACCGTGACTCCTGGCCTCACAGAGGATGAACTTTGGAGAGCCAAGTACATTTACGACTCCGCTTTCCATCCCGACACTGGAGAGAAGATGTTTGTGATTGGTCGGATGTCTGCTCAGGTGCCAATGAACATGTCCATCACAGGCTGCATGCTCACCTTCTACAGGTACAGCAGAGCTTCTGGCACGGAGATCTCTGATTAAACTAAAGTTCATTTGACAAAATAATATCTGAAAGAGAAAAAAACACAGGCAGCTTTGACATTGGATACAGCAGTGCCTATAAATAGAAAGTTTAATCTGTATGCAGTGGAAATCCTCTTAAAAGAATCCAAAAAGCCACCCTCACATGTTAATACTGATAACTGATTTAGTTGATGACTTTTTCTTGATATGACAGCAACAATTAAATGTTGTCCAAAAAAGAATGACTGATCACAAATGATAAAGTTACAAAGTTATTTTATCTAATTCAAAGTGATGTAAAAAAAAAAAATATACAGCCCAATAAACCACATTTATTTATTTATTTATATTCCATTGTTTGTGTTTGTTGATTACTAAATGTTATATTATTACTAGATAGCAATTTTTACTGATACATTCAGTGTGCTACCATGTTTTTGTAATTCACCACTAGAGGACAGCAGTTTTTCACTATTTACTTTTCATAGATATAGTTTGGACTCACTTAGTCGTCTATAAATGTAATTGGACAAATGAGTGGTATGATCAACAAAACCATATTTTTTACTAAGCACTAAGGTTAATGATTGCCTAAGACGTGGAGGCCGTCAGTACAACTTTAAAAATGGTTTTTGTTTTTAAAACTTTCTTCGCTGCTGTTTCTGGACAATAATGGCTCCTTCTGTCTTTGGTTCTCTTGAGGTAAAATTCCAATTTTTCCAATTTGTCATTTTGAAGTCTAGTGGTTAAGAGGCTTTCTTCATTCTTAGAACACAGTTGTTTACAGCAAGCATCACAATGTAGATCTGTTTCAATAGTGTCAAAGCTTTGCACACAAATGAGATCACAATCAGGAAATCAAGTTTCTGTTGACATGACCATCCACGGCTTCCTCTACACACACGTCAGGTCTGTTCGTATGACTATCTTTGTGTTTGATCGGGTCTGGATAGCACCTCAAATTATAAAGCACATGTTAAAGGCCTGTGTTCTGGTTTACAGCAGACTATGGTATTATGCTTACTTAGTGTTTGGAGCGGACTGGAGCATTTGTGTATGCTGCTCTGATTACTAGGCATTATTAACCACTTGTAGGTATCATCACATCCTCAACTTCATATGAAACCACTTCCTGTTTCCCTTCAAACAAACACTGCTGCCTACCTGATAAATGATGAATTTGCACAATCAAAGTAGTGGGTTTATGGGTTTCATGCAAGGTGCAATGTAAACATATAGGAGGTGTTATTGCGTCAGAGTTGTTGTGATCGATGTCTGCTGTGATAAAGAAGCATTAAGAATGACAACGTGGTATCAATATTCAGTGTTTTCAGAGGAACTCTATTCTGTTGTGATAAGAAATCTTAAATTTGATTGAAAATGTGACTTTGTTTTGCAGTTTCACTGAAAGTTTGCAATTTGTGCACAGACTGTAAATGCATAATGTCTGCAGACATGTTATAAATACTTTAATGGATTGCTGTAGGTGAAACTTATTCTAAGCTTTACTGTCACATCGCGTAGTTTATACGTGTTCATATTTGAAAAAAACGAAACAAAATAAGATAAGGGTGAATTGTCACTTCCTCTAATGGCCGGCGGCTGTTCTCTTGTGTTTTCAGGACTACTCCAGCAGTTGTGTTCTGGCAGTGGGTTAACCAGTCCTTCAACGCCATTGTCAATTACACCAACCGCAGTGGAGACGCTCCCATGACCATGAAGTAGGGAGGATCTCTCTCTTCTCCTCCCGTGTAGATCATTGATTTCCTCCCCTCTAAGCTATTGTCTGTAAGGAGGATGTGGGAGCTGCTGTTCTCTGCCTTGCAGTGGTCTTATGTTCCACAGTTGAGCCTGTTTCAGATTCATGTCACCCTGACCCCATGCTGGCATCTGTTACTGCCTGGCCTCTTGCGTCAGGTTAGCCCGCAGCTGGCTAACCACTTTGCTGTGTTCTAAAACATGCAGACAGCTCATTCACTGGCTGCAGAAATGCATCAAACATATGCAGTCAGGAAGAGCATGAAGCTGAAATATTGTGCTTTTTCGCTCTCTACTTTTTTTGCATCTGAAACTGCAATCTTCGATCTTGCACTTAACGTTTAGTACCACATTTTTGCTGCATGTAGTCTCTACGCTGTGGTCTTCAGCTAATTTAAACTTCTGGGAGTTGCGAAAAATGTGGTTGATGTATTAACTTCATCTTCTTCTGTGCAGCCAGCTTGGCGCCGCCTACGTTAGCGCCACGACAGGAGCTGTGGTCACCGCGCTCGGACTCAAGTCTCTAGCTACGGTAATTCTTCTGGTTCACACGAGTAATTAAAGTAAATCCAACAGATGTGGATCTTTGATGTGATGCCGGTCTGTGCTCCTGTCCTCGCAGCGTCTCCCCCCAATCGTCAGTCGATTTGTCCCTTTTGCTGCTGTGGCCGCTGCCAACTGTATTAATATTCCCTTCATGAGACAGAGGTGAGATTACTAGAGTATTGATTAGTGAACACTTCCTGTTTCACTTAGAAGGGAGTTTAAGGACATTTCAGATTTGATTCAGACGGTTTCTGTTTCCTTCTGTCAGGGAGCTGAAGTATGGGATCCCGGTGATGGATGAGAACGGAAACCGGTTAGGAGAATCTGCCAACGCTGCCAAACAAGCCATCGTTCAGGTGGTTGTGTCCAGGATTGGCATGGCGGTGCCTGCAATGGGTAACTCAACCTTGTACCTCATGAATGAATGTGTACAAAAGACTTGCACCTGTAGATGTAGGGGAAGGTCGTTCTACAAAGAGTTGGTTCAAGTAACTATCATTTTTCTTTCCTCTCATTACTTCAGATGTTGGTCAAAACAAAGAAAGTTCTTTGCGAATGAATGTTTTTACATGGCACCATATTGGTTCAGTGCAGAACAGGTTTATTTTCAGAGAAGAATCCAACTTTTCCTTTTTCCTCCTGGGTAGGGGGCACAAAATCTTCCCTCATATCTGACTTGCCATTTTCGGCCGCAGTTTAAATAAAAATCTGATGCCCAGGAATGTCAACATAGCTGTTTTTCCAGAGTTTCGCAAAACAGGCAAAACAAAAGCAGCTGAGGCCATTCTTCATTAGATAAGGTTAATCTGAATGAATGTTGTGTACAGAGGATTACTTTGATCTGATCAGATGAATAGTTCACTGTAGTTATGTTGGAAGATAAAAGACTACCATTCCCTGAAGTGGCTCGTTTTCTTTTCGCTTTTCTTGCTTATTGGGCCAAAGCAACCTTGACTCATTTTTATAAAAACATTTTTTTCACAGCCATTCCTCCTGTTATAATGAACGCTCTGGAGAAGAAAGCCTTCATGAAGGTAGGTGCACAGCATTCTTCAGGCCAAATGAAATGGGGAGGAAAAAGCTTTGTCAGTGACATGAATGTGTTTTGCAGATTTATGGCAGGACTTTGTTATTAGATTATTTGTAGACATTGATTTGAATTATGGCACAGGTATTTATCAGCTTAAAAAACTTACTTTAAGCGAGAGAGCAGTTTTCCTATTCTTTTTTTAATCGTAAAGGTCAAAGGTTAACCTGGAGAGAAGAATGCTTCAGGAAGCCCAGGGCTTCTAGGTAGACTGCAGATGAATGGCAAAAAGTTCTTTGAATCCTTGTTAACTCTTCTCAAGTGGAAGAGTTAACAATAATAAAAAAAAAATAAAAAAAATAAAAAAAGTTGAAACATTTCAAATTCTTAAATATGTCATCAGAATACAGCACCGATAACATAAAGAAAGTTGAACATACAAAACCCGACACTTGCATCAGAGTTGGTGATGATGACGTCATAACAGATACACATCAAATTTGGTGTAAATCTGCCTAATTTTACTACTTTTCCTTTTTGTTCATTTTCTTGTAGCGTTTCCCAGTTCTCAATGCTCCTGTCCAAGTGGGGCTCGTCGGTATGTGGTGAGTAGGAGAAGCTTATATTCTCTAAACGTGCTTTAAAATTGCAACAACAGCAAAAATCCCTTTCTGTTCTTCTTTCCAGCCTGGTGTTCGCAACGCCTCTCTGCTGCGCCCTGTTCCCTCAGAAAAGGTACGTCCAGCAACTTCCTCGGTGCCTCTGCGCCGGTAGAGAAGTGTTACCTAATGTGAGCTGACTTCAGAGTAATGGTTAACCATGTCTTTGCAGCTCCATGAGCGTGAGCGGACTGGAGCCAGAGCTGCAGGAGAGTATACGGCAGCAGAGTCCAGACACCACCACCGTCTACTTCAACAAGGGCCTGTAGGCACATGAGCAGGAAACATACAAACACACACACACAGATACATGTCTGTTATCATGGGCATGAGTGAGAGTGAAAAACATTTATTTATGCTTTTGCAGTCATTTTTATTTTTGGTATATATTCGGTTCTTGTATTTTTATTTCGTCTTCCTCTTGATGGATAACGCAGGAAGCTGATAATCACTGACTGGTGATTTACTTCATGTTACTTTTATTGTCCTACTAGAATATTCAAGTTATAAATGAAGGTTTTTCCTTTTAGTTGTGTTTCCTGAATAGAACGTTGCCTTGTGTGTTATCTTTGTTTTGACCGGGGTTTTCAACCTGTGGCTCTATAAGCCTTCCCAATTGACTCTTAATATCTTGGAAAAACATAGAACTCAACTGTGGTTTAGATCTAAATGTGATACAAAGTAATACTTTCATCTTGTTTCTGTGTTTTCTTGTCACATTTGCACAGAATCTCCATAATATAACTACTAATGGTACAAAGATTTTATTTTATTTTTTGCATTAGGCCATGGCCTGGCGTTTTTTCCCTTAGTTTTTTAGAATATATGAAACTTCTTCCATAAAATTGTGATTTCTTTTTTTTTTTTTTTTACCATAAGCACATTTTAAATAGAGGGAATAAGACTGCAAATAATTATTTTAGTAGTCGATTATTACTATTACTATTGAATGAATGAACTATTACTCTGAAAATCTGAGAAAATAATTGGCACCTTCTGCAGATTTTTTAATGTATTTCTACAATACTAGAAATACATTAAAATATAAAAATAAATGCAACTAATTGAATTCTCTGTTAAATAAGAAAATCAAATGTTGTCTTTAGTGCAACAGCAGCATTGATTCAATGTAAGCTCGATCATTTGTTGCAAAAGATTCATCTGCAGTTAAAAAAATAGATACTTTTAACATAAACATGTGAAAAGCTTGACTGATGTGTTGACTATTTTATGAATTATCTGATTAATAATCGGACAACAAAATGTTCTATTAGAAGATTTTTTTTTGACAGTGTTTGAACCAGGTAGAGCTAAAACATTGCCACTTGAGGAGTTTTTTAACACATATTTGCAGACAAAGGAAAAAATTTAAATTGTACAGGTTTGGCTTAATTACTGCTGTGGGTATTTTGTTTTTGTTTTTTGTTTTTTGTTTATTTTAGAGTCTGTATGCTCCAGTTAACAAGCAGCCAGTTACTAAATTAGTTGGCAGTTATTTCAATAATCGACTCATCACAGTTAATCTGATCCATCGTTCCAGCCCTAAGTGGGTATTTATAATGTCTATCAGTTTTTGAATGGTCATGCAGGTTTTGCAGATCAGGACAGAACTAATTTAAGAGCAACGAGGTGATAATTTATAAAGGTTTCTAACCCCTAATTTTGTCACATCGCACAAGCTATCTGGTGTAAAATCTTTGCTTCTATTTTGTGCTAAAAGTAATGTGAGTTCTTGTTTTGTATCACACAGCCTCCGGTTATCAAGAGCAGCTCTGTCCTTCAAGTGTACTTAAACCTTTAGGTACATGTGCGTCAGAAAATGTTTAGAGGACATAGATGAGTGTAGTTTATATTACTCTAGAGAAGCCCCAATGTTTTTTGTTTTTTTTGTTGGTTTTTTTTTTGCATTACGTTGGTTAGTGCTTGTGCTGTTATTTACACGTCGCTCACAGGAAGGAAGCAAAAACTGTACTTATCTAACTTCAAAATCTCCACCTTACTTTTATGCGTACATTAAATGCAGATAACCGACGCAGACATATAGGCACCTGAAATCTTTCAAACAAAAGTCTCCCTCCCCTTCCTTCATTTAAATTAAAAATACACTATAAAGGTTGTTGTTTTTTCTACTATTTTGAGAACTTTGCTTACACCATTGAGATCCAGTTCTACCAAAAGAAATTAGTAAATGCTGTAACTAATTTTAAAGTATAAACATTAGGTGCACAGTGAGCTTCAATAATCGTTTTGAGCATCTTATGGCATTTAATGAGGTCACCGAACACACAGCTAGTGTTAGTGATAGTGGCGTATGTGAGGGTATACAAGTCGTCGTAGTGTTTGTCGTAAATAAATTGAAACTAGCATATATTTTCTGAATACTTATGTAAAATATGGAGCACAGACATATGCACTGGAGAATAAGGTCAGCTGCTAGTTGACAGGAGTTTTGCTGCGTCTGAGTGAGACTTCCTCATCCTGAGTGCGACTGAGTGACTCTGTTTGGATTCATCTTCTGAGGAAACTCACTACTTACAATTTACCAGCAATCATTTAACACTTGTGCAATGAGATACTTTGTATGCTCCAGTTTAAAAAAGAAATATATATATATATATATATATATGCACATATGTAGTGACAGTAAGACTGTACAGGCTATGTTTGTAGTGAGGTTTGTGACTGTGCAATTACCCTTTTATTGTAAACCAATGGAAAAGGTGAAGGGACTCAGTCAACTGCACTAATGTGTTCCTGCTCACAAACCCACAGGTGCATCCTGATATATTAGAATATTATTGTAGAGTTAATGCTTTGTACTTCGTAGTATGGAAGAGGTCAGCTTTGACTGCTGACGTTTTGAGGAATCAAACAATGATTAATGGTTTCAGAACCCATAAATTCAACGATTTTAAATTGTTTAACATTTATGTGTAAGATTTTAAGGAGCTGGCAAGTTTACTTTGAAAGTACAAAGAACAATATTCATCGCAAAATTGTTTTGTTACCATAGCAACAATCTGATGCTATGAGTTAAGTCTTTGATTTTGAGCTCTGTTTGTCCACAAATACAAATTAGTGAACTGCGATTATAACGTTTTGCTTTTTAGGTTGGCCAATTAAACTACTCCCCCTCTTCTGGATTTTACTAAATCAAACACAGAAGCTGTTAGAGGTGCTGATGTTTTTAGCAACAAAAGGGGCCCCTAAATCAAATTCTACTCCAGGCCTCATACAGCCTTGGAACGGCCCTGCAAGAGTTAAATTCGCTGCGCTGCACAGAGATGCGCAACAAACTGGAGATTTAGTTCAATGCTGCTAATGTGTCTTTAGTATCTCTTCCATTTCATGTCTGTTGAGTTTTTAACAAGGGACACAGAAAGTTTTTTTTTTTTAAACTGAATTACAGGAACTGATATAAATGATATTCTAATGTATGGAGATGCACCAGAAGGTAATTGTGTTTGTATATTCTGGAAATGTAATGGTTCTTAGCAGTCAAACGTTACCAGAATGTATAGATTTTTTTTTTTTTTTTTATCGATATTTTAATTTGAGGTTATCATGTAAAACTTTGCAGATTTTGTGCGTTTTAATGTAATTATGACATGCTTAATCCATGACTACAGGCAGCACTACCTTTGAGTCTCTTCCCTTTAAATGCTTGAATCAAACACATGATTGTGAAGGTGGGAGACGGGCCAGCAGTGGTCTGTGATAACATCTTGTTGCTGCAGCAGTGTGGATGTGTTGCTGTGTGTCGTTTTCATATTGAGGCTGATGCTGCACTACATTATAGCCTCTGCTGTGCTACCTTCTAGACCTGAGTGACTTCTGTTGCTCTTTTACAGCGTGCATTGAATGTGTGTTTGTTGTTTATTGAACAACAATCTTGAGGCGGCTAAACAATAATTCTGCAAACTTTGCTCATCACTAAGGATTTTCTGCAGCTCTTAGCTTAACAGGAATAGAACAAATGGTTTGATTCATCTCAGCCTTTGACTGCACCATTATAACCCGATGCATCCAAAGACGAGGCGGCTAAGAACTTCTTGGGGAAGTAAGAATCTCTTGATGCAGCTTTTTCTCAGCTTTATGATGTAGACTTTCTCATGCAATGCATTTATTTGTACATGTGCCCCTCAGTCTGCACAGTGCTGCATTTTACACCAAACTGTGTAAGAAAATCCCAAAGTACGGCCAGGAGTGCAAAGTTACTGAACTAGTTATGTACAAATCCCAATATATTTTAGTTGTCATTTACTTTAACTCTCCAAAAACACTGCTGGACACTAGACACTGATCTTGACTTTCACCTGTTTTGCATGCTTTGACTGCTGGAAGCACAAATGTAAGGACAATCCATGTTCTTGTTACACTCCATGAATGTTATTGGTTTTCTGTTATGTACATTTAGACTTGTCAGTATTGGTGCACAGTATTTTTCTCCCTCTGTTTTGTATTGTTCAAAATGTTTCCTTGATGTAAGATGTATTTTACAGAGAGCAATAAAAGCAGATGTTGGAACCAGAGTGAATGTTATTATGTGTAAACAGTGTGAGGAAGGACAAGGAGCTAAAGCACAGAGACAGTTGCCGAGTTTCTATGCATATTTGCATGTTCATCTTCTTTGACTGAAAACTTCGGAGCTTTTCGTAATTTTTAATAAACTGAGATGTTTTTACAGTAATCAGCCTTACCAAGTAGAAACTGCTAAAGAAATGCAGTGCACCCAAATTCGACTTGAAAAGACTAATGCGGTCTTTTATCACTGATGAGGCCTGATTTTGCAAGTTTGTTTTTTTTTGTCATAGATTGAAGATTGATATACAAACTTTATCAGTTACTGATATAACTGCTCTCAAGCCGATGGAGTCAATGTAAACAAAGCTTTAGGAACCTAGTTTAACGGATATATCACTGTCAAATGATTTAAAGATTAAATGAAACACTTTTTAAAACATGCATGTTGTGTACAGAAATTTAAATAAACCTGCACCCGCAATCATAAAGTGAAATCTTTCAACTAAAAGCTACCGTTGGTCCATCCATCACGGATAACAGCCAAGGACCCTTCAAGACTGCCTGTGGATAAGCCATTAAAGTCAGGTTAGGGGCAGGACCATAATAATATTCCACCTGTAAATACCTGAATGTCCACCATATCTAATATTTAAAACTAACATCTCAATAAGTGTCTGAACACAACAAGAATATTAATTACTGCTGGACTGATTTTCTGCAGTGTGAAAATCTACATGTACTTAGATGTGGACTGTTCTGGTCAGACTGGTACTTTATTTTATGCTGTTGTGTTCTGCTGTGCACTTTTACATGCATGTAAAAGTGCATGTAAAAGTTTGTCTTGTTTAATCTGTTCACCCAAATGTGTGAAACAACATTACATCACATGCATCAGTGGGCCGTTTGTTTCTGCTTTTTCAAGCGAAGTGCTCAATGTTTGGATTTGCTCCATTGCTCCAGGTGCCAGCAGTGGTTTGATTTATTGGGCTTCTCCTTTTTTTTTTTTTTTTTATTTTCTGTAAAATGTTATGCGCTCTCCCAATCAGTCGTTGAAGCCACACCTTGCACATACAAATAAAATGCGCTTTATACCATGTATATATTGTTCATCATTTCACTCTTGTATGCATGAATATATTGTGAATGTTACCTGGTAATGGATGAAGGAAATGGAAACTAGCTTACTTCAGCATGTTTACATTTGCACTGGTTACAATGTTAATGTGACCTTTTCGAATAACTTTTAAACATTAAATTAGGAAATGGGAACAGCTTTCTATATTGTTTTCATTTCGGCAAAATATTATGCACCTGGCAAAAGGTGCATAATAAAAGGTGTGTAAACCCTTTCTGAAGTTAATTATTTCAACATATCAAGAGATTTGACATTTCTGTGAAACTTGTATAAGATCTTCAACATAAATTTGGAAACTTCAGATTGTCTGCTAGTGGTAAAAGTTCAGTTCAGTGGCTGTGTATCGTTTTCTCTTCCACTTCACCGTGTTGCTCTATTGCACAAAATGTCAATAAAACATTAAACGTTAAAAACATAAGAGGTTAGAATATTGTTACAAAGCACTGTTGCTGGGGTTTTGACATTTTGTTGTACAATCCAAAAGTATGCAAATATAAATTGTAAATTTTGAATAAAGATTTGGAGTAAAATAAGTTTTAATTACATATGATGAACTTTAACTAAGAGGAATGCATGAGATATTTTTGCTCATTTCATGTTTATGTTACGGTTCACTAGAAGTACAACAGAGCATCCTGTTTTAAAAGGGTTTTTTCAAGACCTTTTAAAACAGGATCGTCTATGTTGAAATATTTCAGGAAAAACAATTGTTCCAATGACAGGTGCAGCACAAGCAAAGAATTGCTGCAGTAAAATGAACACACAAGGTCAACTGGGGAACAGTGATGATTCATTCATCTAGATTGGAAGCACGTGTCCAGGTACAAACAGTACATTCCTCGCACGAAAACACACTCGTACAAGTAAAATAAAACCTGCTTGAAGCGCCTCAAACACTCCCCAGCATAATGACAGCAGCTGAACCTGTGTGTGTGTGGGGGGGGGCATCAAACCTGCTCCTCTCTGCACTGAGTTTAGAGTCAAGTTGTCATTATTTCACACACACAGACCAGACACTGCTGTCTCCAATGACCGAGGATCTTCCAAGGACGGACAAGTTAAGCTTTCACATGTTAAAGACATGACAAATATATCAGTTACATATGATGGACTGATAATTAAACATCGCACTTCAATATGACATCAAGCCTTTTGAATTCAATAAGTAGTTTGGATCTTTTTCAAGTGATGCTTCGTTTTATAATCGCTCTACCTGAATCTTAATGTATCTGACAGAAAGTACCTTACTCTGATTATAATTAGAAAAAAACATATCTGTAATAAACATTCGTTCTGTCCTGTGCCTTAAAATGCAATTTCATATCCAACACCAAAATTACTTGGAGGTACATTGCCATATTAGTCAAGAAAAAAAACACTGACCACAACTCAAAGTAGAATTATTTGTTCATTTTAGCTCTGATCTAAATTAACATTCTGTTTCACTGGAGCAATTTTCTGTGCAGCCTTCAGGACGTCTGCTATGTCCACCTTGTCGCCAAACTGTTTCTCTTGGTGCTCCAGGAGGATTCCCTGCAAAACAGCAAACAAAGTTCAGAAGAAGGCTTTTCTTTTTAAGTCGCGTGATAATAATCTGCGCTGTTCAGATGACGGACAGATTACCTGATCTCCAGGGCCGATGACAAACACTCCTCCCAAGATGAAGCCCTCGCCGAGCATGTTACCTTGGTAACCAGACCTCCAGGCCCGAATAAAGTTCTGCCACACCCCAAGCCGGATGAGGCCTAGCGCTCCCATTTTTCTCTGCAGTGGTCCATAGAAATATTTCTAAAATCAAATTGAGTTCTGGTTAGCGCCTTGAAAAGAATCCATGCTAACATTTCATTACCTTTCAACAACAAGCTTCACCTTTCAGCATGACAGACCCTAAACATTCAGCCAGAGCCACAGTGGGAACTGAGATTCAGAAACTCTCCTAATATGACATTAATCTTGGGAACATTTATCAAAATGATATTGTCATACTGTACAGCCTCTCACGTAAATTCAGGTACGTGAGAGGCTGTACAGTCAAAACATTAAGATTCCAGCTGCTAACCATCTCATCTACGTAGATGTCCCCAGCGAAGTGCGGTCTGAAGTCCTGGATCTCTGAGCCGATGTTCTCTTTAACCACGGCAACCAGAGGGACCCCGAGCGCTTCCAGCTGGGGCTTCAGAGAGGACAGCTCAGAGGCCTCCTATGGATGGAAGAACATGAAATCATGTCAAGAATTTAAACTATTAATCTATGTAAGCATTGAAATGTCAAGTCTGGTTCTACCTCTCTGCACAAAAATCATCCAGGCCGTCGTACGGCCATGATCACCGCTCCATTCTTCTGCCACAGGCTCTTCGCTTTTATAACATTTCCATCTACAGACAGAAAAAAGGACTCTTTACCACAGCCTTACGTCTTAGTCTACGAGTATAAATTTAGTTTATGTGGTCTAGAGAAAAGATGAACTAGAAACAAATATGGGAGGCTAATGGTTTTGTTAAAAATGTGAAGAAAATTTGAAAATAAAAATTGTTCAAATACAACTTTAGAGCCCCACAGTTCCTCTGCATTTATGTCAACTTTTACATTCACACTTATGACTGGAACAGAATATTGTAGTGCTTATTACAACATGTTAATGTCATGTTAAAATCACACAATCCCAGTACATTGCAAACATAAAACCTTTAACAACTCCACAAGTGATTCTGCTGCTGACTGAAACCTAAACTTCATTCCGACTGTCTCAACAATGGATTTACATCATCACATTTTAATAGACATCAGTCTACCGTCTGTGGTGGAACGCAGATCGGCGTCTTCGAGGTGGTCCAGCGATGAGTTTGCACCTTTAGGAAGACAGAAGTCGGTGTTGACCAGGAAGATCCCAGCCAGGGCCGCTCCGACAGCGCCGATGCCCAGGGACCACATCCCCAACTCGATCAGGCCCCCCTCCAAACCAGACACTGCAGCAAAACAAAGCCATCATGAGAGAGACAGAACACACCTCTCCCTCTTAAATATGACTCAACTAACTGGACTTAAAAATGTATTTTATTTTTTTTCTTCTGCTTTGTTTTGGGGTCGTTTCTGCTACGACGTGTCCCTGCAGAGAAAGCTTATCGTTTCTGAAAACGGGAAGCTAAATCTTTCTGTAGCTGAGTGATCAACAAGATCCAGCATGTTCACTCATTGTCTTCTTCTACATATTTTCGGAGTGTGATTCCCGCCAGCAATATCTCGTTGTACTCTAATCTAAATCTCACTTATGAGATTAGAAAGCTCAGCTGCACATCAGATCTTCCTGACAGTGGCTGCTGTTTGCTTAAAAACCGCTTTAAAAGGCAGCCAACCCAAAACTTTCGTTTGTGCGAACTGAAATTTACCCATTTTAAAATGACCTACCATATAATTATACAATTAAATGCAGATATTCCTTCTCCAGTTGCACCAACCTAATCTTATTGTCTTTGCAATGACTCCTTGACTACATCAGCAGAAAGTCAATAAAAGTAAACACTTTCTTTTTAAGGTAACCTTTCACATCACAATGATTATTACTCTTAATAAAACAAAGAAATAAAAATTAGCATCAAACTAAGTAACATCTGTTTTGGCTAGAACAACTCCTCCTGGCCACAAAGTAAGACAACACAGGAGAATCATTACACCCAACAACATAACCACATAGAACAGCTAATTGGTGCAGGAGTCAAATATGTTCTTGCCTGAGGTGATCTTGTTTGGATCAGGACTTGCTCTGCCTTTACTTTGGTGAAATTGAGCGATCTGGCTCTTTAGAAAGTGAGGGCCGGCTGTGACGGAGCAACGCAGGGGAAGCCTCCAGCTCAAAGCCGCTGAACATCTGGACAGAGCCAGCATGGTGGCAAAAGTCTGAGCCTCTTATTACACACACACACACACACCCGTCAAGAGTTCACTGGAAGACACAGAAAACAAAACTTTTTTTTTTTTTTTCTAAGCAGCATAAACTGAACCAAGTCTCTACCGATGCTCAACTTCAAGGTGAATTCATGCGACAGGCTTGGAAGACTAAGAAGAAGACAGAGAATTTCACACCTCAAAACTTGTGGTAAAAAAAAGAAAAAAAAAATTGCGACAACCGTCTTTAGAGAATTAGCGGTGACTGTTATCTTGATGCAAACGTCCTCCATCTGCATGTACGCTTCCTTTTCTAACCTCATGCATCAACATGAAGTGCACAGAAATTCAAAATAATAAGATGCTGCAATCATATCTAAAACTATGTTAGAATAAATTATGATACAAGTCTGGCTCGTTTATCTAAACAGCTTTGATATAAGAAGCTCACTAACTTATCTCTGTACACAAAGGGAGAAAAAAATTCTCTCTTACTTCTGCTTCAGCTCATCCGGTGTGAAACATAAAGTAACTGAAAATACATCGAAGTCACTGGGCTTTATAACACAGGGGACAAAGGAGGAGAGAAGCTTGCCAGCCAATAGAGACGCTAGCCAAACAAGGAAGAGTTTGAAGACTTACGAAAAAAAAAAAGGATTTAGTGCTACATTGTCACATAACACTGAAGACAGCTGCACTGTGTTCATCCTAGAACAGCACACCTTCAAGATCCAATCCTGCACTAAAATGTTCTTCCATGCTAAAACCATTTATTTATTTATTTATTTCTCAGTGGCTAAATGACTGTAATCGACTGAAATCAACGGCGGACATTATTATAGAAACAAAACCAGAACATAAACCGAACCTGGTCTGTTAGTAGTGTGTTAGTATGCTTGGGCAAACATGCATTTCTGAGAAAAAAAAAAAAAAAATTACAAGAAAGTATGATAAAATTAATATATACAGTTTATGCAATAGCACAGTTTCTCTCAAAGGTTTACACAACCCTTGTTGAAATGTCAGGTCTTAGTGACATATAGTGAAAGTGAAATATGGAAATTCATCAGAAGACATTAAAATGGAAAACAATAATAAAAGCTTCCAATGACATATTTGCGTACATGCACACATTTTTAAGCAAATACTTTGTCGGAGCACCTGCTGATTCAGTTTCAGCATTCAGTCTTTTTGACTCAACAGCTGTCATTAATTACAGTGAATATGAAGGAGTTCAAATTGAAATTAGATGTGCTCTTCAGGAGTTCACTTACACATATATACTCACAATAGTAAAGACTAAGCCAGACCATAGAGCTAAATCTGACTGATAAAATGAAGGGGTCAATCGAACCACTGGGCATTTATCTTCACATTTTTTGATAAAAAGAGACGCACAGCAAAACAGTGTGAGCAAGTAAATCAAAATGTGGAATGCAGGTAGACTCCAAAAGATTAGATGCTGAAATTGATTCAAAAAAGTGCTTTAACAACATAATGTTGACTCGTGCCACAATGAATAACCTATTGCTTATTCACCGTTTTATTTATTTATTTTAACAGATTTGGTTTGTAGATCAGCTGGAGAAAAAATGTCAGTTTATTTGTGGGGGGGAAAAAGTCCGGAAATAACTTATATGGATCAGACTTTTTTTTGTTTTTCTTAACACCAAAAAACTTGATGTGCGTTTTGTAAGCCACTAACTTATACAAAATAACACTGTTATTATTTAAATAACAGTACAATTAAAAATATTAGTCTCTCTATATATACATATTTATGCTACAATTTATTTAGGATCAAACAGATATTTTATTTTTTGTGAAAATTTAGAAATGACGTATTCACGTGATAGCATTGGGCTGCGTGTGTAGCTCAATGCAAGCTAAACAAATAAAGTGATAATAAATACCCGCTTCGACACCAAATTTGTCAATGACCTTGACAGTTCAAGCACATAATAATCAAACCCACAGTATCAACCCAAAGGGTTAACAGAAAGCAATTTAATTTGACCTTTGATACAGTAATATCAAATGTTGCTGCATGTTAACTCGTCCTGCACAGTAAAGCTGTAACTGGAATAACAGGTTCAGTGACGTCGATGAATTAGGACAGAGCGTCACCCGATAGACGCAAACCGTTTGGCTTTATCCTGAGCTAAAAAAAAAAAAAAGTACCAAATGTTGAATGAATGAGTAAATGCCGAGTTTTCAACACAGCAACAGTAATGTTAAGTTGAGAAGCGTGTGTTACCTTAATATTGACGCTCCAGTATGAATGAGGCTTAACGAAACGCCTCCGCGACCACAAACGTTCCTTGAGTGAACGTAACAAGTCCAGCTGCGCAGGCGCACTAAACGATCACAGCACAGGCTAACTAATCGAAACAGATGCCTTGGAAAGTCGATGCGAGGCGCTGTCTGAACAGTGATAAGTTTTCCAGCCTCTCGAACATTTTCACATTTTGTCAAAATACTATAAAATCTGATTAATTTATATGTTTTTGTTGGTTGACGACCGGTGGCATTTTAACCAATAACTTTGTCAGATTATTTTGCAAATAAAATTCACTGAAAGAATAAAAACAATTCGCTTTATTAATTTGATCTACTTTGTTACATTTATCAAGTTTTAAATATATATATTTTTTTTTTACCTTATTTTGGAGCTCACCGGTTTAGTTTAGTTTTTTTCGTAATAAGATAAGTAGCTGCTGGGGTCCTGAAATCAGGTTTGGAGCAACATTCCCCTCTGCTGGAAGTTAAGAAGTGAAGACGAAAATGATCTTTGGTTTAATAATGTAAAACAGCATTTGCTTTTCCCCCTTACATTTAAGGCTATTTAATAATGAGAGTAAGAACATATTGATGTTCTTGCGATATTCAATTTGACCAATTGTTTAGTAGGAGAGACAAAAAAAAAACCTGCATCAATTTGACCTCTGAGCCCAAGGCCTTAGATGTCCTTTGCCTTATATTATTAGTCGTATCTCACTTTTGGTCTAAGCCAATTTACTCATTAAAGGGTATAGAAGAGAAGTGATCCTGTCTTTATTTTAAGTGTGGCACTACAACTAACATAATAGATTGCTTGGATGATTTTCTATCTCCATTTAAAACTGTTACTTATTGATGACTATTTTTACAATCACAAACAGTGAAGATAGCAGTTTTATTAGTCAGGCCATTGATTACAATTGTGTATGGTACAGTAAAGAAGGGTCAATGGTTTTGGAAGGCGTGTAAGAGGTTGAAGGTATGCTAACACTCCACACTGTAAATATTTTACTTTACAGTAAAACGATTTACATGTTTCACCATATGTCTTTTGTAAATTAGTCAACCGAAGTAGCTGTTTGCCATTGCTGCATTGCTCCTTTAAAGTCTGAGAAGACAGCGTACTACAGGAGATATACATTGGTGATATTTCATTCATTCATGGCAGCTTCACTCAGGAATGTGCTGAAGGTCCAAAATGGACTGGAACAGAGACGGGATAGAGTGACACTCCTTTGGCCCAGCAGCTGTGCTCCCTCTGGCTCCTCTACATGCTAACCGTTCAACTTCTAGAATAATGTCAAAGCATCTACTTTGAAAAACAATAAATCACTCTTAGATTTAACTTTTAAAAATGAGAAATTTCTGCATTTAATTCATCAGTCAAAAAAATAATAATTATATATACATGTATTATGAAAAGGGGGCTGCACAGTGGCGCAGTGGGTAGCGCTGTTGCCTTGCAGCAAGAAGGTCCTGGGTTCGATTCCCGGCCCGGGGTCTTTCTGCATGGAGTTTGCATGTTCTCCCTGTGCATGAGTGGGTTCTCTCCGGGTTCTCCGGCTTCCTCCCACAGTCCAAAAACATGACTGTCAGGTTAATTGGCCTTCCCAAATTCTCCCTAGGTGTGAGTGTGTGTGCATGGTTGTTTGTCCTGTTTGTCTCTCTGTGTTGCCCTGCGACAAACTGGCGACCTGTCCAGGGTGTACCCCGCCTCTCGCCCGGAACGCAGCTGGAGATAGGCACCAGCAACTCCCGACCCCGTTAGGGAGAAGGGTGACGGAAAATGGATGGATGGATGGATTATGAAAAGGCACAGTCTGAGTATATCCTTATCACTCAGAAGCACATATATAAACAAATGTCTCACAGCCACTATTTGGACCTGATCAACATTAAGCTTGTGGGACTAACAGCCAATCGCAGCAAAGGATTTGCACCCCACCTCCTGGAAATAGTTTCTGCTCAAAAGCATTGGTTAACTTATCAACTTCTTACAATGCTATTGAAGCCAGTTAAAAACCAATGTGATTAGGTTTGAAAGAATGACCAGGTTAATGACAGTACTTGTGTCTGTTTGAGTTTATCCCTTATTTGTCTTTTGTTTGTTGTCAACTAACTACTTATATAACAAGTTTCCCTCGGCCTTTTAACCATACTGTTTATATGCAGGCTCGGTGCGATCCCACTTACTGTGTTTGCTCCAGATGAAACCAGTTCGACGCCAGGCGAGCTCAGAGCCCAGAGATGTAAGTTGTGGGTGAAAACCAAGTGTCCTTGAACTTGAGGAAAGACTAACAGGTGTTAACAACCCCTGAAGTCCCGGGCTCTTATCTTGTCCTGTTCTGTCAAGTTCCAGCCTGTAGTACTCTTTGACCCGGTTTTTAAATTGAAGCTTGTCAGTGTTTATTGTGACGCACATTGCCACCAAAAGTATTTGCACTCCTTGAATATAAGCGCTGTGAAACAAAAAAAAAACAACTTTATCTTGATAAATGATCTCCTTTAAAAAATGTATTTTGTATTATTTACTCAGGTTGTCTTTGTCTGATATCGACATTGTGTGATGATCTGAAACATTTAATCAGGACAAATAATCATTCTGAACAAATCCATCTGGGAGCAAAAAAAAAAAGTATTGTATCAAAAGTATTTCAACCCACCAGTCAATATTTTTATAGGGTCCTTCAATGAAGTCACATTGTGTACATATTGATGTTTTTGCCCATTTTTTGGTAAAATAGCTCAAAATCAGTCAAACCTGATAATAAGTATCTATGAACAAATTTCAAGTCTTGCTGCAGATTATGTAGTCAATCATTTTCTCATAAACTCTAACCATTTTTGTTTCATTCCATGCCAAATAAAAAGCATCCCCACAGCATGATGTTACCACTACCATGTCATTTTCACAAGATGGACTGAGCAGATGTTCAAAGGTTTTGATTTTTGTCAGATAGCATAATAAACTTTTAAACTGCTCAGGTATCTTCTTGTTGGTCTTCTTTTTTGACTGGCAGAATAATTGAATACGGTTTACTGCAATGTACTCAAATCTTAGTGATTTGGATTAATGCAATAATTGTTTGAAACTGTGTTTTCTTTCTATGCACTCCTCATATTCACATTATTCAGACATCAAGTGTGTCTGAACTCTGATATCAGTAATCTTTCAACATGACTAGAACAATCTTGCTGTAGTTTTAAAAAAAAAAAGTTCCGTTCCCTGTCAGTCATTAACAGGTTCTTTGATGTAAATGCGTAGTCCCCATTTTAGAGGGTGTTTAATGTTTGCATACATAACCAGTGTGGCTTGTCACTGTTGTCCTAGAGCAGCAGATTAGAGGCAGGCGAAAACAGATTCTGACAGAGACATGCGATCCTGCGGCGCTTGCTCTCTTTAGGATCAAGCGGGAATTTCATGTCTTCTCTAGTTTTATCTAGTTGAGATTTGTCACATTGACCCACACACAGCATTGACCTCTAATTATTTGAATAGTGTTGTTCTCTTTCTGTCCTGAAGCACACTTGATAGTAACAGCTGGAAAGTTACGAAATCGCAATTGAAAATCTACATATCGCCGTCAAACCAACTGGAGATACACTGTACTGCTTCAACTTCTTCACATTTTATCACAGAAGACAAAACACAGGACGTACTTCGTTATTTGTCCATATATTTCCTAATTTCAACAGTCAGGGTACAAATTACAGCTCACATCCAATGTCTTACATGGCTTACTTAAAATATGTAGCCTTTTTTAACGATCAAAGGTAAGAAACATTGAAATTAAAAATCAATAATATTAGACTACTTTATATTTACACCTTTAAAAAAATCAAAGAAGCGCTGCAGAAGTCTAACTAACGATATATTGCTGCAACACAAAATATTTTATATTCACGTCTCTTTACAGCTCAACTAATTTGTCCAGAAACAAATCGTGTCTGGTGCTGGCAGCAGCCACCTTCTCTTTTCTTCATGTCTCACTACAGGCTGGTTCAGCCTGGCTGTTTATGTCTCCGTCCAGGAAGGAGAGCAGCTAAAGCAGGTTACAAACCACAAACACACTCCGGAGCATCACGCCGAACACAAAGGGTTAACAAGCCGTTTCTGTGAGCTGAGCTGCCCACCCATCATCCACTCCCCCCTGGAGTGGACTGTACCATGGATTCACGTGACATGTATGTGTGTGTGAGTGAGTGAGTGAGTGAGTGAGTGACAGAGAGTGTATGTGTGTGTTTGTGCGCGTCCCCCCCTCAGCCGTATATATTGAACCATGTGGACTCAGACTTAGAGTTTTGCAGGACAGACCTTCTTTTGGCTGCAGGGCTTGTGACTTCCAGATCCTCGATACTTAGGTAAAGAGAAGCAGCAGGAATATATATTTGCTTTTAAGTCCCTGTTGGAAATCAAGAGGCCTTGCAAAATAACAGTACCAGCAGGAAAAATGACTGATAAACTGGACGACGGCTCTTTCATGTTCACCTCAGAGTCTGTAGGAGAGGGACATCCAGGTGAGTTTTTGTTTGAGTTTAGACTTGCAAAATGTAAAATCAGATTTTCTAGGTCAAAGAAAGTTTTTATAACTTGTAAAATGTCTCTATTACCACAATTGAACATCGTAGTTTCTTTTAAACCGTGCCGTTTTAGATTGCACTCATGTTCAAAATCATTCTGCAGAGTTGGGTCTTTCCTCTTGAGGCATGCTTGGTGTTTCATTCACAGCAACATGTGTTTATGACCCCATCATCTTTCACTTGTGGGAGAGCAGATGCATGTGCAGCGGCCTGGTGGACGGTTGCACGCTAAACGAAAAAGACAGCGTTACATAAGGAAAACTTGGAAAAACTTTTCCAAAACTTGCTCAAATTTGAGCCTAAAAGATGAAAGCTAAAGGTCGCTTTGATCTGCAGGTTGCTGTGAGTGAAGGACACACATTCACCCCCTGTCAATGTTTTGTAATCCTTTTACAAATATGTAATCTTACAAAGTCCTTTGTGCAGAATCGATAATCAGTAAATGCAGCTCTGTGCTAAACCACAAGTGCAACTTTAAGCCCTTAGTTCTGCATTAAGCTTTTCCTGCCACCTCTCTGTTTGACATGTGTCTTAGTTGATCATTATTTCCATTTGCAGTAGTTTGTGATCTTTATGAAAAGCAGCAGCTGATAACACACCTCAGAGTCTGGTCTGTTCCCACACACAGTGATTGTCTTTTCAGTGTTCCCAAATGTTCGGACAGTTTGAGCAAACATGAAAAAAAAAAAAAAAAAAAAAAAAATTTTTTCTGTCCAACACTTTCTGTGATGTTCTTAAACTGCCGACAAACTGGATTTCTGCAGAGTCCACCAGACCAGATGTTGGGGTTGTTTCTGATGTAACCTGTTTATTGCGTTGCTTCAGCAAGATGACAAAGAGGGATGAATAGGGTGGCTGGGGAGGCATTGTCCCCCTCTGCTGCACTCAGAGTCAACCAGCCGAACACAAAGCATCTTCTGTTCGAAATGAAAACGCTCTGAGACAAATATGCTATTAATATATTAATAAAGTTGTAACAGATAGCTAATTTGTGTTTTTGGAAAAAAAAAAAAACCCAAAAAAATAGAATCAGTTTTTGTCAAAGAAACTAACCTGAAATCTCAGTTTAATCACAATCTGAGCAGGTGATTTCTCTATTAAGATGGAAATGATGGCTTTTGTTTAAGTCTTGTAACTTTGTCAACAGATAAGATTTGTGACCAGATCAGTGACGCAGTCCTGGACGCACATCTGAGGCAGGACCCAGATGCTAAAGTGGCCTGCGGTAAGTCAGCTAGAATTCACAACCGTCTCATGTTCCCGTTTATAAAACCGAGATGCCAAGAAATATCCAGCATGTTGTCGGAGCGCGATGTTTTACATCAGCTTTCTTTTTATTAGTGTTTGAAGACATGATGCCATTGAAAATAAAACTCCCGCATCACCTTCATTTATATTTAACACAGCAGCACAGCAGTATCATGACAGGGTTTGTTCAGGACAAGTCTAAAGATTCAGCACTAGAAGCAGTGCTGCTTTCACAAGTGTATCACTTCAGCATATAAAATTTAACTACAAGTCAAAAATGGCTCAAATTACTTATTATTCATGTCGGATAATTCTAAGCAAGACAGCGGAAATGTTTAACTTGCCTTGGCATGTTGGATTCTTGGCCTAGTTTTTGGTTATTTCAGCTAAATAATTATCTGATCACTTGTGAGCCGTCATAGAGCATTGAAATACCATTTCCACATGATCTGATGCTCATTTAATATGAGAAAGTCACATAGCAGAAAAGTAATGTAGCAGGTCAATACGCAGCACAATGCTGTGAATTTCACCCTATTAATTCTGGTTTACCTGCAGCACTCTGAATGGCAACACATCAAAAGTGACACATTTCAGGAACCTGACAGGACTTGATCCTTCCAAATGAACTCCACCATTTCGTCGTGTTTAGACCCGAGTAATATGTTTTTCCAAAATCCCATCATGCATAGTCAGCTTGGAAACAGTGTAACAGCGGCATTAGTATTGTTGACAAAGAATAGTACAATGTCAGTTCAGCTGAGTACTTGAACTCTGCACATACAAAGTTAGACCAGATTTAAATTCTGACTTTTTTCTTTTTAGATGACTTAAAGTTCATCACAGTTTTATTTAACTTTGACAAAGAGGTTTCATAAAGGCAACCCACTGAGCTCAGGAGCAGATACCCCAAAGCCCCCAGATGCTGTGGCATTACAGGCTTTCCTGGAAGACCTTCCTGATTCTAATGAATGCATTGTGATCGACAGAAACTGTGTGTAAGACCGGCATGGTGCTGCTCTGTGGAGAGATCACATCCCGGGCCAACGTGGACTATCAGAAGGTGGTGAGGGACGCTATCAAACACATTGGGTACGACAACTCTGAAAAAGGTGAGGCATATGACACAGAAAGCAACAGTATAGAGGACTCGTGTTGTTAGCGTCTTTAACCTCGAGTTACATTGTTGCCACCTGCAGGTTTTGACTACAAGACATGTAACGTGCTGGTGGCTCTGGAGCAGCAGAGTCCAGACATCGCTCAGGGTGTCCACATTGACAGACGAGAAGAGGACATCGGAGCAGGAGACCAGGTGGGACAGACTTCTCTTTGGTTTGATATCAAAGCTTTGATGTGAAACATTAAATGTAAGAAATGCTTGGCTTTAGTACTACAATGAAGGACCTATGATGCAGCACTTTTTAAAGTGTTTAAATTTTCAATTGCGGTTTATCCTCTGGGGTTTATCAAGCCGACTAACTGTGTCAAGGTTGCTTAGGCTAAAATCAGCATGAACACACGAGTAAAATAATGGGCAATGTTTCAAAATATTTTCACATACACCCATAAAAAAAATCTCATCCACTGTTCAGACAGTTCACTCTGTGGTAGAAGTGTGGATTTTAAACATTAAAATCAGATGTTTAAAATCATCACATCACATGTAACATGACTGAATCAGTCACTTTCTAAAGAGCTTCAACTTTGACTTTGACATTGTAAGAAGTTTATAAGTACAATTTCATATATTTTGCATTTCTTGCGACTCTTTCCCTCCCTTGCAGGGCCTGATGTTCGGCTACGCCACTGATGAAACAGAGGAGTGCATGCCTCTCACCATCGTCCTGGCTCATAAGCTAAACGCAAAGATGGCGGAGCTGAGACGCAATGGCACAGTGCCCTGGCTGCGCCCTGACTCTAAAACACAGGTCGGATTGTCTGCTGAATTACCGAAAAGTTCCTAAGTTCACTCTGGAAAAAACACTTAACCAACCTTTCTCTTAAATCATTTCTTTTCTCGTCTCCGAAGATTAAATGGGCATGTTCTCTCATCTTTCATATCATCCTGAAATATGAATAAATAAGTAACTAATTGCTTTAAAAAATTAATTTTGTGAATATAGTAAGGCAATTTCTTCAAATCGCAAAAAGGTAAAAAGAAAACGAGTATTTCATTGTATGATGTAATGCCTTAAGGCAGCATTGAGTTAAAACAATCCCAGTTCCACATTGAAAATACCTGATAAAACTGTGAAACACATCAGAAATGTATTACCACAGAAAACACACTTCTGCTTTATTAGTTTCCGTCTAAAAAAAAAAAAAAAATGACCAAAGACTCCACAAGTGGAGAATTTGACACATAAACAACATTCAAATCTCATCTTTATGCACATTTTTTGTTGATTTTGTGTTCGTCTCACAGGTGACGGTACATTATGACCAGAAGGATGGAGCTGTGGTGCCTAAAAGAGTCCACACCATCGTTATTTCTGTCCAGCACGACGACGGCATCTCTCTGGAGGAGCAGCAGAGGGTCCTGAAGGAGAAGGTACTCACCCTTATAGACGAACATGTTCAGCAGATTCACTCATAAGTACTGATTCACTGGTGAAATGTCTCCCATCAGGTGATAAAGGCCGTGGTTCCAGCTAAATATCTGGACGACAAAACCGTGTACCACCTCCAGCCAAGTGGCCGCTTTGTCATCGGAGGACCGCAGGTTGGAACAAGAGACAAAAAGATGAAAACAAAATGAACTGCTGGATTTCTTTTGTTCATGCTCCACTTTTGTTGACCATCAGGGAGATGCTGGTGTTACAGGCAGAAAGATTATTGTAGACACATATGGAGGCTGGGGAGCTCACGGCGGCGGGGCCTTCTCCGGCAAGGATTTCTCAAAAGTGGACCGCTCAGCTGCTTACGCCGCTCGCTGGGTGGCAAAGTCTTTGGTCAAAGCAAAACTGTGCAGGAGAGTTCTGGTTCAGGTGAGCGTAAAGTACCAGTCCAGCCTCTGCACATCACTGATAGCTTTGCTGATGAAAATGTAATTTCAATCCACATGTGTCTTTCAGGTGTCTTATGCTATTGGAGTGGCCCATCCTCTGTCCATCTCGTTGTTCACGTACGGCTCCTCTCAGAAATCAGAGTCAGAACTCCTCAAGATCGTCAACAAGAACTTTGACTTGCGCCCCGGAGTTATAGTCAGGTAGTCGTCACACAGCTTTCTATGCCTCACGGTGTTTATGGAAACTTTTGAAAGTTTTCATGTGAACATAAGATAAAACGGTCATCTTCAGGTCAGATCTCAAATAAAAACTGAAGTCTGCATCTGCATCTCTAATCATTCTCTCTTTTTTGAGTCCAAAATTGATCGATAAAAAAATAATCCAGTAACAAAATTAGATATAAAAATAGTAATCTGCAAGAAAAAAATAAATTAAATGAGACCTAGTAAGAAGTTTTTGATTGTTTGAGATGTGGCTGTTCTCTCATGACACCACTGCGTGGCGCCAGCTGTCATCTTTTGGCTTAAGATGGATATTTTCCACATATCAGTGGTCTGCATTCGGTTCCAGACCCACATGCGGCTCTTTAGACTTTCCACAGTGGCTCCCAGTAAAACACAGTGAAAAAATGTTACACTGAACAGGAAAGATTTGTGGTACTTTTATGTGTTTTATGCAATATCCGCATGTGTCTGTTTACTTTCCGAACAGGGTTGCTATGCTGTCTTTATTAAAAAAAGAAAGAAATACAGAAAAAAATAAGAGCATCTATTCATGTGTCCAGAATTAATTTCCTTCCAATAAAACATCTGAAATTCTTGCTACAGACAGATTACTCCTGGGATGTTTATTTCCACTTTGTACATGGTTGCCATGATGTCGGCTATTTCTTCCTGCTGTGTCTTGCTGTTTTCCATAAATACAAAACAGTTGCTCTTATTCTAGTCCACCTCAATCAGTGTTATCATTTTAATATTAAGTTCATTCAAATATCTGCTACTGTGTCTGAACTATGTTCAATTAATGCTAAGACTGCTAGCAACAAAAGAAAGCTTACATTCAGTTTACATATTGGAAACTTCAAATTTCATCAGCGTTTGGTTTGCGTGGCTTCATTGATATGAGATATGCACATTTCTTGACGATTCAGGTTTACATCCTTGTTTGTTTCAGGTTTTTTGCCAGTTAACAAAAAATATTTTATGTAGAAATTGGAATTTTGTCGTGTCAGGTTGTGTTATCTTGCCTCCGCAGGTTTGAGACCTCTGTTATTCATCTCAATCAATACTGCATTTGTTCTGTGTTGTGTTCAGGGATCTGCAGCTGAAGAGGCCGATATACCAGCAGACGGCCTCGTACGGCCATTTTGGACGACCAGAGTTTTCTTGGGAGGTGCCTAAGGAGCTTGTTTATTGAAAAAACTTCTCTCGCCTGGATCGTTCCACCTTGAAGAGCGATCAAGATGCTTCTGTATGGACTGTAATGTCCGACTCATTCAGATGCGTAATTAACTCAGTCAGACCAAAGAGTCCGTTTCCAGTGAAACGGAAGTCCCATTTCACTTCCTTTGAACAGAACTGAAATCACCAGAAGTATAACTTTCAGCTTTTTATTGTGGCATTAGTTGATCTTAACTTCCTAAGGTCTGTACTAAATCCAAACTTAGAAAAAATATGTTCATGTTGCTTAAGGGTCTAGAAGATTCTTTCATGAGAAGAGTTTTAATGTATTGGCGGTCCAAAGCAAATGATCAAACCAGCTTCACAACAACAACAACAATAAAAAAGATTACTACTTCATACAACTACCTGAGGAATATTGTTTTTAGAGGACAGTATAATGCAACCTCTACTTTTAATCATAGCCAGGTGCTTCTGACAAGTCAGAAAACACAAACAGTTTTCATCGCATTAACTCAGCGGAGAAAGATTCAAAATAACATTGCGTCTTTTATTTTCTTTACTTTTTCCTGTGCATGTCCATGGCTGACTAAACCTTGCAGAAACATTAACGTTGTTTCTGTGTCAACAAAATCCTCTAGATGGCATCATCTGTATCTTTGTTTTTCATTTAGCGTCGCTCAATTTAGGGAATCGTCAAACAGCTGAACCTTGCTTTGCTTTGGGACTTTGTGACACGCAAAACTGAAGCTAAATCGTTTAGTGGACCATCGACATCTTCTGTGCTGCAGATGTAAAATGCCCTTCATTAATATAGACTTCTCTACTTGTCTTTTCTGAATGTGAATTTGCTGCATCGTGAAATCTCTTTGCTATCGTGCTCACCAAAACTCTCCGTCATGGCATTAAGTCTCCTGATTTAGAGAGAAATAGGGAGGGTTACGGGAAGATTTTCTAAAGGGCATTCAGACATTTTAAGTTTGAGCTTTCTGTTTTTTGTTCAATCCCTTTGAAGAGGCTGTGGAGGTACTAAGTGCGAGTGTATTCATCTGCAGCCAACAATGTGTATATAATAGAGGTTTTCCTCTATTTTGAGGCGTCAGTCTGTGCCATCCTCTGCCAGCTTTATAGGCAGAGAAAAGGGACAATGTAAATAATAAACCAATAAAAGGAGAACAGATGTGAACAACTGACTGCAGCAATTTTATTTTGTAGAGGATGATGGAGAAAATTTTATTTTTCTAAGTAATACTACTATAATGGAAGACGGCACAAATATCGCTACATCTATAGATCCATTTAAAATAAATGTAAAGGAAACATGTTCACTTCATGCTTTCCTGTTTTTGAGTAGTTCAGAGTTTCTGTTCCCCTGAGGTAAATATGTAACATAGAACTGGTTTCTTTAGCAACTTGTAAAAAAAAAAAAAAAAGGGGAAACACAAGAAAAGATGATATGCAAGTAAGTGTCGTTCTTTATAAGTCAGAAAAGGACGAATAGAGTCATGAGGTATCCATAGCAATTCCCCTTGAGTCATATCTTGATTTTTTTCTCTCTTTTTTTCCTAAATGAACTAAACAAGTTGGGATTTTTCAAAAAGATTCTGTCTGCTATGCTTCTTCCAATGAAAGTGTAATTTATTTTAAGATATTCTTACAGGCCTTTACCTGTGGTGCAAATAAACATGTCTGTCGCTGTAGATGGTAGATGGTCGCTGTAGATGGTTTGAATTATGTTTTTTTTATTGTAATTTAATAGAATATGTTCATGACCTAAGGGCTTTGGTTGTTTCTACAACTATATATTCACACATAGAAGTAAACAAATGTATTTAACTTCACTGATCAAAATATTTGTCCACCTTGTTTTGCAGCATCGCAGTTAAAGATTGATCTTAACCCACATATTCACACTTTGGACTTTTAAAAGTTTTTATTTATTAAGCATTACAACAATCTTGCCACTTTGCATCAAAAATAGAATTTACAGCCTACAACTCTTTGGTTACTGATATGATACATAAGGCACATGATGCACTTTTTTGCCTTTAAGCAAACGGGGTACCGAATACTTGATTCTAATGTGGCTTACAGAAGCCGATTAGGTTGTCAAGATGCTGACAGCAGTGACCTACTGATTGTAATGTTCACCGCACTTTCTTAAGCATCTCGCGCTGTTACAAAAGCTACAATTAAAGCTACATATATTTTACATGACAGTCTTGATTTACAAAAGAAATCTATGATATTATAGCTAATGTCAACTGAAAAAGCAGCACCTATACTACACGTCACGACATAAAACAGAAGGTAGAAGCAAGCAGGTTTCATTCTGCTTCGAGTTAAACATCGTAGCTGGTGTCTGAAGAGTTTCCTGAGTGCAAAGATCCAATAGATCCATAAACAAGACGACAGAGTAGATGTGGTGACATGAGGATGGGTTGTCACCGGGAAGTGAATTACTACTAGTGTTCTGGGATGCACAAAACAACAAATAAGTATTTGTAACCACTTGCATTCCATTAGCAATATACTTATGCTAAAAGGAGATAACACTTGGAGGATTTGACAAACTAAATTCAGGTAGAACACACTCAGGTAGGAGAGCTTGTGGTTATTTAAAAATAAAATCAGTCGTTTGCCATTCTTTTGACTTATACATGTGACATGATACAAGACTCCAGCATGAAATGATGCTATACTGTACTTGACCAGCAGAGAGCAGCAGGCGACCTATGCTCTTTGATATGTTGCAGCTGCGGGGGCTTCTCCAGGTCAAGCCTTTTGAAAGTTTACATTCAGCCTGAAAGTTAATTACTGTTTGACAGATTTGCTTCCAAATTACTGGCACTAAGGCAACATGAGGCCACTTGTATTTTAAGGCAGTGTTGATGAGAGCCTACTTATGAAAGTATTAAAGAAGTGAGGCCTCTGCTTTCTCCGATTTTCACACTGATCCCCTTAAAAACAAACAGTAACTTTGCTGTCTTCGGTTATCTAACTGCATTTTGCTGTAGTTATTTCTTGGCACTCACATGAACCCTCTTTCTGTCAATGAGTGATCTTCAGTCTTATTGCCTACGTAGATCAGATATTACAGCCAAGCAGGAGGCAGAAACGTAGAAAAACCCCTTTTGAGTTGCAGCACCAATTACACACACTTATTTTTTATTTTTTGTAAAAATATCATTTTAGATAAAAAATAATAATAATAATAAAATTATAAAAAATTCACCCTTTTTCTCTTCAGCTCAGCAATCCCAGAAAGATGAGCCGAATTAGTTGTAACGTTCCGAGCTACAAAGACAAAACCAGCAGGTAAACTGAAAAAGACATTCTTCTCGTCCTCAACGGGGAATAATAGGCTGCAGTCCTTTGTTAGAACCTGAAAACACGTGTTGCATCTCATCACTAAACCCAATAAACCAAACGCTCTGGCTTGAATTAGCTTATTTGCATCTGTTCACTAAATGTTCTTTTTCCTATTCTTCAGTAAACGGCGAGAAACGGAATTATTTTGGGTTGAATATTTATCTAGAGTACAGGGTTTTTTTTTCTTTTTTTAAAAAAAATAGGTTGGCTGAAAATTGATTCTTGAATGTAACAATGTAAGGCACTAGATGTGTGTTTTCTACACAGAAGTAAGTGTATTCTGGGCATGAGTACCGGTCAGACTTTTAAAAAATAGTTTGAGAAACACAGACGAGCAGCTGCATAAGAGGTTGGAGCACCAACATGGCATCCCAAACAGAAAATATTCAAAGTCTATTGAAACTTGGTCAAAGAAAAAAACTCAGAAAGAAAATATATTCTGGGTTTTTAAGCTTTGCAATCCACTTATCTTTGGCTTGAATACAAAAAAGGCATTTGGGTATGGAGAAGAAATATTGGTTAAATAAGGTAACATCCTTGTAGAATACCATGATAAAGGATACTAAGAGTGCTGGTTTGTTCTTTCTCCAGGGTTGAGTGAAACATTTCTGTACTTTATCGGTAACGTCCACATATTGTCTCTCAGTCTCACCACTGTAATACTGTCAGCTGGGCTGTCCAGCAGCCTCTCCTTCTCTGCATCCAAAAAAAAGCATCACGGTGGGGATGAAATGGTCCAAAGCATCAAAGTGAAACAGTTTAGAGCTGGGTTCTCCCTATCTGATTGACAAATAACTCTTGCTTCTTCTGGTCGATAACAACCGGTCTGAGTGGGGGGAAAGCTGGCTGTCACACCTGATCAATGTGCAAAATGCAAATAAGTTCATTGGAGACACGAATCCTGATGCAGACAGAGTAAGAAAGTAAGCAGCAGGTATTTACCCGCTATGCCGTGTAACAGCAGCTGCACTGGCCTTTTCTTCTAAAGAATGAAATGAATGTGTCCCAAGATGCAGAATTTAACTAATTTGACCGTCAGAGTTTGACAGGAACAAAATAATAATAATAATAATAATAAAGAAGTGACTGCAAAGCTTCAGGAAGTGGCTACAGTCTGGACATGGTCTCAGGCTGGTGAGGATGAGACTGTCCTCCCATTCCGACCAGCGTGTCCAGCTTGAGTTCTCTCCCAGCAGGTCCCAGGGACCCTCCCCGCGCCAGCACCGCCATGGTGTCTCCCGACATGCTGGCGAACTCAAAGGCGAACGTCCCGTAAAACAGCATAATGATGACGCAGAACACCCACTCGAAGATGGCTGAGGCGTGCTGCAGGACGAAACTCTCCTGGCAGAAAAACACGCCGCCTGAACAATGTGGTTAAGGAAGAATCAAGATGTACAGAACAGAAAGCTTGACGCTATCCATCAACCAACTTCAGTCAGAATGGAATAAATCCACCTTTAGGTGTCATTAATCTCACTTTTACGAGTTGCTCTCTACAAGTTTTGCACATTTAGATCCATTGTAAATGGCTACTGGTGATGCAGGATGGATAGAGACTGCTGTAAAAAGGAATCTTTCAATATTGCCCAAAATTATCAACTGGATTTAGGTCTGGACTTTGATTAACTAAACCACTCCATTTCCCTGACTCTGTTATGAGGACTGTTGTCCTCCGATTTCAATTCTTTTGCCATCATGAGGAGATTTTCATCCAGGACAACCCTGGATTTACCACCATCCATCACCTTATCAATTCTGACAAGAAAAAACACACCCATAGTATGATGCTGCCACCACCATGTTCACATATCACTACTCTGAAGAACCTGTGGGGCGCCAACAAGTCATGGCTTAAAAAGATACTGAGCACCAAGCCCGCGAAGGCCAGCAGGGTCATGCAGAGACGCAGGTAGGCCACGTAGTACTCCCCCTGGGTCTTGGCCAGTCGGTAGGTCAGCGCCGACTGTAGGCACACGAACAGCATGCTGGTGGGGAAGGCGATGCCTGCTCCGACATAGTGGAGAACTTTGGCATTATCCACCTGATGAGAGAGGATAGAGGAGAAGAAAGAAAGGCTTTATTAAAGAAGTCTTAGTGTAAAGATAAGCAGCTCATGGAATAAAGTGGGAGAGACGAATAAAACATGCAGGAGATGTTGAGCTGGTCACAAGAGTCATAGTGCACAATACACAAAAGGAGCATGTGACCACATCTCCCACCGTTGGGCACAACATGTATAACTACATAAATCATAGATATTTTGATCAAAGCGGAGTCAATGAAGCCTTCTTGAAATTATAAAACCCGCTAATTCAGACGGATTAAGAAGAGTTGCTTTTCCTGGTCCATGCTCAGAAAGTAAAGGAGATCTGGAGATACAGTAACTCCAGTGGTTCATTAGAGCAATAGCCTAGACGTAATGCACTTCTTGTTTCAAAGCCATTGAGCTGGCTGGTGCATACTGAACATTCCTGTGACAAATTACAAATCTGCAAAGTCACAAAATTATTTTTTCAGATGAAACCACATCAACTATAAATCTCAGATTCACATTCTTTCACATATTTGTCTAAAAAGAGCTAATTACACAATTAGATTAGGGAGTTTAATCAGAGGACTTGCTAAAGAATTTACTAATTGAAAATCAGTATTTTCTTTAAAAGAACTACATCTTTATACTCCATGTACAGTCGGGCACTGTAGGCTAAAGATCTGTTGGGCTACATATTCTCTCATCATAAAATTTCACAGACATCCAAACAAAACAGCCCTATGCTTTTAATGACATGTTAGAGCACTAATCAGTGCTTTTTATTTTTCATATTTCTGTAGCAGCTGGTTAAATCTCCTGTGGGGTGTTTTGCCATCACATAAAATATGACGCGATGTCGAAATAAGATCAGTTTGACAAATAGGTTCCTGCAGGCTGACACAGACCGACCGGCAATGGGAGTCTGACTGACTGCATTTTGTGAAGCAGCAATGGGGCGTCTGAAGGTAAACATGTGGGAACAAGCCCGACATATCAGCATTTGTGAGCTTTGAATTCCTTTTGTGGGAACAGAGTTGGATGAAAAGAAGTAAAACTCAGATATCAAATTTACAACACACCTGATGTCTTGAACGCCTGCCAAGAATCTAGAATTGAAGTCACAAGATCATTAGACTTTTAAACCACACTTTCAGAGAAGCATTTTATTAAAAAGGGGAGGGGGAATACCATTTGTTCTCTATCCCAAAAAGTCTGGTTTCTTATCTTACAACCATAAAGACAAAGTGTTTCTCCGTCATCTACAAAGTTATGTTTCTTTTCCTGAACAATTAGAGCGGCGAACAGGAAAAGCCCCTGTGACCACGTCACAGATGAGCTGCCAGCATCTTATGTAACAAACGTGCATCAACCAAAGCAGCGTACATTAGCACGTGCTTCGTCTCTGATATTTTTCACTTTGCTTTGACTCCTCCCATTATTCCAACTCATCTGTTTTCACCTGAATGATCCTGAGTCCGTCAATACATTTTAGATTTGGGTATATGTTGCAACAGAACCCCCATCAAAGGCGCTACTTAATCATATTCAGAGCCATGATTGGTTTAAATAGAAGAAAATCTAAAAGCATCAAGGCTCCGATTGGGTAAAGAGGAGTCTCTGCTCCCCACGCCCTCTCTGCCCAACTACTCTGCATCTGGCCCTGCTTGATGATTCATTTCCCCCTGGCTCTTCCCGTAAATTCCTCCCATTTCTGCAGCACTGAGAGTTCGCAGGCGAAGCGGGAAGAGGGCGAGGGCAAGCTTTTTTTTTTTTTTTTTTTTTTTAAGTGCACACAAATTGCCACATCTGCAAAGCTGTTGAATTGATACAAAACAATTACTGCTCTGTCAAAGACTTGTTCAAACTTCTTTCTTGTTTCTGACTTCATACAAACAGCATTAGAGTCCTCCAATCATAGACTGTGGGATTTTGCATTATATTTCAAATACAACAGTGATTTGTAAAAGTATTTATTTTCACACCACCTGAAATTTTCTGATTTTGTCACATTGGAAGCTCAAATTAATATATATATATATATATATATATATATATATATATATATATATATATATATATATATATATATATATATATAATATATTGTTTTTGTGATAGACTGGCACTCAAGTAGTGGATCTCTGACCCGTAGAAAAATACATGGTTTTCAATTTTAAAAAATTAAATACGAATGTATACTCAGAGTTAATATTTTGGAGAGACGTCCTTCAGTGTAATTCCAGATCCATGTGAGCATTTCCCAGATTTGAATACCTCCAAACTGAAATATTAATTCACTTTCCTTTGGAATAATGCCCAAACTGGAGAATCTTTGAGCTAAAAGTTTGAAGTCCGATATCTAATTAGATTTAGGCCTGAACCCTTTTAAGGAAGGAACATTCATTGATCTAAACTAGAGAGGCACAATTTTAAGAAAACATTTAATTGAATTACTATTGCTGAATCCTGTGACAGCAATTAACTCAAAATTTCCTGAAGCTTCTCTTTCTTTTCCTTTATCACAAAGTCCAAACCACTCTTGGCAAACTCTAGAATCTTGAACACTAAACTTGTATGTCAAGTGAGTCTTGTGAAAGTGCATCAAACTTAAGTATAATTGGCATTTAGAATTTGCAAAAATAGCACCAGAAATACAATATAAAGGTAATAATAGATGTCAGCAGTTTTTAGAGATTGCAATTTTGCACATATGCGATTACTGCTGTGATTTGATGTATTGTGTATCTCTAACATTAAACGATTCCATTAGAATATTTGTTCAGTAAATAGCTCCAACTTTTGTGTCTGTTACCAAAAATTTATCCCCACAGCATTGTGCTGCCATCAATGCAAGTAGCATGTCACTGCATTAGCACTTTCTCTGTATGTAGATGATGAGCTGAGTAACACTCTGTCAGATGTTCACAGTTTGAGATGTTGTTTTCTAACTGAACCTTAACTGTCACCCTTGGTCTTTATGATGCCGTTTGTTCATTAATGTTCTCTAATAAAACAAAATACCTTCAAGAACAGCTGGATGTACAGTATACTGACTTTGAATTATACAAACCAATTATTTACCACTAATCAATTTAATGCAGCTGGTTGCACTGGTTTATAGTTAGGGCCATCTGAGTAAAGGGACTGAATGCACACCTCGGTTTTCAGGTTTGTATTGTTTTCACTTCAAAAGTATGCATTACTTTCTTTTGGTCCATCACATAAAAAGACGATAAGATTATACAAATATAAACAAGGTCATGGCTTTGTAAAAGCAACTTGGTTTGAATAAAATCTAATAATGGTCATGAACTCAATTAAAGAATAATCACTAAGCCTGTTTAAAATATTCAGAACAGAAAATGTTACCGACATGTTTTGTTTTGGGACCAGTTTTACAAACTAAAGAGGCTTTTTCTCATCACATGAGTCACTTCTCCCTTCTTTCACTTATTCACAGGAACAGTCAGCTATTTCACAATCTTTCTAAAGCCGGAGGACAACACCAATATGGCAGCCAAACAAAACACAAAATAAGAGACCAAATGCTTTAATCTCAAACCTCTCGCTCGTATAAAACACTAATAATGCATCATTTATTGTTACTGTAAGACTTTCCCGCCAGCAAGGCTATTTTCTTTTCCTTTTTCAGGAAGAAAAACACCACCAAAGCATTAGGTAAACCAGACCTTCTGGAAAATTACTCCCAGCCAAGCTGCTAGTTACACAACTCTCACCCTTTAAACTAAATCAAGACATCACTTTGTGATGATTTGATAATTTGCATTAATGTGAACTGAACGTCCCCAGAAATGGACTCAGCCTACCGAACTGTGTGTGAGGACATTTTTTGTCCCCACAATGTGACCAATACAAGTCTGTAAACACACAGAGTCTAGGCTTCTAGCCAAGACTCCAAATATTTAAACATCAAGAAATTCTTTCCCAGAGAGCAAATATCTACATAGAAGGAAATCAGGTCCGCTTCCTTTACTTGTAACTTCGACCAAGGCCGACTAAGTGGTCCACGCAGCTTTTAACATTTAGTTAGAATGCTGGGTTATATTTGCAACAGATGAGCTTGGGCTTTTATGTGCACTCATCACTGCAATGAAGGTCTTTCAACTCAGGCTTTAAATGACGTCTTTAAACTATTCTTCTCAAGTTGTGTTGAAATTGTTGAACACGATTTCAGTGACTTTGAAGAAGCAGAAGTAGCTTCACATGTTTCAATTAAACTGGAATTTCTCCAATACATTCTATGTGGAAATTACATGTAAAGGCTAAAATATGTACATACAGTGACCTAAACATTTCCCCCAAGTGGTGCTGGAGGCCCAAGGTCCTTTTAGCATAACGAGTGAGAGATCATGGTATGATTGTCTTTGCAGCACAATCAGAAACTAAATTTAAAAAAAAAAAAACTCAGTGAAGATCTAAGGACAAGTGGTGGGTTTTCAGAAGTTGGTCAAATCTAGTGAAACAGGAGATTATAACGTCAACAATTCAAACACTTGAAGGCAAACGTACTCCATTCTGACTTGGTTGAACTTTAATAAAGTCTGCGAGAAGGTTCAAACTGTAACCCTCAGATAAAATATTATGAATATGACCCAACAAGCCTGGAACCATCATGGCTCAAAAATGTCTTTACTTGGAAACTGCTGGAACACCAGAGTTAATGTCCACAGTGAGTTTTATATTACCACAAAATTAGAGGATACTGACCAAGAAAAAAGCACCTGCTTCAAAACTGATATCTGAGAGATAAGATTTTAAAGTAAAATGCTTATGAGAAATGTTGCATGGTCAGATCAGACAGCAGTTACGCTGCCTGTCCACAATAATGAAGTATTTGAAAATCTCACCTCGACTTCTTCAAACTTAAGAACACTGTCGTTGTAAAATTCTGACAAGGACAGAGTCCCTGTAAGGCGCAGCAGCTGCATCATGCTCTGGTGTGGGGTTGTTTTGCTAATACTGGCATGTTGCAGAAGGTGGATAGAACCAATGACAAAGCATTGCCACCAATTTATTTAACTTTACCTCCATTAGGACAACAATCAGAAACGGATGTCGAAACATCAGCACAATGAACTTCCAAAAGGTCCAATATTTCAACTATAGCAGAACTATGTGGACTCAAATGCTTGGTCTGTTCCAGGAACACAATCAATGTAAATTGATTTTGCCAAGAATTGTGGTCAAATATCCACAATTATGCCAGAAGACAGGGGGGTGAGGCAAAGTTCAGTCACAGAGATGACATAACGCCACTTTGATAACAAGTCAAGACATAAGTTTACCAGACCACAAATTTTCAGCTCAGCTCAAAAACCTAAAAAAAACTTTGTCTTATTTTTGAACAATTGAATCAGGTAAAGAAGATGTCAACTCCAGGATAATCACTTTTTTCTGGTGTCTTGTCTGTTAGAATGTAAATTTCATTGTTTCTATGGTTACCGAAAATATTGCGATGCCGTGTAAAAGATGAAGGAACTTCTGCAGTGCTAACAAATATCATATTTTGCAACAAACATAATTTATTAAAAGCTTAAAATTAAAATTACATTCATTCCAAAAAATAAGAGTGTATGATTTCTTCTGACAGCAGTTGTTAGTGTACTAAGCTGGAAGTTTTTTTTCTTCTTCTTTCTTATGGTCACGAAGAAAGCTTGTCATACAATGTGTCTCTTATAAAGTTTTTTGTTTCCTACCTGGAAATTTCCCACCATCATGAGTCCAGCAGCACAGATCCAGCCTGTGGACAGACTCGCTGTGTTGAGAACACAGTTTTGATGCTTCTCAATAACATGGGCGTAGCGAAGCAGCACAATCACCACCACTAAGAAAAGAAAGACAAATAAACCCAGATCAATAGGTTACAGTCATTGTGTCAAGTAAGGTTGAAGGCTCTGTAAGTAAAAATGGTATTTTTGTTGTTTATTTTGGCAGAGTACAACATACAGTGACTGGATGTAATTTAATGGAAACCTAGACTCACACATTTCTCAGCCAAATAACACATTAAGTTCTTGGAAGGCCATTTATTTGCCCATAGAGGCCACTTGGAAAAAAAGAAAAAAAAAGGAATCTGGAATAGGAAATGGCGGGAAAATGTGCAAGACACACTGATGGGGGGTGGACACAAGTCCCTCTGTGGATTATAGGGGAAGTGAAACAAAGAAAAAAAAAAATACAGTATTTGGGACAGTTGAGAGACGATGTGCTAATCGGTTCTAACTGCGCTCACTGTTGTTCTGACCCCTGCCTGATTCGTCTTTATCCAGTCTTCACTGCTGGTGCTTGATGAAAGCTGACTGCTCACGGTAAAAGCGGGACATTGGAGATGAGTGGACAGAACGAAGCTGAAGGAACAGAAAGAGACAAAGAGGTCCTCATGTCTTGACATTAATCTGATACAACTGTTCCCGACTAAACTGCTGTGGTAACTCTGCCACCATCTCTGTGCAAATTCACAAGAGTGTAAAAGGAAAGCATAATAAAGTAAAAAGCTTTGTCATTGTTTGGTTGTGTTGCAGCTTTGGTGGCTGTGAGTCAGCATTTCAATGACTGGACATATTTAAAAATTTGTCCACCAGCTTCATTAGTAAGATACTTACATTATTACTTTATGATAACTTTTACCTATTTGCGCAAATCTACGTAAATGTTGATAGTTATTCAAAATAAGAGTCTGAATAGTTTGTCATTTCTTCATGATAAATTGTTGTAACTGAAAGACATTTGATATGACTTCAGTGATGCAAATAGAGTTTAACTAGAATCTATTGCAGACTCTCTGTCTGCACTGATGAAGATTCACTCACATTGGCATGCTGAATGTTTAAAGCAGCACCCTGACTGTGTGAATATGGGAAAAGAAAAAAGAAGAAGTCCCCATGCAGCATCAGCATTAATTTTAACTTTCATCCCAAAACACATACAAAATCACAAATGTGAAGTGATTTCAGGTCAAATCATGAAAAACAAATAGTAGGCTTGAAATAATCATGTCGTTATTCTTTTTCAGTTTCTTTCAAAATGGAGAGCATACTGAAAAGTCAGCTTCCTGAGTTGCAGCTTATTTCATCCATCTCCATGCACAAGGCTGCCTGCATTTTATAAATATATAAGAGATGAACAAGAGAGGATTGTATTTAAACTTGTTGGGGACCATAAAAGCTTAGCCTCGTGGTTAAGAATAGGACGAATTAAGATGTACCTCAAATGCATCAGTCTTCCTTACTTATCTTTTAGTTTCTGTAAGATAGTTACTGTTGTCTCTCTTTGAAAATGACAGGCAGAAGCAGAGGTTTAGTTAGTTTGTCCAAAAGAGGGTTTTGATGAGCAAGCAGCGTAGTTGACCTTCACCTTGCCTCAGAGGGTCAGGACAGCTTCTTCCTGACAGCTCAACAATGGGAATCATTTCAGATAAACATGACATCCCACAACCTCGAATACTGTGCAACCTCACAGCACCTTTTCAGTTCTCACTCTGCTCTCTGAAGTCAGGAAACTCAGGAAGGAAGTCTACTGCTGTTCAAAACACTGTTTTGAACAGCAAACTCACTTGTCCATATAAAGTCCTGTTGCAACATGCAGGAGTAAAATAACGTATACAACCCGACAGCGGTAAGAAAAGTCTGCAGAAACTATGTACACATAAGTGTTGGTTTCAGCAAAAACTGCAGTCAAACAAGCCCTCCTCGTCCCCATATAGGGATGATATTTCAGCTCAAGCCCTCGGTTGCATTTTCTACCACAGGAGGTATGGCAGAGAAATAAAGCATGCATTGTATTTTTAAAAAAGTCATGTGTGTACATTGGCAGAAAGGTTAAACCTGGAAAGAAAAGGAGAAGAATAGTTCTGAGGCAATATACGGTTCATAGAGTCCGTGTGATCCTGACCCTGAGCCAATCGCAGCTGGCACAGTTGTCCAAGTAAGTACATAAATCAATAGGCTAACAAGTTAAGCACTGATTATTTACAATAGGCTGCTGTGGAGCTGCATACCTCACTAACTTAGCCTATTTCTACACAGACATAATGACTTACTTTACAACTTGTATTAACATAAGTCTATGTACAGACTAAGCCAGTAGTTTATGTAACCAACATAATCTGGAGGTGGAGGCTTCTAATCCAGAAACAGGCACTAGTAGGGAGATAACTGGAGTAACAATTCATTACCATGTAGTTTTTAGTGTGGAAGTCCAGTATTTTGATAAGGCTTCAGATCGCATCTTGCATGGAAAGAAGTTTAGATATGCTTATAACATTTGCACATGTTGTGCTCTACCACGCTAAAATGTTTCACTAGTTTGAAACAATCTACATATCTATTATTTTTCTAATTAAGACAAAAATATTATTGATTTTGTGAAAAATATTCACAAAACCAAGCATCTTTCAGAGTTTGCCAGAAAAAAGCAAAAACCAAAAAAATCTTCAAAACAAATCAAAAAAGCTCAAACATTAAGAAATTTAAAAGGATGAGGTTTGGGAACCATATTTGAACTATAGTCATGACCTTAATGCTGTTGTTTTTCATCTTCTGCATTTATTCTGCCTTGTTTTGTGTGGCACATTGTGTCCGTTGTAAAGCTCTAAAATTTGAATAAATAAATAAAAATTGATGAAGACCTGACATGAAAGTCCTAACTGTGGGAGTAAAATGTAACATGCAAAAAAAGCAGGAATATGTGGACTCTAAAGAAAGATCCTGACCAGTCAGCAGCTTTGAACCAGTGCCCTGTATTGGCTGATCATTTGTCCAATTTATTGTTTAGTGTATTTCTGAAAAACATGGAACATAAATTTAGCATTACTATTCTTGTTATGAATCCTCATGTGATCTGATCAACAGTGCAATTCCAATTACATTTCATATGTATGTTGATTAGACACGTTCACTGGACATAGGCACCACCACCCCTCCTGATCTCAGAAAATGGATGGATGGATGTTGATTAGACAAATAAATGCATTATCAATGAAACTGCTTCTTCATTTTCTGATATTTACTAAAGCGCTTCACTGAACTTAACTAGAATGATGATTAAAAGAGAGGATATTAAGAGATAATTTCCTCATAACCTTGTTTTATATCATTATAATGATTTATATAACTGACATGTAAACTTTAATTACATGCCAGTAAATATGGGCCCTACAAGTTTCATAGAAAAGTATAAGGCTGTGATATCGACTGGAAAGGGATTTTTTAAAAATCACCTTCAAGTTGTCCTTCATGTCATCCATTTTTCCATCAGATGATAGTACCAACAGTTTAGAGCACAGTAAAATAGCTTTACCCCTCCCCCACGTGCTACTGCAGAATATTCAGAGATAGAAGGCTTCAAACAAAAAAATTTAATTCAGCTGTTTGGAAATATTTCCAGACTCCAAGAAGTTTTAGAGCTGCAGCTGTTAAGCTCCGACTCGAACGTCTGTTAAGGAGCAGAGTGCAGGCGAGCTACCTGAGAAGACATCTTGAGTTCAACATGTGACAAAATAATTTTTATTCATGTCAGACAAAGTGTATTTACTTATTCAAGATAATTTTAAGAAATAAGGAATTAACACCATAAAACTGTGTTTCTAATTCTTGTTTTCATTTATACATATCCATTTATATATAACTGCCAAAATATTTCTTTTGTTAAAGTGAGATAAAGCAAACAATAACAAGGATGTGTGTTCATACAAGGAGCATGACTTGGGTTTCTAAATTAGATTTTCTTTACCGTTACTGAACTTAGATACTGAGAAAAAGCACATTTCTAAACTGCTTTTAGAGTATTTACAATTCATGTGAAACTTTTCAATGTGGTCCTTTTTCAAAAAAAGGGAAGCTATAAAAGGAACTGATGAAGTTATCTTGGCGTCACCTAAAGGTGGAAGCTTAGGAGACATTGAACTTGACCTGACAGTGTTTTGCTGACGCATTGTGGAAGACATAATCGTCATAGGTGGCAATCTTGACTTAAGCAAGATGGGAACCGTCAGAGTTGAGAAACACCGAATGTGGAGCTCATGTTTTTCTCATGTTGACTAATGAGTCAACATCTTTCAGTTATTAATGACCAAAGTTCAATTAGCCAGCACTCATTCAAGATCTCTATGTTATGCAGGGATGAGCACTGGACCAATAAACTGAACAAACATGTTGGTCTTTCTCTGCTGCCTGTGCAGACTTCACACTAACATGCAACAGTCTGGTCCCTTCTGTCTGGCAAAGTGCTCATTTTATACAGTCTCTGTCTCAACAGACAAAGAAGCCTGTAACTACAATCTGCATCTAAACGAGAAAGGAGTAAACAGTTTTACTACAGTCCAGAGACAACCAGTCAGAAATGAACGATGCCAGAGGCATGGGTACAGAAAAAAAAAAGCTCTTTATACCAAGCTTTTTATACCAATGTGTGTGCGAACACACACTCACACACAGTCAGTCCACAGCTGGGAAACATTAACTAGATCAGGGGAGTCAGAACCACCAGCGAGCACCGGGCAACAGCACGTGTAGACTAACAGAAGACATGCAGAGCAGCACATGGGAGCTCTGTCTCTTCTGTTATACCACGTCTGTTTTCCTTGTGCATCCTGGAACACACACTGTCCCTTCTAGATGTGGACGAGTGTTAATTACTCCGTCACAAGTACTCTGAAACTAAAGCATGCTTTAATTTCTGCTTTGTTCAGATTCACAACAGTCGCTAGCTGTGTTTCTCCCAGTATTCTAGATAGACGTGCTGACAATGTCATTTTATGCGAGTCTCCATAATAATGTCATCATGAAGACCAAGAAACGTAGCAGACAGATTTGGAAAAAAGTGGTGAAGAACTTTAAAGCTGGGCCAGGGCATAAAACAACATGCTAAGCTATAAGCGTTTTCCATAGCGTTGCTAAATTAGTAGTCTGAAAATGTAAACATGCCAAAGCATGTTTTTGCAACAAAATCTCCCAAGACATTATCTTTCACCTAAACCTACAGGCAGAGAAAAACAACTTAGGTGTTAGAAGCTATTATTTATTCACTCCACTAGTTTCATGTTTGTGGTTGAGTTCACTATAGGTCATGCAAGGCACACAGCAAGATGTTAAGAAGGTTTTGTAGAAGTTTTGGTCTCATGAGAGGACAATTGGTCTGTTTTGTTCTCATAGAAAACATCAATGGAGGGAAACTACAACAGCATTTTACACTGAAAACATCAATACGGTAAAACAAGGTGGTGGAAGAATCATGCTCGTCAGGTCAAAGCATATTGGACTGGCCCAGTCAAAGTGCAGACTTGTCAAAACTTGTAAATGGATAGTAACAGACACAATTCTTCCAACTTGACTGAGTTTTCGTTATTTTGCAAAGAAGAGAGGGAAAAACTCTTATATTGACATATTTTCAGTTGTATTGCATGTTCACTTGTATTCTCTTGGATTGACATATTTTCACATAGGAAAAAGTGAAAGCCATGTATGGTTTTCCTTTCAATTCCCAAACACAAATTACTTGTTTGCTGTTGTTGTTATATAAAATCTAAATAAAATACATTTAACTTGTGATTGTACCATGGAATCACAGGACTAAATGTGTCAAAGTTTGAGGAGTTTCAGTCCTTAGCAAAGCACTGTTGGTTTGGTGGTTCATGTTGTACAATAAGGAGGATGGAAGTGTGTGTTGTTAGTGCCTATATTACTTACCCATGAAGGATCCGGTGCTGCAGATTAGGCTGAAAAAGCAGCTCTCTGGTGGAAGAGTCCCGCATTTACTGCAAGAAAAAGTGCATAAAATAATATAGAGAATTACTTTGAATCAGTATATCCACACTCTTCAGTAACAGTGTCACCATTTACACCATTCTGTGAAATAAAATATGCTGCTGAGCTGCATTTGTGCTTGTTGACAGTCAGAGTGAAGCTTGATCCCTCACATCCCATAGTGAAGTGTTTAGCTTCTCACCCACTGCATACCTCGACTCTTTTCTAGGAATGGGAAATGTCTGAGCGATTGGGAAGCCAGGAGACACTCGGCTCTTGTCTGTTTCTGTAAAAGTTCCTGCTGCATTAAGCAACTCACATGTTCTTCTGGAACGTACAATTTAGTATGATTACGGAGCAAAAACTCCCCTTCCTAATCTTCAGCGCTAGTTTGATTTTTTACATAAAAAATAGTTTGGTGAGTTCATACTGCCTACTTTGAGGCATTATATTTTAAATAAAGATTGTTTACCTGACTTTTGTAGCTAAATCTCCAGAGTCTAGGAGTTAAACAGTAACAGGAGTGACTTGATTTCCTCCCCAAAAAAAGCAGGTTTTGCATGCATGCCTGTTTACATAGCTTAAGTGTTCCTCTGAAGTGCCACGGTGGCAGGCAGGATATTTCAGCCGTGAGTTATTTTCAGAACGCACACAGGACAACGGTCTCTCAATCGTTTTTCTTTTTTTATAAACAGTGTGCAGACAGGAGCCGAGCGAGACAATGGGACCGTGTTCCTGTTTTTAATCAGCAGAACCAAAAGAGACATGGGAGCCACAGGGGTCCTGCTGCACATGGCGGGAGTCTCACTCACCTGATGAGAGGTACGTTATCTAATGTGCAGCAAAACGACGGACCGCTCTGCAAATGCAGGTCCTCTTCACAGGACTGGTTGTACAACCTGCAACAGAAATCGTTCAACATTCATTAAAATCAATGCTATTTGGATATCACTCATGTCAAGAATGGAACAATGACGAATGAAGCAATTTATTTCATGTGCATGTGGGTCCCAAATAGATCCGGCTCACACTCAATGGCCACCAAGTGGGCCTGGGTTCATAATAATGGGGCCCATCTGTGTTGACTCCATTGAAGTCATGGTAAAACCAAGTGGGGCACCGTAAGGAGGGTCCCCAGAGGGTAGAAAGACAACTGGATCAAATTTCTTAAAACATCTTGGGCTCACATGGGTCGTAACTTTTGTCGTTCTGCATCAAACTTACACAAGCAACTGGATCCTTTAACCCATGGACAGTTCTATATGGGGTCAAATTTTCAGCCCATTTCTAATTCCTGAGGCAATCAAATGTAAATAATGGCTGAAATGAGTCCATCAGTCAAATTTTAGCAGCAGAAATAATTGTCTTTTTTATTTGAATAAAAGCAAATAGATCAAATATATACATTCATTTAAAATGTATCAAAAAGAATAAAAAATAAAAAATACAATATTTAGACACTGTTTATCCTCAAGGTTATCTTACAATAAAAATCCCATCCTCAAAACACAAGATACCTTTTTTTTTTTTTTTTTAATCAGTATTAACCTCACAACAATACTTCCAAAAACTGGCTTGGTAGAGAGGTCATTTTGTAAGAACAAACAGTCCCTGAGGACTATTTGTTCCTACAAATAGTCTATGTATTTCTTAGTAAACAAAAATAAAACATTGCTGTTTTATTTTTGTACCCACTGCTTACCACATACCCACTGGTAAGCAGGGGGTATGTAGGGACCAACAGAATTATGATGAAGCAAAATGTAGGACAGAAGAAGCAGCATACCAGTTATCCACAGGACAAACGTGCTGGTTGTAAAGGGCCATGGCATATCTGAAACAGACACAGCGGGATTAACCAGAATGAGAGGAAGATAATTCATAATGTGATCAGTTGCACTGCCATCCAAAAATGTTCATTTCTAAGGGATTCAGTCAACAAAATTATGAAAACAAATGACAACTGATGTATTTAGTATTAATCCTCAAGGAAGTGACATGAAATGGACAAACTAGGTAGTGTGTAGACATAACATCAGCTAAAGAACATCAAAGCTTGACCGAAAAAAATACACTTTTACTTTCTTGGGGCTGGAAAACAACATTCTAAACATTTTATTGGCCATTTCTAAACCTAACTTCAAGCCTTTTCATTTCTGATATTTGCATTTAAATTAGTTGCTTTTTCCCTAATGCTGCTTTTTACACCAGTGCCTAAAAAGACACACAAGTTTGAATAAAGTTCTGCCATTCTGACCTTACACTGACTTTCATCGGGTCAGCCTGTGAGATCAGGCAACCCAACGTTCAATAATCTCTTATCGTTATCCGGAACTTAAAAGTTCAAGGAGTGAAAATACTGGTTAGTTTCAGGAAAACCGGAATGACTAACAGTTTTTATCAACTCTATTGTTTGTTTTTGACAGGACACTGACCAGCTTCATTCACTGGTTCAATGACCACAGGTTCAAAAATTAGTAGCTACATTTTAAACTAAATCACGATGATTACAGTGACTAAGTCAAAGCCTACGTTGCCTCTAGTGCGAGCACTAAAAAAGTTTAATTTTCTAAAATTTGTTTATAAGGCTTTACACATCTAAATGAATCAAGTGCATTCTGCAGTGGTCATTGATTGCTGATTTAAAGTAAGTTCATGACATGTTTATCGTATAGCAAAACAATTTGAACCCTGGCATTAAAACAATGAGCATACGTTCACCGGCCGTTTTACGAGGCACAGCCGCTCAACTGCTTGCTTAAGAAAATAGTAAATCAAGATAATCTAATTTCAGGAATCCAATTCAGTGAGGCATCTACACAGGGTAAAGATGACATGCAGAATCTCAGTACCAGAATCAGAATGAGGTAGAAAGTGAAACATAAGTGACTTTTTAAAAGGAAGTGATTCATATTTTCACAGAAAAAGAAAATAGCCAAAGGCCAGTTTGATGATATGATTCACAACCAGATATGCAGTCAACAAATCTTATCATGTCAAATTCATCAATCTAGCTCGGTGCTAAAAAAAGATCTGAACACAAATAGGACAAGCCAATAGCAAGGTGTACCTAACAAAGTGGCCATTGGAGTGTAAAAGTCAAGCTTACTCATATCATTATCAACAATTTGTTTTTTCTTTCGATAAAACCAATAACTGAAACTTCTTTTTTTTAACTATATCTGATAATGCTTACTGAGCATCTATGAATATAACGATCCAGATCGTGTTCAAGACAGAAGTTACCTTGTGATAAAAGTTTTCTCTGAGGTTTCGTGTCAGACCACAGAATATTTTGCCAGCACAAACACACGCACGCATGCACGCACACACCCACACACACACACACACACACACACACAGCTGTTCTGTCTGTGCATGTTCAATACTTATGAAACCGCAAATGAGGAAAGATCTACACGTCTGCATAACAGATAACAAGCGGAATTACTTCATATCAAAAGGAAGGGTGGGAAAGCATGAATCCTGAGATGATTACGTTCCCCTAAACCACGTGGCTCAACTCCAGCTAGAACAACCATATCCATCTATATTCGATCAGTTAGTCTTTGGGCCTCCCAGTAGGGGAAAAACTGACATACGGGAAGGAAATGCAACTGTCAGTTTGTCATATTGCACATTTCCCATTCACGCACACCGACATGCAGGGTTAAAAATGGTGGGCTATTCTGAGATGGTGAACATCTGTCCTGATTTGTGAACGCAGATGTAGTTCAGCAAGAGTTTAAGCACCAATTAGGAATGTTTTCAGTGGTTGATAGTATCATGTTCACGAAGCCGTTTTTAAAAAGGACAGAGACAGTATGTCGCAAACATGCACTCAATATAGGCCGAAATGGTCATGTGAAAAACATTCCTGGGTTAAAATAATTCTGCAGTCTGAAAGTCACAGTTTAAATTTCAGTTTGTTACCATCATCAGCCTCAATCTAGTTCACTGAAATAAAGAACATTTACAGCAGGTGGACTCATTTGCAACTTATATACAAAACTGCATGTACGCACTTCTCAAAAAGGCAAATACTGACAGTGATTGTAGTATTTTTATTCAACACAAAAAAGGAGGAGTAGTACAAGAATTCAAATATTGTATTACTTTAGATGCAGAAATCTTTAGCATCAGTGGTGGCCCACTAATTTAATGCCGTGATTACACCCAATATATAATGTATAAGAAGTTGGTAAAAAAAAAAAAAAAAAAAACTAAAAAAAACTCCACACATTTTAAAACCAATTGAAACAGTTTAGAAACAGGCATCAAAAGTGACTAGAAGCTTAAATCACACTATTACTGTCAGATATACTAAAAACATTAACAATTAAGTTGGGAGAACATTGTAAAATATGACTGTCTATTTTGTGGTTACGTGCCACTTCAACAATTTTTTTAAATAGAATCCCAGTAAAAGGAACGAGGGCAAACTCTGCGAGACCGTCTACCATTCAGGAAACCCTCTGATGGTCACGCTACTTTCTCTTATTGTCCATTTCTGAATAATATCCTACAGGAACTCCCACACTTCTCTCTGAAAACATCTCAAAAACTGATTCCTGGAAAGCTAAAAATGTCAACAGGACTATTCTTAAACATGTATTATTAAGGTTTTGTCTTTTACACACTCAACTTAGTAGTGTTGAACTTCACACTACATGATGTCATTCATACATCTACTCTTTCCATTTCCATTCAACATATGTATAGTTGCAACACAACAAAATGTGTTAATACTTTTGCACTTCACTACAAATTTGTAGTAGGATGTTGATGTCAGAAACAATTATTTCCGCCGTAATGAAAAATGGTGGATACTTGAAATGTCTTACATATATTTTCAGAATCACATAGCTCTAGAAGCCGAAAGTCATTGAATATTTTTTTCCTTTAGAAAGAGAATATTATTCAGCTTTGAAAGCTAAAATAGCATCTCTGCAACTCTAGAAGAAGTCTAAATAGAGTATGTTTTACGTGTTTGAAATAAACCAGAGCATTATGTGTTTGGAAGAGGCTAAGTAATAGTAGGTTTGTTTATATAATTAGCCCTCTATCAAAGCACAGCACAGCTGTATGCTGTAATTGCATGCCTGTAAGTAACATAAAAAAGTAGCTTTTTTTTCCCCTAAGTCAGGACAAAACTAGGAACATGAGCAAAACTTCTGTGGAAAATCTGGTTTGTACAGTGAAAATTCCCAATAGCAGTGCAAAAATAACCCCAGGAAAAGGGTGTGAGGAATACACAACGGGTGTACTTACAGTGGGGCTGGCCATGCTAGATGTAACGAGACACTTTTTAAAATTAAAGCAAACTATGTCCTGATAAACAATTGCAAAAAAGCCTTTGGGTACAATGAAGTCATGCTGCCATTTTAAACTAACCCATAAAAAGTCAACAGAGGAAGCTTAGTCAATTGTCTCTGGTGGGTAAAAGCAGACACAGAAGTTTTATACTCTCTGCGTGGTGACCAGATGCTGAGAAAACTCTGCCCAGGCTCTATTAAACTATTTTCTAGAATTAACCTCACTTGTACAAAGAATCAGGGAGTTATGCAACATTTTACATCTTTCAACATTCCTTCTACATACTTTCTACTCTGGAAAAAGCCTGGAGACTTCTCTTAGAAACAAGGCATGCTTGTTGAGTTGATGGAAAGGTTTGGACAAACAATCCAGTGTTGGCAATGAAGTTCACTGAGTCAGTTTGCTACCTGACAAACAAAAGTCAAAGCTGCTGATTATTACCTGCATCTCTTTAAAGCTCTCTGTAGGCAACAGTATTTTTTCAGATGCGCACTCCTGATTGGACAAACAGCTGCGTTCACAAACGTAAACAACCGTGCATAGTTTCAGCTTTGGGCTGCAATCAGGCTGCTCATCACTGATGCAACACAGAGCTTGGCTACAGGACAACAAAAACTCAAGAGTTGCACCATCTGTCTCCTTCTCTCCTTGGCGGTTTACATTCCTCCACAAAATCAAATGACAGGCCCAAGAGAAGAGATACCAGCCGAAGAATAATCGGGAGGCATGCTCATTCTTTATGACCTTTGGTTTCTTCTGCTCAAACACTGTACTGAAGATTAATAAGCTATGTAGCGAAGCTTCATGTTGTACTTTATAAGGAAGGTGAAAATTCCAGAATCTTCGTGGAGAGACTTAATCCACGTGCCAATTGCCATGGCTGCGAGGAATTCAGGGTAAATATGCAGAGTGGCTCTGCTTAAAGAAACTAAGGTAGAAACATGTCTTTATTCGGCATTTACAACACATTTATCTGTGTTTTTTTATACATTTTACACCAAAGATTGTGAAAAGTTCCGTTTTCAAACCTGCAAAAATTGTCCCGTCATAGTTTCAGCTATGACGGGACATAACATTGTTATGTTATGTTATGTTTCCACGTAACATAACATAAGGTTATGTTACGTGGAAACAACCTTATGTTGTTTCCACGTAACATAAGGTCATTTTAAAGCAAAGACAAGGAAAGCGTCAAAATGCCCGGAGATTTCTTCTCCTGATTTCTTCTCCAGATCTGCTCTGTGATTGGAGCGTAGAGCAAAAAAGTATCACCTCTATCCATATGTTGCTGCACACCGGCAGTAACCTGGCTGAAAGAGGGATAGCATAGCTTTCCCTACCTGTTTTAAAACTACAGTTGGTCAACCATCTCTTATTAGCTTTATACACAAATATTACTCCATTTAAAAAAAAAAAAGACAAAATATATCTTATTTTACACATAAAGCACTTAAAATCTACTACTAAGGCTGAATGCCATTTCATCCTTCGCTCGTTGCTCTGCCCTTAACCCGACAGGGTTAGGACAGGAGTCTGCCGATAAAGAACTAAGAAACTTTTCCAAATGTAAAGGAAATTTTAATTAAAAAAAAAAAATCTAAATTCAGCACAGGTCTTTTGTTATCCATTTTGCAAAAGTTTTATGTTTTATTTTAAAACTTTCAAAACAAACAATATCATGGCTCTTTCATCTAAAAAGAATCTGAAGAAATCTTTCTAAAAAAGAAATTTATAACATTTTATTTAATTTTTTTGTTTGGAGCTGAGTCAATGGCAAAAACGGCTTTGACAGCAGGGGTAGAGTGGAGTTATATATATATATATATATATATAAGTCACATTTTTCATTGTAAAATTCTAAACATGATTTTAACATAATTTCTCTTTATAAAAAGACCAAAATAGCATTTCCAAACAGACTTTTATCAGCTCACACAACTTTGCAAATTGTGTCAAACACAAAAAAACTATCCTTAATTATAAATATATGTAAAAACGATAGAAGCAGAGAACATCATACAAGATGTTTTGTTGAGATTTAAAGCTCAGAGGGCTCCTTAAAGCACCTTGTTAGGTCCCTTACTGAAGTTTGATATGATAATGCAAGAAAAGAGACATAAATTGTTGTTGGTATTTTGGCTACCCTTCCAAGAACAAACCCATACAAAGCCTGTAGTAAAATAAAAAATAAAATAAAAAAAGTAACACTTACACAACCCATATCCCAGTGATGCTCAGTACTGGGAGACTGACAGGCAGTATCATCCACAGAGACATTTTGGACCACCTTGAAAAATCCCTTTCCTCTCCGTCCTCTTCGACCAGCCCAGGAATATCCTCTCAGGTAGCAGACAAACATTTACCTCCAGGTGACTGGGCTCTGCACGATCACACACTGATTCATTTTCCTACTGATGGAGGCTGGCAGATGGGACAGATGTGTCCTTTTTTTGTTGTTGTTGTTTTTTTAGCTGGTGAATGAGACAGCAAAAAGGGGGCAGGCAGTGATTATTTGGGTACTTATCACGCACTAATCAGCAATACAAATTAAACTAATCTTCTTTGTTGTGTGAAATGTGATTCAATCACGCGCAAAAAATCGTTCAGTTTGTGAAACTATGATGTCCGATTTTTTTTTTTTTTTTCACTTTTTTTTTGGCGGAGCGCAACAAAGTAATAAGAAATATTAGATACGTGCATTTATTTTTCCTTTAATCTATTACAGCAAACTATGATTATTCACCTTCAGCCTCCGAGGACCAGCGAGTTTTGCAGGAGGTTTTGTGGAAACTTTGAGACCGTCGACGTGTCCTCCTTGTCCTCTTCAAAGAAAAGAAAAAAAAAAATGCCAAAAGATGCCGCGTTACTTTTAAAAAAAAAAATCTCTTTGCTTCGTGTTTTTCTTCTTCTCCTGAGCAGAGGTTGACCGTTTCGCTTTGAAGTGCGTGGCGTTACGGCTCGCGCTCACAGAAATGCTGCCACGAGACCCGGAGACATCCCAGAAGATCCAGCTGTTTGGCTCCGCCCACCTGAAGTCACGTTCTGGTTGGCGTTGATGGTTCAAGACTTCATTCCACCTCAACGGAGAGACCACTCTACCAATCGTTTTCTATGCTGAATACTATGAATCGCAAATAAATCTGCAGCGCTGCAAAAGTCTGACTCGCCAAACGCGACTTCAAAGGTTTATACGCGAGAGTCTCAAATTGATCAAACAAGAGCAATTGTTGTAACGATGAAAATTTATGCTCAGGAAACGGTTCCTCTTTTATTAGTCAAAGAAAGAGGTGAAAAGTTTGAAAATGGGATTTTCGAAGCCATTTTGCTGAACATAGAGCTAATACCGCCCCCTGCTGTACATAACAGGGGGCACATGGAAGTATTCTTAAATGTTATCCATCGAAATGTTTATTAATTAGTGTTGCTTTATTTGACTGGATTTCAAAATACCTCTTGAAATGTGTGTAGGAAACAATTTTTTGGCATCTGTTTTGATTAATTTTCAATCCAGCAATAACAAAGATGTTTGAATTATTGGATGCAAAATCAGATTGAAATGTGACAATCCATTGAGAGATGTGGCTTTGGCTGTGTTTTTTTTTTCTTTCTTTGTTTGTTTGTTTGTTTTTTGCGTGCAAAGCAAGTAACCAAGATATAATCCCTCAGGGTGGATTTTTGGACAGGGTGTCAACGTTCAACACAGGTTAACATCGGGTCTAAACAAGCCCCAGACTTTATTACATACCAGACTGCATTAATGGTGTAGCCTATTATTATTGGCTCTGTGGAAAAACTCTTTCTCCAAATGAAGCTTAACGGAACTTAAAAAGGTACATTTCAAATAGATAAGTAGACTACATCTCAGTTATTTCCAGAATGTATTCAATTCATTAAGGTTGCTTTGCAAACTCCCAGGGATACATTTTGCGAGGAGGATGAATGTTGAGTGTAAATATTGAAGCAACAATTCAAAACACCAGTCAGAAAAGCTCAGGAACAAATGGGTCATCCAAATAGAATAGAAAATTACCTCAACCATACAGCCTAATTTGCTTCTTTTTTTTTTTCTTTTTTTTTTTGAGAATAACAAAGTTAGTGTTAGAAGCAGTGATCACAAAATCTTAAGCTTCATCCCAAGTAAAATTTGTGAGCATAGTTGAAAAGATGCGTGTGATTTTTTTCTTCAAACCTGATTCAGACACATCAATTCTTAGAAAAAAAGGGTCAAAATCTGGAGCCTTGTGAGATGATGCTCAGATTGCTGACCATACCACTAGAAAAGGCAATTTCATTAATAATAAGGAACTATATGTAAACTTCAAAATTTTAAGAAAATTACTCAGAAACCTTTTTTGAAAAATTCTGCCTAATTTTTTGGCATTTTGCAAATAGAAATAATTGTGGTTCACCTCACTGTCCTAAAAGAGAAAGTAAAGTTCATTATGATTTGATGTCAAACAGTGAGAAAAAAAATGTGTCTTTTTAAATATTTTATTTCAAATCAATAACATAACACAATGTAAATACACAGTAGGTCTAAATACAATGTTCCCTTTATTACCACAATAGGATGATTAGTGTCAATTTCTTAGTTAATAGTTTCTCATAACACTAAACCAGGTGTGTCAAACTCATTTTAGTTTTGGGCCAAATCAAGATTATGAAGGCTCTTAAAGGGCCGGTATATATATTCGATACATTTCTTTCTGTGAGTCGCTTGAGTTTTCTTTAATGTCTCTCAGATGATTTTTTTCTCTTTTTTTTAACAGCTTTTATTGCACTTTTATTGCACAGAAAGAAATGTATCGAATATATTACGGTGCCGCATGGTTGCAACTTAACAATTAGCTATAATCTGTGAAATCTCACCTCAAACCTTCAGTTATTCAATGCAACAGAAATAAAAAAAATGTCATCAGTTTTGTTCATGCTCATTTCTGTCATGGCTGAATCATCATTTTAAACAAACAATGTAAATCAGAAGATTTGGTAAAAGAAATGAAAGAATGTTTTCACATTTTTATTCCTAAATTCAAAAAATATATACACATAAAATAAAATCTATCCGCAACTCATGTGTAAGTAAACAAACACGATAAAATAGAACCCAAATACAATCTATCTCATCTTTTCCCTAAGCAATATATTGAGAATAATAATAGTCTGTGATTCAAAAGATCTGATCCCACGGCTCTTCTCCTACAACCTTATAGAAGAGCCAAAGCCCCACACGCTAAAAGCAGGGTACAGAGGCTCCACAAATGAAGTCTGAATTTTGTGCAAAAGGCGCATGCCATCAGAGACACTGTAAAATGCAAGTATTCCCTTCCCGTGGTCCAAGTAGACACCGATGCGGGATGACACGGGGGCAGAGAGGTCTTTGCTTTTGTTGTTGTGCACAAAGGTGAACTTGGACTCAGAGCAGTACAAACTCCACGACTTTTCATTCCAGCCAAGGCTGCAGTCATTGCCGTTTCCTTTTCTCCGGATTCCCTTGTACGTAACAGCCATGTCTATCTCTGTTCCTCGCCAGTCCACTTCCCAGTAACAACGAGATCCATACACACTCTCTCTGCACAACACCTAAACATATGGAAAGACCAACGTGATCAAAATCTCAAAGCAACATAAAGAATAACAATGAAATAAAGGGGTCAAGATGGATTCTGGTCTGGAGCTGGAAGCACACATAGGAGCCATTGTAAAATCCAGCTTTTCCCACTTAAGGAAACTAACCAAAGTAAAACCTATTCTTTCCAGAAAGCACTTCGAAACAGTGATCTATGAATTTGTGACACAGCTGGATTACTTAATGCACTTTATATAGGAGTCAGTGATTTATACAGTTCCCAGCTCCAGAGGGTACAAAATGCTGCTGCACGTCTTTTAACAGCTAGACAAAAATTTGACCATATTTCCCCTATTTTAGCTTCCTTACACTAGTTGCCAGTATTTTTTAGGATTTATTTTAAAATCCTTTTATTTATTTTTTAAAGCTCTTAATGGCCTTGCCCCTCCCTATCTGTCTGAGCTGTTACATTCTTACACAACCTCCTGTTCCCTCAGGTCAGCTGAAGGTGCCAAAGACAAAGTGCAGGCTCAGAGGGGACCGTGCTTTTTCTGTGGCAGCTCCCAAGATATGGAATGATCTTCCTTTGGGCATAAGACAGGCCTCTTCACTTACTGTTTTTAAGTCCCTTCTTAAGACCCATCTTTTTTCTTTGGTGTTTGGCACAATCTGAGGTGTTTCACTTTGTTTTATCGTGTCTGTATATTAATATGTGTTTTATATTCGGTCTCTTCTATTTTATAATTGCATTGGATTTCATGATTGTGTATGGTCCTGTCAGTCTATGAAGTGTTTTATAAATAAAGTTGGTATGGTAAAATGATTCAAGGTGTAAATCCCCACCTGTTGCCAGTGGTCAAATCGATCTGGGTGATCAGGGTAGTATTTAGGGTCACTCTTCATTGTTGCTGTTCTGTTTCCTTCTGAGAGGTGAAGGTTTCGGTGGACTGTGTTGACGTCCAGAGTCAACTGGTGAGAATCTGAAATGGGAAAAAAAAAAAATAGTAAGAATTTGGGTCCTGGAGGGTGGTTTTTAAAGTTTCTCATCAAATTCATCATGATCGAGCACTAGAGTGCAACTGGGTGTGGTATGGTATATGTTTGCATGATGATTTAACAAAAGCAGTTACACCTGTGTTTGCTTCACTCAATCTGGATTGTAAGTAAGACTTTTAACCGACGGATAAACCGGTTGAGCAAGCTGAATACCTTTATTCAAGTTTCACTCATTTTGCTTTGTAGACTCACCTTTTTGTCAAGTGAAGGCGTAGTTATTAACAATGAGACCAGGTCAGACAAAATGCAGTTTCATTACCAGAATATTGTGCTACTTACATTTCAAGAAATCTTCTCTTGTCTTTGGCTCTTCCACAATTCTTCCGTCAAAGCTCACAATTGAGTCTCTTCTTGGCTTTAATTCAACTTCCTTTGCGTCTTGCGTGATGTGCACTTCCTTCACTATGAAAGTGAAGAAAGAGAACAGGGGATTCAACAAACTGTTTAGTTTTGGATGTATTTGGAGAGGGAAAAATAGACAGTTATGTTTACCTGCTCCAGAGATTTTCATAATTTCTGTCTTGCTGACTTCTTCCACTTGCAATTTCAATGCCGCAATGGCTCTCTTGGTTGGATCGAAGGAATAATTGGGAACAACATTAATTTTGTTTAGGTCTTCATATCCGGAGGGGCCCGATAGAGACTGCCAGCTCTGGTAAACAGAAAAACATCCCCATAAATGAGCATATAGACCACTCTGAGCTCTAAAGTCATAGTGTTTCATCAGGCAGATCATCCTGACCTGCAGAAAGTGAATGTGATCATCGGTGCGGGAGAGCTTCTCCAGGTTGTTGTGTTTCTTCTTCAGCAGAGTTATCTCCTCCTCCAAGCGGTCCAGGAGTAGTTCCCCCTGGGTCACAGTGGTTCTTTCATGGGAGAGGACCATCTCTTTGACTTCTTTGTACTTCCTCTCTATAGAATGAAGAAGCTCAGTGAAGACCCGGTCATTTTCATCAAGAACTGATTGAGCAGAGTGCTGTTGAGATACATGTGAATGATTAGAAAAGAATTACATTTCAGAACAGAAAATGTTTCTGCAATATCACTGGATGTCTTCTACTTACTTTCACAGATTCAACTGCTTGTCTTAGATCCTGCCATTTTTTAATTCTTTGATCTATCCTCTGTTGAGACTTCTGCAAAGTGCTACCAAGTTGTTTCTACAAAAATGCAAGACAAAGGAAGTTTAAATACTCAAAGGCTAATATCAACACACATATTTTCTGAGTTCAAAGTGCAGAATGAGTTCTGTTCAATGCTCACTTGTTTCTCAGTCCTCTCAGTTCCAGCCGGGACGATGTCATGGTGTTTGTGTTCATCCATCATGCACAAGACGCAGACTGATGTCTGATCAGTGCGGCAAAAGGCCTCCAGCAGCTTGTCGTGCTGGGCACAGACCTTTTCTCTCATCTGACCCGTGGCTTTGACCAGTTTGTGCTTCATCAGGGTGGGGTAGTCGTAATGTGACTGCACATGTTCCCCACAATACGATGCCAGGCAAACCAGACAGGACTTCTCGGCTTTTTCCTTCCTAGTAGTGCAGAAGTCACAGAGGACCTCCCCGTCCTTGGTCCTCTGCCTGGTCTGGTTTCGACTGTTTGACCGGCGAGATTTGTCCAAATTGGTATATCTGTCCAAATCCAGACTGTTTGAGTGAGACATTTTCTTTTCCAAAGATGAGAAAATAAATCCAGCAGATAAGACACCAAAAATAAAATCCACTAGGAAATCAGCTTGAGAATCTGCTCAGATTGACGGCTAAAGAAAAAGACTACAAATAAACAGGATCAGTTATGTACAACTGAGCTCCTGAAGTGAACTTTTCGGGTGAAACTGAGAGAGTGACGCTTTGCGTGACAGAATGCTTGTTATGTGGACTACCTGGAATACACGGTAAAACCAGTATTCCAGGTTGGACAAATGACAGTTGTGAAATAGGATGAAACTGGCACGAAGGTCAGGGGAAAAAAATTTACATTTGAAATTAGTGGTAACACTAAGTCTTATTTAGTAGCTAAAAAAAAGCAGGTTCGCACATTACCACTTTATTCTTCAAAAACTTATTTTTAATCCCATAAAACCTGCAAATACTGATCTAAAAAAAGGCACTGGGGAAGGAGCACCATCCAGTGGCAGAAATTGACAATTTCATATTCCACTGTTATGAGAACTGACCAAAACAAAAAAGAAATAAGCTGTGTCCATGTGTTGCACATCCATTGGAAAGTGAAAAATTGAAATAACATTATATTGCAAAATGTATTAAATATATGTTTCACATTAGAAAGGTAAAAAAGCTAATCAAACTATTTTCAATAAAACCTAATAATAATGTCTTTGTAGTTAAGAATGATACCAATGTCCAATGAAAAGGGCTAAAAAGCTGCTCTACGTGCTAAAAACAAAACAATAGTCATATAAAATAATTGATTGAATAACCAATAGTACTTAAGACACAAGAAAATTTCAGGCATTTAGGGATACATTTGAACAGTCATTCTTTTCAGGGGGAAGTAGTGATTCAAGATATCACTTTAATATTAAAAGGAATAATTGAATGCAGAGGTTTGAATTTTTTATTTTTGGGGGGTATTTTATTTCACCCACAAATGGTAAAAATGACAAATACAAGCTCAGATGATAAATTCAGATAACAAATTATCCAAATTTTCTAATTCAGATAAAGCTGAATTAATATGCATTTCTATTTATCAACAAACTTCTGGCACAATATTTTTGGGAATCATCAAAGTGATGACACTTTAACATCAGTGTTAAAATGTCAACCATCTCATCCTGTTCCCCGAAGATGAAACAAGATAGACATGGATGCCGAATGGAAACTGATGAACCACTAAGGATTAAATCAGTCATAAATGGTAGGATGCTGGAATAACAGCATAGAATGAGATGGCACCGAACAAGAGACAGTTTCCTTAGGAGATTTATGGACTATGGTTAAGATCTCTGTCAGAATACCAAGTAAAATATACACTTCTGATGAGAATAGTAGTCATATGTAACGGTGATATCAGCAACTGTTGACTACACTTAGTGTATGGCGTCACCCCCCATTGCCAAGGCCTATTTATTCAAATATCACTGTGTGGGACTATAATATGTTGATTTTTTTTTTTCACCCCTTGTGAATAAGTGACAAAATACAACCAATTCAACCTTGAGCACCCAACTGTTATTTTTTAAAACAACTAAAGTTAGATAGTGTTTCAGTTCACCCTGAAAGAAAAACAAGGTTACAGAAGCAGCATTAAAAGTGTCATCCGAAAGCAACATTCATAGCGATGACGAGCTAAGGCAAACTTCCGATTAGTGAATGTTCCACCTCGACATATATTCAGGTGGAGTCTGTCTATACAAGATGTTCTATATATGCTTAGTGAGATTTTCACTGATGAGATTTAGCACAATTACAAAGCAAATCTTCACCTTTACTTCAAACCTACGTGTTCGCCTCCTTAAGAACTTATTTATTCAGTCCATACAGCTTTAATTAAATGCCCAGCTAAATTTAAAGAAAACCATTCCATTTCATTGGAAATATTTTGGCAGAAATGAAAGGTTTACTATTTTCCAACAGAATGATTCATAGTGCTTTGAATTTACTTTGTGCAGCTCCTGCAATTTAACTCCCAGCCTGTAGGGGGTGACGATCGCGTATGTGCTGATACGAAATGACAATAGTTGCTATCGCTAAAGTGCGTCTGAGGTCCAACGTTGGCGCCAGATGAGCTGTGGCGCCAGCTGTACACACAGGCAGCGAGAGGAAACGAAGACACACAGAGCAGAGCAGTGTGACGAGGCTCACTTGAAAACTTGCAAAGCTCCCATCAGAACCAGCGTGTAAAATCCCCAAACGATTCTCCTGCTTCTCTCCCTGCAACAACCACAAAGTAAAAGGACAGGAAGGTGGGTGTGTGCATGCGAGGTTTTGTATACTAACTCTGTGGGATGTTAATCCCGCTGAACACTTCACCCTTTAAATGAAATCCATTTCCAAACATATTGTCTCTATAGGTGGGCGAGTGTATTCCGGCAGATATAATCTTGTATCTCTTTAAATATTGTGTGTATTGGGTGGTAATAGCTGACCAGCAGTTTACAACTCTGATGGAAAAATACAGGCCTTGACCCACGATAATCGTTAACAGCAGTGCCCTAAAAGCATACCAACACAGGAACAAGGAACTATATTATATTTAAATCTATTGGTCTGTAGTCTATAATCTACATTTATGTTTGAGCAACCCTACTTTTGTCTCTACACAGTGTAGTTTTAAATGCACGGATTAGTGTTTTATAAAGCTTATTCTCCAGTGTTTTGTGATGTGAAATGATATCAATTTGCATGTATGTGGATACTTCAGCCTTGGTAACTAACTGGATTAGCTGAGTTTTTAGCTCGGCATCATGGCTATGTAGCCGCGACATGCATGCTTGGTAGCTGCTAACACAATCAAGGCCGCCATTGAAGTGTGGTTGTTCTGCTGCTGCCGCAGTGAAACACTCAGGATCAGGTGAGTGGTTCACGCAGGCATCGTTTTACAAACTATTTGGTTCTCGTTAACTCGAGGGGCTTATTTTAGCCTCATCTGCTCTGCAAGTTTCTCGTCTTTTGTGACTATAAGTCGCCCTTTCCCGGGCTTTTCGCACAGCAGCGTCCTTCTTCAGTTAGCCATCTTTGTTTCAGCTAACCAGCTCCTGCTTGGATTTATAGGCGAGTCTTAGCGTGCTAAATACACTTTTAGTTAGGTTAAAAGCCAACACAATGTCGCAACTTCAATGTCCAATGATTATTCATGATCATCTATTCGAGTTCTTCAACAATATTCGCTCCCTTTAATGATTGTTGCCCACCCTGTTTAGATATATTGTGTATGACGGAAGCTAAGGCGGATAACGTTAGCCAGCGGCAGCCATCTTAGACTAGCTGGAAGTGCTGGTGTGGCACAACAAGATGGCCTGGTAATAATCGCACTGGGAGAATTTCCGCGTCGTTCCGTCGTCCTAAGGTGTGCTTATAAATTCGGTCTGGCCGCCTATTTTATTGTAAGTATTTGTCGTCTTTGAAGCCCTGAAAGCACAGTACTCGCGTATGTGACCATCTTCCAGCTAGTTAGCTGGCTAAAATGCAAACGCACTAGCAGCTAACACAATGCTGTTTTGTCGGTAACCAGTCACCCGTCCTCCATAGCCAGCTAACTAGCGGCTATGGAGGCCATTTGTAGCCGATGTGGAAAAGCTAACAACCTAAATGTTTAATAACAAAAAGCCCTTTGTTTAAATGTTTAGGCGGTTACTCGTATATCAAAATAAGGGCGAGCCATAAAGCCAATCTGAGGGAGAAATTGGAGATAAAGACCGAATAAGAAGCTGCGTGGTTTACTTTTGTTTAAACATCACTGGAGTATAGCTAATGAAGCGAAGCATGTACGCTAATGTAGCCAGCAAATGCATCACCTGGAATGCTCAGGCATGAGTTATTTCCATATATAGGTTAAGTATATTACCCTAAGCGCACAGTTTGTTTTTTTTAATTAAGTTTTAATAGCACACAATTTTAGTTCCTACAAACTATAGTTGTTGTGGTTTTGCAGCTATTTTGTTGCTGTTTTGATATCCCAGTTGTTTGCACAGTGGTTTAAGAACCAGTTAAACTAAGGAGGATGGGGGTGTGTTTCTTAGACTCTTTGGTCTAAGAAACCAAAGAGTCTGAGATATCTTGTAGAGATATCTCATCTCTTCAAGATGAGATATCGTTGGAATTTTCACAAGTCTTTAAGTTTGCGAAGTCTCTCATCACTGTTAATGTTCAACTTACTGCTAAATTTGTAACATGGCTGTGTTAAAACAGCTTTTAATACAAAATATTTGTTGCAGTCCGTTAAGTTTACATGCAAGTTTAGCTGTAATGTTAATCAAATTAAATACATTTAATTTACCATGTGCATTAATTGCTTCGGTTAATGGTAAAGCTGCACAGTCTATTAAACCACAGTATGAATGTGTGCAGTATTGCAAAGGGCCCCTTCAATGCAGTATTTGGTGGGCTACAATATAACTGGAACTTTGAATTTAAACAGCTTTCCAGTAATATAGGGCATAATTTCAGTTTAGCTTTATGATTAATTAAACTCACAACAGATATAAAACACAGTAGCCTTTACTGTCATTGTGTGGACATTATTGAAGTTATTTATTCACTTACTTTATTGGTGCTCAAACTAAGTAGTAAAGTGAATGTGATACTATTTCCAAAATTGGACTGACATAATTGATACTAAATTGGTAAATAAGTGAATGATTGGTAAGCAATAAAAAGATCCTATGATAACTTATTTGTGAGTAAACACTGTTTTGTGACATTTGTTGAATAATACCTTCACTATTTTCTTTGTCAATTAATTTTTTGCTCTTCTTTTTTCCAGGTCAGCTCACTGGCAAGAACACCGGTGCAGGCAAAAAAAAAATAAAAACATATAACCCCGATTCCCTCTTTGGTCATCATCCGGCAGAAAAACGGAGGCCGTGGGGCTGGAGTGTGTTCTTATGGCCGAGTCAGAGACTGAATGTGACACGCCAGGGCTTGACACACTTGGGTCGGAGTGTGTCATAGCCCATAGCCATGTCGACCTTCACTATGGAGCCGAAACGGAGATCATGACAGAGGAAAAGCGTGGATTGGAGTTGGAGATCCACGGCTCAGACTTAAAGATCCAAGGACTCGGGGGAGAACTTGGGGCTGTCGCATGTGTGGATGCGATCGTTGCTGAGACAGACCATGATTACATCAAGGTGGAGCATGCTGACATGCACTGTTTCACAGCTGCAGAAATCAAGACAGAAACGGGCGAGACTTTACTGGGAGAGGTGTTGCTCAAGACAGAAGGTGAGCATGTGGTGAAAATGGAATCTGATCATGGCGGCGAGTTGACAGTGGAATCTGAGAATGGCGTAATCATACATGAAGCTCATGGCCTACAGTGCAACGAATGTGGGGAGATCTTTGGCAGCATAGCTGATCTTCACCAACACTTTGAGATCCACAAGGACCTCAACCCGTATATCTGTATCCACTGTGGGGAGAGTTTCGCTGTAGAAGCCAGTCTCAAGCAGCATATGAAAATTCACATGAAAGAAAAACCGTACGTTCCCCCCGGAGTCGACCTGATCGGTAAAGATGTTATTGATGCCTACAGCCTTAAGTCTCATCAGATGATTCATTTGCCAGACAAGCCCCACAGATGCACAGAATGTGGCAAGAGCTTTGCAGCTGCCATAACGCTGAGGGAGCACATGAAGATGCATTCTGAAGACAAACCGTACAAGTGCACACAGTGCAGGAAGAGCTTTGTCCGCAGGAGGCATTTAAAGAAGCACCAGGAGGTCCATGCACGCGAAAAGCCATACACCTGTGGCCAGTGTGGCAAAGGCTTCGCTACGACTTCCAACCTGAAGCAGCACCAAAAGACCCACACAGCAGTCGTGCTTGGAGACAAACCCCATCGGTGCGCACAGTGTGGAAAGTGTTTTGCGGCCGCTGCAACTCTTAGAGAGCACCAGAGGATTCACTCAAGCGAAAAGCCGTACAAATGCAACATGTGCAGGAAGAGTTTTGTCCGCAAGCGTCACCTGAAGAAGCATCAGCAAGTCCACGCTGGGGGGAAGCCCTACACCTGCAGACATTGCAACAAGGGCTTCAACCACTCCTCATCCCTGTCTCGCCATAACAAGACCCACCTGCAGAACCCGGTGTTTTCTCCACCTCAGCCTGGGAAACCCATCACTTTCGTCTCGCCTCCAAAGCAAAGAGTACTCCAGGAAGGAGAGAAACCATACATGTGCCACCACTGTGACAAGGGCTTCAATCATTCCTCCTCTCTGTCACGGCACCAAAGAGTCCACTCGGATGGAAAAATGCGGTCACTGTGGCAAAAAGTTCAATCACTCCTCCTCTCTTGCGAGGCATCAGAGAGTTCATTTGGAGAAGCAGCAGGCGCTCGCGTCGCCACTGCAGACACAGCAGCAGTTACAGCCACAACCACAATCACCACAGCCACCAACACCACAACCACAGCAGTACACTGCCATCCCTGTTGGTAAGGCTTTCTCCAACAATGCCTTCCCAAAACAGCTCATCCTGTCTGTCGAGAAACCATACAGGTGCTCTCACTGCGGAAAAGGCTTTAACCATTCTTCCTCTCTCTCCAGACATCATAGGATCCATGTAGATCATAGACCAGGGCCCCACCCTTAGAGGCAGCCCTTAGCCCACATTACCACTTTTCATATGTTTCTTTCCCCCAAATCCTTATATCTATATCACAGCACCACAGAAATGGTAGGCCAACTTCTGCAGACAAAGAGGTCATGTCAGCATCTCGTTCTGGTAAAGTGGAGCAGCTCAGAATAAATGGACAATAATTCAGATTTATTCAAAAGGCAGGGACTTGGCTTGAGAGACTGTGCAACATGCAACTCTGAACTGAACCCAATTCTTTGTGTGCATCTCCAAGATGGTATAGAATATAGTGAAGGAATTTCTCGTGATTCTGTCTCACTTGCTCTAGGACATCCAGAACTCTTTTAAAAGAAAAAAACAAATGTGGTTTGAAAATCTACAAGATAGAATAGTAACTTTGGGTAAATATACTTCTCATCTTTTTCATAGAGTTCCACTCATGTATCTTCAGGTGCACACATTTGCTTTTCAGCTGCGACTTTGTTAAAAATGTCAAATACAACTGAACAGAAACTGTTGCCCCATTTGAATATTTTTTTTCCCTGCCAGATGTAACTCGTATGAAGCAAATATCAAAAATCCAATGTAGATAATTCTTGATTTTCTTTTATATGTATGTATAGTTAACTAGTGTGCTGTTCCAGACGATACAATTTTTGATAGCAAGATTCACTCTCCACGTTTTTTATTTTTTTTTTTTCGTTTTTTTTTCTTCTTCTTACTTTTATTTGTTTTAAGTGTTGGATATAAAAACGAAAAGAAAAATGTTGAAAACCTTTCCATAAAGTTGGGCTCCGTTAACATGAGCCGCCTTGTATATTTATGAGATTGGATTTTTGTATGTCTGGTTGAGCACGGCTTCATAAACTGTACAGAGAGCAATACTTGTCGAGACCCCAGTCTATTCTGACATGCAATCTAGCTATGAGGAAATGCATATTAGAAAATAAAAATCTTCTGGGTAGCATATTGCAACATGACCCGTGTCCTAATTATTTACTGTGTGGTTTCAACTTCACCTAAGATCCAAATGTACATTATTGCTTTGGAAACTTAATTACCTGTGTATAGTTATAGGTAACACATATTCTTGTTGACCTGCAAACTTTTCGTTGTTTGATCTAAAACAAAAAAAAGTTGTGTATACTAAAACATGAGAATCTCATTTTACAAGATTTTTCTGAAGTCCAATGGATTGCGCTCTATTTACTGTTCTGTGTAAAATATCTTTTACAAACTGACGTATTTTTTTAGATATGGCTTGGGTTATACAAAAGAGAATGAGACGGAATTTTATGAGAGTTGAACATTTGGTGAGCAATATCTTTATTTGGATAACAATTGTGCGTCACACTGTAGCATAGTTCTTTTCCTTGTGTTAGTTAGGTGCCTTATTGCATGCAATGTAGAAATGTATGCCCAGCTGTTATTTGAGAAGTTAGGGTTTTCAGGATTTTTTAATTTTTTTTAGTTCTTACTCATTAACTTACCCTAAATTTTAATTTGTCACCTTTTTTTTTTTGCTTTCATGTATATTGCAATGTGTTTACACTGTTACAACTATATTGTTTTATTCCCCCTTTTGATTTTTTTTTTTGTCAATGGCCTCATTGAGAAAGTGGTGTAAAAGATCCATATAGACTATTCTTAAGGGTAAACCTTGTAACACATCTTCCCCATCTGAGTGGCACATATATGGATAAATAAAGGTTGTTGACTCTCTCTCATGGTGTTGAATTAATGCAGTCTGGAGTAGTACTAAAATAGTTGTCACAAATCCCAGAATTTATTTACTGAACCTGCACTTTCACTGTTTAAACACATGGCGTCGCTGTTTACCGTCAAGCACGCTTGAGTTTCTTACAGCTTTGCCTTAAAACTATAAAGGGCATCAATTTCGGTGAGTAAAAGCTCTGGTTGAATAGGCGCCTCTTGGGAATTACCTTTGACCTGAAAAAAGAACATGTCTCCTACGTGAACTAAACAACACAATGGTTTACATTTCTTCACAGCTGGAGGCTTTTAGTCCGAAGCAGAGGAGCTCAGCTATTATGTTGTAGCATCAAGTGTATGTTTACGGTAGATTCACCCTCTCTTTTTCAACGTTCAACGCGCTTTGTTCCTTCAGCAATAGCATTTCTCTTGCATGAAGGTTTTTTTTTTTGTAGATTTTCAGTTACTCCCAGCTATACATTTCTGCAGCTCCTCCAGAGTCACTGTGGGCCTTTTGGCTGTTTCTGTGATTACTGCTCCTTGCTCATCTTGTCAGTTCAGGTGGGTGGTCTTGTAGGGTACGGTATATGTGGAAACATAGGGTATATGTGGGAACGTAGGGTTTATGTTAGCTGCCATGCTGGCTGAGCTAAAACACCTAAACAGCTGTTTATATATATATATATATATATATACCAAGTTGTGTATGAAGTCCATACATGTATCATGAAACAAAAGACATCTTGGTGAATATATAATACATTTTATTTTTGTAACTCAAGAACAAAATTGAAAAACTAGGACATGTGCTTTGCTACACATTTGAGCTAAAAGGACAATGAAAAAAAGCATTTATATTGCATACAGTACAAACTATGACAGCACATACACAAGTAAGTCTGGATATATCTTAGCAGAATTTAAGTATTTACATTTATTGTGTTCACTGTACATTTTTACACACCTTTGTTGTCATAGGTGTCCATATGGGGAGGTAGGCAGCAAAGTGCAGATTCTCATCTGATTCTCATGTGCATACAGCAAGTATATCATGTAAGCCTTTTCGAGAAGACCGATCAGCGTTGCTTTACCAAGGATCTGCTATACGTTCATGACAGGAGTTAGCTGTAGCAGTGAGCTCTGCGGTCGGATAGTGCTGCTCTTTGAATGCAGCTTCTCCAGGTTCTGCAGGAAGCCCCGTCTCTTGAGACCTTCGAGGATGACAGTGTTGCTCGATGCAAGGCTGACACGGGTCCTGTAAGGAACAGAAAAATACCACTTTAGTAATGTGACATCATTCAACACATGACCAGTGCGACCAGGTGCACAGAGAGTTCAATGTCAGGAAAGAAATTCTTCTCTTCCTCTTCGATTTTAAAATGAGTTTTTAAGTGCTGCACAGCAATTACACACAATTATCAGCAATGACTCCCTTCTGTTCAAACACTGGATGCTATAATTGGCCACAAGGTGTTTGCTCAGCTTTATTGCAATTTACCTTTAAAGTACAACAACACATTTTGGGAGCAAGGCCAACCATAGACATGCAACCCCATGGTTAACAAACGTAATTTCTGTGTTTACATTGGCCAAAGGCACTTCAGAAAGGCAGGCCGTGGTGTGTGGGCGCACATCTGGAAGGGTACGATGTTTTGCAAAAGTTTTCACCCCTCTTGGAATTTTTCACATTTTGTCACATTACAGTCTCTTAATGTCTGTCTTTTAGACAAAGTAGACCATCACAAAGTAATTCATATTTGTAAAACTAAAAGAAAAATATTTGGCTTTTGATTTTTTTTTGTAATAAATACTAAAATATTCAACCCCTCTTAGTCAGTACAGATCCATCAGCGTGTTGCTACCACCTGCTTGCAAGCTCTTTGTTTCTGGCCCCTTTTAAAAATACATTTATGCGCCTTATTTGAATTGAATGTTTTTCATATTTTGTAGACTCTATGTCACCTCAGATTTATAACTTACTGAAACATGAAGTGATGGATCACAAACACTTTGACCAAATGAATCACCATGATTACGGAATATTGAGGTGGAAACTTTCTGCCACACATACAATTTTGCATGTAGGCCAAAACAAAACTCATTTCAGCTTCATTTGACCGGAGCAATTTCTTCCATCTTTTCTATCCAAAACAAAGCTTGATGCTTTTGCTTTTCTTTTAACAACTACTATTTTTTTCTCCAATAGGGGCCAGATTTACAGAGTGCACGGCTAAAAGTTATCCAGTCAACAGATTCTTCCATGTGAATTGTGGATCACAGGTTACACATGTCTTATTTTATTTGCAAGCAATTTGAAAGTTGATGTATACTTTGATTTCCAAATTTGTGATCGCAAAAAGACAAAACGTAAAACAGTTCAAGGGCTGAGGATAATATGACACATTATGTACTGGCTTTAGAATTCAATGGCTTTCACACTATATTAACAGGTAAGGGTTTTTGAGGAATTACAGAATAATTTTACGTTACTTTTTAATAAAACATACATAAAAACATGAAGACAGGCCCTTACCGAGGGGAATCTATTCCACTGTCTCCAGTGATGCTCTGGTTCTCCACCATTTCCTCTGCTCTTCTGCCCCCGGTTGGTGTGCTCTGGATGACTTTGTGGGTCTGAGGAACATTATTCTCATCAAAGCCATCCTGCCGCACTTCCTGCACATCCACAGCCCAGTGCGCAGACTCGCCGTCACCTTCGTCTGCTGATTTTCGGACAGTCTCTGAGTCTGATTCGAGCTCGCTGGCCTGGCAGTAGTCAAAGATGCTGCTGTCTGCACCGTCGCATACCTCTGAACAGTTTCCATCCAGAATAGGACCGCATCCCTTCTCCCCCTGGATCGATAGACCCTTCGCGGGACTTTGCTCACATAACGTCCCCGGTGATCTAGTTCTTTGATGATGCGGTCTCCAGCTGCTCTCTGTTGGTCTTGTGGCTATGAGGGAAGCTTCTTTCTGGCTCGTGGGAGTAATTAGATCTTTTAAAGTGCTATCTGTTGAGTCTTGTTTGCAAGCAGCTTGCGGTTGTTGAAACATATCTTTGTAATAGGAATGTTGATGGGTTTTAGATTCATGGTCATTGTAAACCAGCTGGTGACAGTTTGCAATACCAGTTCGGTAATTATCATCTGCATCAATCATCTCCTCGGTGTTCAGACACAGGGAGCTGCAGGCATCGTCCTCTTCTGGTCCATCTGCTGCCTCATAGAGCCTACAGTCATCCTCTATTAAACCTTCACTGCTTACTGTGAGCGGTGTACTGTCAGGGGTCAGTTCCAGAAGATCTCCATTGTTAATGGTTCTGCTGGCTGATCGGATCTCCTGCTGATCCTCAATGGTCATGGAGAGATCCTTTGGCCTTGGAATATTATCCCTTTGTTGAGTGGAAAGTCGTAGGGAGTGTTTCCGCTGTAAAGAGGGCTTGGGCCATGGCAGATCTGGATTATGTGCAGGATTTATTGCAGACTGATATGGATAGGTAGGGGAAACAGTAGTCAGATTGGAGTGTTGCTGGACGTTAGTGAGACTGTCATTTTTTATTTTGCCTTGTTCTGGTACACATTTGTACTGTTGGACATCTTGAAAATATCCATTTTTGCCTTCTCTCTCCCAAATCTCCTTGCTTCTTTGTTCATCTTGATGCCGAATTTTGTCGTCTATCCTGAGCGTGCTGCCATGTAGATACGCTGAGCTGTACTCCAAACCAAGCTCTCTACTGACCTTCTTGTCTGGCGGGAGCAGATGTTCAGCAACAAAGTCTGTCTCATGGTCACAGCCGTATCTGTCCTCAGACGAGGGGAATTTCAGGCCATTCTCTCCGTCTGCTGCCATCAGCTTTGCCCGATGAGGATCCCATGACTTGGAGCGGTGACTAGTTCGTTCCTTTCTTCCAGACACAGATGTTTTGCCCTCTTTGACTTCTTTGGCCTCTCGTCGTCTGTGCTCCCTGTTGGTGGAAGCTATGTTCTCAGCATCCTTGATTGGATGAGTCTGGAAAGGATTATCAATGCGTTTCTTGTAGAGACTCTTTCCCTCAACATTTCCAGGCTCCTCTGCTTGATCTGCAGCATCAGCAGAGATTTCTCCCCTAAGCCTTGTTGGAATCAAATCCTCCTCATCTGGATAAATGTCGGAACATATGGGGGCCTTGCTTTTAATCTTGTCTTTGTCCCTTTCCCTTTGCTTTTCTCGAGATGAGTGGACCCTCCTCTTGCTCCGAGAAACCTTCTGAGACAATCTTTTCCCTCCACTGGCTTTAGACAAGTGGTGATGCCTGTGTTTGGAATAAGTTAGGATGTCGGTTGACATTCCCTTGTTGACTCCCTTGTCTTCGCTGTCCAGACATCGATCCAGAATCTTGTCCACTCCCCTTTCCCTTCTCTCCTCCAGTTTCTTCATTAGGACGGTGTGCCGTGTCAGGTTGTCCACAGTCAGTTCAGGGTTGATGCGTTTGATGATGGCATGCTCCAGGTCTCGGGGCAAGTTGTTCAAGTCTTCCTCATCTCTTACAGGCCACTCCTCTGGAGGGAACTGACCTGAAAATGATGCATACTCCTTCTTTGGCTTCTCCTTTTTAGCTCCATTCCTCCTGAACAAGCTGAGACCAAACTTCCTCACGGGTTTATCCTTTTCTTTCCGATTTGTGGCGTTTGTAGTGGCTGTTGTTTTGCTGATCTCACTCGCTTGGCAATCAGCAGCTGTGGATGTGGACTGATGCTGGACTGAGGGTTTATGATCTGACGCCCGGGGCCACTTTAGGCTTCTTCCCGTGCATTCGCTTATGGACACAGACACAGAATGCTGGTCGGGAACAGTGGAGGGAGGGACGGTGGCCGTTTCAGTGGCGGCAGTGGTGTTGGGGGAATTTTGATGAGGGCTAAAACAGCTGCATGACCTGCAGTGGGCGACAGGGACTGTTTGAGTGCCCTCAACACAGACTTCATTGCTCAAAAGGTAAGTAACAGGAGGAGCTAGAGGAGGGTCATCAATTGAACCAGAGGTCCACCAGTTCTTCTCTCGAACCATGTTGTTGGTGATGAAATATGTCTGAGGCGTGACAATGAAGTAGCCCTCGCCGGTGTGGTAAATCTTGCGCTCCTTAATCAGAGTTCCAAGTGCGTTATAGAGGATGTCCTGAGTGGGAATGGTTATCCCTAAGACACAAAAATACAGAAGAATGTGACAGACAGCAGGTGGTGAAGAGGATACATTTTATCTAGCCATAAGATGATTCTAACAATTAAACTAAAGTACATTAACATGAATGTGTTGTTTAAGTGTTTTTAAAACGGGAAGAAAGCTGTGCAACTGCTCCAAAATTGATACTTTCAAATTATATATTGCGTCTTCACAAAAGTATTTATGCTCATTGAACTTTTGTCATCTAACAACGACATACATCAATGTGTTTACTTGGATTTAAAAGAAGAAAACAAACACAAAGTAGTACTTTATAAATGGAAGAACAATGAAACATTGTTTTTGGATTTTTTTACACACACAAAAAAAAAAACTAAAAGGTTTGGCACGCTTATGTATTCAGCCGCCCTTCGCTAATACTTCAAGGAACCACTATTTGTTGCAATTTTTAGGCATTCACAGAACAGCTACATTTATCTTGATATTAAATTACACATATACTATTTACTAGTTTGAAGGTTCCTAAAGGTAGATGGTTGTGTTGGATTTTATTTGATGGTATCCAATATAAATTGAATGAAATTGATACATTCTGTTTGTAAAAACTTATTTTATTTACCTTCCACTTCACATTTATGCACTACTGTGAGTCAGCCTAACACACAAACTCTAAATTAAATACACAGGGGTTTGTGGTTGTAATGTAGCAATATGTAAAACGCTTCCGGGGATATGAATATTTTTGCAACCAATCTTAGACTTTTTATAAATTCTCTCTGTGTTTTCATTGAACAGGCAATTTCCTTAAATGTCTGGGGATGCATTAAAAAACAGCGACTACACACCATTAAGACAGTAACAATATATATAGGTTTTGGAAGCAGTCTGTACTGCTATACAACACAAATTGTTAAAAAGTAAATTGTGTAAAAAAAATAGCATTGTTTCTAGATTTTTTTTTTTTTTTTTTTGTCTTGTTTATTTATGTTAAGACCATGTTGAACAACTTTTTGCATATCACAAAAGGACTTTGTATTAAAGGACTCAAAGTACTGAATGAGTTAAACCTTTATCAAAGTTGTAATAATTTACGAGATCGATAACATTCTTACATAAAACTAAAAAATGTTTATATGCAAAAGACAGAAAAAGTAGATTTTCTTAGTCTAAACATCTTCATATGGTCTTTTTTTTTTTTTTTAGCTACTTTTAGTGGAACACAGTAAAGGGTTTAGATTTAAGGAAATATTTGAAACAAAGGTTCTTTCCAAAAATATAGCCAAGTGAAAAAATTAGGACTACGTTCTAATTTTATATTATATGTGCACGTGTTTATGTTTTATGTCGATATATAGTTGTGTAATCCTTTTTTATTTATCTCTAGAAAATAAATAGATTTAATTACAAGTCAGCCACAAAAAATGTTTGTTTTGGACAAAAATGTTAGGACACCTAACCCCATAACAATTAAACAGGTCTTTAATTTAGCTTTTAATCCATGTTATTTTATGTGAATTTCTCAGTATTGTTAAATTTCTTACTAAATATCTAAAACTATTTGGGAAAAACAACTCGTGCTGTTGTAGGGCGCTCTCTTTTTTTTTTTTTTTTTTTTTGTTTTACACAATTAACTTTTTAAACATGACATTTGAGAAAAATATTTTATGAATTACCTGGATGGGCTTTGCTCATGTAGTTGACAAGCGCCTCCTGGGTGACGATTATCTGGGCAGAGTTCATGTCGGAGATGACAGAGCACAGCACTTCAGCCAAGGGAATGAACTGTGACTGAGGAACCGGGGACATCTGCACTGGGGAGAGGTCACCTGAAACAAACACACATCATCTTGAGGAGCGGGTGAAACAGGTGGGGCCCGCTTCAGGAGATCTAAACACACCTGGGTCAGGGAAGGTCTCCTTCCATTTGCTGCTGCCAGTGAAAACAACTCAAAGTACCGAAGTTGACATTCTTGCCCTAACCACCCTCTAAATCATAAGCGTGGTGGTCTATTTGTGAGTTATATGAACCGTGCCTGACTTGCTTTTCAAATTCCAGCAACACAGAGACGGACCGCAGAATTCCCCGACTCCCACAGAAACAGCCACAGGTCCGCCTGCTGTGCAGATCACATATCCTGCCACCCATATCATACAGCCATGCACCCCCAGAAGCAGCATTTAAACAAACAAGTCGCCAACACAAAGAAAACGTATGGAAGTGCTACACTAGATAATCTCTACATGTATATCTTACATAAAGTTCATTGGAAACATATTTGCATAAAAGTTTTTCCATCATTGATTTTAATCTAGTCATTTCAGAAACTTTGCATAACCAAAACAAAGGTTCACAGTTTTCCCACAAGGAAAAAAAACTATTTAAGTAATGTAGTGGTTATGCTACATGAAGAAGGGGCTGAGCTACATGAAGAAGGGATCATGCCAGGGATCCCTGGCATGATCCCTGGCAGGTGGATCATGCCAGGGATCCACCTGAAAGCATGTTGGATCCCTGGCATGAAAAGCTCCCAGATGAGGGGTGTAAATCAGGAGGTGATCCTCACTTGGAGAAAATTCCTTATTTGCTCTGATGTACGTTTAGAGAAACTGATTCTAAATGGGTCTCCAATGAAGCTTCCAGGAGGTGTGGTGCTGTGGTGAGGACGACCAGAAGACACATTGGTGGCTCCAGGTATTGACTTTCTCTGAGGAGTCCTAAACCAACAGACTGCTGTTTCCATGGTTGCAGAAGCAAAAATATTAGAAAAATTTGAAAAAGCAATTTTATTTTGGTTGTTTGAGACTGAAAAGGAAAATATGACCCATTCCAGGTGGTGTTCTACTTTGGAGGTGTCCTTGGTGTTTTGGGACATTCCCCACTAGGAGACAGACACACAACTCAGTGGAAGAACCACGTTTCCCTTCTCACTCTCAATGAACAAGAGAGTGATACTGGGAACAGTGATATCTGGGTTTCCTCTGTGACCTGATCTCAGATAATGAATTACTGTATTCTCAGTGATAACATGCAAAGAAACAGCTATGTTTGGCTTGCCTCATGCTGCCTTGTTGAACTAGGTACAGTGTAGCGGTTGTTGAAAGAGGAACACAAAATCACTGATATTCTAACAAGAAAGCAGGGGAAGCACCAAAACAAGCCATATTGTGCTGCTGGTGAATGATTAGCAAAGGGACTGAGTTACCTCAAACGTTTCTCTCGAGGGTATGTGCATAACCTTACCCACAAGAGTGGGAAATTGGTTTTAGTTAATCAGCTACACCACACAGACATTTGAACCCCACCACACAACCAGATGGACCTCCAACTTGTTTTTGTTTTTCCACAAGTTTCCTTGTGTGTCTTTAGGTTTTGGGTTTGTGGTCGGGAGGAAAATGTCTCCATAAACTATGTGGATTTGGAATAAAACTTAAACATGTGTCGTGTCTGTGCGACAGTGAGCCCCAGGGCCGCTCACCAGAAACATTCCCAAGCTCACACTTGAAGTAAACTAAACATTTACAGCCCTCACACTTGAGCCACTTACAGACAAGGCAGGGAAAATATACATCTAATCAAATGTGTGCCCTGGTGAAGCATGACTGAACACACACACACACACACAGGACATTGGTACCGAGAGGTCACAGCTTAACTAGTGTGTTTCATTAAATATCAATAAAATACGCTGAAGCCTGCGATTCTTAAATGACAAAAATTGGAAAGATTCAAAGGATATAGATGCTTTTGCATGGTCAGAATAATTACATTTAACATGCATGGAGTTATATAATTATTTGACTTTTTGATGAATGCATCAAAATGGCATCAAAATCAGTTTTTTGATGCTCACCGAAATGGATTTAAATTAAAAACCTAGATAAGAAATATTAAACACTAAGTCAGCGTAAGAAAATGTCAGTGCGACGAGCTCTCTTCAAGCTCACAAGGCTTACAGATAAGGTTACATCTTTATAAAATTGATCCTGAGCGATTGTAAAAGAAAAAAAAGAGAAAGAAAACATCTGCGCTCCCTCAGCTGAGAAAAGGCATTAAGCTGCCTAAACCTCAGCAGAGATATCTTTATAGCAGCTGCACTCAGCAATGAAGTAAAGCTGCTGACTTAGCTCCTCATTGTTATTAACTTCCTATAGGAATGTCTGGCAGGCTGTGCACATAAAGCACCAATGTTTTACCACTCTCAAGAGTCACAGGTTCAACTAAGATATGACAGAAAGAAAACGTCTTTACGGCTGGGAGAAGTTTGCCTGGTGCTCTTTTACAGCAGCGAGCAAACCTCGATCCAAGGATGATGTCTTTTCAGATACCTGCAATTATGACCCGCGTTAAATTAATACTTTTATTCACAGGGAGAAAAGGCAGTGTAACCGAAAACAGGACCGCCGGGGAGGGTTACTGCCTTCTCTCCAGGGGGAACGGACCTCTGTGTTGCTGTAATCCAAGACTGGGAATCCAACATTACACCCTTTGTCATAGCCGGCATGAATACCCAGCTGAGCGCCATGGCAACACAGTCCTGATCCACAATGGGAGGGGAGGAACGGCGGCTCCAGAGTCAAAACAGGATGAGACTTGTGTTGAAGCGAGGCAGCATAATTTCAGTGGAGCCCCTCAAAGAGGCACTGATGGTCTGCACTCAATGGAAACGATTTATTAGAAAGGCATTCAGCCCCTTTTACTCTTATACCTAAAAATACAATTCTGAATCAGTCTTTATTGAGAGTTTTGTTAATCAATAGATAGGTGCCATCTTCATGTAACTTAATCTCTGTGAATACAGTGGTTCTTTAAAGGTTTCAGATTATTGTTAGAGAGCAATCAACGTTACCATAGTTACTCTGGAGGAGCTGCAGAGATTTACTGGGGGAGTCTATTCACAGTCAGACAGTCAAATCTGGCCCTCATGAGGGAGCTGAAAACTTCTGTTGCCAGAATCCCAAAACATTTTGATCAAAACCAGGCAGGAAACACAGCAAAGATGTGAAGAAAAGGTTCAAGACAGAAGATACCAACACTTAGCTCACTGGGCGTCACACAGAATGCATCACCCTGATGCCTATGAGAACGAGGCTTGAGGTAAACTTAATTTTATTTTTTTTAATTCTTAAGAAGAATACTCCTTGAGACTTTTTAAAAATATATTTATGCGCCTTGTTTGAATTGAAGTTTTTCTTGTTTTTCATATTTTGTAGAGTGACTGACAGAAATGGGTCTCTGTGTCACCTCAGATTCATAACTTACTGAAACATGAAGTGATGGATCATTGAATAGTGGTGCCCAAACACTTTGACCAAATTGACACAGACGGATAAACATTCAGAAATGTTTCAATAAATGTCTAGTTGAAGTAAAGAAAGAGAGTGAACGCAGACCTTTCTCTCTTTCAATCAAAATTGGATAACCTCCTCAATTTGACCATTAGCTCCCTTGTTGCTCCTAACTGTACCTCAATACTAATTTGGTGTGAAACTGTTTTGATCAACAAACTTCAGCATGAATTCCAAAGATCACGCCATCTTGAATGCCACGCATAAACAACAACACATTTCTCCCCAAGTCAAACTATCGGGTTCATAAGCTGCTGCCTGGGGAATATGGAGAAGAATTTTGAACTGACTCTTCATGTTACAGAGATGATTGACAAAGACCTTCTCTCCTCTTCCCCACTGAAATGTCTTTGGCTGATGAAACTGATCAATGCCACATGTATTCACATGGCTGTGTTGGTTAGCAGGCCTCAGAGCCACATGAATCCTATTTCAAGTGTGATTACATTACGTTTAGTCCCCTGAAGAAAAAAAAAATTGAAGATACAAAAAGTGAAAACTTTCCAGACATGATCTAAATGCTTCACATTTTAGGTAATCCCACTCTAAATTACAATCCGCTCAAGCAAAGATGTTGCGTGTTTCATTTGCCCAGATGTGGGCAGCCCCCACGCTTCAATTGCCCACGAACACGCATTTGGAAAAGCACAACAGAAACACACAAAACAGCTAAAAGATGACGTTTCGGACTAACATGTCATTTCTCTGCCATCCTGTTGCTGTTGACATTTTGAGAACAAATGCACGACTGTTTGAAGATCAGTCCAAGGCTTTAACAAAGTCAGTAACAGGCTTTGCTTGGATTTGTTGTGTCATACAGTCTAGCAAAAGGCCCATAAAATTTTATATGCGCCACATTAATTTGAAATATATTGTTCTTATTAGTCATAGTGTTGGCATCTCGACCCCAACTTTGTTTTCCACTGAAATATCTCAATAAATCTTGAATAAAGCTTATTGAGGAGAGTCTTTTAGGTGATCCATGGCTTTTCATCAAGTGGTGTTCTTATAATTGTTTCAGGCTTTTAAATGAGATGCATGAGTAACTCTTGAGGGTTATATATCAAAATCCCCATTAAATACCCTGTATTTTAAGTTCCCTTATATGATCATCCCATAACTATGAATGTAAAATAAGCGTGAAAGAAGAATTTTTCTTGTCTAGATGGGATTTTATATTATAGTAACTAGTTTGTTAGGAAATGTAATGAAATGCCTTTTTTGGAATTCACATCTCTAATGCCGTCACTACAGCGCATATCATCACTTTCCTAAAATAATGGTCTAAGTCATTTTTTGCCAAAAGTCTTTGTTTTCTTTGCCTAAAGAACGAGAGATGTGATTTTTTTTTGTTTTATTTTATTTATTTTTTTTGCCTAAATAACATTTGGCAAAAAAAAAATGACTTAGGTCATTATTTTAGGAAGGTGACAAAATGCTAAACTCTCTTTCATGTGAAGCCTGAAAGAGAGTTTCAGGCTGAAAGAGAGTTTCAGGTTTAATGACTTGTAAAAAAAAAAAAAAAGAAAAAAAAAAGTTTTATTAATTTATTGTGCAAAAACATTCTGGACATAGTTAATGAGCTTTATAATTTAACCCCTGTCACAAATTCAACTCACACTGCAGCCAACTAGCACATTCAACACATACCAGTTATTATATTTCACCCCAGAAGAGTAAACAAGCTAACATGAGGCACAGGACTAAAGACTGTCGGTGGAACTGTTTTTAGTCCTTGATGGTTGTTTTGTCATTTGCTGCTTGTCTTCCCCTTCTCTCTCAACCCTTTTTCTGTCAAATTACAATAAAGGTCCCTAAATATAGTTCTCAGAAAAGAAAAGCATGCAAACATTGGCTTGAACCATAATGTTTGAACCACATAAAATATTTACGGCAGGACCAACACTTGAGTTTATATTTTTATCGAGAAACAATAAAGCATGTTTTCAGTGATACGTATTTGGCACATAGTAGCTTTTTATACCCATGTTCTCTGCAAAGATAAACATTTACAAGCTCCAGAAGTTGTTCACTTGGTAACCCTGGACTCGGTATCAGTCATTGTCAAATCTTAAATGATTATGATCATTACTAGGACATAAAAACTCATTCCTGACTAGGACATTGTTACTTTAATGCCTTTCTTCTTGACACGCAAGGACTAAATGTTTCATGAATACAGTAATCAGTTTATATCAATGTTTATACTTCGGTTTTGCTTATGCACTGAGAATCTGTCTGGTGTGCAGAATCAGGTGAAATCACAAATTGATTGACCTGATCACTGAGCAATCTGAAACTCAAGTTCTGTTTCATTTTGACATGAGTGCAGTGTACCACACCGGAGAGTTTTTCTTCACTGCAACTTCCTTTCCTCTGTTACTACAGAACAAATGAAAGGATATCACTGGCAAATTATTATGCAAGTGATATTTTGCATGATGGTCAGTATAATTTTCAAGTCATGAACTATTACAGTATAAATCAGGGGTCACCAACCCGTTGCCCGCGGGCACCCGGTCGCCCGCGGAGCTACTCCTAAAAATAGCCATTATTATTAGGGAGCACTACCAAAAAATAATTTAATTAAATGTTTTTTCATTGAAGTAATAACGTTTGACGTTTATATTTAGAGTACAAACGAGGAAAATGACAAAAACGTTTAAAATAAATTGCTTTATGCATAAAATTCTTTCCTGCTGTTAAAGTTGAGCGCCTGCAGCTGCACTCTGCGTACCGTCACATTTTCCTTTAAGTAAACAAAGAAAAGAATAACTTCTGGAGTTTTTATTATTTAACTCTATTCACAAAACTGTGAAGAAAAAATAAATAAATTGTGCCAAACATCTTATTCGTAGCGCGCATCGCAACACCTGAACCTGGGAACCAGCACCTTGCTTTCCGTGAACCACATGGAGAGGCTTCGCTTCATGTCTTTATTATTCAGCATCGTCTGGAAAAAAAAGTCAGCTGCTCTTGTGGTTTAGGCTTGTGCTGATTTTTGCGCATTGGAGAGGTGCTTGTGCTCTTGCAGGTCAGGTGCAGTGATAGTTTTATTTTTTTCGACATCTGCTGGGGTCAGCCAGCGGGTGACCCGTCAGCTGTTCGGTTCGCGAAACCACGAAAAAAGCGAATAAACCGGCGACCCGCCAGAACCGCGCAGACTGTCAGAAGCTCAGGCTGATTGTAGAACAACGGGAGGTTCAAACCCAACTCGTTCATTTTTAGCTTGCAGAAAAACGCAAAGCCGTGAAATAAACAAAAGCAAACTGACCAATAAGACTTGGGCTTTGGGGTTCCCCGCATCAGACTGACACCGCTGTGTGTGTATAATGTCTTATACAAATATTTTTTTGACACAAAAAATATTTTATTTTCCACAATTTTGCTAATAGAACAAATGGTTAGATAATAAAACTATAACTCTTCTTTTCTTTTTTTATTTAAAGAAAAATTTACTGCAACAATCCATCAGTTTGCTTTTGTTTATTTCAGTCACTTGTGGCCAGTTTAGAATCACAGAGAAAAACTCCAAAAGGGAATCAAAGTTAAAACTCTGTGAGCTAAAAACTTCTGATCACATAATAGCAATTAACTAGCTGCCATATATATATATATATACATATCTATAGATATATATATATATTTATAAAGACTGTATCAAACAAGTGCCCTTCGTGTTGCTCTGTACCCATGAAGTTGCTCCCAGTCTCAAAAAGGTTGGTGACCCCTGGTATAAATCAAATGAGAACAGGATTTTTTTTTTTGATCTTTTTTTTTTTTTTTTTCAAAAATAAAAAACTCAAAATGCACTGATTCAAATTATTATGCACAGCAGATTTTCTAAACATTTTATGGATTCTAAAGATTTTGCTACAGAAGGTCCAGCTCTTCTTTTTGAATTATGAAAGAAAGTGATCAGCCAGAAAGTCCATATACTTTGCTGAGGTCATTTTCACACCTACAGGGACTCTGAAGGGGCCGACCAGCTCTCTCTCTCTCTCTCTCTCTCTCTCTCTCCCCCATAATTTCAGCCCAAAATGACTCCACCACTTCCTTGCTGACGTCACAGCCATGTTGGGACTTGGTGGCCATCCACCACCAATCCACTACTGCGCCCATCTGGACCAGCCAGGGTAGCACAGCAGTCATCAGTGAACAAGTCAGCTTCATGTACGGCTGGCCCCACTCTCTTTCCCAATTTCTTGAAACCTGTGGCCTGCTTAATAATGTGGAACATCCTTCTTAAGTAGATTTCCTTTTATTGAGCTCACCAGACAAACTAATCACACAATACCATCTATAAATGTAATAGCACAACAAAAAATTTCATCTTTATGACACTTAAATCCAATTTGCATAATAATTTGGAACTCAGTCTACAAAATAATCCAACATTTTCGGCTGTCCTCCCATCTAAACGCTAAATGGATCGCAGTGGAATTAGGAAATATTGAATTATGCTGCTTGTTCTCAGGGAAAGTATGAAAAGAAACTCTTAATTCCTTCCCTCTTTGCTGTTGCAGGTGAAACCTAGCTGAAACTTGTGCTTTGTTTTTCTCTCTTCTAGGCCTCTGGGAAGGCTTATGCTCTCAAACACACACCCTCTTATCTTACCCCGCTATCGTCTAATCTGCTGGATTCCACTTAGCCAACGACATAATCTTCTCTCTCCCTCATTATGAACACACAGCACGACGTTCAACACGATCAACGGCGAAGCCCCTCCCCGACTCCCATTGACTGAGGCCTTGTGAGTGTCACGCTTGAGCGTATCTGCAGATTGTATATGCAAGATTTGAGTTAAGTCTCCATCGGGACATTCATATGGTCAGATTTAGTGTAATGAGAGTAGATGCTAGCTGTGATTTATGTCCCTGAAACCTCCCACCATCACTTCCCACTTTGTTTTCAGTGATTTTGCCTCCATTACCCCCCCACCTCCCATTTGATATGCGTTTGTGTGGAGGGGGTATCATGAGTTTCTTTTAAGCTCTCTGCGAGCTTGTGTCTTTCACTCGCAGAACAACACACAGATGTGGGTGTCGCAGTTAAATGACCCAATAAACTCAGTGAAAAGACCCCTTCAGAAAGCAACAAGAGGCCAAATGTCTCAAGAAGCAGACCAACATAAATTCTTTCCTGCCCTTCCTTCCTGAAAGCACCAGTAGCCCAAATATCGACTATGGAGCGCACTAAATAATTAACAAAACAACTCAACTGTTTGTGACTCATCGATAAGCAGTAAAAAGGAAGAGTGTCTGGTCACTTTATTGATTGATTTCTAGCAGTAAAATTTGCATTGCAGACCAAATCTTAGTCTTTAAGTAAATATTTAATCATCTCTATTGATGGTTCAGCATCTCAGAGAGTCAATATGTTTAAACATTAAGAGAGGCTTTAGGAAAGGGGGAAGAGTCCTGATTAATCTTTGCTTAAACGCATTTATTGTCGTTTATGCTAAAGAAATTGAATGTTGGCAACAGCAAAATAATAATAATAAAAAAATTAAAAAAAAAACACATACACACAAACTCCCCCACCTCAATAATAGCAAAATAACGATTCATTAGCTAAATGGTATAGTCAGGGAAAAGAAACACAGGTCAGGTTTGTGTTGGTTCATGTCACCATGGAAACCTTTAGTGTGGCAGTGACCTGCCAAACGCAGCACAAAGACAAGGAGGAAAAAGGAACAGCAGCAGAGGGGCTGTACGGGTGTCTGAGATCCTTATTTAACTAAATGCTCCATTTGAGTTTTCATCTGTGCTGGCAAGAAGACACAGAAACCTCTAAAACCGATCCATTCAAACATCTCAGCTCACATAGTTTGTCACCACAGAGTAACTAGAACAACCCTTGGAGCTGAAACCTCATTAAATATAGTTTTCAACACATGATTCAAGCGAAGTAACGGAAAGTCAAATTATGCTGCGTTTTGTGTTCGTATTCAAAGACCTTTTAGATTAATCACCTCTGTAGCAGAGGCTGGTAACGACTGCGTGTTGTTACAAAGAACGCTAAGTCCTGATTTACTTGTTTGTAACTCAATATCAAAACATCCCAACGCCAGGAGACACATTAAAAGCACAACATTACCCCATCGTTTTTACTTCGGTCCTCTTCAGATTTCATAGACCCCACCCCATATCTGGTTCTCTTCTGCTTTTATGGAGCCAGAAATTAATCCGGAGTTTGTATAGGCCCACAGTGGTATTCACAGCAATCTGTTTCCCATTCACCCACGCCCAGATATAATAGGTTTAAGGCTAGACCTTTTAGTTTTCTAGTAAAAATCTGATGTGAAAACCGCAGACATAGGTTGGAGAATGCATTTAGAGCGAAGCAAACCATCTCTAACGTAGATATAAAAACTCTACTGCAGCAATAAATATTGCTACAGCCAAGATGCTCTAATCAATCATCCAGGGATCTATATTGAGCGGCTTCCCATTGGAACTCTGGCTAGTGCTCAGCAGGTCAAATACTAATAAAATCTTTTCTTTTAAAAGATCGAGGCTAAGAACAGTCTTTATTTCATCTAAAGTTACACCTTAAACTTTGTTTTGAGTTTAACTAAACATCAGATAAACATTAGCTACATGTGATTTGGCGCATAATTGAAGATAATAAAATATAAAATTGATAGTACTAATGATACTTCAGTCTTTGTTTTTAAGACTTAAATGTAGCTCCAGTCAAACTCTGAAGCCATGGTTTCCCTACATCTTGTTCTCTGGGTCAAAAGTCAATGAACTATCATTTCGAATAGTGCGTGTGTGTTGTCATTCAGAGTTTATGTGATTCACTCAAGATTGCAGTGCTATTTTACTGATTTGCATTGTTTTTAGTCTTTTCCATAGATGAAACGCATCATCCCAAAGGCTCTGCATTCCCAGAAAAATCCTGGAAAATAAAGACAGGAAATGGAGAAGATGAGAGCAGAGAAAGAAAAGGTAATAAAAGTGCAGCCTGCAGCTAAACCTGGGATTCCCTGTTTGCAGGTTGTCTGTATTTCTCCAACGACACCTCACCACTAAAACAAAGACACGCACAATAAAAGTTGGTTTCAGCAACTATTAATCAGGACTGATAACATTCATTGGTTGCAGATGAAACCTATTTCCTGCTGTTTAACTGGGCTCACGCTGCAGCTGATCCCTGTGTTTATTATCTTAGTTCTCAGAGCATTACCTGCCATGTGATGCATTGCTTTTTAATGCCTAACAACTGGTCCACACACACAATTTGGAATGATTCTTTCAAGCCTTTTTCCTTTTCTGTTTAACCGCGAAAACACAGCATTCTACTAATCGCAGAAACAAGTAATGCATGCTCCAGTGCAATAGTTTGACAGCAGCAACATTTTAAAGATAAGTCTCCTTATGAGAAACCTAAGAACCTGCAGACAGGATTAGAGGTAAACCAACATATCGACCAGCCAATGCATTAGGCCGGCTGATATTCTGGCCCAGAAACAGAACACCGGTCTGTGTGAGCTGCTGGGGAAAAAAAAAAAATGCAGAATTTAATTTGTTTCAGGAATTGGAACCAGGATGGCATCACGCACGGGTTATGTAACTCGACAAACTGCGAGATTAGCTCATTGTTGTGGAGAGATAGCGATTTTTAGTGACTCGACCAATAAAAAAGTGTCGTGTGCAAACACAAAAGGGACCGCTTCAAAAGCAGAGCTCTGTGAATCTATTAGTCATCAATTTGCACAAAAAAAAACAAAAATAAATCTTTTGGTATTTTTCGAATTGTGTGGAAGGGGATTCATTATGTGTTATGTTGTTTTATTGTGGCCATTAAAGTGGTAACCATGGTGCTGTTCAGGGAGGTTTCAATTGGAGACGCAGGAGCGCCCAATAAGCAAAGAACACCTGGGTACTGTATCGATGCATGTTTCTCCATTTGCTCTCTGAAAAAAAGCCCTCTGAAGCCAAATGACCTCAGGGTGGCTTGTTACCAGCAAGGTTGCGACCTTTGACCCCTGCTGCTCAGTTAGGACAGGGTGGGCCATTTAGAGCAGGCAGAGCTCGGCAAGGGGTGTCATGGTTAATAAGCTGACATCTGGAAGAGTTATGGCCATTAGTGGAGCGCTCTGAGACTTTGACCAAACACCCTCATGAAAGGCAACACCCTCTGTGTTAAAACTGCGCTTTCAAGTAAAAAGAACAGAGCAACAATGAGGCCTGCTGTGGTATGAGCAAAGTAAATGATCTAAAGCCTAAATGAAGCATTTCAGGAATGTTTCACTGCTTCATGGCATGGCAAGGTAAATGAAACATACTGTTTGAAGAGGAAACCAGGCTTAAAAAGGAGAGCAGAGCCATGCTCTAGTCCGTAAAAGTCACAGCTGAGGAGGTTTGTGCGGCATGCCAAGCAGTGTTTTCAATGGCAAACGTGAGAATTGATTTGTGGCGAGAAAACGGGACAATTAAAGAGAATGATTATAAGAAGGATACAGGAAACTTCCCACCCTGGTTCACGGTATGGATACATGCTCCTCGTGTCACTAAGACAATAGTAAGACTTTAAATAATGAAACCAGTAAATGCCGTTATGAAGCCTGAGGCTTCAAATGGAGAGTCGGTAAATTGTTTCCAGTGTGAATGCACAAACTATTTTCAATTCAAATGACTTAGGTAAAGTATTCATGAAGTGTTTTAGACAGTGGAAAAAAGCTGTGAGCTGCTAAAGACTTTCTGCCTTCAAACTCATTCAGTTTCTCTAACTTATCCTGAGGTCTGTGGACATCGGTACATGATTCAAGCTGGAATATGCTAGTTTGTCTCAGTTGGAGATAAACTGAGTTGCTGTGGGTGAGGATGGTGCAATAAGTATGGAATAAAATATAACAATAGCAGTCAAATTGAAAATTTTCTTTGGTGGCACAATAAACACACAAAAAGCAAAATGCAAAGTACCAATTTAAAAAAAACACACACACTTTCATATTGTCACTGTATTTGTCAAAATGTTTAAGCAAAATTTAATGCTGTAATATGACTCCCTTTATTGTAAACCGATACGCAACAATTATTCCTACTGTAGCACAACACACTAATCGGAATAAAAACCCACTAAGTCTTGTAATTTTTCCACTTTTTGTGCAGACTAAAGTCCATCATTGTGTCTTTTTACTAATTACAGAGTAACAGAGATGTAATAAGCTAATATTTCCTACACAACTAGTAGCGTGTTTCTGCTCAGATGGCCAGTCTGCAGGCGGCGCTTGCCTACTGTGGCTTTAAAACTTAATAAAAGTGACATTGCTTTAATTTCAGATTATCTATTGAGTTTTTTGCCAACAGACTTGTTTACCAATAAGACAATGCAGGACTCCAAACCCTCCTGGGTAGATGGAGGGGGATTTACCAGTCACTTTAAGGCCGGCTGGGACATATAATCTGTGCAGAGTCCTGTGTTTTGCCTCCTGGGTTCTCCACCCAGAAGGCCTCGCCAAGTAAACCTCTCAAGAGACGCTTCGTAATCAAATGTCTGAACCGCCTCAGCAGGCCCTGAATGTGGAACATCTCAAGAGTTAAATCCAAGCACCCTGCAGAGATGCTAATTTGAAACATTTGCATATGTGATCTTTGTTCATTTGGGAGAAGGAAGAGAATCACCAAGAAAGATGAGTGGAGGCAGGGTTAGTGCTCTCTCCTAACCCAGAAAAACTTGCGCTCCTTCCTTAATTCTTTAAATAAATCTAGTTAAGTTTGAAATCCAGCACCCAAGTTTTCACAGATAGTAGATCCTTTAACTCTTTGTAACATAGTGAACCATCATATTTTCTTTGTTTGCTTAGCTAGACAAAATCCTCTGCTTTTGTCCTTTTATGTCGTAAAAAAAAAAAAAGCATAACATTTGCTGGACTTAATAAAGATCAAACAATTTTTTCCCACATAAAAGTTAATCAGAAACATTTATTGAAACAAGTCCCACAAAAGCTGCCTTCCATTTTGCCTCTCACTCTTTGTGCTTCTTTTATGCATCCCAGGTGTTTTACAATAATAAATATGTCATCTAACCAGGATCACTGTAAAGCTGCAGCTTATTATCCACGGTACAGTTAGAGCTGTCGAAACTGTCACGCTGGTCATTACTGACATAATTTTGCAGGATGGATGAAGAGACAGGCCAGCAGAGAAGACTGAGAAACACCCCACAGACCCCATCTGAAGCAGAGGTCATTCCCAGTAACAGTGGGGCCCGTTCCCACAATGATAACAAGCCAGCCTGATCATACTAACTCCTTCTCCTGTCTGCTTACCTCACCACCACCACCACCACCCTGCCTTCATTTCTCCCAATCATGGATGATGGAGCAACAATCTGTGCAGACTCAGCCTGGTGACTCTGATTATCAGACCAGCAAGAAATTATCCAAGAATCAAGCGGTTATGTTGTTGTTGCTTTTACGTTTTTTTCTTTGATTGGGGGTCCGGTTGGTTATGTCAACCAGCCTCGGCCACATCTGGCTTGCTTCAGCTTCACGTCACCTGAAAAAGCCACTTAACTTGGCGGGGCAGTAAAAACACGTCCCAACCTCGCTCCGTCCTGGGAAAGGAAATAGGGCTGTTTGAAAATTCACTGTAGCCTATAACTCATGATATTTCTGTTTTGCGGCTGACATTTTTATATCAGGACAATGTCAAGGCCTTTAAATTCCCTACCTGATATCAATCTCGGAGTCAAACAGTCCCTGACCGGCTGTGAAACGGAGAGGGTATTAATCCTGGTAGCAGAATAAGCAGCTGCAGTCAGCAGCCAGTTGTGTGATGATTCACTGCTGACCAGATCCCAATGAGAAGGTCATAAACCAGGCTCTGACAGCCGGCCAGAGCTGGTTTCCATACAAACTGCTGCAAAGAATTTGCTATAATGGAGTTATAGGTTGGAATGTACTGAGGAATCACCTAGTGAGCCGAATATGACCATTTTCTGCTTAATCCAGATAATCGATTAACTGGCAGGAACCTCAAAAGCCAAACTCCGTCTGATTACATTCAAGCACAATCAGGGTAACTAAAAGCTATTTTAGGTTCTAGTAAATTATTGACAAGGATGTAAAAAAGAAGCACAGAGACGTAAGAAGCCATGTAAGAGAAATCGTCTTTTCTATGACATGTCAACATGTATCTGCAGTTCATACAAGCTGAGAGAGAGAAACAAAGACTTTGACAGATAACAGGAAGGGTACAGCAAGGGTGCTGTACCCTATCCTTTTAATTTGTAAATTGGACATTCACAAAATTTTAAAAATTGTTCCTTGGGTTAGAGTCAGCTTGAAATCATTTAGCTTCTGTTTTAAAGTGTTGCATTGTTGCTGCTCTCACACACAGTTTGACAGAAGTTTAGAAAACTGATTTTGAGTGCTGCTCTTATGGGCTGTGATATTACAGGTCTTAAAGCGCAGATTGAAAATCGATCAGTATCTCAAACTGCATCAAAACTATGGCTGAAATGTTTGCACAATTTGTTTGTGTGAATTTAGAATACATTTGTTCATCAAAATGTATTTTGATGGCTGGCTTGCACCCAATACATCTGTGGCCATGTTAGCAAGCTCAGTTTCACCTTTGGCCTATACCCTGTTTGTTTGTGAGCTAAATCAAAGTTTAGGGTCACAAACTGTCTCACACCAGGATGGCGTGTCAGCCTCCGCCACACCCCCCTCCTCTCCCGCTTCACGCCCTCCCGTGCTCTCGCCCTCTGTGTGGTCTTTGCATTCCTCCATTGACTTGTCTGTGCACCGCTCAGTCTTGGCAGAGCTGCAGGGCTGACACAAAGTCAGCAAGTAGATGGTACAAACATCAAAACCTTTTATAATGCAAGTGTGGCTGGGACTGCGAACACCCAAGATCTGGCAGTGCTGAATCACAAAATCTCAATCTTAGGTCCACTTTTTGAGTGGAAGCTCAAACTCCAGTTTTAAAGTGAGAAAATATACCATGTGTATGTCTTTGGAATAATTAGGTCTAAGACCCACAGAAGGTCGTGATTTTCTCCAGCAGTGCGTGCTCTCCACATTACCAACCTATGAGCTCAGGCTGAATAAAGGGTTTCCATGCCTACCCCATTGTTTCATCTCAGCTATATTCTGCCTTACAACACAACCAGAAAATGGAGGCAATTACAAATGATTACACTAAGCTTTGGTAACAATAAATCAAGAAGACGCTGGCCTGTGGAGCTTCTTCAGACTTCTTCTTAGCGCCGCCACAGTGTTTTTAGGATTGTCTGTTATTAAATGTAATAATTTAACGCAGGTTAAATTGACCACTGCTGCTTTAAATTCAAAGCGCATCGCAGGATGGATTCTTGACTCAACAAAACAGCAACAAGAAAACCAGTTGTGGGTATGACTGCTTGTCCCTCAACGACAAAACACCGCCCTGGGTGGGAAGCCATATCATTCATATCTGGTGGCTAATTCATATTTTGCATTTCGGTGCAAAACATGGAAGCTTAAAAATGTGCAAAGCTGAAAGTTGTTTCACTAAATAACATTTTTTACAAAATTTAGTTACATTTTGTTACACTTACTTAGGTTTAAAAATGTACACTTGTGTGATTAATCTAAAGTCCTTTTAATCAGGAGTGATGTCAGTTTTCTCTGGCTGTATGCAACATAGAGGATTACAGTACCACCCGTCCCCCACTTGTTTCTGAACACTAAAACAAGTATGCCATGCTTTCGCTCACATAACAGGGTCACGAAAACCAATCATGCTTGGGAAACTGATTGAGCGATCCCCTTAACTCCTAAGAAGGCGGTCTGAAACTGAAGCTGAGCTTATGACCATCATATCTCCCCTTTAATCCTAATTCCCAGTCTGCTCCAGTGTCCTTTCAGCCGCAGAACTGATGTGACATAATATTTGTCACTGGTAGCCCAGTGACAAATATGGGCTACCAGTAGCCCAGTATTTGGGCTACTGGCTACTGGTAGCCCAGTAGACCCAGTAGACTGGGGTCTGCCGAGCTTCTCCAAGGACGTCCACATGCATCCCAGGTTTTTGTGTCCGGAGGGACTGTCCACGTCGTCGGCAGGAACAGCCAGAGCCTCAGTATGAAGATGGCACCAAACACACAACAGACAAAGACCAAAAGTGCAGGAAAGATCCATAGTGTTTCATATCTCTTCTTATAGCTTTTGTTTTTCATTTACAAATCAATTTAATTTTGGTGATATTTTCTGTCATTGTTTACACAGTGACACCTTAAAGCCTTGATATATTTACACAAAGTTTTCAGCCTGTCTCACCGGCCCTTGAATGCATACCATCATGTAGACAGGCTTTATTATTTATTAACTACAAGCCTGAAAACTAAGCCTTTCGCCATTAAGCTTAATTGAACTTTATGGCTGGTCCAGTAAAACTCCAGAGGAAATAACTGTGCTCCATCTGACACTTATGTGTTGGTCTTCGTTTATAGTCTAACACACTTTTTCCCCCCATTGTTATAAACGAGTTCTGATAGGAGTTAGACACAGTACATTGAAGACACCTTATGTTCATGCGTTATTATATTTCTTTTGATGGCAGTCACTGTGTGGACTAAAAATGCAAGGCGTATCGATATGGTAAAGAAAAAAAATATTATATATCTAGTTACGTACCAACAGCTTTAATAAGGAATCCCTTTGGTGACCTCAGCGCCCTGCGCATCCATGCTTCCCTCAGCACCTCCAAGTCGTTCGCGTTCCCTTGAATGAAAAGCACCAAGTTTTCCATCCATCCCTGAAAGTGCACCTCCGCCATGGCCTTGACGAGCCTCTTATTCCAGAAGCTGCGCGAGTTTTGGGCTTTGAAGTCGGCAAAGATCTCCTGACCACTCGGCGCGTTGGGTTTCCCTTCGACGGCGCGCGAACTCTCCTCGTCCGGCCCGAAGACCACGGCGAGCGACGCTCCGGAGAGCTGGACGAGCCGCTGCTGGTGGGACATGTCTGAGGAACCTTCACCTTTAGCTGGGGACGGCAGCGGGCATGGTCTCTACATCGAAACGCTCTCGTTAAAAGGCGAGCGGGGTTTTGCCACGCATTCCTCTCTGGGGGGCTGCGAACCCTGCGGCCGGCGCAGCGGACGGGGAGCGGAGTGGTTTGCGTCCGCTTCCAGGGGAACGAGTGACGGTGGCAAGGAGGAGGAGGCTCATCAGCGCGTTAATGCTGCAGCAGCTGCTGCAGCTGCTGGGACTCACACACAGGTGGACCTCCCACCGACTCCTCACAGGTGTGCGTCCTGCTGTCAACTGGAGTTCCGCTTCGATTAGATTAAAAAGAGTAGCAAAATGCTTTGAAAAAAAAAAACAAAAAGAAGAAGAAAAGAAACAGACTTTGTTTGAACAGATTAGCAGGTATCAGAGCTGAGCTACATCTGGTTGGCAGCATGTCAGCAATGCTCACAATTATGCATTCTAATCATTCATATGGACAAATACAGACGAGCTCTGATTTAAGTTCAAATTATTGGAAAAGGAGCCCAGAATGTTTTTTTTTTTTTTTTGTACAAGTCTAAGAAAACTGAGACTAACACAGAGCGTGTGAGTGCAGTGGTCTTCAAATCCCACAACGCAAAGCTGATCTGAATCATCTAAATTCATGGTTTTATTACATTTATGTGTCTCCCTCCTTCGTTACTTATATTGTCATTTGTCACACATACATAATTCAACACTGGTTAATTTAAGACGTGGCGGCCTCACGAGGAAAACTGTATTCCCAGGGATAGATGTGACAGAAACTTGACTTAGTGCGTTTCACAACAATGACTTCGCTGGAGCAAATGCTGCTTCAGTCACAGGGAGCACATTTGGTGCCAAAATCAGAACCATACCCTCCCGTGCTCGTAGCCACATTAGGCCCGGTTTTCTTTTTCTTTTTTTTTCTGATGCTGAAAAAGGGATAGAGCCTGAAGCGCACACAGACACACACTTCATATATCTCAGAGGGGCCAAACAGGGGCTTTGGTTTCAGCAGCACTCTGGCCCCTGAAAGGTCTGCATGGGGCCGGCATGAGCCTCAGTGGGGCATTAGAGCTTTTGGAGGAACAGGATATTACGCTTCCTCTGTGCATCACCTCAACCTGCACAGGATGAAGTGTGTACAGTCTGTTCCAGGAAGTGAAGGAGTGCAGTTTAGGGAACGCGAAGGAAGCTTGTCTTGATTTTCTCGAGTCTCTTAATGAGAAATTTGTTCTAAAAGTTCAACCGAAGTGACCAAAATTGACCCTTTCTGATTAAGACGTTCTTACGTATTTCCCTGCCTTATTGTCTTAAAACAACGTCCTGTCTGAACACAGTCCAAATGAAGACAAACTTATGGGTTTTGCTTTTTTGGGGAAACTGATCCAACAGTCCTATGTTGTTCATAGAGGGTTCTGGATTCAGAATTAAGCCTTGTCCTTTCCTTTTGCCTTTCTACAGTTTGCGTGAAACAAATCTCCATCCTTTCCAATGGTCTTTAAAAGACATGAGCAGTGATCAATGAATGCGCCTTTACAGCAGTTTATTATGTTGTGCGTCGGAGGAGGTTTAAGCTGGAAAGCTGATCATTCACTGATATCAGTAAAATATTCACTGAAGTACAACATTCAGACATCTACTATTTAATTCTTGCGCAAAACTAAACAACTAATATGAAGGGCCAACCACATTTACTAGCACGTCTGGGAAAACTGGTAAAAAGGCCTTGAAATAAAAAGGCCATTTTTTTTAAAGCAGTAACAAAAACTTATTCTTAAAATTGTGGAATAAACCGGAATTTGAATTTGAGTATATTTATTCACTGGGGAGGAGAAAAATCCCATGTTTAGAAATTGTTTTGAACAATTTGCTAGTAAAATAATTATTAGCATTCTTAACAATTCTAATAAATCTGAAGCATTTTTAATTAAGCTGACATATATCAGGAAATATTAGCACATTGTTAACGCCAGAGTTTTCATTTGGGTCTTTAAATTAATTTCAGCTGCTGCAGTGCAGGCTGAACATTGGTCCAGAAAACCCCTTATTCTTCTTCCACCATTTACGTTTAGTGAATGAAGAGTGTTGGTTTTCATCTTTCCATATCAAAACAAAGAAATTGCAATCGCCGTTCTGCAGATATTCTGAACATTTTTTTCCCACTTACTCTATAAATATTTCAGTTAAACGTGCTGGCAGTAAGTAATGTTTATAGAAAAAGATCCTCTTTACATGGTAGACAATTGTTGTCGTCTAACAGTATTTTTGCTAGAATTAAAGTGAACTCTCAATGCAGAAAGCACACTGAGGGAATAGTCACACCAAACAATGCGAAAACTGTTTGCATTATGTGGAAGTCTGGAGACATGCTGTCATTGTTCGACGCTGCAAGCTTCCTCCTGATAAAAATGCTGGCAGGCACTTTGTTTAACTTGAGGAGAGACAATAGGGTCTTAACCGCATTCAAAATGTGAAGTCTTTCTTTTTTTCTTTTTTTTTTTTCAAATGTTTAGTCTGCCTGCAGGACTGATTATCATAAAGCAAAGTTCAACAAGATACAATAATGATGTGAAATTCTGCACCCCTAAACCCCTGATTTTTAATTAACATACATATGTCTTCCTCTGGCTGTGCACTGGACCGGTTTCAAAGTGGTATCAGATGTCCCTGAAGTTCCATCGGCCTCGACGTGATCACCATGTATATTTTCCATATGATAATTTCAGTGAGCCACAGCCCTCAGCTTTAGGTTCCCGTCTGCACATTACAAACTGAAACATCTGGTGCTGCTATAGGAGGCTGACTCGCAGGACCAGAACGACCCCACAAGGCTCTCCCCCGGACCCAGAGCCAAGATTAAATACGACCCGGATCATTCCAAAGACTAAATGCAATTCTTGCTTGTCCGCCTGTATGCATGAGTAATGACTTCTGCATCGATGCAGACGCTCTCTATTACAAGTTTGCATGCATGCTGGAAGGAGTGTCGCATTCTTGCTTGGGTTACACCTACGGTCTTAGAGAGAAAAAAAAATGGTCACTTCTGCATCACATGGTGGATGTCGAAGGTCATTAGCGAGTCTGTTCTGGGGGATTTCCTCAGAATCCTCACCTTCCTGGTCAAACAAACAGGAAACAATGTGTTCAACAGATTTAAAGGTGTTGGAAGGTGAAACAGTGCTTATGGCTCACACCGCTTTAAGTTACAGCACCTTGCAAAGGTAACTTTCACTTTTCCATCTTAAACACTTGAATGCATCTTAATTGTATGACTCGAATAGCTTTGGAGACCTAGAGGCTGAAATTTGTACCTTTTTTCTTGCAAAATAGCAAAATCTCTCCAGTTTGGATGCGACACATCAGTGAAGATAAATACTGTGCCAATCTAACACGAGAATATAGTATGGAATGGTAACGTCACCTTGTATTTAGCGCCATCTTTCCACTGTTACCAGCTTCCTTCTCCTACTAAGGAAAAGCCTCCCCACAGCACAATGCTGCCACTTCCCTGTTTCACCATGAAGATTGTTTATTTAGTGTTTATCGTCATGCAGTGCGTTACATTTTCCGACCACTCCTCCTTCTTCCTCCACATGTTTACTGCCTCCTTCACATGGCCACAAATCACAAGATTTGCGGCCATGCTTTTTAGATCTTTTTTTTTTTTTTTTTTAGTTGTCAAAACTCAATGTATAAATTAAAATAGTTTCCACCGTGCATAAGTATTACTCATAGAAACTGTCAGGGAAAACACAGGCATTAAAGTTTGTGATCTTAATTTCCTAATTGAATCTCCTCTGGTTATTTTTTTATTTTTTTCTTGTTAGGACCTTTTTTCCCCTTGAAGAATGTCTTTCAATCTTCATGCCTGAATGAACACGTTTTTGCATCAGTCAAGGCGCTCTGTTATTACAATTTCATTATTTCAGCGCCCTGCCATCGTGGCGGTGATGATCAAAGCAGGTCTTCTTCAGAGTCCCCTTTTTGTCTCACGGAGACCTTTAAGCGAGCTGCGCGTGCATGCCCGAGTGCTTCACAGCACAAATCAACGCACGTCTTAAGTGAAAACCTCCAGGAACGTCTCTCTTTATAGGATCAGCAGGCCAGACAAACATAATGATAGTGGTTTTGTCATAAAACATGATTACCTTCAGACAGGACTGTAATTGAAGTGTGTTGTTTTAATAAGCCTTACACACAGAGGAGGGCAGGAAAGGTGTTTTTTTTTTTTTAGAGAGGAGGGTCTCTGTTTAGAGAAGAAAACTGCTTTATATAGACAACTCAAATAGTCATATGCTTTAGAAAGTGGTGTCTGATGGATACTCATAAACCATAAACACACACAGTGGCCCTGCTGACATGCTGAAGAACAAAACCAGTGTGATGTGTGTGTCCATCTGCACTTTGACATCGTGTGAAAGCAAAGGGTCGGTGCAGGACGAACGGAGCTTTTGAACTGAAGGTACATCCAACCATGTAAGCACACTCACAGGCGCCTCGGACTGCGTTCACACACCGACGTCCCCCGCCAAAACAGTTCCCTTCTCTGAAAAAGCAACAGTGAGCAGACATGATGGTTTACGTATAGCGAGGGCACATTAGGATTCAAAATGAGGCATTCTTGGAGACTAACGTCGCCGCCTTTATTTATGTCTCAAATGAAAGGACTATAAACAGTAAGACGAGCTTCTCTTTGAATTTATGGTTTCACGTTTCGGATGTTTCATTGCCGAGAGTAATTAATGGATTACAGGGTTGATCATGTCAGCAAAACGATTAAACGCACAACAGACGGACATATTACAGGAACACAAGTTCATACATCCAGTAAGAGCATTTTATTCACCATTTAGAATCATTTCTAGTTGATGAGTAAAAAGTAAATGAAAAGCAAATGCAACTCATTTAAATGCTCTAGTTACGAGATATGCCTGCAAAATATAGATACAAAATTTTTAACTTTTTGTCTGTACAGTTTACACTGGTTCTATTTTGATATGATTTCAGTAACAGTATAAGAATGTAACAAGTGTTTGGTGCTAAGCAACATGACAAAGCCAGATTCGGCGTTGTCATGTTGTCAAGGGATACGGCTCAGAGTAAATACTGGGAAATCACCGTTCTGTGACTCAGCAGATCCAGTGTAATGCATCTCAAATGATAGCTAAATACTTTGGAACCTCATCTGACATTTGTTTCATAAATGGAAACATTAAAGTCTTTGTTTTGAAGTGAAAAGGCTGAACACTGATTGAACGGGGCTCTTGGCGCTTCCATTCCTCAGGCGGTCGTTCATGAAACAGAAAGCTTTCTGTGGTGGAAATTAGTGCAGGGGGGAAACAAACCCCCTTCACATTACTTCTTAAAGTAATGTGAACTTTTAAGACTCTCTGCATCTTGATAATCTCTTGCTGCTTGCTTCATTTCTTCAAAGAACGCTCACCGTTGCAAATCTTTCTCCTCCACCTTTTATGTTTCACTTATCGGCCTTGAATTTCCATCCTAAATTGGAATCAGACACGTTAGCAGACTGATGACTCCACCGCCATCAAGGCTTCACTTCGCTCTGCGATGTGTCACCTGTCACCGAATTAACTTCCTGGCAGATCCAAACCAAACTGAAGCTTTGAAGTAAGGGAGCAGGGCCTGTACGTCTTCCTGGCAGTGCGACATCAAAGACATGCTCAGCATATGAGCTTCGTTAAAAGAGTCCAAAATACATACAGTTCTTCAGCCAGGGGAGGATATATGAAGCACCACATAGCCGGACTAAAACATAAACGGGGAATCGGGCTGTCAGGAAGAGTGGACTTCCACTGCGGCCCCTCCTTCAAGGTGATGTCGGACATCCAGGAAATGTTTCGGGGGGGGTTTCCTGGCACCGCATAGGAAGACATGCTGGACGAAAAGCTGGAGGATGCCTGTGTTGACCTGGATGTGAATTTAGGAAGTGCTTGATTTATTTCTAATTTTTCCAGTAATAAATCACCTCACATCAGGACAATGTGACTTTCACAACATGTAATGTTTTCAAAGTAAATCCAACACTCAACCAGGTCACTTTGTTGTGGTTTGGTTCAATCAACTTCAGTTCTTCCCATTGTAATGTTTGAACTTTTTACAAGCACTTTTTTTTTTTTCATTTTTGTCCAGTGTATGTTCCTCCACAGATATTCTTCATGTTAGTCCCTCTCACCTGTTAGTTTTGCCACTCTCCTCAGGATTTTAACCTCTAGTTTGTGTTCTTTAGTTTGTGTCCCAATGTTTCGCATTTCCTGTCGGCCTGCTTGTTTCGGTTGAGTCATTAAACTCCATCATTTTTGGCTCTTTCACAGCCATAAAACATGACATTTAAGTCCAGAATCAAAAGAATGTTTGGTTTATTTTTAGTGAGACTTTGAGATATAAAGTCAGCAGAAAAAGTGAGGAAATCTGTTGATTCTTAAATGATGGTTGGGCATAGCTGGAAAAGAAAATCCAGAGTACAAATGAATAAATACATAAAGACATTCTGATATTCAAGTTTGTGAAAGCCAAATCTTTTGCACATGACCTTGTGTGTCAGGCTGACATGAATTCAGCTGGTATCTGACAGACAGTAGATGTTCGTCGGCGTTTGCATGCAGACATCTGTCAGGGAGTCTGATGCCAGAAGCCGACTCATCTTTGGACTCAGCAGAGAAAACAGAAAAACCCGGCAGCTGATTCAGCCAAAACGACACCATGAGCTGAAACCACATCCCATAGATTGATTTGTTTGGTTTGAGTTTTCAGTCGTACATCCCTGAACACCTGCAGCTTTCACTGCTAATGTTCCTTGGCTTTACCGCACACACTTTGTTGTCCTAAAGTTGTCGTTACTCTTGTTAGTTTTCACTTGGCTGCATTCTTCTGAGCCATTTTACAATGGAAATGTTTGTTTTTGCAGGCTGCAAGCGGGTATCAACAACCCTTCCAGTGTGCTGCGAAATTATGCTACGGAGTGACATACTTCCCTTCAGGGCAGCATACAGTAGTGTTTAAGGAGTGTCTGCTTTTCCACCGACTGTAAACGTAGATGTGAAGCTCAGGTGAATGCTTGGCTTTGTGTAACTTTGTTTGGTGGCGAAATGGGGAATCGGGTTATATGGTTTAAAGTTGCAGAGTGGTTCCACCTGTCCATCACGCTCCCATCAGAGGTAGCAACACTCGTGAGTGAACAAGTGCTCATCCACAGAGGTGAAGCGTTCATGAGCTCCCCAGAGACACGCTGGAAAAAAAAAGAAAAAAAAAAAAAAAAAAAAGAAAAAGAAGAAGTCCAGACGTGGAACATTCTCACAGTGTAACCCAGTATTCCCAGTGAAAAGCTTTTTTCAGAGCCGGATCGTTTCCCCAACAGCTCCTCTGCTTTTGCTCGGCCGCTCCCGGGCAAGCCGAGCTCCTTCGGCTCCAGCCGAACAGGGGCCCCCCTCTCCTCTGCTCCGCTTCTTCAGGGGGCCCGTGCAGGTAAGCTGAGGAAACACAAGCAGGGCGGCTTCAATGGAGCCTCTTATGTATCAATTACCTAGAAAATCAAACAGCACGTAAGAGGGGCGGTTGACTTGTTTGTTTGACTTTGGTCACAGAGATTCCTGAGTAAACTCGGGGAGGAGGAAAGGGTGAGAAAAGGTTGGTTTATCTCAGAGGATGTGAGGCGGGGAAGTCGGGTCATTTGTCACCTGAATGACCTGAATTTATCGCGGAGGAAATTCAATTCTTTGCTCCACAATGCAGGCAACACGGGGCAGTTTTTAAAGGTTAAACAACATCTTGAACCTCTGTGCCAGTTGAACTGTGATGATTTAAGTCTGTTGTGGGTAAAGCCAACAACAGCGCCGGAACTGTTCAGGAACATCACAAAGAGCAAGCAAACAGGTTTTGCTACGCAAGCCCAGTGGGTTTCTGTGCCCAGGTATTTTTGTTTGTTTGTTTTTAAAGGAAAGGGTCTCTCTGTCTCCCTCTGTTTGGAGGTCATTTTAGGCGTGCCCACCTATGAGGAGACCTCCAGGCTGACCAAGAGTCAGCGGAAGCACTAAACATCCCTTCTTGCCTCAGATTACAGTGGAATACCCCAGAATGAGGTGGAGGCCGCAAAAGACCTGAGACCGGAACCAAGACAATAATCTTGGTTTAATAATCAATAATCCAGACCTACAATGAGACAGTTTAAGAACATTAATATGCAGGAAAAGTCTTACATAATCATCTCCCAGACTTGAATCAAATTTAAAAAATTGTCGTAATCTGACTGAGTTTAAGCTAGTTTTCCAAAAATGAGCAGAAACCCAATTCTACCAGATGTGCTGCAGCTATATTTGCAGCAACAGGTGATTCTGAAGTGCTGTGCAAAGGAGCTGAATACAAATGTACGCCACACTTTTCAGGATTTTATTGGGACGAGAAAATCTTCCCTCCACTGGACAAACTGTGAAAGAGTCCAAAGTTTATGAATGCTTTGGTAAAACACTGTCATTAGATCAGGTTCTGCTGATAATGCTCGTGCACACGCTCCACAGCTGCATACTCTGACTCCACAGGTCTGATGTTCACCAGTTACCGAGCCAGAACTGCCGGACCCCCCATCCAATCCCAGGAAGCTTTGGTCCTTCGATGAAACGGCCTGATTGTCAACAGACCTGAGGGCCAATTGATACCAGCAGGGGTCAAAGAGGGCCGGGGGGGAGGTTACGCCACAAAAAGCCTTCTGTTTCTGCCTGGGGGTGGGGTTACCTGGCCTGTCCTCTCTGCTGGAGTCTTATTTCACACATGCACACACGTGCATGCCTATGAGTGACCACTCAGCAAACAATCACACACAGCTGCCACCGGAGTGTGAGGGGGAGCGCAGTGTGGTTCACGTCTGAGACAAAAGAGGCTTGTTTGTCGAGCGTCCACAGTGGCAGATAGTTATTGTTCTCCCGGATGTGACATGGAAAAGCCACAGGAAATGTTTTTCTCCTTGGTAGATGTTAAAACATTGGTTCAGTCTCATTCTGTCAGAGGAACAGATGTAATATTCATCAAAAAATGATGAATTATTTCCGAGAATGTTGAGGAGCAATAGGTAGTGCAGTTTCTCTTTCATGAAATTACATTTGTCCATGTGAAGAAACAGCATTTCTTCTTTGGGAGCAGTGAGTCCCCGCAATGCATCAAATACAGGATACAGACACTCAAAATACACAGGATTTTGAGTGTCAACAGTGTCAAAACAAAAGACAGTATCAGTCTTTTGTTTTGACTTCAATTTGGCTCGTTTTTTTTGTCGCCACAGTTACTTGAAATGCCAACAAACGTAACAGCTCCCCTCAAGGGATCGAGCCGCAAGTTTTCATCTATATATTGTGAGGGGCCACGCAGCGGTACGGGCCCCATTAACGGTCGTAGGACGCGGCAGTGATTTCGAGGTGAAGAACAATAGGTGCCAGCCATGCAATGCATGGAGGTAGTGACTATGCATTGCTATGGACAGGCCCCAATTAGGTGACTTCTGAAGACAACTGGTTGGACAGTTTCATAGATTCTGCAGTTTCAGAGTGAAGGAAGACAAAGGCAAACCGTACTTTTCAGATTTTTATGTTTTGATTATATTTTGACAGATTCTTCCGGAAGAAAGAGAATACTGATTTCAAAACCCAATCTCAGTTTAACCAGGTTCCATGAAATAAATCAAATAAATTGTGATACAATCCCTTTCGACTTTAAAGATGATGTAATGAGTCGCTCACTATAATTATTGATGGTCTTTTAATGTAAGGTCAGTTTTACAGAGGAAAGGGTGGAGATGGGTGCTTTCTCCCAGTGACCAAAAAGGGCCGGAGAACAAACTCTGCTTTCCACAAACAACAACTCCCATCAGAGGAAAGAAACCCTTCAAAGGTAAGCGATCTGCCAGAGGCCGACGGGCAGGAACCTCCCCGCTCCTCCTCTGACAACATGCAACATTAATGATATTCCTCATCTGAAACGGATCTACTCACACGCACACCCGAAATGTCTCTCCAGCTTCAGGGGGAATGTTACTGATAAATGATTTGACCTCTTAAAACCTCTCATGCGGGGTCAAAAGTCAGGCATGAGACTTTCAGATAGAGATAGAGAAAACACTTTGTGTCATAATACGTGTTTTTGTGAAGAGGTTCAAGCAGAGTTTCTGTCACAGGTGGCCAAGTTGTGGCACTGATGATCCTGAGGCGGCAGAAACAAAACTATTTATGGAGAGAAAGTTAGACCTTTCCTTGCTGAAAAGCATAAGCGCTATCAACCACTTTACTGTGCAGCCTGGAGCTGATTATCAATGTTTTTTTGTCAGCTGAATTGTTTCTGAGAGCACAAATGGCTAGCACATATAATTTTATTGTCAATAAAATAGAAAATATGTTGTTTTTGGGGGGGAGGGCTTGTTTTGCTGCGGCAAAGACCAGAGATTCTCTGCCAGAGCAAACCAGAATCACGTGGTGCTGCGTTTCTTAACCAAGAAACGCAGCACAAAGACAAGACTTTCTCACATCTGTATAATGGCTTTGCAGACAGAAACAAAGGAACAAAGATTCTCATTTCTGGTCTAAACAGAGGAAACCACCTGTTTAATCGAAGTGAGTCATTCAACGAGTTTATATGCCTCAAACCTCTGAGGCAAACGCGTCAGGTCATCTACAGTATGTGTGACCACTCGGGATGTGCAGAGAGATTCCAGCCATCGCCACAAAACTGCTTCTGTTATTATGAAGGCGCAGCAGACCTGGATAAACAGTCATTGCTCAGCGTTGCCTTGCGCCTACAGGTTCCTGTGCTTCACAACACCAACAGAAAAGGAAGCATAGGATGTACAAGTGTAAATAATAATCAACCCTTTTGTTTGAGCATTTATTGCTTTTTTAAAAACAGATTTTCAGTTCAGTTTTAATGCCCGACAATTTTCACAGGCACATTGTTTTAGGTTTGTAAGCCGCTTAAACCTGACCGATGAATCGCTCAAGCACAAGGCAGCGAAACCCAGAGATCTACTGCTGTTTACACACAACAGACAAGCAACTTAATTGGGGCGTTTAGGTACTTTCACAACTGCTTGTTGCAAAGACAAATTTATTAAATCCGCTTCCTTTTCTGCAACTAAAACAATGAAGAAAAGCACAAGATTACTTGTTTTCATTGTTTTGCTGCATAATCAAAGCATTTCAAAGGTTAAGACAGCATCACACCACCTCCACCATGTTTACTAGGAAGTGGTGTGTTTTGTTTTGAGCCTGATGAAACGGGACACACTCCTTACAAAAACCTTCATTTTTGTCTCGTCATTCCACAGAACATTTTGTTAAGTCCTCAAGATGTTTCTGGCAAAATGTGTGACAGGCCTTTATGTTTTTGGTCTCTGGTGTTTTCTTTTCTCTCCCATGGAGGCCATCTTTGTGCATCCTCTTTCCCACTGTTGGAATTTTGAACGCTGACATTACTTGAAGTCTGCAGTGTTTTATATGAAGGGAACATTTTCATTTTTTTTTTTTTTTGGGGGGGGGGGTTGTCTATTTTTTAGTTTTACAATCCTTTTTCCAAGGTTTAAACTGTAAATCCTTCAAATAGAAGTATAGGATTTAGATTCCTTTTTAAAAAATTAGCTGGATCAAAAATGACTAGATCATAAAAGTTTCTGACCCCAGTTTAAATTCATTTCAGCTACACTGAGTAAATAATGGATAAATTGCAGTTTCTTTAAAAATGCCAAAGGACCAGAGAGGAAATAGTTGATAACCAAAACATTAATTAAAGTCTCCATTTTGACAACCATTCAGAAATGGCAAGCGATTCTTTCTTTTTTTTTTTTTAAATAACTTGTAAATCCTGGGCTTTTCAGCTTTTTCACAGGCTGAAGACTCTGCTGCCATCTTCTGGTGAGGGATGCAATGTCTCCTGCCCCAATTTTCTTTGATAATTCATTCAGAATGATTGGTTTTTCCCCCAAAATATACATTTAAATAGACAATATTTAATTGTAAAGCAATAAACACACAGAGACACAATGTAGTGTTAAAAGGACCACTTTACTCTTGCACAAGACATCCAAAGAGTACATCTTCAATAGAAAAATAAAATCACCTACTTTGGAGAACATTAAATGTAATCAAGCCTCTTTTTGTTTTTTGTTTTTTCATTTTCTTAGAAACAACCGAAACCAGCACACGGTTCAGAGATGGATTTCAAAATGCTCACTCCTTCAGCTGAACACACATTCATTGAGATTAGCTTTGGGTTCATGTCGCGTTTCCTTTCATCAGAAAAATCAGCAAATGTTTGTCACAGTAAAGACAGGATGCACTGTGGCTGGCGGAGCAGTCAGTGGGTGGATACAGTCAGAACAAAGGTCCAAGAGAGGCAGGAGCCATGCATAGCCATACGTGTTTAAAAAAAAAAATCAGAAACCTGTTAAACTAGTCAAACAGATGAACCACCAACTGAATGTTAAACATAATTGGGGCAAACAGAGGAGAGGGAGAGAAATTTTTGCCAAAACCACAAAAAGCTCCTCCACGCCTTCTCCCTCTCATCAGTTCATTTTCATTATATTCTCTATGGATTCTCCAGCACATAAATAGCATCATTATTGCTTGTTAAAAATAAAAAAATAAAAAATAAAAAAAACCTCAAGTACCACTCAGACATTGTTGTCTGAGTTTAAATCCACAATACGGCACTTCATTGGCCATGACAAAGCTAAAGCAACAGCAAAACGAAATGTTAGCAAGTGAACCTAAGTCAGTTTGAAAATAAGCGCTTCAACGCTTTGTCCTGGTTAAAATGACTCAACGGGAAAAGTCAACAAAAAAGTGGGGTCAAACTTCACGCGGGAGATCTAAACTTCTCAGTTAAATTATACACATACCTGGGAGACAAAAGGCTCAATTAAAACAGATTCAAGTGACACTTTCAGGGTATATTTACAATTTGAGATCAACATTACAGGTTGGCTTCATCTATCCGAAGTTACTCGTCGGCGCCGTTTGTCTGCGTCGTCTGAATGGAATCGCCTGCTACCTTCTCGCCAGAATCACCTACTTGATCCTGAAAGAAGTGACAACAATCAAGAGTGTGTGAGCTTATTATAGACGACACACAAAACATGAGCCTGTAGAGCGTGACGTTGACCACTGCACACCTTCTTTAGTACATCCAAAAGCCCATTGACCGTGGTCATCAAGGAATTTGCCGAGTTGCTCATCAGCTCGTAATAGACGGTTTTCTTCTCCTTCACGGCTCTCAGAGTCTCTTCGGTTCGGCTGAGCGCGCTCGTCACTTCCTCCAACTCCTTGCTTAGGGATTTATTGGCGTGTTCTAGCTGAGCTTTAAGCTTTGCATCCTCCTCTGGGAAAGAAAAAAAAATAATCACATTTAAGGATGAAGGCAAAAAAAACAATATAAGCTTGGCTTAATTTAAAACTTAAATTTAGCAAAATAAAAGAGAAAAAAGTTGGATAATTTTGTCAGCTTCTGTTTTTTTCAAGCTGAAAAGAAACAAGAGTTTAAACATTTGAGATACAAGATGTTAAACTCGTTTAGAGGAAGAAACATTCAATTTTGCTTTTACATAGGAATGAAGATTGAAAGAACTAGGTTTATTATATATACAAAATATGATCATTCTTTCAGTTTCTTTCTTAAATAATGTAATTAATCAATAGCAATACAGTTAATACAAGAAAAAAGTCAAACCACTAGTCAATAATAATACAAAAAAAACTTTGGAGAAAAAGCTAAGTTTGTTCTTCATAATAACTTCTTACAGCACAATGTTCATGATATGCTCAATAATCTACATCAGTAATAAAATAAAGTGAATCCTGTTACATTTGTTTTCCCAATGAGAGCGATCTTTATCAGAAAGCTGCGGTAAAACAAACACCTTTAAGCTCTTTAAAGGGATGGTTCCTCAGCTACAGCAAACACAGTGACTAAGGCGTTAAGACAAACGGTCATAAACTCTACCGACTCCCAACAAAGATCCGACAGTGTTGGGATGCCTCACTCGCATGCAAAATGCCGTCAGCTACAAAAAATACTGAGTTTAATTTGAAACACCGTAATGTGGAGATTAGAAGGTAGTAGGACAAAAACACTGCGGGTTGAGAACCACTAAAACTTTATGTTTAACCATTCCCAGAGTTTCAAGTGCTTTCATTGAGTTTCCTCCTGCTTTTTGAAGTTTGGAGTAGTGGCAATTAGATCATGCCATGCATTTTTTGAGTTTCAAATTTCATCTCGGGACTATTTTCACAAATTTACATAAAACATTATGCTGAAAGACCTTTACGCCACCTAGTGGCAGGAATTTTGCAACATTAGGCCAAGTAAGCAGATTTATATTTACTGTGTTATATATTTTAATTAACAGTCAACATAATTTGTCAAACAACCTGACAGCAATACACCATTTAATTTGACCCCTGTTAAGAGTTTGTCGTGATAAAATAGTATTTTTACTTGTTATCACCTCACAATTTAAACTGTACCACTGGCCCACAGTATTGTTGTGATGCTTGTTATTAAACCCAATGTGGTCAGTAATAAACTGTATGGATAATGTTGCTGCTTCTTCAGCTGTAAAAACACATTTTATTGTCAGAAATTACAATGTAACAGTGTTATCTCCAGTATATATCAGTAATAAAGTCTAAATTGAATGCAAACATTGTCCTGAAGAGAATCTGGTATTGTGCAGCTTGTTTCCTACAAAACTACAAAAAGGCACAATCCACTGTTTACCCATTTTGGCATCCTGAGTTATAAGCTTCTGCTCTATCTCCTCTCGAGCCTTTTCGCTCTTCTCCAGTTTCTGCATCATGCTGCCGACGTCGACCATGGCTCCATTGTACACGATCAGATTGCCAGACTCACTTCCCTCTGATGAAGCATGAGCTTTTGGACTGGGCAGTAGAGCTCTGTTACCTGACAGGAAAAGAAGACAAATAGTTTGTCTTCTTTAAGTTTGTTATTTAACTTAAAATAACAAACGCTTCTGTTTGTTATTAAAATTGGTTGTTTCATTACACTAGATACACGACTCACCTACGAGGTTTTCTATATGGGCTTCATTGAGGGAGGCTGCCGCCTCATCCTTTCCCCTGTCTGTCAGTTTTCTGTAGTAACAAGACTCTCTGACCACAGGTTTGTTCAAAAGCTTCTTGATCTAAAAACAGAAATCAACATGAGACAAAAACCAAGAACAAAAATCTTTAAAAAGGCAGCATCATAACATAACAGGCCCCAGAAAGTTAAAAATATTGTGTTTTTGTTCACCTGTGCACGAGAAAGATGTAGACCCAGAGTATACAGGATGTCCTCCAGGTCCCTCTCCAGCAAGTAGCCGCAGTGGCTCTGGTCAAAGTAGACAAACGCCATGAGCAGATCCCTGTTCTGGGTCACCATCTGCTTCTTCTCCTGGTGCAGAAAACAATAGTAACAACAATGTTTCTCTACATCAGTAGCAAAATGATCCGGCTGCTAGGAGGAAGGCCCAACCTTGTCTTTAGAGGATCTGTCCTTCGATGACCTGTGGTCGTCTCTGCGGTCTCTCCTGTCCCTGTCGTTGGAGTCTTCGTCGTCTTTGTCTTACAAAAGGAAAAATAAACATATTCTACATCATGGGGTCAGATTTAATAAACACCTAATTAAATCAAAATATAGCCGTTTTAAATTTAAACAGAAGAGAAACAAAAGCTGCGTAGATTACCGTCGTCGTCGTCATCATCATCCTCTGCATCTTCAGCCTCTAAGGGGTCGTACTCTTCAGCATTGGCTGTGCTGCCCTCGTCTTCGTTTTCATCGTCGTCCCGAGACTCCTCCTTTTTGATGGTTCTGTCATCATACTGGATCGAAACACAACTTGTTATTTTACAGCCACTTATTAAGCATTTAACAGATAAAGAAAAGCATTAAGCTTTTTAAACCAACCTTTCTTTTCTCCTCCTCATCATCTTTGTTCCTTTTTGCTACCGGCTCCTCAATCTCTTCTTCTTTTTCCTTTTTAATTTCCCGTTTTTCAGCGTCCTTCTTGTCTGCCTCCCTTTTCACCTTTTTTTCCTTCTTCTCATCCTTTGCAGGAAGAGACGCGAGCGTTTTGTAGATGCGGTAGCCAAAGTCTCTCTGCAGCATCTCGTTAAACAGCTCAGCAAACAGGGAAACCTGAGAGGAAACACAGGTCTGCGGTAGTAAGTGTGTCCAATTGATCGATACAACATTAGAGGTCTTGATGCTAAAAGCAGGGAGGGAGGTCTTCGTTCCACCCTTTTATCAAATAAATGTAACTATACTATAGTTACTATAGTGATTTCTTTTATTCAACTCAACTTTGTATCCAAGTTTCTCGTTTTCCAAAATAGTCTTTTGAGTCATCAAAAGGCAAAGTGAGTCTTACTTCAAACGAATGCTCCTTGTTGTCCTCCAGTCTGTAGTCCAGCAGCACACTGAGGGACATGACGCTGCAGTCAAATTTGCCATTCTTGGCGGCCCAGTTGGGGTAGACCAGGATGGTGGGCTCGTCGGGAAGGATGTAGCGCCTTTCTCTCCGCTGACGCTCAAGCTCTTCCTGCTTCTTTTTTTCATCATCCTATCAAAGAAAAACATCAAAAAGGTTTTTTTTGTTTTTTTCCTGGAAAAGGCTGAAAATGCAATGGAAGTTTCCACCCTTTAAAGCTTAGATACAATTTAAGCCAAGTAATAGAGAAAGAGCAGTAACCGACAATCAATTTCACACAATCAGAAAAAAAAAAAAGTAGATATTAAACTTTCATACAACTTTATATTCATAAATGTTTCATGTTCATTGATAACAATTACTCACATCATCAATAAAAACCTTTATGACCGAAGACTTTGTTAAAAACATCCGATAAGTTAAAATGTAAAAATCTTCACTGAAACTTTTTTTTTTTTTCCCAACTTCTGGGGAAACAAAGAAGCTAAACTATTTTCCGAGAATTTTAAATGACTAACTTTGCCGTCATGTTTAACATTAAGGCACTTTCATGTGTTGATATCATTAATTGTAACCAGACGCCTGAAAACGTCTTTAGACCATTTTCTCATGAACAGCCGGGAAATCACCTCTTTGTCGTCCTCGGTTCGAGGCGGCTCCTCTTCCTCTGCTACTTTGACTTCTGGCTTCTCGGGCTCTTTGGACTCCTCCACCTGCTCCTCCACCTTCAGCTGCTTGGTGAGGCGCGCTATGAGCTGGGATTTTAATCCCTTTGAGCTCAGAGAGCGACAGTCAAGTTCTCTACGCAGGTCATTGACCTACAAGAAGAGCAAACATAAATACGTTTAATTTTATTGCACATTTAACTTAAAATAACGAAAAAATAAGCAAAACACTTTTGTTTTATTCACATGCAACTATAAATATTTATAAGAAACATTGTTCTAGAATCAATTTTCTTCTAATTTTGAACCCTACCTTCATTGATTTCGGGTCAAGTTTAGTCCAATGAGTGGCAATACTGACATCCTTCGACTCTTCATCGTCTTTTTCCTCTTCCTCCTTGATAAACAATTATTCAAACAGAGAGAAGGCGGGAGGGGGGGAGAGGTAGGGCAACAGTCAGCGCACATTTTATGGATTTAATAAGCTTTCATAGTTGATCCGTGCAAGAAGCAAGGTCTCATATGTCTTTCACTGCCTTGTTCTAGTGAGCTTGGCTGTGTTTAAGTCCACTGCTACTGAAGGGTACACAGGGAAGCTCTCTAGCTCTCATAAAAAATAAAAATAAAAAATAAAAAATAAAAAATGAACAGAAATTTCCCCCAGCTGCCAATCAATCAATCTGTGGAACACAAAAAAGGTCAAAAATCAATGAGAGGTGTGACCAAAAGGCGTGTGGGTACATCAGGTGAACTGAGGATAGGGTAGCCCTAACATGCTCTACGTCTGGGGAATTCCCACTTAGGAGTTTTACATGTCTACATCATATTGGAGACTTCTGTCCAAAATACGGCCCTGGAAAAACCAAGTTCTATGTACAGTCCAAATGAGAGCGTTGAATCCAACAATAAGAACAGACAAGCAACAAGACTTTGGGGAGATTCTCTTTTCGTTGTCAGAAGGTATCAAATTGATGTGAAGAACAAAAAAACAAAAATTATAAATATACACATTTCTACAACAAACATTATGTGCACGCAAGTGGCTCCACAGTTTCCAGCTTGTTTTGAAATGAAGAGTTCCAGAGTTAAGAACTGACCGCTGGTTAAAATTGATTAAACAAATTAATAAATAAGCTTTTAAAGCCCAGTTAGGCCATCCAGGTTAACAGAAGATTAAAATCAATCACAGCATCAGAACAGCACCTATTCACAAGGTGTTTGGGGAACTGGAAGCTGTTTTACCACTTGCGACTGGGGCCTGCACAACACAACCTAGTCTCACTGCTTCCACTGTATGTGTCTGCTGGATGTGAGGGAAGGTGGAGGTGCTGATGGAGGAATGGAGGAGTTCGAGCGGAGGAAAAAGGGGGGCAGGTGGAGGAGGAGGAGTAAACAGAAGAAGTCTAGGGAAGGTTTGGTGGAGCATTAATATGCCTGTGTTCGTACTGATGTGTCTGTAGGGTGCGCTGTGCATTTTGTCTGCTGTGTATCTGCGATGTGTGTGTGTTTTCTGTTTTGTAATTCCTGTGCCTTCCTGTGAGAAGCGGAAATGAGAAGAGAAGGATTAGCGGTTCAGTGCCTGTTCTCCATCTGCCTCCTTTCGCTCGGCCGACAGCTTCTCAGCCAGCTGCTCCCGGAGTCGCCGTGACAGCACTTCCCACTCTGAGCGGGTAGGAAGACAATGCCAAACATCCGGAAGAAACAAAACCACTGTCTCCACATGAGCGGGGACTGTCCGCCCCTTGTGTGTCTCCTCCGGCCGATGATAGCGAATCTCTGCAAAACGATACCTGTCGCAAAGGAAGAGGGTGCATTGGAAAGAAACATTCTGGTCACGGCACAGAATCAAAGGCGAGCCTTTCTAGGGCAAGCCTTCTACAGCTACTCCCCTCCCATCCGGTCACTGAATGATCACAGAAATCATTGCATTGATCCGGCTCCCACACAACACTCAGGACAGACAAATGGACCCAGTCTGCAGCTCTTCATCTGTTGTCACAGGTTACGGCAGCCATTTTGAAAACAACAACAACAGACAATAACAAAAAAATAAATAATAATAAAAATACCCCAAAACTCAACCCCCTTACAGTTTCAGCCAATTACTGGATGAGCGTTCTGCATTAAACCTAGGATACACTTAATGCACTACATTAGAGTGGTGCAAAGAGAGACAGAATCAAGAGACACTGAAAGCCAGTTAAATATATAAGATATTTAACAGGGAGAATAGAAAATAAATTAAATAAAAAAAGACAGTAATGGTCTTCTGCTCCAGGCTACAGCTTCCAGCCACCAAGTCCATGCGTTTGGGTTTTATCACAACAAAATGTATGAGCAGAATGTCACGGAGAGAGCCAAGACAACAGACACGAGTCCCAGAGGGACAATGAACAACAAATAATAATAAACTGCAAATTAACAACAGAATAATAATAATAATAATAATGCAGAAGAGAGGCAAGTAATATTGAACAAGCTTTATATAAAAAAAATAAATGTATCATTTATATAAAATTTAAGAGTCAAACTAACTCTTAAAGCTTAAATATTGTAAATAGGGGATAAATGAAAGTTCTGAAAAGAGCAGTACTTACCACTGAGTGCACAGACTAAGATCTATGCCTGTGAGTGCCCTGCAACAGCGTATGGCTGTCTTAATGAGGACAGACGGGTCCTTCTCTGGGTCCGCTCCGTCCAGAGAGGGAGACCAATGACCTCCGATTGCCATGGCCTCATCTTTACCTCGCATGCCCACCAAAAACTGAAGGAGAAGAGAAAAGGGAGCAAAAGAAAGCACAACAGTTAGGTCGAAATACGGAAGAGAAAAATGCTGATGAGGTTAAAAGAGTGGAAACCGGAGACGAATCAAAAAAGGCCAGCAGGTAGAAGAAATATTCGTACCTCAAAGAATCCACAACTACAAAGAAAAATCATTTTTAAATTCAAAGAACCATCAGTCATTATTTTTCCACACAGCTGCTCAGCAATGAAACAGCTTCTATACATTATTGTGAAAACAAAGAGAGTGTCTGACATACCTTAATGAGCCTCGCAGGATGTTGGAAGGAGTCTCTGACTTCCTGTGGGTCCTCGGCCAGAGCACATGACTTGTGGTAAAGCTCCTCTAAACTGGGGTTAGCAAGTAGCATCACCTGAAACAGAGAGAAACACCACTTTGGGTTTTTTTGTTTAGAAATACACAGCTATGTATTTATCTAACTGAACCCCAATCAGACAGCCGAGAGCTTGCCAGTCTTCCTCTTTGAAACTTCAGCAGGTTGTTTTAAACTCTGATCACGACTTCTTTAGCTAGTATTTATAGACTGAATACTGTAGGTCTGAGTGTTATTGAGGTTTTCTGACAGGACATAACATAAAAACTGTTCCACAGTTTTAACCCTCCAACCCCTAAATAAAACCAAAATGTTTTCTTAAAGGAACCTTAAAATATTCTTTACATTAACTATTTTATAAGCTTAAAAAAGCAGCATAAATTCAACATATTTATCAGTAAATATTGTACCTTTGCGCTGTAGGTGTGGTTCACGTCAGGAGGGTCCAGCACAGCTGTGTTTTTGACTGGAGGATCTACTTCTTTGTGCAAGATGTGGAAGTTACAGGCGTTACTGAACTGGAAGGGTCTTGTTAGGGGGAAGGCATCCACCCAGGTGAAAACCGCGTTAAAGAAGTCACTAGGGATGTAGAGACTCTGATAGCGCCGCCTCAGCTCCATCAAGTCGCAACTGGAGCTGAAGAAGAAAATAAAGAGCAGTTGAAACATCAGCAATCACATTCTTGACATGATGGTTAAGTGTTCTTGATCTATTCCCGCATTCAACACAATCATATTCACCCATCTAAGCTGAACTTGGAAAACTGGACCGTGTAGCGTGGGAGCACTCTGCGTGGACGTCTGGGGGAGCGTTCCCGTCTCGGTGAGCGGTCTCGAGATCGTTTGCGGGTGGGAGAGCGTTCTCTAGATCGCCTCCGCTCACGGTCTCTGTCTCTGCTAAAGAATTGCATGAGAACACTCCAGTGATTAAATCATGTGGGGGAGGTAGAGCCAACAGCTATGTTCAGACTGTAAAACGTCGCACCTGCGTTCTTCCTTAGACCGGAGGATGAGTTCGGGACCTCGATCGTTTCGGGTGGTGAAACGAGTCGGAGGCTCGATTCGTCGGAGGGTCTGCGGCTGCGGCATTATTCTCACGGGGGGCTGAAGCAAACCGCCAGCAAATACATCTGGACACAGAGGGCGACACTCATCATATCACAAAAAGAGGAAGATTCTTTAATGGTTTAATGTTTTATGAACTGAAATTAAAATTAGATCTAAAAAAAAAAAACTCAATGAAAGTAAGCAATCTGCATCAACTTGTAAAACAAAAGCATGAAATTTTACCTTTGGTTGGAGGCTGAGGGAGCAGAGGCTGAGGGGGGTTCTGAAGGAGAGGGGCCAGTGAGGCAGCAGACAGCTGGGCTTGCAGAAGAGAGGGAGGGGGGGCTGGGGCTTGAACACTGAACGTGGTTGGGGGAGGTAGCGACTGCAGCATGGTTGGAGCTGACTTGATCATGTTAGAAGCCTGAGCCTGGCTCTACACCAAACAAGGAGGGGAGAAAAAAGGAAACACATGAAAAGATTTTTAAATCTGGGAAAACAATGTCTTAAAAAAAGGTCGAACAGAATGAGCCTCGAACTTGCCAAAGACTGCACAAAACAACGACTAAAACAGATAAACTCTGGATCAGTGATTGTTCAGAAGACAGAAGCTGGGAGAAAGTCTGACAGGGCTGCTTGAAATAAAGACCTGGAGAAATCTCGTTTTTCATACAGGATGTCCTAAAACAGAAGAAGAGCTTTAGATTTAATTCTGCCTTTTTTAATCTAAACTTTGAGCATAATTATGAAAACTAATATTTTTGCATTTTGTAATTTGATGATTTACCTCCTAACAGAACAAGCAATGCTTATCTTTTAAAGTGAATGCTGCAGATGTCAATGTAAAGTTCAATGCTGAAGTGTGGAATGTGATTGTTTTTTTCTACAGCAGTTGTGAAAAAAGTATCACATTAATATTAGCAAAACATTTTTTTACATCTGCTGTTTTTTCTAGAGGTGTAAAACATAGTGATATGTATTCTGTTTCATTCAATCGCAAACATTTACAGCAGGCTAAAATATATGAAAACAAAAACAGATATGTTCATAACTACTAACACCATAACAAAAACACCACTTGGCGTAAAAGGTTTTGCAATGGTCCTTTTAGGAGAGACTGCACAAATTTTAACCAGAAGTGATTAAGTTCTGTTGAAAAAATAAGACATTGTCCCCAAATATAACCGTAGTAGAAATGTGGTAGAACTGGAACATTTGGGGTAATTATTTTTCACCCTCAGCCTCGGTTATCACACCTTGAAAGTTCACCATAACCTCTAATGTGTTAGGACTCTAAAGTGTTAACATAGTTTCTACTGTGCAACAGTGCTTTTTTCAACAATGTGTGCATCTGTGATTGTTTTATACCACATTGTTAGAAAACATCAGCTATATATTTTTTCTTTGCATGATACATCTAATGGTCTCAACTTATCAAATAAAATGGCACCAATGTGCCAGTGAAAATTGCTAAATACTAAATGTCATCCCAGATTCTCAGCCCTACCAATAACCAATGCAGCATAGTTTGATGTATTTTTCTAGTGTGAAATAAATACACCACATATTTTTATAGTTTCTATTTTTATTCTTTCTGTTTTTAATATAAATTATTTTTATTGCTTTTTAAATTATTATTATAAAATATAATTAAAATAATTTATTAAAATGTTATACGTCACCCTCATCTTAACGATTGTCAAATTCATCAATCTACTTTGCTCCTCAAGCATGAAATGGAAATGTTTCTGTCAAGAAAGTAACTGGAGGAACCGTGCAGCAGCCCTGCTGTGGAGGTCACTGCTGCAAAAAATCCCCTAAGGACTCATGTCCAAGTATACTCACTTTTAGTTAAGTTATCATCATCCCACTTCATTATTCAAATTATTGAATAGTGACTAAAAGTCAGTGCTTTTTAAATATTTTTACCATTGTCTGTGGGTTTATAAAGGAAGTCATAAGGCCAGAATCTAATGTGGTTTAGGGGGCCCCTGCATAGAAAGGTTTGGGAACCTCTAATATAAGTAATCATGGATATGCTTCAAAAACAAGAATATATTGTATGCAAATTTAGCAACTAGGTAAATCGTTCTTATAAAGGAAAAATACTGTTTGTGTCTATTAATGCATGCAGTTGAAAACAGTTTCTGTTCACATGACACAAATTGGTCTAAGTCACTTTTAGGTCTCTAACTAAATGTATTTTGAATCAGTGCAAAACTGTGGCAAGGGTAATCAGAAAAGAACAGCATATGTAATCTGATTACTCTAACCCACTGTGCAACTAAAACCTCAGTGGAATCCTTAAAAACCTATGTTAAAATAACAATAGAAATAATAAAGTTTTCAGTTACTTGAGGATTTCCTTCACAGATTGAAATCCCTCAAACTATGAGGAAATCTCGGTGGAAATCTTTGAACTTCTAAACTGTCGTGCCTTTGACTTGTTTTCCACCTTTTTCTGCAAAAATTATTCCTCATCAACAACATTTGCAGTACAAACATTGACTACATTTTACATTAACATCTAAGGAAACATTAGGCCCCACTCCATAATGTCAGTAAACCAGCAGCTTCTGTAGGAGAAATAAAGAAACAAAATGGAAAAAAAAAAACACTGTTAAGATTGTTATCACCCATTAATACTGCACGTAAAACAAAAGTCAAGAAACAGATGCAAAAATCTAATGGGTGAGCAAGAGTGTGTATTTCAGGACTAGATGGTTACATTTTGTCTGTTGTCCGCAGCAGAGTGCATATCTGTGTAGCGGAGCTGCATTCCTGGCTCACTGTAAAGGCTGCCGAGCTGTGGGGAAGCTTGAGGTAAAGGCTGAGGCTGCTGCTGAAGCTAGGAGGGATTGAGAACAAACAGTAAAAGGTCAGAAAGATAAAAGAGTAAAAAAAATAAAATAAAGAAAAACAGTGATGCAGTATAGAAGACAAGGTTAAGGTTTTCCAAAGTTTAAAATGAACCTGGGAAATCCTGTTCTGGATATTTAGAAATAAAATAAATAAGCTGGCATTTTTCATCACACCAGGCATGCTGCAGAGGACAGTCAGCAAACTTTACAAGATTTACTCAGAGCAATAAAGGCAAATAAACTCAAGCAAACAGCCAGACAAACTCTACTTAAGAGACTCAACCAGTCACAAATAAGTTGTTTTTATATCCCCTTTTTTTAAATAATGTGCAACAACATCTGATTTAAAGTCAACGAGAATGTAATTAAAAGGTAATAACCTCACAAGTTCATTGAAACTTCTCAACTTTTCTATATATGAAGTTTAGTGTTTTACTGCTTTGTTATCCATGAAAGTCAGACAAATAAAAAAAGAGCAAAGCAGGAATGGCTTAATTGCATTTTGAAATGAAAATTACTAACAGAGCACATAAAGTTGCGAATGCTCTCACCGACTGATTTGCCAGCTGAGGTAAAGTCTGGATGCGTTGGGCGTTCCACTTGAAGGGCATATTAGGGTTGTACACAGCTTCCACAAGGACCCTGTCACCGACCTGGGGAGTTTTTCCTTTCACAGCACTATGGAAGGTTTACAAAAAGGACATTTACACACAAATTGTAACATTATAGTAGCTTAAAATAGATAGAACTTTTTCTAGTATTTCATTTCTACAAGGCAACAGACCATCTGACAATAGCACTCCCCTACCTTAGCTGAAAGAAGACATCTTCATCTACAAAGCCAAACGTGTCATGTAGCTTATTGACAACACCAGTGAAGACTCGCTGCTTCTGAGGCTGTGTCTGCTGTTGGTGGCTTGAACGTGGTGTTGGATACGACACAGTAATCTGGGCCGTCTGCTGAGGGTTGGACAAGCTCAGGCTGGTGGGCAATGCGACGGGGGGCTGAAGGTTAGATGGAGATTATTAAAAACTCTCAACTTTATAGACATGTCGTTTGCTACAAGGACAGAAAGTGACATATAGTAGTAATAAATGTTTTCCTACTTCTTTAAAATCAACAGAAAACCAGGGGGGTTAAAAAAAAAACCCACTAAAGCAGTTTGTATGGTATGTATGCTCTGGATTTACCTGAGAGATCAGCGCCTGCTGAGGCTGAGGGAGCTGTGAAATGTACAGAAGGAAAGACAAATGTGATCATTTTATTAACTTAAACCAAAGTTATCTTGAAGTTCTTTTGACAACTCTTATTTATACATGATCTTACATATTAGCATCACAATATGAATAAAACAAAGCTAAGTTATAATAAGCTGCTGCAAGAAATCTAAAAAAAAAAAACTGTAGAATACCATTTTCTTCAGACAAAGCTTAGTCCAGAAACTGAAAAAAGTGACACAAGACTGCTCTTCACCTGATGAGGTACATTATACAGTTGTTGAGGTGGTTGCTGGGGAGGTTGCTGTTGTTGTTGCTGCTGCTGCTGTTGTTGCTGCTGCTGATACTGCTGAAGTGCTGAATTGATCTGTGACTGCAAACAATGACAGGATCACAGCCAGTGGTTAAAGAGTTACATTAGACAGTGACAAGATGAACAGATCGTTGCCTGAGGTCTGGACAACTGTTTTGACTGACCTGCTGTAGAGCTGCTGCGGCAGCCGCTGCAGCTTGCTGCTGCAAAGCAGCAGTTTGCTGAGACAGCTGATAGTTTGCTGCCGACTGGTTACTGAGAGAAGCTGCAGCCAAGGCTGACTGCTGAGAGTACACAGAGGGAGATGCTCCAAGGAGAGACGGCTGTTGCACCCCTAGAGCTGCAAGAGTTAAACAATAATAAACATAACAATAATGAGGAGACAGATGCCGATATATATAATGTAAAGGAGAACCAATTCAGACCCAACAGTAAACTGTTATCTTTAAGAGTACATCAATACTGCTGATTAAGAGATCACCAATAGTGCTTGCTTTTATGTTTTAATACATAAACCTTCACCCAACTATCAGCTTTCCAGTTGCTGGTAAATGCATACAAATGTAATTCAAATTGATGCAATCATGTCATATGATCAGTAGGTAGTAAAAAAAAAAAAAATCACAGAAATTTACGACCGTGGGCTGCACAGTGGCGCAGTGGGTAGCGCTGTTGCCTTGCAGCAAGAAGGTCCTGGGTTCGATTCCCGGCCCGGGGTCTTTCTGCACGGAGTTTGCATGTTCTCCCTGTGCATGCGTGGGTTCTCTCCGGGTTCTCCGGCTTCCTCCCACAGTCCAAAAACATGACTGTCAGGTTGACTGGCCTTCCCAAATTCTCCCTAGGTGTGAGTGTGTGTGTGTATGGTTGTTTGTCCTGTTTGTCTCTCTGTGTTGCCCTGCGACAGACTGGCGACCTATCCAGGGTGTACCCGCGTCTCGCCCGGAACGCAGCTGGAGATAGGCACCAGCAACTCCCGACCCCGTTAGGGAGAAGGGTGACGGAAGATGGATGGATGGATGGATTTACGACCGTGCCAAAGTGAAACATCTCAGTCATTTTCTGAGAAACCTACGAGCAAGCGTTTTTCTGCCCGGAGGCTTCGGCTTACTTACAGTGTAGGCTGTTGAGGTCAAGAGACTGTCCTGAGTGACCCGGTTGAGACACAGCTGTGGCAGCAAACTGAGTTGCCCACGGCGGATTCTTCTGTCCCCCGAACTGGGCCATGACTCATTCAGGGTTGGGGCTGACTCTGTTTACCAGGTCTCTGTTTGCTGCTGAAATACATAAACAAATCAAATAGGAGACAAACGGAAGTCCAAAACAAATGTTTTGTATTGTGTAAAGCACAAATACCTTACAAATGAAATCATTTGCACCACAATCAAGAGATCAGAGCTGTGACATGACCATTATTTCTGATGTAAATAAGGGATTAAATTTAAAACAAAGTTAGCAAGGTAAAATAACTATGACCCAGAGTTTTAATGTGCTTACCGCTTATCATGTTATGTTAATTTAATTTTGTTATGAACAATGCAAATTATGGTGTTTTTATGCTCAAAGATAATTCTGAAGCTAAGAAATATATACTTTTTAAGCTCAATAAATACATCATGTTCATTAATTTTTCTTATCTCTAATCAAATTAGTGTTTACACACCACTAATTTGATTAATTTTGTTTACTAATATTAGAAACATCAATGGATACACAATCTCAGAATTTGAACTGTATCAAGAAGTGAGTATGAAAAAAGACAATATGTGGTATTTGGTGCCTTGGTTATGTCTTAATAACAAAGAAGGAAATGTTTGGGTATAGGTGAGCAACGTTTTAAATTTAGTCATCTGAAATTTTGCAAATAATATGTTGTGCCATTGGGAGTTGAAAAAGGTCCATTAATTAAATATTAAATTTAAATCTCAATAATTAAATTTAGCCAGATAAAGTTTATTTACATAAGGAAGTGGAGGTGCTAGTACTCCACTGCAATCGGTGTGGGTTTTAGCCACAAGATGTCCCCTGATCTAATGCAGTTACCGAGACTGTTTACAAGCAAGACAGCTTATTACAGTGCACAAAAGAGGGGATCAGCTTTTAAAAATAAAACAAACATTTAAACTATTACACGGAACGGTTTTATTCTCCTGCAAGTGTACTTCAATCGCATTAAAGAAATTCGATTAAATTATAGATAATTTCAGAGATAATTCACTGCAATAATGCAGACAAAGCAGCTGTTAAAAAGCTCGCAAATTAAGCAGGGTTTAGAGTGGCAAATCAAAAAACAGCATGTGTTACACTATTTTTTTCATAATTTAGACAAACATGGCCTAAAAACATGAAAGCCCTTAATACATTTTATAAACAGTTTTCTAAGATTTCAACAGAGGCTGACAGCAGCGAACTCGACGGTCAATCTAGCTAACATTAGCCACGGACTGACAGCTGAGCTGCCTTAGCAGGTAAAGTAGCACGAATTCTCACATTTGTCCGGCCAGAATCTGAAGCGGCAGTTGCTGTAGTCATTGGCGTGTTATTAAATCTTTTTGCACGCTATGTTCTTCTGACTGTTCTTACATTATCCAAACGCACCCTAGCCAGCTCTAAGCGCGTTCAACAGGGGGACAGCGACTGCACAACAGACGGCTAGCACTTCCAGACCGTTAGCTTTGTTGCCATATTAGCCTCGTGCTAATTCAATAACGAGCGCGAGGCCCTGGCAGTTAGCAGGCAACGACAAAGGTTAAAACTGCGAAAAATCGAGATAAAACAACAGTGTCCCTCCTGTCCGCTTTAATGACGACTATAAGACATGACCAGAAAGCGAAATTAAATATTGGCTCAATAAAATACTATAATAACACTCACCGATGTACCTCTGGCGATTGTTAAAGCAAATTGCGCATGCGCAGGAAGGTTGAGCTGACCCATGTGGCAAAGTCAGCATAAATTGGTTTACCTATTTACTGTGTTTGGGATAATCTAATGCTCGTTTGTTCTTAAGCCACTTTACAGTACTATTTATATTTCACTCGGTTAAATTTGTCAGTGTATGATCTCCAACATATTAGATGTGTTTTAAAAATTACAATTAAACTGACAAATTGTTCCAATGTTTAGGAAAATTTTTCCACAACAGTTCCTCTCCGGAGTATGGAAAGTGGGGAAATGATCCAGATTGCACTTTTGAGTTTTGGAAATATGAGAAAAATGGTCAGTGCACTTTCAAATGTCAACTAAACCTTTGAGGACATTGGCTTTGTAGCAACAGACAAATAGATAACAGATACAAATACTTATAGTTGGTTCAAAAAGCAGTATTTTAAAAGCTGTGCCCAGATTTCATCCTTATTTAACCGCAAAAGCATGTCTGAATAAATTCTGAGGAAACTACATTCATGTCCTTATCAAAATCAAGTGTTCCATTGTCACATAGGTGTTACTTTACTCTGCAGCTCTCACAGTCGGTCTGCTGCTTTCTTTAAAAATCTATGCATTTTTCTTCATGATAAACCATCTGAGATGAGTGACAGACACAATAGAAAAACAGTCAAAGTAAAGTTTAATGTGATACAGTAAAAGTACAAAGTGGAACACAATGCATATTAATAACCTTTTGGGTTTCGTATGATAAACTGACTATCACACCATAGATAATTTGATCATTTTTCTCCATTCATTTATTTAAATAATGTAATAATTTCCTAACTTCAACCTTTTATAATGTGTGAAGCATTATAAAATTTGCTAAAATTTTATAATGCTAAAATAACAGTTATTTGCCAGTTATGCAAATAACTGGCTAATTTTCCTGGAGGACATAAACCACTGTCATCAACTTTCACAAAGTCATCATCTTAGCAAAATATTCTTTCTTAATGTACAATATTTATAAGAAATAAATATAACACTACATTTACAACAATCACAGCAAAAAAAAGAAACTTTTCTACAGCAACAAAAATATCATTTTCTGTCATCTTTCTTTAGGAACAGGGGCATAAAGTATACGAATGCAAATTACAGTTAGAATTTCTCTCTGCATGTTTTTCATCCAGCATGAGCAACGACAGAAATACTGTTTTCTCACTTGTTTACAGATATTTCTCTTCTGACAGAATTCACAAGCAAGTTTTTTGTCGCTGAGGTTCTTATTCTTGTAGCTTACGCTCCACTTCTTCAAAAACCTTTGAATTAATTTCATCCACTTCGTCTTCCACCTGGGCAAAAGATTAAGCATTAGTAATGTAATTGTTACTGTGTTGCCTTACACTATAAGACCTAAACGTATAGTGTTGCTGTAAAAAATTTCACAGCAACTGTAACCTCCCTTTAATAATTTTAAATACATTTTTGATTGTGGCTTGTATGTTGCTTTGTTTTAAATTTATGTAACTTTAAACTTGCAATTTATCATTTCCTTATTGTTTAATGAAATAATGAATATTGGTTCAGCAGCTGTTATAATCACATTCTCATTTGAACTTATATAGTGCTTATCACAGTTATTTCACATCTTTAGTCACAGAGTTACTATTGTTAGTTCAACTACATTAAAGAATTTTAACGCATGGAATTGAATAAATATTGCGTTCTTAATGAGTTGAACAGTTCATTAACCACATACTACCACATCATAAGTCATTTATTTTATTGTTATTGTCTTAATGTGTAACATTAAAATGTACTAAACATACTTTTCACTAAGCCCATGTTTTGTTTTTAAACCGTTTCCATTGGTATGATGTAATATTTCAATATTAAATGCCAGGTTTTTATTATCTGTTAAGTGGGAAAATGTAACAAAAATAAAAGTTTAAAACATCATTCTGCATGTAAAAAAATTATATAATGTGTTTAACTTTATGAACTTTGTCACTGAAATAAATGAACCTTTTAGTAATGTGATGAGTCTGTATCTGAAAGAAATACTATCTTTTGCTAAAATTACTCTTAATTTATGAATGTGCTATTACTAAAATATCTATATAAAAAAAACTTTTTGTGTGCCCATAAAATAGCTTTTAAAAATTGTTCTATTGTATCAACTACAAAAAAATAAGTACAATCTGCGTTAATTAAACACCTGCTCCACGTTGTCCACTTCTGGTATGTAGAACTGCAGCATGTTCTGAATCCCGTTTTTCAGAGTAACCGTGGAGCTGGGACATCCTGTGCAGGATCCAACCAGCTTTAACTTTACAGTGCCGTTCTCAAAGCTTTTATAGATGACGTCGCCTCCATCCTCTTGCACTGTAGGTCTTTGTGAGGTGAGGAGACAACACACATTTGGTCAGAACAGAGGCATGGAGGACGGACTGATTAAGAATTTTATCGCATAACAGCAGAAGGAAAACTGACGGCATGACAAGTATTTTTTTACTCTCCATATCAATATCTACATCATTATATAGTGATTTACTTGGGTGAAACAGATACATGTTGACAGTGACAAGTTGGTAGGTTTTGTACCTAATTCTGGTGTCCAGAAGCTCCTTTATCATGGATACAATATCATCATCATCTTCAGAAAGAGCTGTTCCAAAGGAAACATAAAATATTGTAAAATGTCGAAGAGTTCATACAAGCCACTGTCTGGACATGGCTGTTAACAAAAACTCACTACTTTCACGGTGCACTGTTCCTGTTGATATTGGGTCCCCACTCTCAAAGAACTTGGAAATAGCATCTAAAACATGCCGCTTAATGTCCGTCCACTCCACATCCTCGTCCGTCTGACAATAAAAATAAAGCATCTCGTGTGATCCTCCTTACAAACAATACTCTCACCGAGATGAGCTGTATATTTAGTGCTTACTTTAGTGACAGTAATGAAGTCAGGGCCGAAGAACACACTTTTCACTCCCTCAATTTCAAACAGGTCCCTGAAGGAGTCACAAACGCTTAGTTAAAGAGTAAAACATATTAAAGTCATAACCCACACATTCCTAAAGCGTGTTGTGTTTTTTCCAGACAAATACTAATAATATTTCATCTTTAGAACTGTATCACTCGAGTTATAATGTAATGTGCAATGATCCTAACAGAGTCAAAATGACAACAATAATCATACTCAGTCAGCCACAGTATTAAAAGTATGACCTGGCAATAATCACCAAAAACACTATTCTGGTGTTTTTACTTAGACTGCTGCTTTGACCTTTACACATGGCAGCAAAACGGGTGAACCGAATGTTAAACTTCTCTAACACTGAGTGGTTTAGTAGTCTATGTCTGGACAGGCCAGGGATATTTTGGCAGCAGAAAGAAGAACCAATGAACAGTAAAGGCAGCTGATTATTATTTTTGCTTAATGTTTGTGCATACTGCATGCTTTTGACAATTACAAGTGCATTTTAAAAAGTGTATTTTGTCTTCTTTTTTTTCCAATCATTGCTTAAGTGTAAACTGATTTCATTCAGTATTAACTGTAATATCCATAATTATTGATTAAACTCGAATACTACATTATTGTGTTATTTAATTTAATGTGTTGGGCACACTATTTAGAACCAGTGTGTCAAAGTACAGCAGTATCCTTGACCCATTACCTGGCTAAAGATGAAGATCCAGCTGAGCTCGGAGAAGGAAAGTCCTGCGTGCCGCTTCCAAGCACAGGCTTACCTGGGAGGAATTTCAAGCTTTTTGGGTTTGGAGTTTCTTGAGTCTGAATGGACAGGTTCCTCGCTGAAAAACGTCACAAAACAAGCTGCTTGGTAGGGTTTAACACTTTCTACTTGAATGACAAGATGATAAAGGATAGTTCAGTCTGTGGTGTCTCACCTGAGAAGTATGTAGTTCCTGTGCCTGGCTGACTCTGAACTCCCCTGAAGCTTAGTACTGTGGTCTGTGAACGATCTGGTAGCCTGGTAGAAACGTGAAAAGTTTGTCATACTTTTTTTTTTTTTTTTTTTTAGCTGGGATACTTAACTCTTTAGTTGTAAGGTTCGGAGGTTAAATAATAATAATAATAATAATAAAAACAACAATAATAAAGGCTAGAAAAATAATTGAGCTCGTACTAAGCGCGATAATATGTGCTAGCTAACTACTAGCCAATAACTCAAACTCTTTAGATTGTCAAGAACATATGACATAAATGTTACAAAGTGATATTATGGGGCTTAAAATATTTAGAATCAGTTCTGATATAAACACAAATGAATTTGCGCGTAAATATGGTCGTTTGCTTTGTAGTTAGGTAGTTAGCTTCCGAAATTAGCTTGCTAAATCTAATTTCGGCGTACAACGACGCGGCTAATGATGGGCGTTACACAAGCCTTTGCTATGCGTTATATCAGTTAGATAACACGCTTAACCCACCGTGAAAAACAGACAAAACAAGTCAAACCTGAAGAGAGCTTTGCTTCGGGCCCGTAATAGCCGTTGAAGACCCCATCTGATGTGCGCCGACATTTTGTTTGTTTTGAAGTCAAGGACCCCATTTGGTCCAAGTCACACATGCCTGATCAGAGCAGTCTGTCATCATATGCTTTATTTTAAATTAAAAATCACTATATATATATCTATATATATCTATATATATATATATATATATATATATATATATAGATATATCTATATATATATATATATATATATCTATATATATATATATATATATATATATATATATATATATATATAGATAGATAGATAGATAGATAGATAGAGTTGAGCAAGTTTAGTATTTTTGCAGCACAATCCTAGGCTGGCGTTCATGTTCCAAATTTTGTAACAATAGAAAACTTTCCATATAACAAAGCCTACAGAGAGTCTTTGAAACAATACAAACAACAAGGAAGAAGGCCAACCCCGCGTTTCCCAATGCTCTTCTCTCAGAATAAGGTGGTGCTTCAGAGGAGTGGCGGAGACAAACAGAAGGAGGCTCATATAAAACAGCTCTGTGCTCTTGATTGTGGAAGACTTACTTTAACAACACCAGAGTTACTGCTTATTAAAGAAGGAGCATTACATTTATTTACCACTGAGGTTTTGAGGGGTTTTGTGATCAATTTTTTTTTTACCTGGGGATTTAATGCTGGCTTCATGAGGAATCCACAAACCTCTAAAGAGGTCTGACACCGAGTGTGTTGAAGACGTCAGGAATCCTTGTTTTCAATTTCATTCTTCTTCCTTAACCCTGAGACATGGTGCTCTGGATCATCCTTCCCATCTCACTAACACTGGTGTCCTTCATTGGAACATGGAGCACGTAAGTCTTTGTTGACAGTGTCTCTAATGTCTTTACATCCTGGTTAAAAGGCAACAGTTCATTTTTACAGCTTACTGTCTCTGCTGCTCTGTGTGTATTGGCATTAAATGGCAAGTTTACAACAGTTTTGTTTGTTTTTCACCTTCTGATCAGCTTTCCGCTGATAATATGACAGATTCCAGCATGCCAAAACCACGTCATGGTTACCAGGACAACAATACAAGATTATACATTCTTGGATAGGAAAAATAAAAACACATTGAAGGACTGATATTTATAACAGATAACCCTGGCATAATTCTGTGCAGATGAGGCATCGTACAATCTTTAAAAAGGTTGTCTAAATCAGACAAAGCCGACACAAAGGCACAAATTCAGTCAGATGTGAGTTGCGTGTATCCTTGAGATGGCGATTTGAAAATATGTGGCCTGGCTTGTTTAGAGTGCCAGGGTGTGCTCACTGGATCAGCAAGAAAAACTTAGAGTTGTTTCCTTGTTATTCATACTGATAATAATTAAACTCCAAAAGTCAGTTGTGGCTGAGTGTTTTTACCCCTCTATTGTCTCTTTCTGTGTGTTCGATTTTAGCAGTAAAATTTACTGAGAGGCAAAATATTTTGTTCATTTACTCTGGTTTAAAGTTTTCATAGACTGAATAAATGAATTAGCTGGTTTAATAAGTCTGAATTTGACACAAAAGAAATTTAAGAAGACATTTGTGATTTAATGAAACCTTCACCAAACCTACTTGGCAGCAATTTAACTATTAAATCCAATTAAAACTGGAATTCAACCATGACATTATATAACTAAATTTATCACTTATGCAATTTTTTTCAGATATGGCATGGCCAACTCCAACAATCATGTGTGTTCGCTCAGTGATTGGTGAGTTGAGTATCATTTGTATTTTAACTTTTTTTTTTTTTTAATCTTAACTGATAAGTTCTCGATTTCTTTTGTAGGAGTGGTGAAAATTTCTGTCGAGGGAATCAGACCACAGGATGCTGCTTTGTTCCTACAATAAGGTGAAAAAGTCAGGAGACTTAATGTCTTATTTTGTCTTCCCAGGGCTTGAATCATTAACATAAATAATAAAACAATTTCTTTTTTATTCCAGTGGAAGTGGCACCTTTGCTCCCGAAAGCTCGCTGTTTACAGCAACAATGAACGCGGGAACCTTTCTATGTGAGTTCAGCAGCAAAATGCCTGTGCTTCACGTGTAAGGTGCCTTATAAAGTATTCACATCCCATGATATTTTTCATTCATCCACTTTTCACAATCATAAAGTTCTTCAACGTAAAGTTTATTGAAGGGAGAGGAAAATTAAACAGGCATTTCATGTTTTTGGGGTGGGATCTAGGTAAAACAGCATAATTACTTCAGCAAGTGAATTTGTGTTAGCGTCACACATCTAGAAATTACATTTTTTGTCCATTCCTTTTTGAAATTTAGCTCAAATCCGTCAGATTGAGTGAATGTCGGTTTCCAAGCTTTGCCCAAAAGGGTTTTGATTCTGGACTTTGACTGGACCACTGTAACACAAGAACATGCATTGACTGAAAGCATTTCTATGCTTTATGTATGATTATGCTGGCTGTATGTCTAGAGTCATTGTACTGCTGGGAGGCAAGACTCTGCCTCAGTGTTTTTGCCATTTTTAACAGGTTTTCTTCTGGCATTTCTCTGTTTTTAGCTCCTTCCAGCTTTTCTGTCCCAACTAAAGAAAAACCTCCCATTATCTTGATGCTGCCTCGACCATGGATCATCATGGGGGGTGGCATGCTCTCATTGATGTTCACTGTTAATTTTCGGACACAGAGTTTGCAGAAAGTTTAACTTTGTTTCTCATCCCACCAAATCGTCTACGGCTTCCTACATGTTTGCGGCTAACCGGATTTCCTATTAACTTTTTTTGAGAATGCCAATTTTCTTTTCCATTTACACAAAGACCAAAGTTACGGATAGCAAACGCTCTCCTTTCTTGTCTTGTCAGTGGAAGTGGACGGTCATATGTTTGCAGGTGTGAAACCCTTGATCGGTTTTCAGATGCTGCATTAAGTAGAGCAGTGAGACATTCAGAGTTTGAGATATTGTTTTATAACCTAAACTAACTCTACATCGTATCTTCTGTCTTTCTTGCTGTTGTTTGTTCACAAATGTTCTCTAACAAACCTCTGAGGCCTTCACAAAGCAGCTGGATTTAACTAAGATTAAATGATACACATATATATTTAATGACTAGGTGATTCTTAAATATATTTGGTACTGTACTTGTGTTTTATTAGGTACATCTAATCGAGAAGAAATGAATAGAAATACATGTGAGACTTTTGAGATTATGGACTGCTTAATGGTTCACCTAAAAATCCAAAACGATGCAAAAATACAAATAAGTCAAAGGGGTATGAATACTTTATAAGATGGTGTGATGCATGTTCCAAGATGTGTCATGCTGATCCTGTTTTCGTCTTTAGTTGTGCTGTTCACTGTATTCCATCATGCCCACATAATGGAGAGACACATGTGCCATTCCATGCTGAGCAAAATGGCGCTAGCCTTTGGACTGGTGGCAGCCGCCGGGGCCTTTGCTGCTGGAAACTGCAACGTAAGTATTTCGCGGTTTAAAAGTGAGCAGAAAACCCCCGGGGCTACGATGCAGAAGGATGAATTGTACGATTTTATCTCATGAATACTTACCTTATATTAAAGTGGAACTATTTCAGTTTACACCTGTATTGAAAGAGCAAATAAAGGCAGGTCACTATTTGCTTTTTGCACTCTTTAAAAATTTCCAGCACAAGGGGCATATTCTCTTACACAGCTTATGACATTGCACAGAAACCAGTGTTTTATATTTGAATCCAGACTTATGTATTGAAAACCTGTAACCATCAGGAGCATTAAACAATCTGCTATTTTCTACTACCGAGCCAATCACATGCCTTCTTTTTAAATCTTTTCCAATCGTGAGGAAAAGACTGAGCTGAACAGCAAGAAGGGGAAAAAAAATTATACACTAATAGTATTAGTAGAGAATTAACAATTAGCTGCAATTGAAGAAGAATGTGTCTCTGTTCTCATAATGAAAAACCTGTCACTGCTCTCCACAGCCAGGTGATGTAACTCTCCTGCACTACCTCGGAGCTGCTGTCAGCTTCACGTGTGCCTGCTTCTACACCATCCTGCTCTGCGCCCTGACGGCCAAGTGTGTTCTGACCGGGTTGGAGAGGTTCCTCTTCCCTCTGCGCGTCTTCCTCGCAGTGGTTCAGATCACTGTGACCGTCTGCTGTATCCTTTTTGGAGTGTCTGATGCCACATCAGCGTTGTTTAGTAAAGAAATACTTATCACTTGGATGGTTATACAATAATTCAACTTGGTGATTTCAAACTATAGCAGTGAGACCTAAGTTATAGCCTCAAAATTCTTTACAGATCTGCGGTGCAACTGTGTTTGCTAAGTGGGACTGACTACAGCAGCTTGCACAACACAAGAAGGAAGCGCAAAACCTCCCTCAGGCAGTTCAGTGAGGGAGTAGATAAAAATGAAAAAAAGAGATTTAACCCTTGATCAGTTCAGTCATAAACAATTTTTCCAGTGATCATCTGACTTTGTCCTTCGGATCCTTAACTCGACAACCTGCAGATACCATTTTTTTCGTCCAGAAAGAGTACTTTTACAACCTCCTGTCTGCAGTTTTTGAGTGGACCCTCAGTGTCAACCTGCAGATGTTTGAGCTCACCTACACAGTGGAGTTTTTCTTCTTTTCGTCCTTCATGGTTTCAAACCTGCTGAGCAAACGCGAGGAGGAAAAGCCCCTGATATTGCCCATGTCCTGATATATGGCGGCCAGGTTCCAGCAGGAAAGCACAAACAGCAGTGAAGGACTGCGAAGGACATCAGTAACCACTGTGGCTGGACCCTGGCTGAAGGTTCAATAGCGTTTTATATTATTTTATCGTTTCAGTCTTAACATGGCTTGGATTGCGTTTACTTTTGTTTCATCATCTCAACTGTTACCTGAAAAAAAGTTTCCTTGAATCTCTGTATCTTAGGTAATGTATTTATTAAGACTCTTCCCACTTTAATAGCAACAGAACAAACCACATACCTGGATGGCATAGTGCCTGTCAAAATCATTCACTCTCTGGAACGTCTTCTCACTTTTTGTCACAATAACCATTTTGTGTGAAACATGCAGTGTGGAAAAAGTATTCAGAACCACTGAGCCAGCACTTTGGAGAACAATCTCTCACTGCATTCAGAGCCACAAGACTTTTGGTGGAAGGTTCTGCGAGGTTTCCACGTCAACAAATTAAAATGTCTACCCATTCGTTGGTGCAATATTGCTCGAGCTCAGTCAGATTGAATTCATAAGAAATTTAAAATCTTGCCACAGATTGTTCTTTGATTGCAAGTCTTGATTTGGAGTGGACCGTTCTAACCTTTTAACTATGCGTTGATCAAACCATTCCACTGTAGCTGTGTGACTGATTCATGCTCTCCTTGCCCAGCTCACCAGTTTAGATGGATTGGCATATTTTTTGTGAATTTAAAGTTGTGCAATATCTTCACCACTTTTCTCCCCGATCTGTCCGCCGTGTTGCTTGGTCTTCACAAACGCTCTCTGACAAACCTCGAAAGCTTTCACAGAGCAGGTTTTAGTTATACTGAGCCTGACTTTCAGACAGATGGACTCTATTTACTAATTGGGAGACGTTCAGAGGTAATTGCTTGCTCTGGATTTTATGTAGGGAATAAAAGTGAGAATGCCTGAACACAAATGTCACACTTTGCCACAAATTTGCAAGCCTTGTGTCAATTTCCTTCTACTTCTCAATTATGTAGTACTTTCTGTTGGTCTATCACATAAAACCCTAATAAAAGGCATTAAAATTTGTGGTTGTACCGTAGCAAAATGTGAACAGGGTTGTGAATAATTTTTCACAGCTGTGTAAACTGTACTCACCAGAAATAATTTACCCAAGTCATCTGGCTTTGATGAAACGGTTTAAGCCTGTGTGTGTGTTTTTTAGTGCAATAACCTTTAGAATGTGGACAGAGTGTACCAACAAACACATTTTCTCTTGTAGCTTGGTACAGGCATGACATTTAGGCACTTTAATAGAGTTAAGAAGACATTACATGTGTTATGCTGATAGACAGGACAGTCTACACCGCTCTTGGACTGAAGGGCGGCGTTCCTGTAACTACCAAAGATCCTGTTTGACTAGACAATTAAAAGTGAGTGACGTTTTTGAACAAAGACTTATGCAGTTCATTCTCACTGGAAACACACAGACGTCATCACATCCTTTGCAGAAGGTGTTGTCTGCGTCCTTTTCATTACATTACCTGCTTTTATCTGATCAGGTGTTCCAAGACTGACATTGCCACAAGACTGGTAGTGTTTACCGACTAGGATCAATACTGCGGTGAAGTCCTCCTTGCTTTTCTCACTAGTTTAAAGGGACAACCATGCTGGAAAAACATAAAACCAGGAGTCATCTTGGAAATGCTAAATTATCATTCTCATATACTTTTTTTTTTTTTTTTTACAAATAAAATTAGATTAAGATCTCTGAAGGTGTTTTGGTATTTTGCCCGACAATCCTCTCAAGGCTGCAATTATTCCTGTTGCCGGTTCACCTTTTCATACATTTTTTTCTCTATAAATATGTAAGGATATAGGACTCTGAACAACCAGCTCCTTTAGCAAGACCCTTTTGTTTAATGTCCTTGTGGAAGGTGTGACTGACTGTCTTCTGGACACCTGTAAAGTCACCTGTCTTCCCCATGACTGTGTAGGCCATAATGTGGACATCTCAAAGTATTCATACATTAAAACTGTGCTTCTTTAAAGATGTATTTTGTTACTATCGACCATTATTCAACAGTAGCTGGACCAGAGTCCAGCTAACAGAAGAAATGCAGCAAATGACCTGAGCCATACACAGGAGAGCAGCATATGGTGTGCCTAAAATACTTTTTTTAATTGGTGTAATATTAAAATTTTCTGAGATGAAATTTTAAGAGTTTTGTCATCTGTATGTCCGGGTCACTTTAAATTACTACACATAACAGGGTTAAATATTTGGTTTCAATTATAAACGTTTTCCAATCAAACATTAGCAAACCTTCCAATTTGTATATCAAGCACTGTCAAGAATTTCAAGCACCTGAATTAAAAACATATAGTCCTGTGATAAATGTATGAATGGGACTCACTTCCTGAAATGAGTGACAAAAACTTCCTCAAAATACTTTTTTTTTTCCAACGTGTAGTTTGCAAACAACAGCTTCAGGTGGCATCTTATGATCACCAAGTCTCCATTAAACAATTTATTGTGAGGCTTTTGGCCTCGTTGCAAATGAATCCCGTTTTGTTAAGATTGGGTTTAATGCAGAATCACTGAAAACTCAAACGCTTCACAAAAGTGACAACAATATTGTGGTTTAATGCAAAGCACTTAACCTTTACTTGAAAGAAGGTAATATACATCCTGGAATTACAGATAATAAAGATACATTATGAGGAAAGTCATTTCACAATGAATATCATCTTTCTTTCGCATCAATTGAGGAGTGTAACATAATCTACAGTTGCTGTTAGGAAGAGAACAGTGAAAAGCACACCTTCTGTCAGCAATATTACTGTATGGTACACAGGAAAATGAGATCTATATGCAGTAGTCCTCGCTATAAACTGTAACCAAAGAAAAATAAAACAAGTTTCATCGTTGTATTTCAACTAAGCAACTGCAATCCGTATATTATAAATAAATGTAACTGGAAGAAAACAAAACAAGAAGTACTACAAGCAATATTCCACAATTCCAGCGTGGTTGAAGTAACAATTGGCCTTAAAATCCAAACCTTCTACTTTGGAGTGTGACCACAGCTTTTCCGAACTTTAGGATACTGTAGATTCTTCATGCTGATGCACCTGAAAGTCCACCTCATGCTCTGAGTAAATCATGTTAAAAACTGACCTTAAAACTTGTCCTGTGAAACAAAATGTGTCTGGAAGTTTTCTCGGGGGAGAAGAAACACCTTTTAGAGGAGAATTCAGCATGAGGAAAACACAAGGCCTTAAAAAGTTAAGGGGGTTCTTTCCCAACTCAAAGTAATCAAGGACTGAAACAAGCTTGCTCTCGGCATGGCTATGGGAGATCCCTATATAAGTCACACAACTGCTCAACTCTAAAAGGAAATCATTTATGTTCTTCTGCTCGTTCGTTTAAGACATCTTGAGGCAGACTCTCCAGTCAGCCTGGTTCTAATAACTCCTTGTGTTTGGGGGAAGCTCAGACTGTACACACTATAAACAACAAAAGGAAAATACACTATAGTAGTTGACAACTCAAAAAGTTAATGTGATGATGCAGACTGGTAATTGTTTAAATCTACAGCAAGTTGAAACAGGGGCAAGGGTTTTCAAACAGAGTACATGTTCTTGGTTGTGGAGCCGCTCTTACTGGACGTGTCGTCATGTGATTGGTAGCCAATCATGGCTTTTATAGGGATGCTCAAACGCTCTTTGTAAAGTTGCCTGTAGAGACACAAGGAAAAGAGACTCACAGTCACCACCTAATGGTCGTAGGAATCCAGCCCTATCACACCGGTCGCATAGAAATACAACTTTAAATGTGTTTCACTGAGGTTTTATGTTAGGCCAACATAAGGTCTGATATAATTATATTCCATCAACTTTTCGGAATTTTATTTAATAGAAATTCGAGACCGAAGGATCAGTTTCTTCCACATCACAATAATTGTGATGTTCTGTGACATAAAAAATCTAAAAAGACAAGAGGTTTGAGGTTGTAATGAGAGAAAACGTGATCAAATCCAAAGAGTAGGAATATTTTTGCGTTGTCCTGCATATTGGTGTGACTTTCTTTCTTACCCTATCGTCATGATGGCTTCCCTGTTTTGGCAGTTGCTTGTCCAGATGGATATTTTGTCGCCTTTAGGTCTGACGTTCACCACTGCTCCACATACCTCTTCACTTGCCTCATCAAATGACTCGCCAACTAAACACAGGAGCTGTAAGGTTCAGCATGACAACGTGGGTCAATTCATCTTTTCCTAAACAAATTATCCAATAAGAGGACAGGGAGTCGTTTTGAGGAGAAAATAGTGGCAGTACCGTTTCCATCCAGTAGCGGTCGAGGTCGTTATGCCTCTGTTGTTTGTTGAGGGTCATCAGCCATCGACCCCCAAGTTTATTCCGATCATCTTCCCACATTGGCTTAATCCCATCCTGGCACAGATAATTACAATTATATTAAATACTACAGTGTGTCCATTTCTTTCAGATGCATTCATATTTTGTCCATTGTATATATTATCGAACTCAAGAGAACAGTCTCTAATTTGAAAAAGCTGATTTCAGGTATGCTAGTATGTATGAAAACCAGACTGTGGAAGTGAAATAATACCAGCTCTTATTTTATTTAAACATATTAAGAGAAATAAAACATTATCAGATGATAATAAGGGATAAATGTCATATTGTAGGCACAAAATATTCATACAAATGGACAAAAAGAAAAAAAGAAGAAGTAGATTTACCTTAAACAAGCAATAATCACAACCAAAGCCAAGTTTGCTTGGTTGCTGTATGTGGTTATATAATCTGCAACGAAGATCAGAAGAATTTTTAACATCAAACAACAAAACTGAGCAAAATCCAAACATAAATATCAAGTCTCTTTTGCTTTAGATCACAGACATGGGAGCCAAATGAAGACTTAAACCTGCTGGTTTATATGTGTTTGCATTTTGATGGAAGGTTTCATATATTCGGCATGAAAAATATATTTTTATGGAAATATTCAATAGTATCTTTGTAATATTCAGAGAGACAGTTCACAGCACATTACTGAAATAAACATAAATGATTCCACTTTGTATTTGCAGGAGTTTGTATCATTTCATAAAAATGAAACTTACGCCCAAAAGTCTTCAACTGTGTCAAACTTGGAAATGAGACGCAAGTTCTCCGTCCAGCTTTTGCTCTTGTCATTTTTGAAATACCACAGGGCCCATCTGAAAAAGGAAGCAATTTTAGGTTCACATGGCAATTTATTGCTTCTCTCACAAATATTATCAAATATTATGAGCCAAATTGGTCTAAAGAGGTTTCTACTTCATATTGTATGAGCTCAGTGCACACCTGAAATAATAGCTTCTCACAAAAGCACACATGGACGCAGAAAACCATCGGCAGCACTAGAAACGCAGCCTTTGTGTACAATGGGAGCATTTATTCTTTCATGCGATCCCAGGAGGGGCGGGGCTGGCTGGGAGAGAGCTGAGGGCAGACAGGGGACACCAGGCGAACTCAGTGCCCCCACCACCTACAGCTGTTCCTTTGACCCACCCATCAGCAGCATAAAACCCAGTCATACTGTGTCGTAAGGCTGGGCAATAAACCAGTAACAATATATATCGCAATAAATACATGATCAATGTCAATAGAAAATGCAGCTGATAAAATGTTCAATAATTTCACTGGAGTCCGATGCCGATCTGCACAGCATTCTGGGGGATGTAGGCAGAGTTGTTGTTACTAAGCAAAGTGAGTGCCATCAACTAACTCATGCACTCACTCTTGGTTACTTAGCAACAACCTGTGAGTCACTTGTTGTTACTTAGCAACAACCTGTTGAGTCACTTGTTGTTACTTAGGAACAACCTGTTGAGTCACTTGTTGTTACCTAGCAACAACCTGTTGAGTAACTTGCACAGTAGCAATTTCAGGGTTTGCCACCATATCTCATAACTGCTAAAAAAAAAAATTAATAAATAAAAAAATAAAAATAAAAAACATACAAAAAAATAAGAGGAAACTGGATAAAACACAGTTAAAAACAAGAAAGGTCATGTCACCAATTTGGCAGTATTTCCGATACTTAAAACCAAAAAAATAATCAATAGTCATTGATGCCTTTGGTTACATTCATACTGCAATCTGAAGTGACCCAATTCTGATTTATTTTGGTTTAATTTCTTTTAAGGCTTATTTAACTGCAACTATATTTGCATGTTCTTTTACTTCCCCCAAAATAACACATTTTCAGAAGCAAAATACGTTTTTCATATTTTCAAGCAGCTGGTAGTTTCAGTAGTACATTTAAGAAAATCATGTTGCCACACTGAAACTTCAAGAGATTATGTTGCAACAGTGTAGCTAAGCTTCATCGTGTGATTCAAACGCATAGTAAAGAGACAAAACAATAGAACAAGATGAAAGAAATTGCAAACAGGTTCCAAGTTCCTGAAGCTTGAATTACTAAAAGTAACAATGTGTTTAATCCCACAACGGAAACAGGAAAGTTTTACTTTTGATTTGCTGTTTGCTCTATAACATTTAGCAAATTTTTTCGCAATGTCCATCAAGGAGGATGCAGTTAATTAACCAACTCAGTTAAAGGAGGAAGAAATGTATTCATTTGAACATGAAATGATCTTAGTAGTATAGTCCAAGTTTGATTTTCAAAATGTTTTTCCAACATTCACCTACTCAACTCAGTGTTTTTGATTCTCACCTGTTCTGCAATGGATGCTTGATATACTGCTCAGGATTTGCAACAACCTGACCATCAGCCTGTTGATCTTCAGTTTCAGCTGCTTTCTAAAGAGAGAAACACGCAAACACATCATATAGCTGCAGAGGAAACAGAACGCACGGATCTGAATGAATTCCAGTTTTGCACGCACTGCAGACGAGAAAGGCACCAGTACATTTTTAATCAGAGCTACAAAATACGAGTAGTACTTACTAGTACTATTTTCAATAACAATTTAGCCTTTAAATCCTGCCAACTTGATCAGTCACTAGTTTAGACATCCGACAGGAAACAGTGAGATGACTAAGCAAGCTTCTTAAAGCACGGCCCTGATCTTGGCTTCTGATTCTCTGGTGTGCAAAAGTATTTCTTAACCATGATCAGACTGAATTTCACTTTCATGTTGTACTTCACACAGTACAGAAAACCCTCGGAGGGCAGAGACAAGCTATAAGGATACAATAAAGACAGCCTCCTCCCCCAAATAAAATAATTCATTCCAGATGAATGACTAACCCACTCCCTTGCGTTCAACAAAATGGGGGTTTGTGAATCCAAATCAGCAGAGACTGAGCTGCAAGTGCATCCACTGCAATTACATGATTTGAACACCATCTGCATTATGACTTTCTTTTAGAGATGTGATGTTTTGCTCATTGTCGCCACCAAACCTCACAGAACCAAGAGACTCATCCCGTGATTTGAACGTGGTTCTGAATGTTCAACAGTTCCAGATTTCACACGAGAGCACCAGGCCTGTCGCGATGAACGATAAGTCAATTAATCGAACGATAAATTAAAACTATCGACCTCATTTTAATTATCGGCTATATCGTTTTTTCCTGCCTTTTTCTCATACTGTCGATAACACTGAATGAAAAAAGGCTCAACTCCGGTGCTCTCCATTAACTCTCCCTTCCTTACTTCCTTAGTGTAATGCCCAGCGCGCTGCACGATCTTATGTCGCGGATTGTCGACCCATTATCAAAACCTGAGAGACATTAGCCGACAGAAATCCTCGCTATAACGGTTCGATCTAAACCGTGTTGTGTCCAACAATGGACACAAAATAATAAGTCCAGTTCACTAATTTTGAAACCAGGCATTAATCAATTCCTTACTACAATCTACCTGCAATGCATGTGGCTAGTGTCAGTCTGACTGAATGAAAATCATTATAACTATTTATGTCACGTTAACGAAGAACAGCTGAAAAGTTACCGGGTTTTCTGGTAGTAATTTCGCTCCAACTCCTCCCCTAGTTATTTATATTTTCTTTGCACGAACTGTTGAATAAACATTCATGTTGTTTCCGATGTCTGCTGGACTTCGGGTTGCACAGTGTCAGCTGTTCGGGATTCCCTTCGTGTTTCCCCTCAGAAAGCAGGAGGAGAATCCGCGCTTTCTGATTGGCTATCGGTCACATTCAACAGGCTGCGTCACTGTCCCAGTCTGGACAAAACCTTGATTTAGATCGGAGCGGCACAACGATCTACCGTAACACACAACACTAGTGACAATCTCAGAACGAAGAACGTTCTAAGATTGTCGTTCGGGGTAAAAAAATCCTGTAGTTTGAACTATTGCATCAGGCAGTCGGATGTCTTTCTATTTAAATCTAATGATTACTGAAGGACAATATACTATACAGACTTCATAATCTGCACTCTTTTGGTTGAATGCAGTATTTATTTCCACTTTGGCTTTATGTTATTTAGTTTTTATTCAAGTACATTTATTGTGAATGGAGACTAAGAATCTATTTTATTTTTGGTTTTGGTTGTTTTATTTATTTTGTGTATCAGTCCCAGTGTTAAGTGTTCTTTTGAAAGTAAAGTGTATCTATCTTTGGCAGGAAATCGCATGTATTATTACATAATTTCCATTAAATCAATGTAAAAAGGTCTTCAAACAATATTATCGTTTATTGCAATAATTTTTGAGACAATATATCGCCCAGCAAAATCTGTTATTGTGACAGGCCTAAGAGCACCTAAGATGTTGCCAAACAGAACGGACAGACAGACTGCGATGTTAACTTTGCAATATTAAAAAAGAAGGAATAAAAGTAAAGCAGACATAACCACTATAAGGGTTCTAATTAAGTGTATCAGCCCCTATGCCTGTAGGAAACTACAGTAAGGCGTTGACAAACTTTTATTCTCATGAGTTCAATATCTTAAGACATCAGGTGTTCTAGTAAAACCGAAATAGAAGATTAGTTATATGAGGGGAACAGTGAAAACCGGCTACTTCTTATCAAGGCGCCTACATTCCAAATTAGAAAGATAAGATTAGATAGTGGATGTTAACTTTAAAGTAAACATCAACATCTCGTTTCTTCAGCACCACAGACAGCTCCATGGACATGTCCACTTGACACATCAGAGCCAAGGCTGAAACTATGGATATGTATGAGCATAAACTCCAGTTAAAAAAAAGAAATGTCAATGATAAACTCAGAAACACACTCTGACTGCTGCTGCTGGAGAGACAGCAGCAGGACAAAGACATTTTGATGATATCTTAAGCTCATCAGTTAGATCAATTTTTTTTTAAAAAAGCAGAAACTTGAGACACCTGCGAGGTTTTAATATCTGCATTATGGAAGACTTCTGCCATTCATAGGCCCTATTCTGACATCATCATCATATATTTCAAGCTGTATTTTTGAAGGGCACATTTGAACGTGAGTCATCAAATTAACGTTTACAACACCTACAGAGCAAACAAATTTTAAAAGAAAAGAGATAAAACCTTAGCTCACTTCACAACTAAGGGTTGCTAGCATTAGTTTTAGCAGGCGTGCTAGGCTAGTTAGAAGCTCGATACACACGTGTTTTTAGCGTCATAAACTGCACCAATAAATCAAAAGGGGCGAAATAAAACGCTCCCGCCACGACCACCACTGTACTTTGAGTCTAATGTCGAGTAACAGCAAGGCAAACCACTGGGTGAAGTATGAATGAACGACGCTCAGTCAATCAGTCCCTCCCTGCCGACAAAGTCAGGCACATTGCACTGCATGCTAACGCTAATCCACGCCGATTTTGTCAAAACGAAACACCGTCTATTACCCAAAATGCAAGCGTCGCGTTCAACGTGGAAACTTCGGAAATTAAATTTAGCTACTAAAGCGGGGAGTCAACGAGCCTCTCCGCGCGCATCAATCGGTTATTTTTCCATCTGTGTCTCGTCTCTCTTACCGGCTCCGATGTCGCCATCTTGACTTGTAGAAACGATCTGCCCGTGCGACGCTTCAATCCGCTCTACGGAAGCCGCAGCGCTCCAGTTGGACTTGAGTGACCTCACGAAATCAAGCTCCGCGTTGTTTTATTTAATAATAATAATAATAATAATAATAATAATAATAATAATAATAATAATAATAATAATAATAATAATAATGAAATACAGTATTTCTTGAGGGGATTGGTAAATGGCACTGGTAAATATACTTAAAGTATAAATTGGTTTTTATTGCAGTTTCTACCTTTGATCACAAATCTACAATAGATGCCACAATTTAAAACCTCTCTCAGCTTGTGTACAGGTAGTTTTATGTCCTGGATCTGTCTGTACTTGGCTTAAAGCTCGTCACTGTAATGCAAAACTACTTTGAACCAGATGAACTTGGAGCTTGGTGCCTAGAGCTCAGTTCCCTCCTTTGTTATTACCCTTAAGAGGCAGCTTTGTTACATGTGGTTTAGTAAATTATCATACTCTCCACCAGGACTAACACTGACAAAAAGTCAAGGGCAACTGCCATTTTACACGTGATAAAACATTTTGTGTACATCACCTGACTTATGATCCTTCCTAAGTTTCTGCTGCAGTGCCTACAATTAAAAACTATTTAATTGGCAAGTATATTACTTATCTCAAGAAAGGACAGGTAATGTGTCCATTTTTTTAGAAACCCTTAAAAAATGATCTTTGAGAGCCTTAAATGATCCTGCTCCAGTGTATACAAGAGAACATTTAGAAAATCAAAGTCTGAGACCATCTGTTGGTTTCATCTTAAGATCAGAGGAGACAGATTTAGTAAAATATTGTCCCCTGGTTGACATAACCTCTGACCAGAATGCTTTGCATCCCCATCTTCATAGGGAGGTGAGGATACATTTATTAACATACATTTTCTGGATTAGATTATTTATCCTTTTTGTGGCTTCATAAGATTTTACTAGATTTGACTATCTCCACTGTTTAGCACTTTATCCTGTGAACTTTCATGTGAATTTTCACAAACTGCATTAAGAGGCAATGATCTTACTGTCAGTAAATTCCTCAAATAGTCTGTAACTTAGCAAATAAAATATATATATTTGTTCTACCTAAATGGTTAAATGACTAAATATAAAACAATAAACAGTATGTAAAGTTGTGTTAAAATTGTATTTCAGCACTCTGGAACTTATCAGTGAGCCATGTGTTGTTGAAGCTAGAGTGAAAAACTGAAACAAACACAAAGCGAAAAATATGATGAGGTCCAAAATATAAATATGACTTTATTTCACAATCCTGAACGAGATCAGCCATCCGTAAAAGGAATGCTAAATTTAGTCTCTTCTCAAGTCTAAACTGGATATACTTTTAGCAACATACAGTAATTCAGTTTTAAAATAAGCAAGATCACCCATTGTCTAAAACACCTTTAACAGTACAGTAAAAACAATGGTGGTTCACATACATATTTACAGTCTGTCTAAATGCTGGTGCTCGTTACAAAAATGTTTCATGTGGACAGAAATGTCCGTTAAAAAGAAATAATAATAATAAAAAAAAAAATTACAATTTTCATTTTATTGTATGATGTTTAAAATTCAGTGGATTCCAAACAGTTTACATTCATTTATTTATTCATTTTTTTGCATGTAGGATCAGATTTTTTAAGAACTGCTGGAGAAATCTTTACACGTGGAAGACATTTAAACTGTAAATGAAAAACTGCACCAGGATGCACCTTAAACTTGCACTTGAAAAACGTACTAATGCTACCGCCTGTTGTCCCGTCTGCCGGTATTTGACAAAAGAAATGATACAGACAAATGTTTGAACACGTCCAGCAAGGACGAGTTCTAGAAAAAAGCACCATTATACGGTTTAGAACCAGTTTAACTCAGTGTCTGCACTTTGATATCTTTTAGCACCAAAACCAAGTTTACCAAATGTTTCAGATAAAAATGCAATACCGTCTGTCTTAGTGTGAATATGAGTGAGCGGTTGTGCTAAAGTTGCAATCATCTTAGTTCCTAAAAATAAAGAGCTTCTCTTTGATGGGTACAAAAAAATTCCCAGGAGCTACTCCCAGCCCCTTTATTGAGACCCTGTAAAAAGATATATGTAAACAATGTCTTCACAAGAGCTGGGCACTTGAAAAAACATTTTAAGCAATTGTTTGAGTGCGACATGGTGTTCAAGTGGTTTTACAACAAGAAGGTGTCGTGTTGACATCTGACACATTTATAGCATCTTGTAAGATAGCACCAATAAAATATTCGGTTAGATTTTGAAGTCCTATAATCACACTTGTTCCCTATGAAAGACGCCTCTTCCAAGAGTGGAATACCAAAACCGGCCCAAGGCATGAGCAATCTAAGATATGAGAGCAATTGATACAAAACAAAAATATAATGCAGCCGTCCATTTTCACTGCCTTTAGTAACAATCTGAAGGGTTGGTACAGTTCATAACTAGTGAGGGTGAGTTCATCTCTTTTCAAAGATTCTGATCTTTTTGGGTTGGCTCTCTCTCTCAAGGATTTGTTCAGATTTGATCTGCATGCAATTCCAGAAGTATAATCAAAAGTACGGTGATAAATTTTCTTAAAACATTTTATCATCACCGATATAAATGCAACAAAATATTGATAAAATATTATGTCCAAATCAGCTGTCAAAATGCAAAAATGATCTAATTTCATTGACCAGCTAACTTCTGTGTCCATATTTAATTGTAGCTCTAGATATTTTATTTTTTAAAATAAAAGTTAATATTGTAAGAAAGAAATATAAGAAAATAATCTATGTAAAGAAATAAGCTCCACAAAAGTGGTCAATCACATTTAATGTAGTGTGAGAATGAAATCTAGCAAACTTACTGAAATTCTTGATAAGCTGACATTAGTTAAAATGTTAGCTCAAGTTCTCTCCCACGATCTGCTGCTATGCACTTTCATTGGCCAGAAGCTAGGCTTTAGCTAACATGCAAATTTTGCTAGCTAACAACAATAACAAAGGGACATTAATGGAGCTACAAGGGTCCACTCTGTTTATGACCTCACACAGCCTTGGACCGGCTCTGGTTGAACTGAGAACATAATCTCAATAGTTTCTCATGTTTCATTACTTTGGTGAGAACAGAATTTCATTAAATATGTGTACTCAAACTGAATAAAAAGCTAATTATTGCAGAAATACTGTAAAATAAAACATGGTTAATTTTTAACTGCCAAATTTACTCTATAGTATCTCTGTCAGCACATACAATTCAGGCTTATGCCCTGTTTTTCAAGTTAAGTTAAGGGAAAGTGCTTCTTAATATGCTATTTATAGCTGTGAATTAAAGAAATAAAATATATAAATGAAGAAAAAAGCAAATTTTTTTTAAACCACCAAGAAGACGGAGGCAGTGAAAGGAAAACGCTTAATGCTACATGTGACAATCTGTAGTAAATAGAATTATGTGAAGTAACAAAATTGCTAAACCAGGTTACAGTGAGAATGCCACCAAAGTACACTCCTACTGTACAATATAAAGCAGGGTATCATAGACATCTTGCAGTAAACAGGCTTATATCAGAAATTAAATAGAAATTGTTATGATCAGAATAAATAATCACATCTTTTTTGTTCTAAATCACGTGTATAAAACCAGTTTAAAAACATCTTGCTTCAAAGCACCATGTCTTTACATTAAAAACCAGCACCGAAACTCACAGTTAAAAAGCCAACAAACTTTGGTCCTTCCTATTACCAAAGATGGTGGACTCTGAGAAGGACAAAGTTAGCAGACAATAGAAAAGTACAATAAAAAAAAAAGCAACACGATAATGATGAGAGTAGCTGTTCAAGGAGAATGAGGTAAGGCAGAACCACGGTGTAGGAGTTTCGAGTGAGTCTGTTGAAACATGCCGACTAAGACCAGCGATTGTAAGGGCCCGTCACATGTGTAAGTGCATAAGGAGACACGGTGATAACGCCACCTGTTGGCGCAGTAAAAGCCTGCCGTGTCGGGACATTCATTACCCTTCTTGTCTCCGCTGTCTCCTTATCCTCATCTTCCTCTCCCTCCCCAGCCCCTGACGTGTTTCTGTTCTTCCCCGTACCCCCACTTCCCTCCATCTTCAGTCTCTCCGCCTCTTCCTCCCGATCCCGCTCGCGCTTGGCCATCTTGGCGTCCCACATCGCCATCCCGTGGCCTGGCTCGTTCAGGGCTTTGTGCTGGTAGAAGACCAAGGAGATGCGAGTTGGGTGGCGGCGGTTTGGCTTGAGGATGGGAGTGGTGGCGTGGAGCTCGCGGCGCGCGCACTCAATTAGGATTGAGCCGTGTGACGGTGCCACAGCAACACCGCCAATCTCCTCGTCCAGGAAGTTGTGCTCGCTGTCGGACCACACCTCTTCCTGCTTCGCCTGTTGCGGTTCGAGTGGCGGGGTTTGTAAGGGGAGAGACTGGCCTGGAAGGAAGTCATGACCCCTGACCTCTCCTGTAACACCTTCTGGAGCCCGAGGAAGTCCATTGAGCCTGCTGAAGAGGCCCTCAGAGGTAGGTCTGGCAGAGAAAGAGGAGGGGGACAGTCTGTGCAGAGCGGAGCAGTGCATCTCGCTGGGCTCAGCTTTAAAGGGAAAGTCATTGTTGATGTTCTGTGGAGGTATACGTTCTAGTAAAGCACCCTGCTCACCAGAAGCTGGAGTTAAACCACTCATAGTGGCACCAGCCGTATGATAGCCGACAGCTACGCCGTTATGCTTAAACTGAAGGTTTGATCCGCTGTGGTGGTTGGAGGGGAGGACCTCCCGCTGCGAAGTGATCGCAGCGGGAGCAGCGTCGGCAGCTGCAGAAGAGCAGCTGCCGACGCTGTGGCTGTAAGCAGCAGCTTGACTTCTCTCTGGTGTGGATCTCCCAACACTGGCGGGTCTCTGTGGTACTCCATAAGAGCTATAGAAGCCTTGAGGCTCTTTTTGGGAAAAACAAATGACATGTTTTTGTATCACAGTTGTAAAATAATTTCTGTAATTTTCTTATAGAAGCAAAAACGCTCAGATAGTTAGATGTACCATACTACCTTTATTGGGGGTTTCCGATTTGACTTTCCCAGGAGTGAGAGAAGACGTCCCGAGCTTCTTCTCCATCTTCTCTGCCTGCGCCTTCAGACGAGCTTCCTGTCTTATCTTACGAGCAGATTTCACAGGCTCAGCCAGCAGACGCACCTGAAAACAAATGGTCCCAATAAATACAAAAAAACCCCATTTAAACATAAATTTTCACAGTCAATTAAAACATTTGCCTCAGAATCTTAGTTGGATTTATTATGAGTTGGGAAAATGAAGTGGAACCCTGAGCCCAAAGTCAAACTTCTCGCTCTGAAAGTCATAGAAGTTTTCAAATGTCTTGCATCAACAACTCTAAGCTATAGTGTAAACATGTAAGAGAGTGTCTGAAGCCAATGTTGGATATAGCGCCTTCAACTCTGAACTGAATATACAAATGAACTTTTTCTCCCTCTAAACGTTGAGCAGAGCTTCACTGACCACTTACCTCTCTGGGAAAAGAGGAGAGGACGTGCAAAGCTCCACTCCGGATCTTGGCCCACTGGCCTTCAATCTGACCAAACTCGTCTTTGTCAGAGATCTTGTACAGTGGGAGCACATGAAGCTGTTCATCCTCAGGTATGTTCCGCACCGCACGGTTATCTTCCTTTGTTAAAGTGCAAACCTGAAAAAGCACAGCAGGAAGAGGTCAAGAGTTTCATTGCATTCTGAAAAATATGACTCTGACTGTCTTCTTCTAAGGTGTGAAATAATTGGTGTTAACTTGCATTTCAGGACACCATCTATGGTAAAAGAGTGAGCCCTTTTTTCTTGGAATTTTTTTTAACAAATTCAGACCAGTGACACAATGAAAATTGGTTGTGATCCACCTATATAAAAGTACATTCATGTTTTTGAATGCCTCAAACAAAATTCAACTCTAAATCTACTTGTGAATGGCAGGCAATATTTATAGACATTTCCTTTCCAGTCAGTAGTCATTCTTCTTCCACTTTACAGATACGCAGTAGTTTATGTTGAGCTACTATATAAAATTACAAACAAAACACAATAAAGCTTGTGGCTTTAATTAGTCAAAAATTGAAAAAGTCCAAGAGATGTTAATAGTTTTGTAAAGCACAGCTGGCACTGCCAGCCTGGTAACAGTTCTGACTGAGTGCTTACCACGGTGCTGCCGTTGTTCATGTTGCTGGTGTCTTTGTGAGCGTGAGCGCAGAAATCTACGCAAGCTGTGACCCCTGAAAAAGGACGACCCTCCATCCTGCCCAGCCGGCAAGCGTCCCCTGCAGCCTCACACTCCACCTGGGAAAGGTAGAAGAAAAATAAGACATTTGGAAAAAAACTGGGGCAAATTATAGGGTTACATGTAAACATTCTCTAATCCACTGATGGTGGTTCAGAAGACATAAAATAAATAAATAAAAGTAACAGAGTCTGGAAAAGTTTCAAAACAACCCCAATTGTAGCTATAATTGTGCAGTTTCAATGTTTCATACCTGGTTCTGGAATGCCACAGGAGCCAGTTTTTTGTAGAGTGGAGCAAGATCAGTGGCCAAACTTTGAAGGTTGTTCTCAATCTTCGCCTCCTAAAAACAACAAATTTAGGATTTGTTTCTTTGGTTGCTGAAAAATGACTTTTGTTTGATGCTTTCTTTTCATGTCCTCTAAGGTAATACCCAACATTGGCCACTAGGGGGCAAAATGCTGGAAGACATTTAGCTTCAAAGGTGTACATTTATAGCAAATTAAACAGAGAAGTGTAATTTATTATATTGTAAAACAAATCAAACATTTGTGCGATGACGCAGGCAACACATTATGACATCAAACAAGGGAGTGATGGTTTCTAGCAGCATTTTAGGAGTTATAATGGATTGAAAAACTGATTAAAACATCCTCTAACCTCCTCCCTGAGGTCTCCAAGCAGACGAAACTTGCGGGGCACTTTGCTGCGGGCAAACTTGCAGCCATTGAAGTACATGCTCCAGGAACAGCCAAAGGAGAACGAGGCTCCGCAGGTGTCCGGGTCCAAACCCTGGCATGCACACGTGCGACTGCAGGGACAGAAAGGCTTGATCAGTGACGGAACAGAAACAGTCAGGATGAAGTAGCTGAACAGGAAAACAGGGAATAAAAAAAGCAACACACTCTTCGTTGAGGGCGCAACGGCGACTGGTGGGGGAGCCGTATTTAAAGAGGGTCTCTGTGAGGTCTTGGTAAAGGTGGTCCGCCACCGCTCGAGGGATACCCTCCCACGCCAGGATGAGGATCACCAACACAGCCGTGTCGCAATAGTGACCCGGTCTTTGTCGGACCAAACACAGCAACTTCTCCTCTTCGCTTCCACGTCGGATCACCTGGTGGGTGGATCAGGATGTGACAAGTCAGACGGTGAGCAGAGACAGCACACACACACACACACCCACACACACAAAATCATGTTTCAAAAGGGAGAAGCTCTTTTCCTTAAACACACAACTGGTTTCGTCATGTAATTAAGGTGAGAAAATGACGGGATTATGAGTGTTACAGCAATCACACACCCATTTAGCTATGGGACACCCCTGGGAGCTCTTGCCCTCTTTTCCAGTGTAAACAACAACTTCCACCCTCACTGCGTTTCCTTTGGCACCATACCTGTGAGCAGAAAAACAAACATGTAACGCAATAACCCAAATAACCCTATTTGTGACATATATGTCACAAATGCTATTTAAAAATATATATTTTTCATAAATATAATTTCTAGAGCTTTTCCTTTTTTTCCATTTCTAGATATTTCTGACCAAATATGATTTATTTAAATTCTTTCTATCCAGAGGCTTCACAATGCTAAAGTTGACTTCTAATTTGGAAGTGTAATAAATTAATATTTCACAGTTTTCTTGCTATCTGGAACAACTTAGATCAGCTCTGTTTCCATTTCTGTTAATAACATTTGAAATCAGATTTAAATTACTCAACGCTACTTTCAGATTTTTGACATAAAGAATATATGTTTCAAACTCTTTTTTTTGACATTGAAAACAAACAGTTTATGAACCTCATATTTCTGTCTAAACACAAAGTAAACAACTTGCACCTAAGATTTTAAGCAATTTAGAGGCTAAGAAATGCGCCTATTTTTATTTTTGAATGAATATCAATTGGTAATGTTTTCAAAGTAAAAATGGTGCTGCATTACTGGCCTGATGTGGCAAATCAAAGAAAACAAATACAACTTTATAATTGCACAAAACACTGTACTTTTAAAAAGGCTCAATGTTTATCTTTTTGAAAACAGGATTTGGAATAATATTCAATATGCTTTGACTGCAGTCAATAGCTTAAATGTAATGATTGTATCCATTATTATGATCATTAGTAGTAGTAACATTGGTAATATAATATCCCAATATTAACAGATTTAAAACCTGTCCTTTATTAGTCAGGAAGTTAGTCGGCAGACTGGACCCACAATCCACTCTTGGAATTTTAGCGCTAACAGTAACCTCACTTGCAGAGAAGTATTGTTATTTCCTTTTTGAAGTACGGAATCTAAGACATCATAAAACAAGACAGAAATTCCTCTTTGTGCAGTTAAGAAATTCAAAAACCAGCAACATTTTACACTCAATGCTCTTCAGAGGTAACTATATCCCTGATGATCATCTGAGTCTTTACAACCAATGATAATTGATTTGGTTTTAATGGTAATTTCATTTTAAAACAGTATAACTAACTAAGAAATGTAATTACGGTTATATTAAACCAGTAACCTTTTCATTCCTAGCACCTGGCTTCACACAGTTTCTATTTGTCGCCACAGTAGCTCTCGTCTGGGGGTCAGACCACCTTAACCACACTTCATTAAACTGACACTTGTTACTTTAGTTTACACAACCTCTCCCTGCGTCCTGATTCTATCAGCTACTATAAATTCTCTCAACCTAGTAATTATTTATTATTGTTCCAGTAAGAACGCGCTGTAACTTGGACAGTGATGGAGCCAAGGACCTTTGAAACAAGCTGCCATCTAAACTTATGGCCCCCTGGTCTCAGCTTTACAGTTTCCTGTTTCAGCACGCTGTGTGTTTCTGTGTTTTGTGCACATGTGTTGTATCGTGACTTTTAGGGCAAGTGTTAAAATACCTTAACCAAACTTCCTCCTTACTAGCGTAGTTGTAACATAGCCGTTTACTTCTTGTAACCAGGAGGTTCTCAAAATGTGTTTTGTTAAAGCAAATCAATGTACCTGTTTTCCATCATTTCCCTTACGGCAGCAACGTTGGGTCCTGCCCCAAGATGAGTGTAGTAAGGGCCTTCCTCCTTTTCTATAACTTGGTCTGTGAAAAAACAGACACAGTATGGCTAAAGACATAAATTAAGGTCTGAAAAGCATTGCTCTTTACTCTTCCTTTATTGAGTGTCATTCTGTTGTGAATGATACAAAGCAGAGCTAACTCACCCACACACTGACAGGAAGGAAGATCTGCCAGTTTTTTGGAAGGTGTACTGAGTAGGTTCTTGATAGGGGTATCCAGGAAACTCATCGGAGACTCCAGAAAGCTGTTGACACCGTTCCTGGTTGGAGTGGACTCTGCAGAGTGAGCCCCGTCAGTCGCTGTGGACAGGACAGTGACAGACCCGGAGGTCTCTAGCTTATAGTAGTTCTGTTGGCTTGGAGGAGGGGAATCAGGAGGCCCTAAGAAGCCGTTACTCAGAACATGGAACCCATTGACGTTGCTAATAAAAGCTGGTTTTGCAGGGCTAGTGTTAGGATGAGTGCCGTGCTGCAGCTCGCCAACAGGCGGCGCTACCTGAGATAACACGTGGCTCTCTGCTGGTCCTGTAATGAAACCATTGCATTGATTGTGTTGGAGAGGCAGACCATTAGGAAGCAACCACTGGTGGTTTTCTCCAGTACCAGAGTGGTTCGTGGTTAACAGATTGTTGGGATTCTGAGACAGACTTGTACTGTGAATGTTACTTTGATGGATCAGTTGCCTCCTTCCTTCTTGAGCCTCAGCCAAGTATTTCTTCAGATCAATTTGAGCCAAAGGCAAAAAGAAATTGTTCTTGGGTTGACGGCTTGATTTCCCATGTGGGAGACCATTCTGGCCTCGGCTCCTGTGAGGCGTCTCCCCACCCTGCGCGGTCCTACGACTCGCTCCCTCCTGCAATCCATCGCTTTTCCTCTTCCTGGGCTTGGACGGCGTAGATTTGATCTTTTTTAAGGGAGGCTTTTTCTGACATGGGCTTTGCTGGGATTTGTAGTTGTACTTTATAGCTGAAACAGGTGTTCCCTTAGGGAGGTCTTTGTCGAACTGCTGATTGTGCCGCGCCTGGATGATGAAGGCCAGATCCGCCAGCTGAGCTGCCACTTCTTCCTCGTCCCTGTTCCTCCTCATTTTAATGACGCACCTTTCCCTGTCCTCCACTAATCGCTCATGACCCCTGCTGGACTCCTTATAGCTACACTGTGAATGGATGACATAAGGAGCCTGACCCTGCCCTGTCCCCCTGCAGTTTGAGTGCATTTCTGCAACAGAAGGCTTTGTGTCGGAGCTCAGCCTTCTGGAGCACTGGATGACATTCCCCTGCCTGGCCACAGGAGGGCGTATTACTGAAGTCTGGTGTAGTGGTGAGCTGATGACCGAGACTTTGTTGTAGTGGATGGCTGATGCACGTTTAGCTTCTTGCTGTGTAGGATTTGTGTTGAAACCTGGGGAACTGGAGGAAATAGGGTGTTCACCATTACTTTCAGCTTTAATGGGACCTGAGGGGCTTTGTGGTATTACCGCCAGTTGAGTCAAGGCCTCGATAGCAATAGCCTGATCAAAACTAAGGTTTCTCCTCTCCACCAAGGACTGCACACTGGGTAACAGGACACTTTGAGGTGGTTCACTTTTGATGGGTTGGGGAGTCCTTTGCAAATTAGCAGGAGTGCTTTTCTTCAAATCATCTTTTTCTGTTTTGACAAAGTGCAAATCTGGCGGTTCTGTCTTAATGGAGCAGAGAATGGAAGAACGTGTACCGAGAAGTTTCTCCTCTAGTCCCTTTCTCTCTGTGACGGACAGGCAGACCACTGCTGCCAACATCGACAGAGGATCTTCGCACGGATCGTCGTCTTGTCTAGTCAGCTGTGTGGTAGTCTGCTCAGTGATCCACAGCCACGGCTCTTCCAGTTTGATCTTCTTCAGTGGAAGTGATACATCATCTAAAGACTCCTTCGGCCCGTTCTCTGAGCTGTCTTTTGGGATTGCGGCAATAATAGTTCTTTGAAGCTCCGATGCCACAGAAGTCTTTTTACATGCTGATTTTAGATCAGACTGAGACCAGTTGGTTATATTAGCACCATTAGGCTTTGTAAGACTCCCATCAGAACCATTCTGATGAGTCACAGAAGAGTATATGTGGCGGTGAATTGCAGAATTGGTCAAATCCATCTCTGACTCTCTTTTAATAAGTGCTGGCTGTCCACCATGGTTGGGGAAGGACTTGACAATGACGGGAAATTGAGTGTGAGGTATGTGGCCATCTTCCTCCTCGTCCTCCTCCGCTGCCATATAGGTATCATCCATCTGTTTCTTGCCTTTGCCATTTACTGAGCTGTTTTCACGAGCCACCTGAGAAGCAGAGGAGAAACATGAAGGAGAAAGTTGACTCAGCAATCTCTGGCAGAATACAGTGATTTAGCTTGAACTAAATAGTCATGACACCACTTTACAGTATGGGATGAGCATCAAAAACGCTAAAATGCTGAGGCAAATGATGTGCATATAAAGTTAAATGTAAAAGGCCATGGTTAAGCACACTGGTGGAAGAACTGTGCTGTGGAGATGCTTCTTTTCAGCAGAGACAGCCAAGCTGAAAAGAAGCATGCCTGCAGTAAAATCTGCTATTAACTGCAAAAGACTGGCGTGGAGGTTCCCATCAAAACCCTTCTGATGAGTCAGAATGTTAAAAATACAGTCTGAATTTCAATGCAACAAATCATATACATGTGCTAGATTGGTTCAGTCATATCCAGACTTAGAGCCAACTGAAAACCTTTACGTAGACTTGAAAACTGATGTTCTTGAAATACCACAAAATCTCTTGCTTGAGCTTGAACTATTTTGCAAAGAAAAATAGGCCAAAACATCAGTTTCTAGATGTGAAAAGCTGATACAGACATAGAAATTACCCCAGATTTCTTGGGGTAATTTCAGGTTTTGAGATGAATGAACACTTTTGTGAACCTTATTTATAAGCATTAGTCCACAGCAGAGGTGAAGATGCAGGTATCCTGCCGAGTGTGGAGAGAGGTACTGACCCAGAGGTAGCCAAGATACTAAGTAAACTTTTTAGAATCACCCGCACTTTATGACATTGCTGCTATCTCAGGTACGCTGAGTTCATGTGTGCAGCATGCATATACATGTTGTGTTTGATGCTTCACACAGAGGTGTTTCCCTGAGCATGTCATAAAAATGTCCAAACTGACACAGTCATTCACACAGACTATGTCAGCCAATGTGCATACTGTGAGTGGTGCAATGCAGCTTTTCACATCATTTAAGACTATTGACGACAAAAAGTTTAACAATACTCCAAAGGTCCAAAGTACCATTGCACATTGATTGCCCCCAAAAGCCTAGGCAAACACACACTCAACGCAATCTGTGACTACATGCAAACAATAATTTCCCCATCTTATAGTGTCTGTGGAGGTTTTGTGTTCCAAATGTTATCTTAGGAACAAGGCAGACATATTTTTATTATAAAAAGGTGGATTAAATATTGTTGAGAATTTTGTACAAATATAAACATATTCTTGTTTTTCATTCTCTTGACTCAAACTTGAAAATGTGACATAGCATGAAACAGCACAGGATATTAAAACTCAGATCTGCATCCTTCAACAAGGGAAGTATGACTAAATATGAAGGAAACAAAGCTTTTTGAAAAGCACCAATAAGATGCTAAAACTAAGCTGCAGACAGAATTTATAACTGGAGATTACAGTGCAATATCATGACCTGTGTCATACACAGTTTTGTAAGCCCCATGTTCACGCTAATGAACTAGCTGGACAGCAGGGGTGCGCGGGTTATGTTCTTCATCACTTTTTACCTGGCATAAACTCTCATTAAACTCCACGGTCACTGATTTAGAACTGTTTGGAGAGGGAGATATGCACACCAGCCTTACAGCCTCTCAATGCAAACCACACGCCTTTGAACTAACAGAACAAATAGAAAACACATGCGCTGACCACATAATTATGTTTTTTATCAACATTTTTCCATCTGGGTCAAGTTGACTCTGATGGTCTATTACAGCAATGGGGCGCTTTTACTGTATTGCAGCGAAAGAAGTCAAACAGATTTTTAGCTGTATATCAAGAGCACTATCATCTGAACAAAAAACTGGCCTGCTGTAAGCAACTCAGAAATGTCCTGTTTGTGATGTACACAGTGTGTTTAGTTTTATGGAGGCATGTGGTGTACAAAGAATTGAGCCTTGTGATGTCCCACATGTGATCACTTCAGGGTTGCCATGCGTTCAGATGAATATTCACTGTAAAAGCATTCACTCTCCATGGGCTTGAATGCAATATTTATGTTAGACATTTAAAGATGAATTTCAATTGGTGGAGTTCACTTATTCAACCGCATGCTGTCTTGGGGCGAAGAGACCTTTAGGCATTGAGCCCAAACTTTCTTAGAATTGAGGTTAAGGCTTTGGAAGTTTGTTCCAGAAGTCGATTTGGTCTTTTTAAAACATGCTTGGATCTATTTATGGGAGTTTTCTTTCTTCTTGGAACACCAGCAGCTGTGTAAGTTTTAACAACATGACCCAAACTTTCCCCTCGGATGTAAGGAAATTGGTTCGGATACTGAGAAACCACTAAGGATCCAATCTGTCATAAACTGGAAACTGCCTGAGCACCGCTGTTGCTGGCTGCAGTGTTATGAAGGTTGCTGACCAAAAGATTTTTCACTTTGCTCCAAAATGGACACATTTAAGTGCAGATGAAATTTCAATGTTGTCTGTGTTTTACAACAAGCCATATATATAAACAGACCAAGAAATAAAATTGTGGCTGTGGGTAACCTTAATTGTTCTGCAACACATTGAAATGCACAGTACGTTCTGTCACCTTTCTGTCAGAAATAGCATTAACCTTTATTGCAGTTTTAGCTGTAGCAGCTTGTCTGGTGGAGCGGGCCAGCTTTCACGCCCCCTGTGCATCAGTGAGTCTTGGCTTCCAATTCATCACAATTCCTTCCTTGGAAAACATTCAGACAGATACTGGCTGCGGCTGACTGGGAAAACACCCAACAAGAGCTGCAGATTTAGAGATGCTCTGACCCAGTCATTGGCTCCATCACATTCTGGCCCCTGCCAAACTCACCCAACTCCTTATGTTTGGCCATTTGTTATTGTTTTTAACATCAAATCTAAAGTCAAATGTTTACTTGTTGTCTCGTATGGACATACGAGGACATATAATTATCTCCTCATGACGAAGGATCATTGGGATTATTTACATTACCTGTCAGTGGTTATGATGTTTTGACTGATCACTGTATGTTTCCCATTGCTGAGTTTATCTCTACTAAATGTGTCTCTATATTAAAAGTGAACAATCAAAATTGTTTAGATTGTATTGGTTATGATTACAATAAAGATAGAACAAAGCACAACGCTAATATTTGAAGTCAGAAAGGAGTATCTACATCTGTATCAGTAAGACTGTCACAAGAAGCAATAAATCAGTTAATCCCATGATAAATTAAAATGAGTTTGATCATTTCCATTCCAATAATTGACGTACATTTTCTACCTCATAATCAATTTCATTCATGATTTTAGTTGTGTGTGGTTTTTATTTCCATTTTCATGTTATTATTCTTGGTCATTTTAGTTATTTGTTTACTTTTTTGGGGATATTTAAAAATATCTTCCAGCACCAGTATTATGGCTTATTTACACAATTAAAGTAGATTTATCTTTGAGAAGTTGAAGTTGTACTATTATAACATTTACATCGTATTACTTGAAAATGCTCTCAAAACATTATTTTTATACAATTTCTGTGACAATTTATTGGCCAGCAAATTTGCTGTAATGATAGGCCTATGTTTCTGAAATGATATTTTTTGCTGGTTGACCAAATTCTCTTGCAGATAACATCAATTCCTATTGAACAATCCTAAATTTTTGCTTTGGGGAGGCCCATGAGCATGCAGAAAAAGGCACACAACAAGAAAAGAAGGAGGACGAGCTCGGTTGTCACAACTTGCTGTTTTCAATGACAAAGCAGCCACTGGCTTTCTTCCAGCACTGCAGCAGACTCACACGTGTCATAATGCATGCACATGCAACAATTCACGCATCAAGCTTTTTTATAATCTTAAAACGACATCAAAGCAGAGCTGCTGTTTTTCATTATGTTATATTAAGCTTTATGATTACAGAGAGCCAAATGGAGGATGTAAATGAGGAGTCATGTGTTCTCATTTAGCCACTGGGTCTCTGGAGGGAGAGTTGGATCTGTGATGTGTTAGAAATGTGTTTCTGTGCTCAGCTGCCTCAGGGTGTCTGAAGTAACTCTTACTCTGAACTCTTACTCTGTTTGAGAAGCAAACACATTCTTGTTAGATTTTTTTTATTCGTTCAAGCGCTGAGCCAATCATACAGTAATTTCGAAGGGCTAACATCAGAGGTCCCCTGATTCGTAAATATCATTCTATAACAGGTCCATTAAATCATAAATATTAAAAGTATGAGATATAAATCAATCAGAATCAGCCGTCGCATTGTTTTCCATAGTAATGTATTATTTGATCCCAAAAAAGTTTTTATAGCCTCCTCTTGAAGAAGCAGGATGTGAGCACCATATATCTATGATGACACACAGATGTAAAAGGGACATGGAATTATTTCCAGGAATATTTTATAAAATTTCTAAACACAGTTCAGAACCATGTGTAGCTCAAGGAGTAGTGGCTTCTAGTATGTTTGGCCATATGGGCAGTTACCCAGGGCGGCATTAGAAAAGGCAATGCTCAATCACCACATAACAGAACAGATGTTCGGCAAACTCTAAACATCTGTTATGCTTAAATCTTTCCCGTCTTTACTTTGAACACAGAGATTAATTTACGTTATCTCTGAGCGAGTGTACTGCATTTATTACCAACCTAGAATCTCAGATAATTTCTCTTATTGTAATTAATTGTGGAGTGATATTAGGAAAGCCTCAACCAGAGCAATCCAATGTTTTGTTTTGTTTTTTACAGTAGATTTGACTGTATATCTGTTCATTGTTAGCACACTACGTCTTAAACAGTTGTAAAGAGTCCACTTGCTTATTTAGGAACAATTATTAGCTTCAGCTGAATCAGGTTCACTTTCGAGTCTTAGACAACTCTAAAAAATACCAATACATCTGTTTGTGTATTGGTATTTCAACTATTCCTCCATGAACTAAATGTATAGCATCACTTTAAAGTGACATTTTAGGACTAAACAACACATTGTGGGGAACCAACCTATTGATGGACAGAGAGAGTCTGAGCAGCATAAAAGGCGGTACCTTGAAATGATGCTTTCAAGTTTCGTTAATATAAATTACGCTATTCTGGTGACTGTTGTTGGGGGCAAGGTGACCATGCATGTCTTTTCATGTCAGTGTAACAGTGCTGCCCAGAACTGGATAGAGTTTTAAAACTTTGAATTACAATTTTGGTTACAAGCAGTCATTTGATACTAGTATTTTACAGGCAGACTGGTCTCATCATAAAGCACTTTTTTTTTTTTATCCCCGTGTACGTTCTCATGTTGTAGGTCTCCAACCTATTGCTTTCAGACAACATTTCTCCTAATGTGAATAGATCAACACGTAAATCTTCACTATGAACTTAAATACGAGCTGAAGAGTCTGCAGTTACTACTTCTGTTTCTGATGGCCATCGTCTTATGCATTAATATAAAATTGCGGTGTTACAAATAAATCTCTATTAACTTTTAGCTGTATTCTCAACTGTCTTGTGTTTGCTTTTTGAAATATTTCTTGGTGGAAATGAATGCAACTACATGAACTGTGAACCAAAAACACAACTGAATACAAAAAGTTGTAAATACGTTAATATGCTCCTTTTAAGGGAATGACTAATGCAGGCACGAGCAGCTAAGAACAAGAGTCTCCTGCACACAAATATGTATTTATTAGCTTAACAAGCAAAGAAAGCGTGACCACTTTGTGATTGCTAACAAGCCAGAGTGTCTCAAGAGAGTCATGTGTCTTCGAGCAGGTTTGCAAAAGTTTGTTTTCATCCACAAAAGAACAGCATAAAGACAAAGTCAACTGATTTACTCGGAAAGGCAAACATTTTAAATTCAAAAACTCACATTCAGCTGTCCTTGTCTTCCTCATTTTGTGACTGTGCAGAGATCACATTGCTGGAGATGTCACTTTACAACACTAAGAGTGAAACAATGAAAAAGCATGCTTCCTTCCTGGCTTACAGCATAGTGTTTCATGTGCGTTTCTCTGAACACGTGAGAATTTCCTTCATTCATTCAGTAAGTGTTTCCTGTCTGGCTGAGCTGGGTGTCACGTAGTCGAATACTCTATATAACTACCCCGAAAACAGCCACAAAGAGTCTTATTCAGGTGTCTAAAAACATCAGAGGGTTAGGAGGTCTGCACTGAGGCAGCTGTGAAATCATGCAGGTATGGCTGAGATTAGTAACAAAAAGACATTCTCGACAAACCGCAAAGTAATAGCATTATTAGTATACCAGTCAAAGAAGTATGGCTTGCCAAGTTACAACAGTTGGCAAGGTAAGCTTTAATTTATTGCATCTCACAAAGCAACTGAAAAGAGCACGTGCAAAAATACTGCTGACCACAACAATCCCAGCGAGAAAAGAGGAAGCAAGGGGTGCTCTTCAGAAACTCAAGAGCCTATAAACATAAAAAAAAATAAAAATAAAAAAAAAACAGGAAAAATTTAAAAACAGTTTGTGCTTAAATAATAAAACTTCCCCGCATAGCACAGAAAAAGTCCTGAGTGATTTAGCAGGAGTAAAAACAACACCAGTTTCTAAGCAGAGTGCTGCTGTCAGCTGATCCCTCGGTGACAAAAACAGACAACAGAGCAGCTCCTTTGCAGGCGGCTCATCTGCAGTGAGACAAAGCGCCTCAGGGTGAGAAGCCCTAGCTGCTTTTACCTCATATGTCCTCAGCAGAGAAAGCCCCTCAGGTTTAAGGCTGAATACTTCTAAAAGGTACTGGTGGCCATCTTGCTACGGCTTCCTCCAGACTCAACAAAAACGCTGGCTACAGTTGCCGTCCGTGGGGCAAACACCCGGGAGTCATGACTAAGGTGACCGTGAGCAGCTGTGACAAAGTGCGGCTACGGCAGCGTGGTTGGACTCCCCTCGCTCCACACACACATATAGACACGCACGCATATGGGATGCCTTTTGCAGATGCAGACAGAGCATCATCAGCCAATGGGATGGGGTCCTCAGAAGCTTGTAAATTATCTTCCATGCCTAGACTCTCCCTAAACAAAGGATCCCCTATGTGGGCTTTTACTCCAGCCCTACGCACAGAGACGGCAGGAAAGCTGTGGAGCGGACGCTGCTGGATCTGGATCACACAAAACCAATCGCAGCTGAAATATTGACCCTTGATATTTTTTTTTATTTTTTTTATGCTTGAGTTGTTTCTTTTAGATTCGTTTCAAATCAGCTGACATCCCAAGTCCTGCTTTCTGCTTATTTAGAGAGCTCATACTGACAATGCAGGCAATCTTAAGGCACTTCCCAAAATAAATAAATAAATAAATAAATAAGAGTACAAAAAAGTAAAGAAAAAAAAAAGTGCACCCCCTGGAGTATAAAAACTACCAGACTTTACTGCCAACTCTGTAACATTTTTATGTCTAATGGTAACACACTGATATGTTTTTTTTTTTCTGATTAATATTGATTTCCAATTTTTTTTTAAATTTCACATCTGCCAGTCACTGCTTTCAATGTGCGGATTGATAGCAGTGGCAGTTTTGAATCTAATATAAATTGAAACAATTTCAATATTATTCCCATTAATGCCATTATACCATAAGTTCCAAAGTGTCATCTGGCTTCATTAAGCTAAACAAACTGGAAAAAAATAAATAAATTCCTACCAGTTTTTCCAATTTCAATCTCTGGCTGAGCGATTCTAATATTTTCCTGCCACGACACAGAGTCTGCCTATTAACTAAGTAAACTTTTAACTAGATGAAGAATGTGGTGTAACTTCGTCACTTGAGACTATATAAAACAAACATTTGTTTTTGCTGTATATAAAAAATGTCATCTAAATCTATACATTGCTATATTAGCTTTGTCCTGAAGACATGAGGCAGTGGAGAACAATCAAAGGAAGACACTTTAAATGTTTTTGGCAAATTTAAATCTTCCTTTAACATTTAATGTTGAGTTAAACTTCACATATTTGAATTCTGGGTGGATTTACAATCTAGAAGAAGCAATAAAAATGTTGCAGGGGTAAAATTGGTGAAAAGATACTCCAGCTGAAACTTTTAGCTGTAAAACTTTAAAAATCCTATTTAAAAGTACACTCTGTAGAATAAATCTTTTTCTCTCTAAGCAAAATTTTATTCTCCAGAGCGTGAATCTTTTTCTGTCGACTTATTCTTTGTAGAAAAAGTCAGCATCATGACAGATAGTCTACGTCGTTTTACACTCACTGGATTTTTTTAGTGCGGGATCTGTATTGAGGAAGAAGTACAGTCTGTTTTACCGGCTTGAAGCCAGTTGCACTTTCATTTGCTGCTTTTAAGTGATTCCATAAAGTAAAATGTGCACAGGATGCATCTTACAAACATAAACAAAATTTCCCCTTTATCTTTGTCATCGCCCTAAGGAATTCTCAGAGTAGAAGCTGCAGTTAAAAAAAAACACACACACACAACTACAATAGGGTGAGTCAATCCCTCCTTTTCAACATGACGCTGAGGCCAAGAAGTTGGGGTCACACCGGGACAAAGGAGCCTGAAGTGCAGTGAGAGCCAGCGCTCGTCGTTAACACTCCAGCAGCCAGACTCAGCCATGTGCTCCTCTGTGGAGGAAGAGGTAGTACTCGCTGAGCAGTAAAAACATTTCCCGATCATTTAATAATAACCAGACCAAAATTATACGGTTTGGATAAAATATGGTTTTTGCAGATTTTACTTATTACTGTTTATTCATTTCTGTTTTCTAACATTAGCAACATAGATGTGAACAATTAACTTCTGATAACGTGAGCATTCCGCGTTTCCTGTTGGACTGTTTTTAGTCTTGGTCCTCAGTTCATCAGTTACACTTCAACTTATCAGACTCAACCTCATGCACTGCATGGCTGCACACATGTGTGGTTTCATAGCAAACATTTTTTGAAACCTTATACGAGCGAATGCTAGAGCGAGATGACATACAGGCAGCACAACCAAGTGAAATATGACATAGATTCCTGGGCGCTCAGCCAAACTGACCCAAACATAAAAACAAGCTCATTTGTTGAATAAACAGTTTTAAGCACACATACGTCCTGGAGGAAACTTTTTCAACACAAAATAACTTTTTGTCTGTAATATCAGTGACAGAAATATACAGTAAAACAACAATGTGACCACTTTCCTTAATTGGAAGACTGATTCCAATCTTTTGAATCAGATTCAGAATTTACAATACTACCAACACCAGAAGATCTTGAACTCATATTGAAGCCATTCTAAAGTATTAATTCTGGTAAATACTGTAAGGCATGCACTGCATTCATCCTACATGTGTTAATATCTTATCACAGAAACACGAAAGACAGACGATTCAGGGTTTAAGTTGAAGTCACAGCACAGAGAAACAACTAGCCAAAATCATAAAGGAGATTATTACCTGTTTTTCTGTAAGTTAAAAATCTTAACGTCCCAATCAGAAACATATACTCCACGTTACTGCTTTTCTGGGGTTAATAATTACAGCCGTTACACCTGAACTCTGCTTTGACAGGTAGCCCAACAGGTTTGACATTGAGGACAAGTTGCACCAACCTAAATAACAACCCAAACTTGTGTAAAATACACACCTACCAACTGTTCCCAAGTTACTATTGGCCAACATGTGTTCCTCTGACTTTTACACAATAACATCTGTACATTAAGTCATATTTACCTTCAGGCTTCCAGACTCATTTCAGGACAGATCTGTGAATCATTCAAGGGTTTAAACAATCACCTAAGCTTTAAAAGCTGTGTCAGTTCATAACAGCACACCTTTGAGTTACAGCACACCTTTAAGACAGTCATTCTTTAAAAAAATACCACAGACAGCAGGTACATATCTATATTAGTAAACTGAGCCACGAGCGACCACTAAAAGGTCTAAAACTTCAGTATATCTCAAAATGATGAGTCTTTTAAAAAGACTGAATATACCGTGCAAAATAGATGACAAAAAATTATGTTCTCAAAAGATGAGGTTGTGTAAACCTTTCAATACAGGTTGATATTTCCTCATGACCTGCCTACTGTGATACCAAGGGCAACTTTATTAAGTCAATCACCTAATACATCAAAAGTTTTTTTTGGTATTCTGACAAAATTAAAAAATGTTTGCACCTCATTCAGGCTGCAAGAGAACCAGGGAGAGCAGGACTTCAAGGAGATAACATACAGAAAAGACAGGTGATTAGAAAAATATTTTCAATCCTTTTATTATGTTTTATACTGTTGTTGTTACAAAGAAAATGCAATTTGAAGAAAAGAATGCTGGTGGCAATTCAAAGCTTTTTAGAAACTAGAAATGAATATCTGACCTGTAGATCCCACACTTATTTAAAAATGTTTTAAAATATGTATCTCTTTTCACTAAACTGTAAAACATGTTTAAAACTCAATAAACACACACAACACAGTTTGTCCAATTTGTTATGCAATAAACCAACTTGATCTCTTTAAGGCATTGAGAATAAGAAATCTAGACATTAATCACCATAAGTTATGGCACACAAACACGGCAAGTGAAGCACAGAAAGTCATAAAGTGTCTCTGACACATGTAGCAGCTGACCTACTGGAAACCAGCCCAGTGGCGGGTCTAGGCCAAACGGGAATGTTGCCAAACTTGGTCATTATAGCCATTACTGCAGATTTTAATGTAAATGTGTCTCCCATTTGCATCAAAATACGTCACACTCGATTATGTGCTAATCTTTTCTTTTTCCTGTTTGTGTAAAACTATAAGTTTGAACCCTCTGAGTTCAGAGTCACATGCAGAAAAAGCAATTGTTAGAATCTGGGACAGCGATGTTTCTGTGTTTTTGTATGTTTATTGCAAATAAAATGAGTGCAGGAAAAGGGAAAAGCTTGGACCTGCCATCATGCTGCTCATCAAGTGTCCCCTCTCAACCAATCACATATATTTAAACCCCTCTGTGTGCAGGTCAAAGGTCAAAAACCAACACATTCAGAGAATACCACAAAAATCTTGAGTGAAAAAGATTGTAACCTTAAACTCAAAATCCATGTTACCGGTGATGAAGGACACATGATTGCATTTACAGATTCAGACTGTGACTTAAAGTCCTTTCTGTGACTTTCTGAAAATTCCTTTACATGATCTCCTCTTTGTCTACAAACACACCCACAGCATAAAAAATAAAAAATAAAACAGAACAGACAAACGGACTTCCTGTCTGAATAGCTCAGTGCCCAGGAGTGGGGCTATTTTAGGGATAGAAAGCATTCTTGCTCTTAGTTCCATCTCACGAGACTGCATTATATAACTACAATACGATTTTTGAAATGAAATATGCAACACTCAACACCACACCCTAAGCCCACACTGTAGGAGCCAACAGCATAAAAAGGACATCAGGTCACTTTCTCTACAACAGTCTGTCCAAAAGATGAGGGGAGTGGTTCAAGATGTGTACAGATCAACCATATGTGCAGGTTGCATGGAATGTGACTGAATCTTTAGGATAGCCTGAGTTATTTGCAACCAAACCAAAAAAAAAGAATTTTGTCTCAAGACTGGTGAGATATCATCAACCAATCTGCAACTGATTCTCGTTATGCCCGCCACCTGGGCGTGATTATCTCAGCTGTTTTGTGTTCTTGATTGTGTTTGTTCCAGTGTATTTAAGTTCTCCGGTTGTCCCCGATGTTTTGTGGGATCATCTGTGTTGCTCGCTGCCCTCTCAGTGAGCTTTAAGAGAATGTACATAGGAAAAGGTACCAGTCTTGGGAAAATAAAGTTATTTTATTTGTCGAACTAAGCTACGTCTGGATTCACCTCCTTCCACAAATGACCAGTTGTCGTTTCAATCCCTATTTTCAACTGTTAACTGCTTTATTATGACCCAGTGGTGTTAATAAGTACTATTTTAAATGTTGTTATAAACTCTCTTTGCAATGCTGCCAGCTTACAACAATCCAAAACCCAATAAAGGTAATGTAAAGTTATGTGAAGAACATTCACAAAGAACTTTCACAATGCTTAAAACGACATCTAACCAATCTGCTCATTGTAAGACCTGTTTAAAGTGAATTAAGGAGAACAACAACGATGTGTAGTCTGACAGTGTCCTGATGCTCTGCAGAAACTCAGATTACATCAGAGCGAGGATCAAATGTTTACTAGAAGTTTATGGGCTCCCTGCCTGTCCAAAAGCAAACCAGTAATTTTATACAAGTGAGAACCACTCTAGCACTGGCTCTGTTACGGTCTAGAATCATTATGGTGAAACCCCCCCCCCTGCATCCTTAATTTTGATTTTGGTGGATTTATGTTTGCGTTTCAATGAGTTCAGGCTAAAATGCCAAATCTAATTGAAGCTATTTCAAACTCCTTTGCCTTTCTCCAAACACTCATGGTTGTGGTTAGAGTTAATGTTCACATTAGTTGTTAGGAGTATCACTCTGTGCTTTCTTGTGCCACACACAAATAGAAACATTTTCTCTACTAAATGAATTTAATTGATGGGAAAAACAACTTAAGGTCTTGCTTGGTGCACTTTGGTATGCTGAGCATTAACATCTTCACTGAAAAATATTTTTTTTAAAAAACAAACAAAGAAAACACCCCTGAATTTAATAAACAAAAAAAAAAAAAGTGTCTGAACAACCAATTGTTTGGTATGTCTGTTATTATTGTTGAAATTCCTTAGCAAACGATAAGAAATAATACTTTTCTGATGTTTGTTGAAGTCTTGACAAGACGTTTCATATAGTCAAAGTGAGTAAAACACATCTGTTTGCATAAACTAAGTCAGTGACAATCAATCTATTGGCTTCTTGAATTGGAATTTTTGACATCTGGCTCTCAATACTTGAAACTAATGAACAAGAAATACTAATAAACCTTGAATATGATTTGGTCAAAATATGCTTTGAATGCCAAGTTAAAATTAGTTCTAATTCCAAAGTGAATACAGACAATATAGAAAAGAGCCTAGAAGAACTGAACAATATATTAAAATGCAGTTTTGAACATATGCATTGTCATGTTACATTCATTCTAACTTTTGCTAGTTATCAAACAACGCACTAAAGTTCAAGTTAATATTTAAATTAATAAAATATTTTCCGTCTATCGAAACCTATCAGATGGCATCGAGTCACTGAGTTGCAGCATTTAGTCCTCATGTGGATAATGTCATTATGTTGTTGACTTTGCAGCAAGCCCTCATATTGAGTATGCATGTAGCAGTGTACCTGTGGAGGGGAAAAACTCCCTTTAAACAGGAAGAAATCTCCAGCAGAACCAGAGCCCAACTCATAATTAGACTGATTCTACCAGACTGAAAGGAAAGGTCATGGTCAGGAAAGTCTCAGTCTTTGGAGGACTTGAATGATGCAGTTGATTTGTTATTTTTTGGGGTAGGAATTAAAAAATAAAAACTGAGTTCAAAAGTTAGATTTCATTCCACACTTTCCTCTTATTGACAAAGGACTAAACATGTCTGGGAAGCTTCCTCCTATTCATTATGCTAAGCATTTTTAGAAAATAAAAAAATAAACAAAGCTACATAGTTGTGAGAGCAGCCATGCTCAAAATATAGTTCTTTTGAGTTTCTCTCGAGTAATGAATACTGACATTACTGTAGGCTCCTGACCTAACATTTCATCTTTACATTTTAATTTCTGCCTAAAATGCTCCTTTGAGCATTTTGAAATAGTGTCTGTACCTCCTGGTTATTAAGGAAATGCCGGAAAAGCACAGTAACAGATCTAAAACGGGAACTCTGAAGTTTCACTGTTATTGAATTGCTGATCTTAAAAATGGTTGACAGAGAAAAAAGTGGCGTAAACACAAATTCACATAAACACATAAACACTGAGCAGGATGGATCCTCAGATCCTCCTACAATCACAAAGGAAAAGCTTACCCAAGTTACTGCTTTTGGAACATGCTGAATAAGCGTGTAGGCTGTATGACCGTGAATGAATGAGTTTATGAACTGCAACGAATACACACGTGCGCTCATGCATGCAAATCCACATGTGTGGAGAACATGAAAGAGAGACTGCAGTGCCTGACAGACTTAGCTGAGAGATAAAATGGACATATAGAAAAAAAACATCAAGGTTATATTTTTTTTTATAAATTTGAGGCAGCATTTTTGCAAAGAAATCACACAAAAATAGCACAATAAGGATGCAAAATTATCTATTTGTATTTCAGGTTGCAGATTGAAATTGTTTTGTTAAGTTCTCCGGGTTTTCCAAAAGGAGGCCATTTGGAGCCCTTGGTAGGATTTGAGTGGCATTTCTTTTTAGGGGGCAAAGTCAGGATTTCTTTTCACCCAGAGAAACCAAGTGGCACGAGTTCAAAGCTTCTCCTGGACTTCAAAGCTCCCAACGTCCAGGACCCAACAGAGACTCACAGTGACATAGTGATAAGCTAATGTAATCAAAGTTGAACAAATATCGTACACAACTTAGAAATAAGGCAGTAAGATAAACACTGACATGGTTATTTTTAAAACTCAGGTGAAGGTGCAGTGAACATAGCACAAAAACTTTCTCACATTTAACGCAGTAAAAATTCACACATCAATCTATCTTGATTTTATTTTGATAGGACAATCAATCAATCAAGTTCACTTGTACAGCGCATTTCAAAAATAAGGCAGTTCAAAGTGCTTTACATCATGAAAACACAGTCATAGGAAACAGTCAACAATTGAAATATCACCACCATGTTTCACCAAAGAGACTGTGAGTGGAGCAGTGGTTGTTTTCTGACACAAATAAAGTTATGAATGTCCTCCACAAGACATTTGTGGGACATAAGTCCTCTACATATTGTTCAACTTTACAATAGCTCATTACTTTGATGATGTATGATGCACGTAATATGATGTTAAAAGGGTGTGAAAATATTTTCAAAGCGTTGTAGGCATTTTGACACAACACAAGGGACAGATAGTGAGTTATCCAATGTCTGCTGTTTACAGAATTCATTTGAATTGAATCAACTTGGAGAAATTTACAAGAAAAAAAGAGTTTTTGTGCTCAAGAAGAGATGTAGTCAAATTACAAAGTATGCGAAATTAATTTTGCCATCTTAAGTATTTCCCCTGCTTCCTTGACTGGTTGCTGTCCCACACATTTATGTAATCAAAAGAATAGAAAAGGATGTGAATCTGTGCCCTGAGCTCACTTCCATTGTCCTACTTGCATATTTGGACATGATTTTTGTAGAGGAGAAGCTCACACTGGCCAACACTTGTAACTAGATTTTTCTTATCTTTTTCTTAAGTGGCTGTTCTACCAACATATTTAATTAAACTGTGAACATGCCTTGATGGCATCCATAGATAAGGAAGAGGATTACTTTATCATTGCAGTAAACAGCAAAAGAAACTATGGAAATCACAATTCAAGCGATGTTTGTAGTAACTCCACTCCAACTTATCTATGTTGGAGTTGAGCATTGTTTCCCCCTTTGTCCTCGTGCAAAACATCAATTTGATCCTGAAGTCTTGTCTTTATTCTGAGGTTAAAACTGTTTTTTCAAGAAAATAAATGCAAATGGAAGAAACCAGAATCTCTTGCTTCTGTACTGTGTTGTTCAACTTTAAAGCTCACCTTCCCATTACAGCTTATTTTGACCTTGCACGTCAGCAACCATGTAACAATACATGGCAAAACGGTTCACACAATCTTCAGCTGTGTGAAAGTTTACAAGCACATCAAAACCGGAAATATGTTTTTTTTTTTTATCCAAACTGATTATTTTTTGAAAGCAGAACTTCTCTGAGTTGCTGCTTTTCATCTTAAAAATACTCTACACCAGTGGTCCCCAACCTTTTTATTACTGCGGACCAGTCAAGATTTGGCAATTTTACCTTACCCATTTTAAGATTATGGACAACTTTGTACTAGCCTGCCACAAAAAACCTATTAAAATAGTCTTTTAAAATAACTGGAAAACGTTCACAGGGAAATAAGTCCTTTCGATTGATGCTGTACATATTTGAAAAGACTTAAAGACATCCGATTCCTCAAAAGGCATCTTTCCAAGAGAAATAAATGTATTCTTCAGCTGGGTCGTCTCTTGTGTAGTAAAACCTTAGCTAGCTGGTCCACTAAGACCTGGAGGATCTGAGCAGGTTAACCTCATTACCGGGATGTGGGTTAGTGAGTTTACAACCTTAAAGCCACAGTTGCACATCTATGGGTTATCTCCACTAATCCTCATTATGACCCTGAGAATAATGCATCTGACAATCATGGTAGGTCAAATGTCAGCAAGCAGACACAGAGGTTGCCATAGCAACTGTAAGGACTCCAGACCTTCGCTACTATCTATTAAAAGAGGGGGAAGAGGGCTTCAGAGCAACCAGGACAAACAACTCTTACTTTGCATTAAGCTTTTGCCATCTGGGTACAATGAGTAAGTTGATGTAAGAGGGGGTCTGCACCGTAAGCAGGTACAAAAAAAATATCTGCTATGGTACAAATACACAGCTGTCCACAAGGATAACCTTCAATTATAGACGCGACTTTAAATACCTGTTACAAACCTGAGTGCAGCAGAGTGACAAGAGTGTTTTCCTGATACACCTCATATCTCTGCTGGACCACTCCTCTGCCTATAATGCACCACTGCAACAAGAGGAGGAGGGTAGAAACTGCGACAGATAAGTGACTTTGCAAGAGAAGCTGGATTGAGCGAGGTTGAGGCATCCAAGTTATGTTTTTAAATATAACCTGGAGGATGGAAGAATTTGTCCTAAACAAATTAATTTATATGTAATCAATTCACTAAACAAATGGAAATACATACAAGGGTAAACATTTTGATTATCATAGTAATTTACACTTTTCAGTAAATATGAGAAGCAAGTGAACAAAAAATAAAATAAATAGAAAATGTAATTTTTGAGAGAGTCGACTGTGACTCTGTACAAACTGAGTCAGCTTAAGTAGCCTACAGCTCCAAACATGTCAGGACTGTTTTACTCAGATACGCAAACAGCAGCCTTTGGTACTCTGGGACTTGAAGTATCCTGTTTCTATACGTGTGGAAATGCGTGTTTAGGGACGAATCCTATTCTTGTCCTTGCCGATAAAAAGACAAGTCCGCCAGTGAGGATCAAAGAAGAAGATAAAAAGATATTTACAAAAAAGAAAAGCATTTTCCCTCAAAAAAGAATTTTCTAGTAAGCCACACTCTTCACTCTGAGATCTAAATTGTGTTTTGCAAGTATTTTGAGCCTGCATTTAATATTTCATGACTGGGTGGCAAAGCTACACAATGGTAAAACCAGTAACAGGATCTACATGCCCCTACATGAAGTCTTCTTTGGCCTCTGCACCTTTATGAAGCTTGAAACATTCACTGGAAGGGTGTGTGAGCTTGATGAGCAGGACTGGCCGGTGAGTAAGTACAGATTTACTCACACTAATGCACCTTAAGTGAACTCACATACGCAAGGTAGCTGTAAAAGGCGCACAGTTAATCTTGCTCGACTTGCTTTCTGAGTAGGACTTGGTGAAAGATGGAGTTTGAGATTCATCTCAACAGTATGCAGTTCAACAGTATGCAAACGGAGAGGCTGACTGTGGGAGCTGGCAGCTCTTGAAGCAGGCTCCACCCCTGCAGAAGTGCAGAACCAAACAAAAACCAGTTTTAAGGCCACAGACACAGACTTTCCTGTGTGTAAACACAGGCTAATGTGATGTCAGTCAGGGCAAAACAACAACCGGCTGTGCAGCCTGAATCAGACTGGATCAGCAGTTCAGCGTGACTCTGTGTGAGGGCCCTTTAACAGCAACATGCACACTAACACCACCGCATGAATGTGCTGTATTAAAAGTCACAACAAGATTAGTGTGTCACTGAATCAGTAGATTACTCACACAAACTGATCCACAATTCAGAGCGATCCATAAAATATGGGATCTCCATCTCAGGATCTCAGGATCTCCATTCCTTCCCAAACCCCCGTCCTACTCTGACAGCATGGACAAAGGTCCCCACAAACAAAAAAAGGTAGTAGTAATATAATCAGCCCTAATCTGCTGCTGTCACGGCTACAACCCTTATGACTCAGTAGGTCCACGTGTACACGCTTGTATACAGCTTACACGTGGACTTTCACACTCAAACAGAGCTCTTAGAGACACACAGACAATGAACTGTGCACACGCTCATTTAGAGGTTAGTTACTCTGAGTTTTCATTAACGTTTCTGTTGTTCCATGTCTAAGATTCTACATGTAGGCTGCGTTTTTACTAATGTATTTCTGTTCAGGTCTGTTGTTCTAAGGCTATCAATATATATATATATATATATATATATATATATATATATATATATATATATATATATATATATATATATATATATATATTGTGAACTCTTTCAAAAGCAACAAAACAAGACTTATTAAAAGTGAAAACAATAAATGTTGGACAATTTTGTTGCTCTAAAGGTAACCTCAAAAAAATATAACAAGCAAACACTGGACTTTAAATCTTCCTGTAACCAACATCAGGTTTTAACCAGTCAGAAAGAAAAAAACGTCCTTATATCATAAATTTGTGGTGACAAGCGGTATTGGACGCATTGTTGAGTGAGTCTCGTTTTGGTTTGTAACGCACCATCTGGACTGTTTGGGTTTTTGACTGACTGACTGATTGATGTGTTTTTCAGCCAACTCAACATCCTGAACTGGCACAGGGTTAGTCAGACAGAGAGAGAAAACTCAAAACGGGTTCTTCACTTTTGTGTATAAATCCACAAGAAAGGCGACAGTGGTGCAAGAAAAACGCAAATGATTTAAAACGCAACTAGCAATGGTTTTAATGCAGGCAGCGCCAATCTGCAAGAAAGGAGACAGAGGTCAAAGACATGACTAAAAACGGAAATGCGGCTGTGTTTAATATAGACAGTGTGATGCAAAATGATTTACCTACAACTGCCTACTTTCCTGGAAATCTCAGTCTTCTTTTCACAGTAAGAAGGTTGTGTGTTATTGCTAAGGCAGGTTAAGATGCCAAATAAAGTAATTTCTTCTCATCAATGAGAATGTAAAAGTAGCATTTACTATCCCTATCACATAAGTTATTTTGGTTTGTTAAGGAAAACACAGCTAAATATTAGCAACCTAAAATTGTAGGGTCCGCCACTCTATTGGCCAAGACAGGCACATTTGCTAAATTTAATTTACTTCTGAAGTCTGCAGTGGGATCTGAGACATCAAGCTGAACAGAACGGTTTTCTGGTTGCAACTTGAAAATCCCTTCTGGAATTCTGGTTTTAGTCGACCTTCTTGTTTATTTTTACAGCTTCAAACTCTGACATTTTTTTGTTCAAACACACAGTGCAAATTGGACAAAGCTGTTTTTCTCCTTTTCTTTTTTTGTGATAAAACAAAACAAACAGAAAAGGTCCAACTGCTACTGTAATTATGTATTAGTATGACAGTAGAGTGGTACCTAAAATATTGTATTTATTAAAGTGTTACCATAAAGACTTTGATAGTCACTGCATTAGATGATGTCTACATGCCATTTTCTTGCTTATGATGTCAGAGAAAAACATTTCAGTCACAAATGTATGGAGTTTGCTAGGACTTTAGCTGGAACTGTTTTGATCAAATGATAAATGAGTTTTTTTTTCTTTTTACTCCATCAATCAGCAAAATGACTGACCCAGAGAAACAGAAATGCATTCTACAGTAAGAGCAGATACATGTGCACAACCTGGAAAACATGCCAGTAAAACAAGATAGAATTACTTGGCATCCAAGGAGTGAAATAGAGGGATATAGGGGAAAAACTGGCTTGTTTATGGGTAGGGATATATATCAGTGTGTGATTATACCAGTGGAATTCAATGCTTCGCATACATCTTGAAGAGATCTGCATTAGGTACTTATTCAAACGATAACAGACACATGAAGTTCAGAGACGCAGCGACCTACAACACGGAAGCAATGGCATTAAGAACTATATTCAGCAGTAAGAAGTAAAATAAGTCCTGCAGCAGATGGCCACAAAGCCCTGATCTCCTCAAGACTGTCAACCTTAAAAGCCTGAAACAACCGAGAGGCAGCCTAAATCCAAAACACAAATGCTGCTCATAAATTGAGTAGACTCACTTTAAGATTGAATTCTTTATAAAATCTATCTACATCTGGTTTGAGTGGCTTTGTTTTCAGAGGCTTCATTATCTGTCCTCACCCACTGCTCAAAGTTACTCTCTTGATTGCAACACTGAGGACACACAAACACACGCATTCATGTAGGCATGTGAAACAGGGCTGTACTTTAAACATGTGCTAAACTGCCGGCAGTCATGTGCCAGTGGCTTCCCGTCCAACAGTCAGATCTCTATTCTCCAAGCACACACATATGCACACTCAATACTTCCCCTTTCACTCGGTGACGAGCCATAACATTTAACAGGAAAACACCACAAAGCTCACCATCTGATAGCACCAACTGAGAAATGTATTTATCTGAAAGTGAAAGCTTCAACTGTTTGTGTCGAGTAACTCTCAATCATCGCTATTATCAGCGGGCAGGAAACCTCAGGGATCACAAGAATCGATGCCACAGGGCAGAAACCATCTCCGATCAGCTGTTTGCAGAAGATCTGCGTAAATTCATTTTATTCCCAACATGTCTGACAAACTTTTCTTATTCACACGGGGTCACAAAGATTTTATATGTCCTACCTGTGCATCACGTTGGCTGATTACAGATGAAGATCTTCTCCTCTTCAGCTCCACACACTTCCTAAGCTTGCAGATCTGGTGGCCAGTCCTGCGATTGAGGCAGCAGCTGCACTGGCCACAGTTAATCTTCCTGAGGCATGGCTCGCACGCCCCACACCTGCTGCGTTTCTTCCTCTCCTTCCTTTCTGATGTCAGAGTCGGGCAGGCGAGCGAGCCCGTCCCTTCAGTCCCCCAGGAACCCGGCGGAGCGGAGAAGCTGGCATCGCCGCACCCGGTCTCTGACTCGGTGTCAAAGGAAAACGAGGAACGAGTGCTTTCCGAGCAGCAGGACAAAGTGGAGCTGCTGTCTACGGAGGAAGTCGAAAACTTTGGCACAGGGTCATACTCTGGCATTGCTGCCTGAGTGCCATCCACAACAAAGTTTGGTTCATGTTTTCCTGTGGCGGGTTTGGTGTTTGCCTCAGTAAGTAGCATAAAGGAGGGAAAGGGCTTCTCTTTTTGTGGCTCTTTATATATTTCACCTTCGTCTTTGGTCTTTCCTGGTGTGCAAGCGTGCTTCTCTAACCCAGCAACAGGCGTTTCTCTTAGATCAGACTTCCCTAGGCTTCTTGGCTGCAGAGAGTCCCGACAGATGATAACCGGAGTACTTCTCGTCACTATAACAGTCTGCACCTTCAGAGCAGCATCGGAGTTAGTCGAAGACCCTGCGAGTTGAGGCTTAGCACCACGAACGGTTGGTTGAAAATTTGTCTTTGCCTGGTTCACAACCTCCAGCTCACATAAATCTGAGGTGGAGAGAGCTTTGGTGGGATATGAGGTAGCTGCGTTGGAGAATACACACACAGGGGACTCAGACTGTGCTGTCAGTGGGTTACAATGAGTTGGATCTGGGGTTTGACTTGTTGGAGTGTTGGTCTGAGTGTCATTTTCCCAAATGTCTTCACTCTCACTACTTCCTGGCTTCACAGCAATTTCTCCCTTCACTCTCATTGTCTTGTCTTGTCTCTCAACCTCCGTCTTTGCTTCCAAACTCTCAACATCTCTCTCTTCGACAACCAACGCCTTCTCATCTGTCCTACTCGCGTTCATGGCCAGCTCTTCACCCTCCTCTTGTTGGACAGCCCCCCCATCATCTTGCATACCACTGCTGTCAAGATGATCAAGCTCATTACCAGGGACAGATGAAGTGTCATTTTTCTCACTGCTGCCCTGTGCCCCCGGGGAGCCACTGCCTGTTAATTCTGACAAGCCAGAGGTGTGATCTCCACTCCCATCACCTACCCGTCCATCACTGTCATCACAAGCTGTGACCTCAGGAGCTGGCTTCAAGTCCCCTTCACTGTTATTGCTGAAAGTCTTTTCATCTTCAGTTATAAGGCTGACACAGCTGTGCTGCACATCGCCTCCACGTGTGTCAGTTTCAAGAGAGCTGCCCTCTGTGGCATCGTTAGGCTCAAGACTTGCCGCAGCTTCAACGCCAGCCTCATGATACATTCTGGGGGGTTCTTTGTTGTCTGGTTTCTCATTTTTTCCATCAGGAGGAGAATTGTTGATGCTGATGCTGGAGGGCTTGTGACTTGTGTTTTGTTGCCGGGATGCAGCTCTTCTCCCACTGCTCCCCCTCCTGCTGTTTTTCCCTCCTGTGAACCCTTTCGGAGACTGGCAGGGAGCAACAGACACTTGCGTTCCCCGTAGGGACTTCCTCGGCCTGAGGGGGTTTTCGGGCACACTGCTCGACCGTCTAAGTCTAGTAGATCCCGTTACATTTCCGGCACGGCTACCTCTGCCAGGGGACCTCCTGAGATCCTTCCCGCTTCCACGTGGACTCCGGCCTGATTTGGCCTGGTTGCTTCTCGAAGTTGACCGTGTGGATTCTGCTGGTGTTTTCTGTGTGTTACAGGTTTGGCCCCTAGTGCTGGTCCCTCTCTGGGCTTTTTTTCTCTGAGCAGGTGTCTGTCTCCTGGTTGGGTTGGTAGGTGCAGGCATGGCTGAGGGTGTAAAGGAGAGGACCTTTGGCAGCCAGCATGGGAGCCAGGTAATTGTTTTATTTCTTGCTCAGAAAAAAAAATGAAAAAAAAAAATCTTAAAGTCTTCTTCTATTATGATGTATCCTCGAATTGTAAATTATAATGAATGTTAGCTGGCAGTTGCAGAGCATCACCTACAAAGACAGAAGGGACACACAAATAAGAAAACAGCCGCACAAAGTTTAAATGCTATAAAATTGAAATAACTTCTTACAGATCAGTTGTTTAAATCCAACTGTATTTGTTTTTACTTTTGCCCCTCCTAAAACTGCCACTCGGATGTGCATGTGCCGAGGGGCTGACGTCAATAAAGCCGTAAACAGAAAAAAAAAGACGAGAAATAATCAGACGAAGTCCATAAAACAAACATGGAGAGGCTTTAACATGTTAAAGGGCAGGCCCGTCGAGGAGAGAGGGCTCTGTCCGGAGGTCGGATCCTGTTTTCGTCTTCCTGGCTGGCGGAAGAGGGGGTTATTACTGTGTAAAAACCGCCCTCAGCGTCGCTCTTTATTATTATTTTGCACTTGACCGCTGTCATTTAAATAACACGAAGCACTGCGCGTCTGGAAACCTCGCTTTGCCAAAGCCCTTACTTACTACTTTGACCCGAGTGCGTTTTTATTTACACGTTTACCGACCGAAATGCTTTACATACCGCAGAAAGAGAGAGAGAGAGAGAGAGGGAGAGACAGTTGCACTGCCTGGACCGCTAATAATACTGCGCTCCAGCGAGACGGCGAGACCTTGTATTGGTTTCCCTCCTCGGTAAATATAGACCGCTGCTAAGTTCATTCCTCTCCCGGAGGTGACACATGGGCATGATACCAGTACCGACAAGCCGGGGACGGGCGCCGAGCAGAACCGCCGCTTTCCCAGCCGCGCTACCGTGTAAAAGTCTTTGCGGAGCACGACGCTACGTTGAAATGTAAATCCCTCTTCTGTCAATCCATTCAGGGCAGCCCCGCTCGCTCTCCCTCCACCAGACGCAGCCCACGGTCTCTGAGCTGGCCGCGAGCTCTTCGTGAGGACTGGAAAACCCGAAATGGAGTACAGACACGTGAACGCAGCAGGACTGTGTCAAAAGTAACCAGTCAATCAAATGAACTCGCAAAGTTTTAGAAACATATTTTTGTTCCTAGTGATATGTCGGTTTATGACACAGCTAGTAAAAAGTTGTTGTTTTTGTTTGTTTGTTTGTTTTGTTGTTTTTTGCGCTCCACAGTTACAGCTTATCTCATAAATGTCAGAAGATACATTGGAGTTTGTGGTTTGGATAGATTTATAACAAAAATAAATAAATAAAATACTGTACATTAAGTGACAATTTACTGCATAACAATGATTAAAGGACAGATATGTTTGTCATATAGTAATAAAATTGAACTGAGATGTAGTATTGTAATACGGTCAGCAGACTCACAGTTCCAGCTGCTGCCGCTAGTTTTGAGGAGCTTGGGCGAACTTGGGGGAGCTCCAAGGAGGATATTTTTTAGATCGTTTAGTCACCCCAGATGGCTGCCATGAGATTCAAGGATTCCTCAAACATGTATGAAAGAATAAAAACAACACCACCGATGTGTTTTCAATAACATTATAACATAACATATATAGCTCAAAAAGAGTTGATTTCACATAATACTCCTCCTTTAAACGTTTATAGCTTCCTCAGATCCAAAGAATCATGCAAAGGAGTAGGATGACGTATGAAATGTGCAGGGACATTTGTAAATAAATAATAACAATAAACTATTTACAAGAATTTGAAAAACCTGTGCAACCAATACTGATGGAATATTATATGAGGGGAAAACTCTGCAAATAATAAAAGTGAGGATGTAAACGCTTACTGAGTTTAAGTTTTGTCCGGATCTATGGTTGACAGCTGTTTGAGTAACGGTCCTTTGCTGATGATGCAGCAGTTTGTCACTCTCCACTTTAGTAACAGCTTCTTGCATGGGGTGGAAAACATTGTTAGCCCTTCCTAATTAGTTTATCTAACAGCTTCCGTTCAGTTTTAGATAAGCCGCTGCTCCAACAGACAACACCATGGCCGACGTGGCCACTGAAACAACAAGAATATTCAGGAGCGCCCCTGCACTCCAAACGACATCAGTCCTTTCGCTGGATGTCCTGTGTCAGTGTGGTGGGTTTTGTGGCTGCAACAATCCGTCACCAGCTCAATGAATCCTTGATTGGACTCTAGAGTTTCACACCAGGTAAACTCTCGACTGTTGCTGCCGTAAACGTGTATCAATTCAGCACACCAAAGCATTCAAGCTTTGTTTACGCAAAATCTGATTTGAAAGCAATGTCAAAAATAAATAAATACATAAATAAATAAAAAATCTGAATTGTTACACTACTTTGAAATAGTGTATTACGAAACCACGAGATACATGTGCATTTTTCTCATAGCCATTATTCTGTATAATTTCAGGTTTTGCACTAAATAACTGTACAAAGCAGCAGCTCAAGTATTAAACGGATATCTAAGTATTTGGAATGCATATTTTGGAAATTAGGAGCTTAAAAATTGATAGATTTGTTGTTTTCTTTTTTATTATTATTTGTTCAAGGAAACATCATTGTTTAGGTAGATAAATACATATGAAATCGTTTAAATAAAATAGCAATAAATAATAGTCAGTATTAACACTATTTGTTTGACTCTCCTAAAGCTCTATGGTCCCGCCCACCTCCGCAACCGGAAACATCGTCTTACGTCACTACCCTGCGACTGTTTATGTCCGGTAGCCGTTGGTCGTCTGAGGGCGAAGGGTACAGATGTTGTAACTTCTCATATTTTGAGCCACTATACCGTGTCTCAGTCACACATTTGTCTTACGACGCAGTCGTCACAAACCGTTCAGTAGTTCGTAGCAATCTTTGTCCCTTAAGTCATTTTGTATAGGAGAAGATGGAGGAAAGCTGTGAAGGTGCAGGTTCTTGTTCCATTAGAAGTTAAACTTCACTATTGACGCTGCTTTGACTGGTTGCTTTCTTGTTCCCATTAGTTTGTAAGTATCTCTTTTTTTCATGATCATTGCAGCTGCCATTTAGTGTGGTCATTTAGTTGAAGCGTCGTGTGGGCGTGGGTGCTAATCACTGACAGTAACTTCACACACATTTCCTATAGCCAGTCTGACTGTTTCGGTCTGTGAAAGCAGCTTTCAACCTTTGGTCAAAGATAAATGAAATCATTCAGGAAGCTTAGTTTCGCTTAAGTTTCAGTTAATATGTTGTGAAAGGTTTGTTATTTCTGGGTGAAGATAATTTTGCAGTTCTGATAGTGTTTTTGATTCGTCTAGATCCAATGGTTTATATTTCACAGTGCTTTCACTGAATTTGGCAGGAATGGATGTGTCAGAATCCTGAGCAGAGAGGATGGCTGCTGTCTCCACACCTTCCCCGTCTAGCAGCAGCAGTGTACCTGCTAAAAGAGATTACTACTGGGTTCGCTCCTTTGTGGCTGGAGGTATGATATAATACTAATCATGTTCAGGACAGTTTTGGGAAGGTTCTATCTTATACAAAATGGTGTCATTTGTATAAATCACTTCCTATATTGCTTTATTGCCCTTTCATACCAAAAAAAACCCTGCAACGTAATACAGGAATGGATATTCATTTGTAAAACTGTATCAGATAATATAAAAGTAGAATAGCACTGAATATGATGAGACTGTCCTTCGACCAGGGTATGGTGATAATCCCAAGTTTATGTAAATTAAAGGGGGAGGGGAGTAGATGCATGTGTTCTAGGGAGATTAATCTAGAATAGATGGAGTTTATTAGATGAAAAGGTCCCAGTTTCCTACATGGTTGTCAAAATGATTAGAAATGGAATGATTAAAAAGAAGAGTGTGGTAAATGAAATCACTGATAACGATTAAACAACTTAAAACTGTGACCAAAAGAATCAGTTGTATAATAAATTTAATGACAGCTGGTTAAAGAGTTCTTCTTTTTGATATTCTTGAAACCAAACTCTTTGACCCTAAGGAATATTTATTTTTTTCCCCTATTTTCATAAATAAGGATAGCCAGTACACAGGATAGTGATGTTCAATGGCTAGCTGCGATTGAGACGTTTATATTTTTATGCATGAAGCATAACATTTTGTTTACATGTTCATGTATGAGTTCTGTTTACAGGAGTCGCAGGATGCTGTGCGAAGACTACCATCGCCCCCCTAGACAGAGTCAAAATTCTTCTTCAGGGCCAGAACCCCCATTACAAACATCTTGGTAAAATACTGACTAACTACCAAACAAACAAATTAACTCCAACAAGTTAGTTTATGACCAGAGTGAATCTTGTGAATTTTCTCTTTAGGGGTATTTTCCATTTTCATGGCTGTACCAAAGAAAGAAGGCATCCTAGGTTTGTACAGGGGTAATGGTGCTATGATGGTCAGGATATTTCCTTACGGAGCCATTCAGTTCATGGCCTTTGACAAATATAAAAAGGTAAAGTGAGTATTTTATCATTAATTCTCTGGTTCAGCATTATGTTTTATGTTTGTGAATGTGTTTCCGTGTAGGCATTATTTTGATGCATTATTGTTGATAATCTCTGCATAGCTGCTGAATAAACGGATTGGGATCTCTGGACACATCCATCGCCTCATGGCAGGATCAATGGCAGGTACTGAGAGACCTCTTATCACGGTGCCCTTGCTTTACTGGCACAGATAGTGTGAACTCCAACTGTTGCCTTTTCTTTTTTTTTTTTCCTAATGTGATCTCATGATCTTTGCTAATGTGTTTTCAGGCATGACTGCGGTGATATGCACCTACCCTCTGGACGTGGTCCGAGCCCGGCTGGCCTTCCAGGTGAAGGGTGATCAACGCTACTCTGGAATTATTGATGTTTTCCGCTCCATTTATCGCAAGGTGATTTACTGTTGGTGAACTTTACTAACGTTAACTAAAATGTTGCATCACATTGTAAGTTTCTGCTTACTCCATTCCACAGGAGGGCGCATCTGGATTTTATAGAGGCCTGTCTCCAACTCTTGTTGGAATGGCGCCTTATGCAGGTGAGTTTTGGTGCATTTATTTTGTTATTCAAAGGCACTTGCAAATGTCATGCATAATGTCCTCCACGTGTTTAGCCCGTCTCTTATTTCTCTCTGCATCCTCCAAGGTCTCTCCTTCTTTACCTTTGGCACCCTGAAGAGTCAAGGCTTAAAGCACTTCCCGGAGCAGCTGGGCCGCCCCTCGTCAGACAACCCGGATGTGCTCGTTCTGAAAACCCACATCAACCTGCTCTGTGGAGGGGTTGCTGGTGCCTTCGCTCAGACTGTCTCGTAAGTGCTTTTCTTAATGGACGTGTTGGATTTTTAAGCTCCGACTGAGTCAAACGCGGTTTCTGGTTTCTGTGTTATAATGGGACTTTCCTCACCAGCTACCCATTGGATGTGGCAAGGAGGAGGATGCAGTTAGGAACTGTGCTTCCTGATTCAGATAAATGTGGGTGAGTATCACTGCTGGTTTGACTTGTCATAGTTTGGTTTTACAGTGAGATGACATCACAACTTTTCTTTTGTGGAAATGGTTGAATATTGATTCAAGAATATTTTCTTAGAATTTGTCATTCTAAATTTACACTTAAAACAGAATTTGTTTACCTAAGTTCTTTAAATTCATAAATATTTGCAAAAGTATCCATAGCCATTTATTTTTTTCCTCCCCTCATATTTTCATGTTTCAGCTACATTGTGTTTTTTTTCTTTTTCACTTAATGGAAACGTTTATTTTTAAGCAAGTTTTTACAAATATGTGCATGAAAAGTGTGGCTTTTCTTTTACATTTAACCCCATTTTCATTATACCTCTAATTAAAAGTCCAGTGCAATCAACTGCCTTTAGCTGTCACTTAATTAATATGAATTCAGTTGTTTTGTGAATGCCTCATAGTTTAGTTAGAGAGTGAAGAAGCATCCTCATGAAGTCCAAGAAACACACCAGACAGGTCAGGAATAAAGCTTAGAAAGTGCTTATAGCAAAGGTTGGTGTTATTGAAGAATCTCACAATTGAACAACTCACAGCGCTCTGTTCAAACCATCATCCGAAAATAAAATGCAGCAAAACTCGAGACCTACCAAGACATTTAAGTGAATTTGTTGAAAGTCCAGGCATCAATGATGCACTCCACTAATCTGACTTTTATTGTTAAAAAAAACAACAACAAAAAAACGCCATAAAACTACAATGTATTGGTTGGTAATTGAACATCTGGCAGAGGTTCATCTTCCAATTGAACAACAACCCTACACATATAGCCTGAGGAAAAGTTGAATGGTTTACTTTGAAGTGTATCCATGATTTATCTATGCATTAACTTTTCTGCAGTAGAAAAAGCAAAAACTTCAGTGCATAGATTTGCTCTTCTGGTAGGGACTGTGTCCCTCACATTTCCAAGTGAAATGTGTTAAAATTTGTGGTTGAAACATGATGCGATGTGTGAGTATCCAAATATTTGAGAACGTTTTATGTTATAAAACAGGCTTAAATCTAAGTAGCACTCTGAGTCCTCAGGCTCCAGCAACATACCGTTCATTCCTGAAAAGGTTCATTGAATACTTTTCCAAACACAACTCATTGTTCTCACTTTAACTACTTCTCTTAGACAGAAATATTAAAGTTTTATTAGCCTTGAGAGATTTCATTTAGCTTCAGAATACGTTTTTAAAGACTCCAAATGACGCCCTGCATACTTGACATATTTGCTCTCAAAACAAACAGAAAATTGTCTTCGATTTTGTTTTATCTCTTATTTAGGTCCCATTGTGATAATAAAATTATGGTTTGTCTTGCATGTGCCCAGATCACCTTTCAAGACTCTGAAGTATGTGTACAACACATATGGTATCAAGAGAGGACTTTACCGAGGTCTTTCTCTTAACTACATCCGCTGCGTGCCCTCACAAGCCATGGCCTTCACCACCTACGAGTTCATGAAGCAAGTCCTCCATCTGAACTAGTCTCCTCCTGAGCCTGAGCCATCAGATCATTGACCCGATCTGCTTTCGTGTTTCGCTCATTCAGCGAGTTCGCTCGGTATGTCTTATTGTAGGTCAGCTCCCCAAAGAAACCAGGAGAGTCAATGATAAAGGAAAAGGAGAACTGTAGTGTCGAACAGAGGGAGGCTGTTATTGTCCTTCATCTGCATCATTACTGAAAACATTTTTGTTTCAAAACATTCTTACGATTTCTTGATCAAGCAGCACCAAAGCAGCCCTGGAATGTTTAGCAAACTCAATCATATTTTAATCATTTATCACAATTTAAATAATTTTAAGCATATATTTTTTCTTTCTGCTGAATGAAAGAATTTACTTTTGTTCTTCAAATTATTTTGAGTGTCATTGTGCAGCACCTCATTTATATCCTTACACTATTTGTTTGTTTCTTTTTAATAGCTTCAGTAAGAGGGAGTAGCTACTGCTAAATTGTGACATTTACGATTTCTTTGTACACCCTTGACTGGGGGCGTATTTAGTTTTGCAATTTGTAAAAATTGTTTTTTTGCTTTCTCAGTGCAAATCAGCACAAATACTGTTTGTGCGTGCCACATGACATTATTATATTATTTCAAAACGGCCTTCCATTTAATTTTCAGATCTTAGATGGAGCAATTTTTGTTTCGGTTTTAAATACTGCTAAACACGTGTTCATGTTTCTTAACATGCATTTAATGTCAAGAGTGAGTCTTGTGTAGCTGTGATGATGTCGCTTGATGTACAACCATAATATTTTACAGGAAACTCAGGTTTAAATTGCACTGAAGCTTTTTATTTATTGCTTGAGCAACATGTTGCCACTGGGTGGCAGTATTGAAACAGGATGTAAATGGTTATCCAGCCCTGCACTCTGCAAACCTCATACATAGACATTACATGCTTGATTTGGCCTGATCAGACACAACTAAACAGAATTTACTGCTGCTGTTTCAGTAGCTATTTGCTATTTAATAATTTAAACCCCAAATTTCAGAGTCGAGTGAGATGGTTTTTACTACCTATTACGTTGTATTGATTAATTACATTTCTTTGACAAAATAAAAAAGAAGAAATTTACAGCTTGATCTAAATTCAGATGAACAGCAAAACAGACTATTTAACTCTTAACAGCGGTCCGTACCTTAGTAGGTTTTTGTTTGTTTTATACTTTGTCTTTAATAATTTTAGGGAGCCCAAATAGGCTTTATATAAGAAAAAGGCTATTGAAGAAATTAAGCTCTTAATTTCCTGAAAACAGGAAAGGTGCTCACTGTTCATGTTTATAATTAACTGCGAATGAACAATAAAGCACAGTGCCTTGCTAAAGTATCTACCCCCCTTTGTTTTTTCCACATTGTTGCGTCACAACCACAAAACTTTATGTATTTCAGCGAGAGTTTATGTCGTACAACAACACAAAGTAGCTTCGAAATTTGAAATGCCTCTAGAACAGTGTCATGGTTTTAAAACAGAAATGTGACAAGAGCGCCATGAATAACGTAACCAGGCCTTGATTCTTTGGTCTGACTTCCTTCCTGCAAACGGAGGAAGAAAAAAGGAAAGTGTTTATCAGAGAAGCACCTGAGACTATTTGTAGTTGGAAAATTATTAGTTGTGTGGTCCACATATTGGACGTTTACAGAAGCGTGACAAAGAAAAGCCAATCCTGAAATAGAGCAATAAGAAGACAAGTTCACTGTGGCCATAAGCAATGCACAACGTAGCAAACATTACAGAGATCAGGCCCAGTTTTTGGACTACATGGCAAATCCATGGCACCACATCACATGACCTCAATTAGAAATCAAAAGACATTTTAGGTAATTCATTGTAAAATAAATAAATAAATGAAAAACTATTTATAATTGTTTTTGTCTGGCTTCACTATCATGTGCTACTTTGTGTTGGTTTGTCACATAAAACCTCAGTAGAAGGTTGTTGACGTTTGTTGTTGCATAACAGAAAGTGAAAAGAGCTCCAGTAAGCATCCATAAATGATTGAACAAAGGGAGACTTTATTATTCATTCATCCAACATAATGAAGTGCAATAAGTATTTTTATTTCACTATGAATACATTTTCATTGTAAGTGTTCCTTACGTCCCCGGAGTGTAATCTCGCACTTTGTTGAGAGTTTGAAGCTGCCGTCTAGGAAACAGAATAAAGTCTGGAGCCTCTGTCTCTTTTCACAGTGCTGCTGTTTCTGAAGATATTCATGGATGTTCTGTGGAGATGCTTTTCAGTCTGTTTGATGTCGCATAAAGCAGATAAAACATTTTGAGAATGACGAATGATTCTCAGTATTTATTCAAAGTTTCATTTGGGTTGCTGAATAACTGATGTGCAACACCATCTCCTTTGTGCTGCACCTTCCGCCTTCTCCGTTTTCCATTTTTCGAACATACGGAGGATTCCTGTTAATCTTTATGTCACAGTTTTATGGCTACCATTACGGCAAGACTGAGTGAAACATTTGCATTTATTTCCCTGGGACAGGAATACACTGCCTGTTGTTGTTTGACAACATCCACTAATTTGACTGGTAAATGAATGAGTGTGACAGAAGACTCATTTCCTTAATATGAGTAAAATCCAGATTAAAAACTATAACTGTGTTTTATTTTTGTCTGCAGAGAAAAAAAAGAATATTTAGCATTTTAATTTATTTATTTATTGGTTATCTCTTACCTTGTAGTGCCAGGTTGGGATGTTTCCCAATAGCACCAAGTTTTGTTTCTGGCTTTCTGCCCCTTCACTTCCTTATATTCGCCTGTGTGTTTGTTTTTCCCTCCCAGATAAATGTACAATGATGTCTTTATACATCTGACACCTCGCCTCACCATAGTTCTGAGTAATCTAAATAGAAAAATCCCCTTCAGAAATTGTGCAGACCCTTTCCTTTAGTCACTATGTCATTCCAAGCTGATGACACATTTATGTCATTAGGAAAATGCATAAGAACTTTTTTTTTTTTTTTTCAGTTTAAGGGTGGAGACACTGTTGACTAGGTGACTGTAATAAATCTCCTTCCTCTTTTGGGCTCATTAGACACTGCTTTAGCATTTTTGAGTTTACATCAGTGAAAGGCAGGGCTGCACCTGAACCAGAGCCTTTCCAGAGTAACACAGCTGCCGGTTCTTCACCTTTCGACGGCATTTGAGCATTTTTGGTCCTGGTGTTTCGTGACCTGCCATGCCGTCGTACACAGTGACTGTTGCCACGGGGAGCCAGTGGTTTGCAGGGACGGATGATTATGTCTACATCACGCTGGTGGGTACAGAGGGATGCAGCGAGAGGACACTGCTGGACAAACCCCTCTACAACGACTTCGAGAGGGGGTCGGTAAGTGGAGTCACTTAAAAGTGGGAGCCGCGTGCCAAATTTTGTTCTTTTGTTTTTTTGATGTTCTGTGCAAACGCATGGTTTAAACGTGAGTGGCCAGGTAGTTGGAAAACAGAGAAGTTGTAAAATAAACTAAAACTTCATATTTGAGGAAGTATTTGTGAACTTCTGGAAATTGCAAAGCCGGTGGTGACACGTCTCTTCTTCTTGCTCATATAGCACCAGGTTATAATTTAAAAAGGGCCATGTTTTGATAGAAAATTACTTGATTTTTAATATGTTTTAAGCACTAGATGTTTTTTTATAATCCAATTTAATTTTATGATTCTTCTCCAGATACATTATAACAAAATGTTTTTAATAATCAGAAGCAGAAATAAAACTATATGAAACCAAAATAGGAACTATAAAAGAAAACTCTTTTTTAGGTTTAGATTAACTGCGCTTTTCAATCCAAAATTCAGCCTGACATTTTATGTCAAGTTCCTTTCGAATTTCTGGGGCTAATCTAAATCAATGCTGAGAGTCAGTAAAACAGACCTGAATATAGGAACCTTAAAGTTACATTGCCACGCATTGCTTCATGGCACAGTGGCAGGAAAATAAGTTTAGGCTTATGTCAGAATGAAGCAGGTCAGACTTAACAAAAAAAAATAAAACATAAAAAAAAACGATTTGATAAATCTCAGAACAAATTGATACACCTATATGGAATAATTAATTAAAAAATAATAATTTTGTATGAAATTTAAAGCAAATTATGGAAACCCTTTTTTAAGATTGAAACTGAAGCAATCCTAGAGTATTGTGACAAGCATAACTGGAGCAACACTCCTCAAAAAAAGATATAAAAAAAAGATAATAATAACAATAAACTGGATACTGGATACTGTTTTGTACACAGTAGTAGGAGTAAACTTTAAGAAAAAAATGGGTCAGGGCATTAGGGTTTCGGTCGTTTCATAGTTTAGATAAAAGATAAGAAAGCTGAAACATTTTATGGAAGTAATTTCATCCATGAATGTCGCCATACTACACACAAATATAGTCAAATGGCGTAGACATTTCTAAACCACATTGTCTTGTCTCGATCTATGCAAGCTGTTGTTGAACATGTTGTTAGACACACACTGCTTTCAAAAATTCAGGTCTGAGATTGTCTTTAACAATTTTCTTTTTGCTTGTTTTAAAAATGCCAGACTCTGAGTGAGTGGGCTCATTTCCACAGCCCGTGTTCTTCACAGTAGCCTCTGTTTAAACTGCAGGTTGACTCATATGATGTGAAAGTTGATGAGAACTTGGGTGATATTGTACTGGTGAAGATTGAGAAGAGGAAATATTGGATGCAGGATGACTGGTACTGCAGGTACGTCACCATCAAGACTCCATGTGGAGATTATGTGGAATTTCCCTGTTTCCGCTGGCTGGTGGACGACAAGGAAGTGGTCCTGCGGGATGGACGAGGTATTTACCCTTCTGTCTGTCTTCAGCAATCTCCGCCTCACTTCACCTGCTGAAGCCCTCATCATGCCTTTGCATCTTTTCTAGCATTTCTGCCTCAGGATGATAAAACCAGTATAGTAAAGCAGCACAGACAAAAAGAGCTGGATCAGAGAAGAAAAGCCTACAGGTAGGTTTGCTTTACTCAAAACATGCAGGAGATCAGGCTGTTGTAATGACATTTATTCTGTTTGTAGATGGAAAGAGTGGCAGCCTGGATTCCCTCTGAGCATTGATGCTAACAGACACAGGGACCTCCCCCGAGACATCCAGTTTGACAGTGAAAAGGGAGTGGACTTTATTCTAAACTACAGCAAGGCGTAAGTAGAGCCATGTGTTCTACAGAAAGGGACCATTTTTCAGTAGAGTTTATGTTGATCTCAGTACAATGAAGCCTACATTTGCATTGTGGGTGTTTTTAAAATGAAAGGTCTTCATGAAACCTTAATCAGATGCAGAACTGATGCCCCAGAGCATGCTTCTATGTTATAAATTGCCTTGGGGAAAAGAAACAGTGATGTCATTGTGTGTTTATCACATGGGATATTTGCATTGTGCTTTTAGCCAGATGTTTCAACTTGCTGACAGGCGTCATAACAAACAACCGATATATAAAAGGATATTGTGAAAAATGTGTGACAACTTGTAAAATTAAAAGTTGAATGTTGACCTGCTTTGTTATTTCAAATGTGTTGCTAGAAATGCTCAGAGCCTCTAATCGACAAAATACCAGAAGTCTAAGCCGTCAGATTTTCTGGGGGGGAACTAGAAGTAAAACTAATTGGGGCCCTGCCATAGCAATGCATAAGGAGGCAATGACAAAGTCACTGACTCCATGCATTGCATGGCAGGCACCTATTAATCTACACCCAATAGAATATCTCTTTATTATTATAGTTTCTTCTTCCGTTACCGTTAATGCGGGTCGTACCGCTGCGAGCCCACCCACAAAAGTGGTATCAAAACGTGCGGCTCGTTCCCGGCATTGGAGCTATTACTTGTGGTGGGATTCGGAGTTACGATGAAAAAGTAAAAAGCGAAAAACCATCAAAAATTTTTCGTCAGTTGGAAACTGCCCAAACTAGAGTGTAACTGACGTTTCGTTAGAGTGTGGGAAGCAGCGCGATTCTGACCCCAAATAAATTTTGAAATCGCCGTCACGCCCACAAACATCGCCCTATCGGTATGAAACTCGGTCATGACATCGATACGCATGCCTGCTCCGGTAAAATGTTTTCGAAATTTTCCTAGGGCTTACGGTTTTATGTCAAGGTGCTTCAGAGCGAAGTCATGCGACAGGATTTTTACACGCTCAGCCAGGTTCACTTCCATGTATTTCTGAAAAATGTCAGACCCCAGCACACACCATTTTTATCTGGTCGCTGTTATTACTGTGATTGATGTACAGATCTGAATCGCGGGACTATCGGAGTCGAAAGATAGGCCTCTCAAATGCTTCAAACGGTTTTCCGATAGTATCACGGTTTCCGAATGGGAAGGAGTTGTTCGGACTGCTTTTTTCATTCAAACTGACTGAGGTGTCTCACAAAGATAGAATTCTTTCTCCACCATTATGTCTCACACACATCACAGGTGGCAGTCAGAGAATCAATTACCATAGCAACGGAACAGAGGAGGGCCAGCTGATTAGGACTACAAAAACGCATCACTGTAGTTTTTACTCTGGCAGAGCTCTGAGGAAGTCGTTGGCCTTTAGAACTACTTGTGTTTTGGGCATTTTATAACTGATTTAAACCAACCATTGTTACAAATGGAGTTAGTATGGCAATTTCAAATTAAGCTTAATGAAAACTTCAAAATAAAAGCTTGAATATTTCTCTGAGGCCTTTCAGAAAAACTAACTGATTAAAGCATTTAGAATTAAGTCTCTCCTTGTGTGTCACACTGACATGACAGTTGACCTCCTCTTTAGAACTACAATTACTGAAGGTCAGAACTGCAACATGGCGGAACTGTCAGTTACTACTGAGGAGGAATGAGCTGGCCTTTAGAACTACTTGTGTTTGGGCATTTTATGACTGATTTTAACCAAGCATTGTTACACACAGCATTAGTGTGATATTTTAAAATGAAGCCTAATGAAAATTTCAAAATAAAAGCCCTGACATTCTTTTATATCATGTAATTGCTCTCTTGGGCATTATGTGACTTTTTTTAACAAAGCCACTGTTGCACTTGGGATTAGTTTGGCAATTTAAAATGAAGCTTACTGAAAATTTCAAAATAAAAGCCTTAAGATTCATCTGTGGCTAATGCAGCGCCGCAAGGCGCTGCAATGATATTAGCTTGCATTATCGTTTTCTATCAAGTTAGGGCATTAGCATTAGCATTTTACCTTAAATGAGGTATTAGCTATTTCCCTTACTTATTACCCATGTTTAGTGTCCTGAATGGTGTATGCCAGGCTTGTGACTCTCCACATGCTATTGATTACATTGCAGCTTTCTTTAGCATTGATGCTAATGTTTAGAAGGTGGGTCGAAATCGACGGGCACACTTTGGCAGGGCCCCGGTTAAATTTCTTCAGGAATTTTCTAGTTTTAAATAATATCAAATAGATATCAGTAAATTAAGAATCCTGTTGATGTCGTTTCAGAATAGAGAACTTGTGTGTGAACAGCTTCATGAACATGTTTCAGTCTTCATGGAGCGACTTTGCTGACTTTGAGAAAATCTTCGTGAGAATAAAAAACACAATCTCAGGTCAGACATACTGTCTGTTCTTCTCTGTATTTGCATGCTATGCTAATCTGTGCTACTCTATACTTTATGCTCTACTATGTTAGGCTGTGTATTCTAAATTACAATTAATCATGATATGTTTACGTATATTATGTTCCATTACACTACACTAAACCATTTCACATTAATTAAAGTCATTACACTACTTTGTACAGTGGTATATTTTGGGTAATGCTAACATAAGCTATGCTTTGCTATGCTGACATTTTATACGATGCTACTGGGTTTTTTTTTTCAAAGTATATTATCAATTCAGGCTTGTGATGAGGGCGTGCTCCATGTGCCATGTCTTATGTTAAGTAGTGTTATGCTACGCTAAGCTACATTGGGACTATTGTTTTAGATGATGCTATAACAAAGTGCTAGGATATGTTACTTTAAGTTATGCTAGGCTACAATAACTTCAGTTATATTATGTTCATTTTATGTGAAGTATTTTTAAAAGTTTTATGTGAAGTTATATTTTATGTAATTTTACATGATTTTAATGCACCACAAAATGCTATGTTACATTACAGCAACTTTGTTTCTGTACTGTGTGACAATATGTTGTATGACGCTATTTTTTATGAAGTTATATTCATCATTTTATGTTTTATAACCTTACAGTACACGGCGCTGTGTCAAGTTATGCACAGCGTCGTGTGAGTCTGTGTCATTTTAAGATTAATTATGTGTATATAAAGTTCAGTAAAACTGAATATTATTGAGAAGTTAATTTGTTTCTGTTAATTATGATTTTCAGATTACACCCAATTAAAAAACATGAGACATATCAAGGAAAACATTTTAGTACAGCAATGAGGGCTTCATAAAAAAGCATATTTAATAGCTGTTTAAAAATTCATTTGGTTTGCCTGCGTTTCAGAGTATGTGATGCAACATTGGAAAGAAGACTTCATGTTCGGGTATCAGTTTCTGAATGGTTGCAACCCGGTGTTGATTAGCAAATGCACCAAACTCCCTGACAAGTTCCCTGTCACTAACGAGATGGTGTCTGTTAGCCTGGAGCGGGACTTGACCCTGGAGCAGGAACTTGAGGTTGATGTTTCTCAGTTTTTACTAATCTTTTTGGCCTTCCTTTGACAATTGTAACTTTTTGATCATCTCAGCTGGAATGCACTTTAAAGCAGTGTTCTGCTTCCAGGCAGGGAACATATTCATAGTTGACTACGAAGTGTTAGAGGGGATTAATGCAAACACCACAGATCGCTACACGCAGCAGTACCTGGCAGCTCCAATGTGTCTTCTGTACAGAAACCTACGGAACAAGATCCTGCCTATAGCTATACAGGTATAGCGAGCTTGGGCCACTGTGAGCTATTTCAGCTCATTCCTTCCTGTCTCTGAACTCAGGCTTTGTCTTTTTCAGCTTGGCCAGGATCCAGATGAAAATCCAATCTTCCTCCCCACCGATGGTCAATATGACTGGCTGCTGGCAAAGATCTGGGTACGATCAGCTGACTTCCAGTACCACCAGAACGTCACACACCTGCTCAGGACACACCTGATGACAGAGGTGTTTGGTATCGCCATGTTCAGACAGCTCCCAGCTGTTCACCCGGCATTTAAGGTAAAAACACTGTCGGGGATAATTTGTTGATTGATAAATTTATTGTTTTATCGATTGCTTATTGTTTTTTTTTTTTTATTTGTTCTCAGCTACTCATCCCGCACATTCGTTATACCATCGCAATCAATACAAAGGCCAGAGAACAGCTCATCTGTGAGTGTGGGATCTTTGACAAGGTTAGTTTCTGGACATTGAAATAATGTGGAATAAGCACAACATCTGTCCAAAAGCAACAAGAGAAAATAATAAGACGGTGGTTTATTTCCAGAACTGTGCTAAGTACTAAAACCACACTCTTCCAAGGAGAGTGTGTTGAATTTTGTTTACAAGTGTCTCTTAGTCACAGGCTACATATTTTAAAGTAGCAAACTTTAAAATATGGGGAAAGTAGAAAAATTACAGTTTACAGTTCCCGAAAGACAACTTAAAGAAGAAAGAGTGGCAAAATTATTATGTTTTCTTTTATTATAAAACAGATTTACATAAACTTACGAATCTCAGGGAGTTAGAGATACTGTGCAGCAAAACTTGTGGATGTTAGAAATTTAGTTGCAGGATTTTCATTCTTCTTCTTTTTGGTGGGATTTCATCAAATGAATCTATTACATCAGGTATTTCACAACATACCTGATGTTGGCCAGTCCTAACACTTTATTTATAGACAAATATATTAAATCTTTATGATTATCTGCTTACAAATTCCAGGTGTTTAGAAATGTTTCTCTATCATCCTGATCGAGTTGCAGAAAAAAGTCTGTACGACGATATAAACAGCATATTTTCAAATCAGACTAGCTCAGCAGATTCAGCTGGATATTTTGGTTTAGAGCCAAAAGTGTACATGAAACAAAAAGAAACAGTATTTATGAATTGTTAAATCAAAACCATTTATGCCTTTAAGATGTTTTCTTATGTGCTCTATCAAGGCCAATGCAACCGGCGGAGGTGGTCACATCCAGCTTATCCAGAAAGCCATGAAGACGCTGACCTTCAGGTCGCTCTGCTTCCCTGACATGATCAAGAGCCGCGGCATGGACAGTACGGAGGAGCTGCCCACCTACTTCTACAGGGATGATGGCTACAAGGTGTGGGAAGCCACCAAGAGGTGAGGAACAATTTTCCTTCCAGTCCAAAAGTCCTTTTGAGGAAACAAGTCATAAGGTGAATCGTGTATGCGTTGGTTATGCGATTTAATCCTCTTATTATTTTTCCTGGCAGTTTTGTCTCTGATGTGATCGGTATTTACTACACCAGTGATGAGAGAGTGCAGGGAGACGAGGAAATCCAGGCCTTCGTCAAAGATGTGTGCAGCTTTGGGATGCAGGACTTCGATCACTGCGGTGCGTTCACAAACAAACAAACGGTTGCAGAGCTTGGAGACTTGTGGTGACATTGCCCGAAAGTCGGTGTCGTAACGTCATCCGGTAGTTTATCATCATTTGTGCAAGGGCTTGCAAAATATTTGAGTGGTTTTGTAAAGACTGCTGTCTCAATTCTGTTTGCCTCCAATCTGTCCACAGAGTTTCCAAAGTCTCTGAAGACACGTGACGAACTGATAGAGTACCTGACTATCATTATATTCACTGCTTCATCCCAGCATGCTGCCGTGAACTTTGGACAGGTGGGTTGTTGAAGAGTTTCTTTTTACTTAAAAAAAAAAAAAAAGTAAAGACAAAAAGAAAAACTGATTTTCCACACATTTTGCTTCTTTGTATGCAATGTGTAGTATGACTGGTGCTCCTGGATCCCCAATGCCCCTTCTACCATGCGGAAGCCCCCTCCGAAGGAGAAAGGGCAGGTCGATGTGAAAATGATCATTGAGAGCCTTCCTGATCGTGGACGGTCCAGCTGGCACCTGGGAGCCGTCTGGGCCCTCAGCCAGTACCAGGAGAATGAGGTTCGCAGAATACACAAGCTGCCATTTAAGCTGCATAGATGGGAGAGCTAAAATCTACATTTAAAGATGAATTAAAGAATATAGATTTATTTATTGCTGCGTGCCTTTTGCCTAAATAAAGTTTCTTTCTATGCAGCTGTATCTGGGTATGTATCCAGACGAACACTTTATTGAGAAGCCAGTGAAGGACGCCATGGGAAAATTCAGGAAGGAACTGGCAGAGATAACCAGGTCCATCAAAAGGAGGAACGAGGGAAAGAAGCTGCCATACTACAACATGTCTCCAGACAAAATCCCAAACAGCGTTGCTGTTTGAGGAGCAACGCTCACCTGATGGATAAATTATCTTTCTGTAAATTAAGGAGCAGAAGACACTAAGGTTTCTGCAACTATGGAAAAGATTGATTTTATCATTTAGATTTGTCTGCAGTGTGAACATGATTACAGATGTAAAAAAAACAGAAAAACATAAAGGGAAGCCTGAGCTGCTGTTTGCAGGTAGCAACAAATCGACCAATCAGAGGAGTGTGCCGTGGAAATATGGATTCCTCAAAAGGTTTAACTGCTTTTAATCGCTGTTACTTTCATATTTATCACTTTATTTATCTCAGTTTTCAACATAGCTCACTGTTAAGGATTGCTAATCACACTTCTGTATCATAACCCTATTTAAAAAAAGATAATGCAGTCTAGTGACTTTGGAGGTATGTGCTCTTCAAATAAAGCTATCGGTTTTGTGTGTTAACTTTATGAATCCAGTTTGCCTGTATTGTGAATCATTCCACAGGGGAAAATGTCCCATTTATTTTATATTCTGAATTAACTCTTAACAAATTTAAAGATAATGAGGCCATGTCACCAAGAAGTTTGGCTAAACAGTTAAGACCATATTATAAAGCCTATTTGCAGGGAATTCAGTAACTCAGTACAATCTGCTGGACTTCCTTAAATAACTTAATTGGCAAAATATGACCAACAGAATCTGACTGGATTGTAAGAATATTATGACTGAGCTTGAAAGTGTGCATTTAAAACTCAATGAATTACATTGATTTGATTTATATGTCTGTAAGCCAAAGTTGAATTTGACCCGTTTGTTGACATAAAATCTGTTGTACATTGGTGATATATAAATAATTTAAATATAAAGGAATTGATCTATCATTGTCAAAACTCGGTTTGAATAGATTTCTTATGATTTCAGTAAAAAAAAACTCCACACAATTGAATCACAAATGCAGTTCTTTGCCATAAAGCTTAACCACGTACTGCTTGATTTTGGATAATGTGGATTTTCTGTCAAAATTTCTACATTTGGTAGAGATTAGGTGTGAATATAGCATGACCCATGACAAATACATTCAGAAATTGAATTGACGTAATTGAAAATAACCCCAACCTAGTAGATACCAGAAATGTGCTCCACATATAATAACTGAAATAATTGGGTTATGAATCAACAAGCATCACTGATATACATACAATGTTACACAACACTGATTGCAACATCAATAAATGCTGTTGCAATCAACAAGTCAGTGATGAGATTAAATTGGAATACAACAAATAGAAAATATATTTTTCTGCCCCCATAAGGGCTCATTAAAGACGAGATGCATGTAAGCCAACATTATCTATTTAGATAAATTCTGACTAAAAAACCTCAATGAAGAGAAATTGCAACCCTTTCGAGCATTTATATGAGCCGCACAAATCCCGTTAGCTTTACAAGAGCAATCAAAACCACACAAGTGAAAAAGACCCAACTTAATTTTTATTTGGTTGTTCTTTTTAATTCTACATATTTGTTCAAACATTGTAAATCAACTCAAAACACATCAAGATTTCTCTTAAAAACTTACACACTTTTACCAAACTCTTTACAGTTACTATCTCAAAGCAAATTCACAGACAAAAACATGTGGAATGATATAAGACAGGAGAGGAAAACAGTCATATATGTTCAAGTCCAGTCAGTAGTAAACAAATGGAGCTTTTTATGCAAGTTCCACTAGTCTCGGACATAATCCAGTTTTATGAAGAAAAAACAAAAAACAACAACAAAAAAAAAACAGCCAAACAAAATAAAAACAGCAAGGGACAAGATCAAGAGAGTTGAGAGTAAAATATTTAGGTTGAAAGAGTAAGAACTCAGTTTCCCAGGCATAATTTATGAACAATAAGCAAGAAATTTGTCAAGAGGCAATAATAAAACTTCTGGCTTTTCATGCTTATCTGACAAACTGAACCAATTTAAGTCAAAAGCAAATGACTATCAAAGAGAAATTTACATTGAAACGATCAACTTCATGAAAGGAGCCAGTTCCTGTGAGTTAAAAGTACATGGAAACCACAAAGTTGACGTTTAATCGTCTATCTCAGGGAAACTGCAGGTCAAGTCTGAGGTGATCTAATTTCTAAAAGTTAAATGTTGTGGCTTTTAGCTCTGGTTGCATATTTAAAACAAGTTCTAACAACTGATTTTAAAAGACGAGAGAGAGAAAAAAAAAGTCACTAAATATATGAATAAAAAACGGTGCAAAACGCAAGTGCCAAAAAAGATTTTCTCTTGTACATGCCTGGAGAAAAAAGAAAAAGAAAAAGAAAGAAAAAGAGGACAGATGCAAGTTGCGTCTATGATAGCAGAAGGGTGGGTTTCAATGGACAAAGTGTACCCTATTTCTCATAAAAATAAATACAAGCACAAAAAGAATTACGCTTTCCACCCAGAGGACACCCTAACCTTTAAACACCTTTACTTTAGAGTAAAAGAACAACAACAGAAAAAAACTTAATTGCACTTTCTTAAATCTGTCTAATTGCACAGAGCCTTTTGGGTATTGAAGATTCTGAGAAGTGTCTCTGGTTCTTAATCAAACCTGACAGCTCCCCTGGCTCCAGCTTTCTATTTAAACAGATCTTAAATCACCATGGGCTTGTACATAAATAAAGTATGTTTTCTCACAAAAAACAAAAAACAAAAAAAAACTGTGCTTCTAAATTATTGCTGCTGCAAAGCAGTAACTCATCTTTATTGGTCACAGATAGGACACTGGTATCAGTGACAGTTTGTAAAAATATTATTTGTTGTTTGAATGGCTGTAAAATCTTGCATTGTTGAGTTTCCACAAATGAAAGAAATGGAGCCTCGAGAAATCAACTGCTGCCTGTTTCGCAGTGCAATTTCAGCTGCGCCCCAGCAGGTGGCGACACAGCCAGCTCATTATTAACACTCAAGTTTCCAACACAGGCTGCAAAGGTAAAGATTGTTTCAGAGGAAAATAGAGTGTCAAAGTAAGGATCCCCTTTATACCAAATAACAAATAACAAGTCGCTGGATGTAATGTGATGAAAACCACCCCACAAGAAATCATAGGCTTAATGCTGTCTGTCTGGTGACATAATACTAAAAAAAGACAAAATGGAGCATGTGAGTGTCTGGAAACAACTCAACAGCAATTTGTCTATTTTCTCCAGTCCTCTAAAAACTCTCTGTAAAAACGGATATGGGTGGAATCTTAATGCCCTGTCCTGCAGAGGCGAAAACGAGGCAAATGCTAAAAAGCCACATTAACAATCTGTTGGGTTCTTAATCAGAGCAAGCTGTGAAGGTTTAATTAATTCTGGGCTGCACTGTGGAAGCAACAAAAGAGGAAACTGAAAACAGTGAGCTGTTCATTTCTCAAGGCGTGAAGTGGTAACGTCTCATGACTAAGCAAACACATCAGCTCACATTAAAAACTGCACATGGAATATCACGCTGTAAATACTGTCATTCACAAGATATTAAACCCCAAAAACAACAAAAAGAAAAAGTAATGCTGTTATACTCCTGCAGGCTCCCATTACCTTCTCAAGACATGGAAATTATTCTTGCAATGTCCAGTTAATAGTAAAAAAAATAATTTTTTTTCATTTTATTTATGTTTTTAATCATTTTTAGAAAAGATTACATTCTCAAAGCCTTCAAAAAGTTCATGTGTTGGGGGCAGAGGAATGGGAGTTTGACCCTTTCCATTTCCTTCAGCAGGTTTCTCTCCTTTTCCCCACCTTAGTTCCTTTTTTTTGCCATCGAAGTGAAGGGGCAAGTCTATAGGAGTATGTGCATTTCAGAAAAAGTTTCTGTGTGCTCTTCCCAAGGAACAAAACAAAAAGATTTAAGTCATCATCCAAGAATAAAAAGGGAGGACAATTAAAAGGGAGGAGAGGAGCTTCGAGAAAAACTAAAAAGTGCTTTAATGCAGTCAGACTTGAACTGGTGCAGAGATGGCAGTATGTAGAACGCTCCAGAGGTGTATGGCGGTGTACTGATCCAACACTTACAGGAGGTAAAAGCCAACTCCAAAAACATCGAAGATGAACTTCCAGGGAGTCTTTGTGTCTCTGATCTGCTCATCCAATGGGGAACATGAACAGTGTGTGTGCAGAGTGCCAAGCTCCAGGCCTTGTGTGACATTTATAGAAGTCAGTACAAACAGTCCGGTCCTGGGGAAGGAAAGGTCAGAGTGTGGATGGAGAGTGCAGGTGGATTCAGGAGAGGACAGTGGTTCAGGTCTACCATCAGAGGAAGGGGAACGTTGAGCGCTACTCTTACTGCAAGAGTAGGGGAGGGCTTCTGAAATGAACTCTGTGTCAGACATGGAGGACCTCCATACTGTATTCTTCTGTCTCTGTGTACTGGGAGGAGTTTGTGTCCGACTGGGTGGGGGCCAGCGCCTCCTTGCTCTCCAGGCTCGGCTCCATGAGCGGGGGCTTCTCCAGCGCCACCTTTTTACAGGTGTCCGGCCGGTTCTGCACGTATATGACACGGTTGTAGGCCTTGAGTCTCTTCCATAGATGGATGTAGACCTTGCACTGGACGTACATAAAAACCAATCCGCCCGTGAAACCGATGGCCACCACCACCAGCTTGGTCCAGAAAGGCCATTCCAGGATACCTGAGGATGACAACAAAAGGGAATCGTGTGCAAGTCAAGCAGACGGCAATAAAAGGTGCAAAAAGTTTGGAATACATATATACATATATATAATAAACCAAAAAAGTGGAAAGTAGAACATTTTTTATCTATATATACTCGTTTTCTGAGTATGTTCTCAGAGAAAGAATATTAACGAGAAGATGCCAATATGCTCAAGGTAACTCTGGGGGAGCTGCAAAGGTCTCCAGCTCAAGTCTGAAGAACATAACCATCAGTACGTCACTCTACAAATATGAGAGTGAGTTGCAAACACCTCTGTAGTTTGCAACAAGTCAGCCTGCTTAGAGGAGACCAAAACTAAACTGTCTAAGAGACATGAACAAGCGAAACATAAATCCTCCATCCTCAGCACATCATTTAGACATTAAAACATGAATGAAGGTGGCGGCAGCATCATGCTGTGGGGAGGACTGGTCAGCAAAATGGGACGACATAAGACATAGCACAGGGTCTCAAGCAAAGGGTGGAAGTTCACCTTCCATTAGGACAAAGTAGCTGACAGGTTAAAAGTGGCCCTGAACTATATTTAATCAATCTGTACAAATGATTGAAAGCTCTCAAACTATAACTGGTTGAGTTTGAACTACTCTGCAAAGAAGAAAAGAGTAAATGTGGATGTGCAAATATGTTTAATACAGACCCCCAAAAGACTAACAGCTGTTACTGTGATAAAATGTTAAGTTTTATCACAACTTATTATATATATATATATATATATATATATATATATATATATATATATATATTATATATATATATATATATTATATATATATATATATATATATATAGTATTGGTTTGTCATATTGTATCCATAACATGTATTGAAGTTTGCAGTTCCATTCTAACAAAAAGTTAAATTGAACAAAATGAACAGTAATCAATACATTCGCCTTGCATTGTAGTTGTAAACATCAAAGGAACATATATGCAAGTTGCTGAGTTTCATAAAGAACTAGTAAAATCTTACAACTCTTGATCATTTTCTCAGCATGCAGGGTTTAAGGACTAGAGCTGCCAGGATCGAATCCTTATTTAAAGGGGGGGGGGGGAAAATCTACAGGAGATGTTATACATACGTTTATTTTATTATAAGGTTTCGACAGATTTGAGTTTCAACCAACCACTAAGACAGATTAAATCAAAAGCATAAATTTAATATTGTCGAACAGCCGGGTGTCTGACTTGACCCAATTTTAGCAAAGATCTGACTTTGGAAATATAAAATTTGGGATTTGTGAATGCCACTCCTATATCCTTATCTTCATTTCCAATATTAAAAGCTAAAAAAGGATGTTTTATTGGATGAAATACCAAAAATTAAATGAGAAGGATAGAGTGAAAGGACTGAATAGTATTTATTGTAGATTTCCTACATTATAAAAGTATTTTGTTTGCCCTTGGCATAGTTACAGCATTTCTGCTTATTTATTTGACTCACACATGCAGCCTTAGGGTGTTTACACAATTGGAGAACATAAACATTTGTCAAAAATAATACACAACAGAGAACCTGAAATATTGGTCTTCTACAGCACAGCAAGCAAGGATGTAAAGCTTCAAGATGGAGTTACTGAATCTCATCTTTGCTGATAAAATATATTAATTAAAAGGCAATATTTACCTTACTTTTCTCTTTTGCAAAAAAAGGTGCACATATTTGCAAACAAACTATTTTGCCTTTATATATTTATTTTTTAAAATGTCTTTACTGAGATCAAAGCAGAATCCATCTCAGTTCCATGTTTGTTTGGAGAAACCCGATTTTCATTCTGATGTTGTTAAAAAGTTTAATTATGCAAACCCACAGTAGGAAGACAAGCATGATAACTGCACGATTCAAGCTGAAGAGAAATGTCAGGCACTTTATTATACATCTTGCTTGATGAAAATTTGTGAATAAAGAGAATTATTGAGTGAAATTACGTTTGCATGCTCTGATGAAAACCTCTACTACATATTCATAGAAGACAAATCAGTGTGTTCTTCGACTTTGTCTGGATTCTGCTAGGAGAGATGTTGCTTACTCTAAAATTAAGACAGGAAAAGGTAGAAAGAGGAGGAAGAGAGTGTAAAGTGTAGCTGGAAAACAATTGGATATAATTGACAAAAAAGTTGACGGGAAAGAGGAAAAACAAAAAGCACATTCTGAAAGTCAAAAGGCCAAAGTGGAAATGTTTACCTGGGATTCTTTGGGCTGCATGAGTAAAGAGAGAGTCACGCATTACAAAACACAAAAACAGATTTCCAAAATTAATATTAGGTCAAACAGTACAGTGGTAACATCTGAGAATGTGTTTCATCAGGCAAAACCTGTTGCATCAATAAAAATTATGAGCAAATGTTTTAGGGGGCTGAACTATGCTCAAAGCTGGTCATCGCAGCTTTGAGCAAGTTAAAGCATAAAAACAGCAGCAGAGGAGCAGAACTGGTGAGAAATTGCTGTACATCACCATGGTGACTGAACCCGACAGTCCTCAGAGACTTGGACATTTCTGATTCATCAGGTTGAGCTTAACAAACAGCCTGCTGCTCCATCTGCACACCATCTCAGAAACGGTGTATGGAGCGATGAGTAACAGGAGACGTTCAGGCAGCCAAAGCCATAATGGCTCTGCATTAATGCATCCATCTACATTTTAAGTCCTGATGGTGCTGTCAATTAAGCTGAGTGCTGCTGTCTATTTGCTCACAATGGATGCAGGAAGCAGCATATCAAACATGTGAAAGAGGTCCTGACCTGCTACTTTATTTGATCAAGTTTCAAATAATTGAGAAACCCATTTCACTTCATTTTGCACAATTATTCACTGTTCCTAGAGAAATTCAGCTTCACTGTTATTATAGGACAAAGCTACCCACCTTTCTTTTTTCTTTCTTTTTTTTTTTTTTTAAATCAAGAAATTAATAAAAAAAAAAGTTTAAAGAAATGTTTTCAGAGAAATGTTTTGGCTGAAAAGTTACCACAATTGAAGCATATTCTGAAGAAAAGAGCAAAATCCAAAAACAAGGTCATGGAGATTGCTTCTCTTAAAATCTCTCTTTTACTGTAAAAGCCGACTTTACACTTACTGACATGTGCTAATCTAATTAGACATTCATTTTAACTGTGGCAAATTTTAATGAATTAATTCAATTTCAATTACTCCATGTTACTCTAATTTGCAACTAATGTTAGCTATTAAAATTTACAGATACATTTTTCACTTGATTGGTAAGCAAGTCAAGAAAAACGAAAAACGACTTCTTCAACAAATCTGTTTATTTTTATAACTTTTAAACATTAAAGTCCCTTCATTTTTCAACACTATTTTGGTGAGGTAAGTGGTTATTATGGGGCAAAACTAATAATAATTACACTCAACTAGTTTATACAATTTTATACAAAAGCAAGTTTTAGATAAAACGAAGAAATATTCATATAAAAGAAAAGTGAATTTCTTTTTACTTAAAGATGCTGCCTGTTGCCAGATTTGATCCAGTGCTAAACTAAAGCTAACAGCAGCTATCAAAATGACCTGCGTCCTCCTCAAAATGTTTTTGTTTTGTTTTTTCCCCACATGAATTATCACATTTGCTGTATGCCAAATAGTTGGCGAGCTGCTTTGTTCAGCTTTGGTAATGTACATGCATGAGTCACGACGACAGATGTAATTTCCCCTGGCACACACAGATGGTGTGTAATGAATGCTCAGGAACACATGCTCACAAGTCATGCCACATTTGTCCTTGTGAGGATGCTGTGCTGACTCAGTTTCTTCCCGTCTCCCCCAACTCACGATGAACTGCCCTTACAAACAAAACCTCTAAACAGAACCCTCCCTAAACAGTTAAGTATCTTTCCCTTCACTAGTATCAAAATAAATATGAATACACATGTTTTCAATTACCACTAAAAAGATATTTATCTCTGTTGTGATTCTGCACATGAATTACACACAACTCTGACCACAAGGGAGGCTTTCATGCTATCTTTAGTCTTGTAAATGCACGAGTGAGTGATTTGTAGATTATGGAAAATCGTTACTGAATGGTTCATTCAACACAGTGCATGGTCTAACACAGACATTTATTGAAGATTAAAGCAAGTCTTTAGCATGTGTATGTTTTTTTTTTTGTATGTGTGTGTGTGTCTGCAACTCTGCTGACCGCTTTTAATTTCCTCTGCCGTTCTGTCGATGAGGACGTAGAGCGACCAAACCACACAGGTGATTGCGATGACGTGGAAGGTAACTGAGCACATGATCTTTCTTCTCTCGCTTGCCGTCATCTGAAGTTTCTCCCACTGCAGCAGATGGATAAGAATATGCAGACAGAAAGCAGATGCATCCTTTTAAACGTGACACTTTTTGGCGATAAATACTGGATGTGAAACGTTCAGCTGCTGAGAGGAAGACCCGAGCGGCACGGCCTTTCTTCGCGAGGTTAATAAGACACAGAAAGAAAAGTGGCACGCTGCAACCCAGCTTACTGGGGAGCAGCCAGCTGTTTGCCAGGCAGCTCTGCTGGGAAAGAGCCCAGCAATTAAAAAAACAAAACAAGAAAAAAACGTAAGTGCAATCAGATTATTGCTGTAAATAACTGCTGTGCTTTATCAAAACACCCAAATCCATTACTCCAGTCATGAAATTGTCCAATTGCAGGGTAGGTTTCATTAAAAGCGTGTCGCAGCACGACCTAAATCCTCAGTTAAAAGACACCTCACGCCGTGACCATCATTCCCATTTTGTCGTGATCTTCTCTTCACGCTTCTGTGTGAAAAACATCAATATTCACCCATGGGGTTGAGGAGCTATTAGAAGAGCAGCATTTGTTTAAGGCCTTTTGTGCAGTTAATGAGGGGTGGAAGAATTTTAATTAGAGTGTCCGGCTATCTTCAGGCCACAGCAATTGATAACAACCTCTCAAAGATGTATGCTTCCTCTAAGCCATTTCAAATGAATCATTTTCCTCCCTTACAGAGCCCTGCTTCAAAGCACACAGTCATGGTCGTGTTATCTGTGTGACAGATTGGAGACGGTTCTTCAGCTTCACGGCTTGCCAAATTAGTAAGAACATTTGGAAATGGAGCCAGAACAAAACCCTGAGTGAATTTATCAAAGAAATGGAGCGAGGTTCCGTTGGCTCTTCCTCAAATTAATGCAAACACAGTCAGTCGCACCTTGCGCAGTGGTTTGAGCTTTGTCTCCATGATGAACTCATATTTGCAGAGCTCACAGCAGCGGGTGTCTGAGCTCTTGATCCACTGCTGCAGACAGCCCTGGTGGACGAAGCGCAGACTCCCTGTGCAGTGGCACGGTGTGATCAGAGGACTCTCGTCATCTCCTTCACAGTGACAAATCCTGTGAGAAACAAAACATATCCGGTCAACACATAACTGGAAGAAAGTCAACTGACAAAAAGAAGGCAGAGGGCAAGGAATCGAAATGAGAATCCAAAAAGATAGACTCAAATATGCAGAGTGCCATCTCAACATAGACTGCTACAATTTTCACAATTTAAAGGTTTTTCTTAAACAACATGTCTGAGGAATTATTGGACTGACTGGACTTATTTCTGAATATTGATACATCCAGACAATACCTGGATTGGCAACAGGTATTGCCAATCCAATACCTGTTGCTTCACACTGCTGGGCAGATGGCAAAAAGAAATGTAAAACACTTTTCCCTCATAAAAATCCCCCCCCCCAAAAAAAACCAAGATGCTTGACTCTATGGAATATTTCTGACTGTGAAACCTGACATGGGAAGTGAAGAAATGCCATGCATCACTCCTATTGAAGAAGATGTGCTAACATGTAGCATGTCTGTTCAGCCCGACTCTTCACTTGAACACTTTCTGTAAAGCTCATCGAGTGTGAATATACCATCACAAAACTCATTGAAGCAAATGCATGTCTCATATGAATAAGATTAAACAAGGAAGACTTGTTTGATTCAGAAAATACTTTCACTGAATATCCTTTAATCTGGATTACATCGGAAATACGATGCATATTTATGATTTACATCAACTCTGTGGCTCAAACCCTATATCTATATATATAGCATTTTGGTTTGTGGCACACTTCACATGTTAGACTGCAAAAAGCGAAGGAGACTGCCATCTCACTCAGGAGCTGAGAAAACAAATTATTGACTAGTTTGTTGAAGGGAAAGGATGTAAGACCATCTCTACACAGCTACATGTTCCTGTGACTATGGCTGAGCAATCTACATGGATGCAAGAGGAAAATTGATGGCAAATTGAATAAAATAATAGTGGTAAGAAAGCCAATAACAAGAAATCAGAGGGAAATTCCAGAATCAAAGTTCATTAGCATCATATTGCATCTTTTTTAGTTTCAGCTAAAGTGGACTTAATGGACACTAAAGGGGAAACAACAGTCTGGACAGCAAATCGGAAAGGAAAAATGCTGTAATTGGCCAAAATGCATGATGGCAGGTGAAAAAGCTTTTAGGATACAGTCCTTTGGCTATACTAAACAAAACTGGAGGTTTTTGACCAATCACAGCTCCATCTTCAGCTAATGGCCCTAGAGTGAAACATGAAGAAGGCTTCAGGTTGAATCTGTGGAGGAGACAATAAACTCTTAAGGCCATCGAGGTATTCTTGAGCAAAATGTGCTGCCCTCTGTCTGAAAGCTCAGTCACACATCATGTTTCCTTCTACAGTATAATGACCAAAACATACAGGACCAGGACACACAGTCAGGCCCAGTTTATATCTGGTGCTAATATGTATCCTAAGTGATCCAATTGTCTACAGGTAGTGTAAAATACAGATGCAAAACACACACAAAGCTGCGTTAAGGAATGTTTCCTCCAGAGCCTGAGACACATGTCTGCATTGCTTTGCCGCTTTAAACTCTGACATACGTTCAAGGAGCCTTACCTGGATGACTCAGTGGGGGGAAAAAAAACCAAACAAGAAACAGCAGCTATCAAAATGAGTGCCGCTAAGCAGCTATCTGAAATGAAGTATTCTTTTGAAGGAATCTTTGAGATAAAAACCCTCTTTATCCTCAGCGATAATGTTTTTTTCAAAAGTTGTGATTTATTGATTCGTAGATGTCAGGGGGGAGACGGATGAGTCGATGACTTTCTCTCAGAAATTGTTATGCCGTCGTTTCTGGACCCGAATGAACCTGCTGCAGTCTGCTCATTACATAGATACTTTTTCAAAGCACAAAGCGTCTGGAATGCCGAGTCACATTTGTGCAGCTTTTAATGCGTTTCTGTCCTGCTGTGTTATGGGTTAATATCTAGTTTTCTTCCCCTCATGTCACATCTGTTAAGTAACCAATTTGAGATTATAAAAGTATGTGGCTGACATAACTTCATAAAGCTGTGACTTTATGAAGTTATGAAACTCATAAAGTCATGGTGTTTATATCTGAACACCAGCAGCCCTGCTGATTTCTAATCTGACAACCCAGGCATCGGCATGGCTTTATCTGCACGTAAAGTGGTCAGGTGACATTTTAATGCCAGACAGACACATCCAGATTATTCGGGATGTATGTCGACAACGGTAATGTCTGCTTTAAAGGGTTGTGGAACAGAATGATAAGGCAACCATCACTTTTGTTCCAGACAAATTCATTAGTTTTTAATGATATTCTTTTGGTCCACAATTCCAAAGCAATGCTGGAATTTCAATGTTGATTCTCCAATTTTAAAATCTATATATACAAATACTTATTTCTGGTTTTTCATTTAAGGGTATCAACAATTTTGTCATAGATGTTTCCTGAGCTTTGTAGAACCAGATGATCAAGACTGAAGTTTTTTCCCAAGTCCAAAATCCAGACTACTGAGAACATCAGGGTTCAGGGATTAGTCATTCATATTAGAGAGGCATGCTTAATTATCTCACTTCAGTGTTGTGTGTGTGTGTGTGTGTGCAGATGACACAGTCCGATAAGATTGTAGACATAATGCACTCGTCCACATTTGAGTCTGGGTCTGAAATTGCTGCAACTATCAATAAACGGTTGAATGGACGGAAAACGATTCGTCAATGCAACGTATAATCTCTGTCAAACCATTTAAAAGACGAGACAGCAGAAAACCGATAAGATCTGCGAATACTGTGACACGGACCAGCAACTGGGCAGCAAGATGGTCACAAGTCTCAAAGGAAACAAAAAAAGTTAAATACTGCTCTAATGGAGAACAACAAGACCCCCATGTCCACAGAGGCCTCATTGATAAACGGATCAAAAACAAACACCCACAAGACAAATCGGTCGATTTCCCAAGCCCTCATTTCCCTCCGAGTTATGTATGAGGGAGCGCTGTCGTCTCTGCGTGCTGCGGCAGGAAGCCGTGCGGCACGTCTCTGCAGAGCACGGAGCAAACAAACGGCAAAGGTGGAGATTGCAGTGGGAGCGTGGCATTCAGATGGGATCGCCTTTATCATGCAGTTCGGGAGAGGATAAGAGCAGGAGAAGAAGCACATGCGCCTACACATGTTAGAAAGTGAAGAGAGCAAGCAGGATGATGCTTATTTGCAGCCTCGACCTTATCTGGCCAAAGCGCCACAAGATTAAAAGAAAGTGAACAAAGGTGGATAAAAATAGGTCATTTACCACAGAGGAGGCGGTGGAAGGAGCAACGGATTAAAGCAGAGAGGAGGTGCAATTAGCATCTCCAGCGGAGGCCTTTTTTATGCTTGTGGGCTGCTTTGTTTACATTTTCCACAGATAAGATGATGAACTACAGACTCTCATCCTACGCATACTGTATTCCTATTGAAGTAAAGGGGGGGGATCAGCTCGGGGAAATGGACCACGTTGGTGCTTGTGTGAAGAATTGGTGTTTGACATGAACAGATGAGAAATTATTATTCTGATAGAGATTTAGCTTTTTTTAAATGTAGGAGGGAAAAAAAATCACAATGAAATCCCTACACCTCCACTTTAAGTGTAAGAGCTCAGAAAATAAAGACAAAAATGTTTCTGCTTACGAATGCAGACTGTGTGCCAACAGCAAACAGGTTGACATCATTAAAGATAAAAATCAGCAATTCTTGCTTTGTCATCCACGGTGATGATGTGCATCTGACAGCATTTTTGCCGCTAGCAGTTCATTCCAGAAGCATTTAGCAGGGGAAGCTGAAATTTAATTTGCATCACTCGGGCAGCCGCAGCACACCTTTCTTCACAGTCATTTTACTACATTAGAGGCGATGCCAAAGTATGTCAACATGAAAATGTGAGAAGCAAAAACAGAATTGAGAGATTACAAGGACTACAAGCTGAGATAGAAACAAGCCCTGCGAGAGTACAGTGCGTCCCTGCTAAGGCATTTGCTTTCTTCCTGTTTGGAACCTCATTCAGCTTCCTCATACTTTTCTCCAGAGATATTCAAAACGTCTGAGCTGCAGTCTCCAGCACGACGCTTTAAAATCCTGCCCTCTCTCCTGCTCTCATCACCAATTACTTTGTTTTTCAACCAAGACAGACTTTTTGTCATTCCGGATTTTGAGATATTGAGCTTTAAGCATACAACGTGGATACTAACACACAGGTCAAATAACTAACCTGGCTGCTAAAATTAAAAATGTGTTTTCTTCTTTTTAACTGATGAGTAGGTTTTTGTTTATTTTTGGCAACTTTTGTAACTGTTGGACCAAGTCTATATTTGCAAAGAGGGTCTAAAAGTGAAGGCATATTTTCATGCTCAATCTAGATTTTATGAAATCTACTATAGATTAAATATCTATTTACACTTTTCTTTAACTTATAACTTGGTTATATTATAAGCTGAAGGTGTTTTTTGGATTGAATTCCATATAACAATGTTCCATGTCATTGCTTATAAAGACCGTGTTTATTTGTATTACAACAAGCTTGTTTTTTATTACATATTAGTACTATTACAATTGCAAAAGGAATACAAAACCTACGAAGTGATTGAATGAAGATGAGATGCCAATAAAATAATGCACTTAGGAGAAACACCGTTTTAGTCCTTGTAGCAGCAACTTTATAAGCAATGTAACATTTTCTACTAAAAGCCTGATAAAATATAAAATAAAGTCAACATGAATTGTTTTTAAATGTTAACGGACAGATTACTGAAATGATCTTTGATGTGTTTTCAGTTGTCTGGCAAGATGCGGAACAATCCTTATGACCTTTCCCAATGCTGCAATGTGTTGTTAATCAGGGCCTGGCTAATGATTGAAGTGGAATAACAAGTTTGGGTACTTCCTCAGGTGAACTCAGGTCTTGGCTCACGCTCCAGGCCACCTGACCGAGCGGCTGGCACAGGGTGTTTGTGTTTGCACACGTGTGTACAGTCAGAGGCTACGCAGCCTATTTGAAGCCCATAATCTCTGTTGATCTCTGACCTGTGTCTGCCCACATCTAAGCTCATGTTGCTTTTCTCCTTTAATGTAATGAAGTAAGAAGAGGGCAGGTACAGGCCACAGCTGAGGAGGCAACGCAGACATAATTGTTGTCTGTCGGAGCGGAAGACATAAATCTCTTCAGTCCAGTGAACTGTCACCATATCGACAAACGGCCGGTGTAACCCAGACGGGCTCGGTGTCGTGCTTTCGGCCACTAATCATTATCTATTGCCTGATCTTCGATCAAATCATTCCTTGTAAGGCTGCACACAACCGGCCATGTGGACCAAGACCTGTGTTAAATAGACCTATTGTCCACTTCTTACCACAAAAACACGCTCCACATGTCAGAACTATTACATTTTCAGGACTGACCTGCTGCCCTGAGCATTCCCACCAGCCCTTGTTCTCAACTCCAAACATCTGAGCGAAATCAATCACATTTTCCTTGAGACTGGAGAGACACTTTACCCCACCATCGATCTAGTCTAAATGAAAAACTCTTAAAAACACAGCTTGTCAGCAGACCTGGGGGAAAAAAATACATGGAAGAGTCTTGAGACAACAGTGTTGTGAAAATAAATGGAATGAAATGACAACACAACCAACATCTTGTTCTACACACACAACAAACATGGTGGTTGGGAAGGAGATGTTTATGTTCAGCGACGTGAAAAAGTAATTGCTCCATTACAGTTTTCTTTTGTTTTGTCACACTTAAATGTCTTAGATTAAAAAGAAAAAAGTAATGACAAAGGCTGCCAAGTAGTATGATTTATGAGAAAGAAGCCATCCAAATAAAACCCTAAGTGAAAAAGGAACCACCCCTAAAGCTATATGGTTTTCCAATCAAGTTTCATCACTACATTGGGGAATTTGTTAGCATAGATATCCTCTGTAAAGGCTCTCAATGGGATTTAATTTCCAACATAGATTATAGAAGTCCAAATTATTCAATTGCTTTTTTTTTTTTTTTTTAGTCATTCAGAGGTGGACTTACTGGTGTACTTTTGATCCTTGTGATGCTCCATACTGTGCTTGAGCTCATAAACTGATAATGAACTGATCATGAACTGATGGCCAGATGCTGTTATTTTCATGCCAGATGTAAAAGAAAGCACACCTTCCAAAAAAGGGCCACTTCAGTCTAGTCAGTCCACAGAATATTTAAAAATTCATGAAGATGTTTCTGGTGAATATGTACATTTTGTGTTCTTCTTGATAACTTGCTTACGCTTGAATGCTGAAGTCTGGCATTAACTGAATCCAATGAGGTCTGCAGTGCCTTAAATTTGGTTTTTGGTGCTTTTCTGACCTCCTAGATGAGTCATTAATTCTGGTGAGCTGAGAACTCCTGCAAAGGACACTATTTACATGAATGCTTGTTTCATGTAAATAATCCCATCCGGGTCTGGCCGGATGCGACTAGTGAAATAAAAAAAAAAGTGATTAACTTCACTGAATGAAGAATTTAACAAAAGGAGCAACAATGATGATGATTTCAACAATTTTGAAATAAAAAAAAAGGCACAAAACAAAAGAAACCTGGAGGAAGGGAAAAACTTTTTACTAACACTGAAAAGCTATGCTGCGTCCTTCTGATTACCGGCTCCTCTCTGAGCAGAGTTTTGAATGACAGACACTGCTGGGCTGGGTGATTACACTACGGGAGGAGGAACTCTCCGCTACTCCACTGGTCTCTGGGGAGCACCGCCACATTAACTGTACGATGGAGGGTTTCAGGGCTGTAGACCATCCAGACAATCACCCACCTGCAGCAGTCCCCTGATAGAGAATAATGTGACAGTGGCCCTGATTTCTCCGTCAAAGGCGATGAACAGCATTCCAGGTCCGTGTCCTCGTCCATATAGCACAGCGGGGCTAGAAGAGTCCCAGACACGCTGACCGTCTCTGGGGTCGTTGTCTGGCTCGCTCCCTTAGAAGGTGATCTACTATGCTCCACTTCGAACACACTGTCATCTCCTTGTGAGAGAAAGCCTGACTCTGTGCCTTCGAGCAGCATGCTGCAGGACTTGGTGATGTGGAGGTGGGAGGCGTAGCTTCCCAGCTCAGAGCACTGCAGGCTGGCGGAGGTGGAAGATCGGGAAGAAGGGAAGGAGGGCCCGGAGTGGAAAGAGGCTGGAGGAGACTACAGGGGTGAGGAGGAGGAGCAGGAGCAGATAAGTTGCCCAACATGTATTTGTGGTTGTTAGTGAGGGAGGGGACAAGATGGAGGGTGGTGCGGGTTGATAGTGGAGCATCCCTGCTCTCCCTCTTAGGCCTGGCGACCGGGTCGTCTCTGAGGATTTTGCTGTCGGGACACTGAGCATGCTCAGGCTTCAGATCCAGCTCTCCCTCTGAGCATGTGCGATCTATGAAGTGCAGCCCGCGACAAAGGGTGTCCACCCGCTGACCCACGTCATTCAGAGACAGAGAAAACTTGAGGGAGTTTTTAGGCCGAATGCTGACGGAGGCGGGGCGCAGCAGAGACAGCCAGTCTCTCTGCTTGGTGCACTTGGAGCCGTGCAGGGAGTCTGCGCAGACGGTGGTCACTGAAAGACCGTCAGACGTTTTACCGTTGGCGTTCAACAGGACCACCGCAGTCTGTTTCTGAGTGTCCTGATCCTGACTGCTGTAGTATTGGAGGTTTGTGTGTATGCGTGTGTGTGTGTTTATGAAGGAGGATCATATGATAGACAATGGGATTAGAAAGTGGAGAAAAAGACAAAAAAAGAGAAATGGAAAGGACAATCATGTGCTTTAAAATGGAGAAACAACAAAAAGGAAGATGAGGTTGACTTTAGCTGACTTTGATCTCAAACTGGATCTGGATATCATCTAAAAGTTCATTGACTTCAGCATATCAATTCACCAAGCTAAACTCGCAATAGATAGATTATGTCTTTCTGTGAAATGAACGCAACCCTTTATTTAATAATGATCTAGAGAAGGGACTCTGACCACTGAGCGACATTCATTTTTCTCCTCAGCTCAGGTTAAACCTTTCTAATATTTCTGTTTAAAATTGGCTTAGTTCAAGGAATGCACCAGCTGCTTAAACACCCTGTCAAGGCTGCAAATATACTTGTGGTATATACACCCTTTTCTACCACAGATATTCTTTCAATTAAATTTTCCATTAATATAGTGGGATGAACAGGACGCTTCCAACAAAGTAATTTGAGAAGAGAATCTGACCTTGAGTTTTATTTGGCTGTAAACCACAATCAAAATTGACAGACTCACTCTGCATAATGAATCCATAAATGTCTTTTTTTTTTTTTCTTTTTTTTTCTTTAGAGTAAGACTCCTAAAATAAAATTTATTGCAACCAAACTGTAAGTGATCATCTGATAAAATACACTTTGCAGCAGTTTACAAGCAATCCTATGAAGACCCACAGTGACGGTAAGTAGCTTCAAAGTACAGGGAAAGCCAACATCGCTCACTGATGAGGAACTTCACCGGTAACATTTGCAGAAATAGATTCAATTTATGGCACTCGGGTATAAACAGCTGTCAAGGGTAAATGGAGAGATTTGAAGCAGTTTGTACCTGCAGATGTCCTGGCTGGACGGGGAAACGGACGTCCTTGAGAAACTGCATGGGGCATTGACTGAGGTCGGGCTTCCCGCCTGCAGAACAAAAACATTCAGGGAAAAAGAAAAAAGCTGTTCAAGACAGAAAATGACATAATGTGAGCATCAACACTCTACTGTTACATAAACTTGAAATAACCTAGCACATCACACCCAGTTATATTTCTAGTGACTGTAGTTGTCTTGTGGGGTGACAACAATCAGGCTTCTGAATCCGATTTAGTTTTTTTTCTCTCTTTTTCACAGAAGAAATCAAAGCATGTTGAATACTGATGCAGAGGATAAAAAGACGAGGGGGGGGAGGAGGAAATTCCCAACACTGACAGTTAATCTATTGGATTAAAGTTGTGGCACGAATATTCTGTTTGAGAACAGAACAGAGGAGGAGGGAAAAAAAAAAAAAAAACGGGCAACCACGAGGAGAGATGCTGATGAGACAGAGAGATACGAACACATGCAGTGCTGAGGAAAGACGATGCTGCAGGTGGTGAAGGTAGAACAAACGTTTAAATACACGTTTAAAATCCTGATATTGTAAAGTAAAAATGTTCACTGAATTTAATGGGATATAAACAAACAGATTAAAGTTTTCCCAACTTCTTTTAACAAATAAAACTTCAAGCAGGTGATGGAAATGCACTTTCAAATTTGAGTCAAAACGTTAAAGAGACACGTGCATCAGAGTGAACATCTGAAATACCATTATGTAACTGGCCTTAATTTTACTTGTCCAAATACAACGCAGAGCATAATTTTCAGGTTGCATTTGTAAAATATTAAAACTCATGCATCCTTTACCAGTGCTACTGGATGTTCAAGACAGAATACATAAAATGGCAGCAAAACATATTAAAGTTTGCAGCTATAACATAATTCAGGAAGAATGAATACTTTTACAAAGCATTATGTAGCTTCTATTAGCTCTTAGAAAAGTAATAGCGAGTTTTTTGTGACAAAGTAGAAGTAATGAAGTGATTACTAAACTACTTCAGAGCCAGGAACTTTGCTATTATTCACCCAATTTGAAGACGTTAACAAAGGAGGTAATTACACTTCTTTTTAGCACAAATCACTGTGTGGTTCACACTGTGATTTGTAAACCGCACAAATCACTTTATGTGGTTCACACAAAGTGATTTGTCTCCTTAATCACTCCAATCCTTTGTCTTGGAGTGAAACAAGACAGAAGTTGCACATCTTTTAAACTTGTGTTATCATAACTCAATACAGGTCTATATGCACCATGAAAAGGTCTTCTCACCACTTCTTTTTTCAGTTCTTACTTCAGTTTCGCACAGTAACATCATTAAACACTTGTGTGTTTATTGATGCAAATAAGGTGTAAACCGTGGTCTCGGAGTTTCAGTATCTAACAAAGACACTTTCAACATGAGGCTAAACATCCATCGACTTCATTTCCTGCTAAAGTAAAATTTATAGCTCATTACCCAACATGGATCAATGGAAAACTCGATGTCCAGCTACGCCCTTGAGCATGTGCAGTCTGTGTGTGCATGTGCTGCAAAGTTATAATTTAAAAAAATAAAAAATAAAAAAAAAGCTTTCAGTTCCACACCAAAGGCCAAACTCTTTTCTTTGTTCCGGTTTTCTTTAATTGTCCTCCAAGGTTACCGTTTCTCCAAATCAATTTGTTCCTCCTGGTTTAATATTTAACTATTTCAGGTGTAAAGATCACACTAAAAAGATAGCTTATTAATAACAGCAGTGTGTTGTAAAAGTATTCATAGCCATTGAGCTTATTCTCATCTTGTCACGTTAAATAAAACACAAATTTATCTGATTGGGATTTCAAAGACTTTTATTTGCACACGGTCCAGCTGTGTGGTATTTAATCTCATAAATCCAGGATTTTGTGAAGGCTTTAGGGTTTGGAGAACATTATTGCACAAACAAACCACAGAGAGGATAGAGAAAAGGTTGAGAAGCAGTTTAAATTATAAAACAAAATTTCAACCTTTTCAGTTGAAGTGCCATGGCCTTGCACTTCAACTAACTGAATGCACAACTATTACAAATCTTGCCTTCATGAAAAGCTGGTAAGAATGACGACAAAATGCAGGGAATTCTTGAAGCATAAAAGATGCGTCAAGTGCAGTAGCTATAAACTTCAGCCTGTGTAAGAATGCATCATGTTATAATAACCCCAAGCCCAGTACAAATTATAATCCAGAAGCTGCTTGATTGTGTTTACAGACACAATCAATAAAACCTGATAAAATCTGAGCCTTTTTGCATTGAAAGGCAAATGGTTCACACTCATGATGTGTAAAGCTGATAAACATAGCCTGAAACACTTGCAGCAGTAATTGCAAAAAAAAAAAAAGAAACAGGTGGTTCTACAAAACAATGCATCATGTGGGCTGAATACAAACAATCTAAAAATATGGAAAGTTGAGCATTATTTTCCTTCCACTTCACAAAATATGTTCCACTTTGTATTGTTTAGAAATACAAATGCCAAACCCCCCCCCCCCCCCCAAAAAACCCCCAAAGCACACTGACACAAACAGATGATTTATCTAAGTTATTCCTTGGTGCATAATGCTACTGAAGGTTTGTCATTTTTGAAACCTTTGCTCCTTTTAATCATTCACTCAGTAAAGTCGCACATGCTGGCCAATAAGTAACCAGCAGCGACTCTGAACAGCCAGACAACAGGGTGGCGAGGATATTCCTGAGATTTTAATGATTAACTGCCTGCCATCTGTCTGAATCTCCAGGCTTTTATGAAACATCATCTCAACACGTGCTGTTATACCTCGAACATTCTGTGTTTTGATAAAACTGCGTCCACTAAGCAACAATGACTTTTTTCTTATCTCCCTCACCAATTTTCTTTTTACTCTCCACACGTCTCACCTGCCTCGTGTCTCAAAAAGTGATGTTACGAAGCTTTTTGATTGAAACAGACAAAACCAATGTGAAAAAGACACAAACAAGACATGAAAATCAGAGTTAAAAACGACATCACAGAAGGTATCGGGGTGAACTTGGCCTCGTCAAAATTTATTTCATATCACAACAATTTAAAAGTTCTATTGATGATTTCCCCAAGGAGAAAGCTGAGGAAGAAGTTATCTCTCCAGTCCTGCCTGTCAGCACGATTACATAAGAGCCACTGATAAGTCTCGATATCAAGCAAGCTTGGGAGAAGAATCATTAACTCTTCCAGATTACATTGCCAGAAAAAGGCTTTGTCAGAGAGTTGCTCTCTCCGACAGCCGTTCAGCACTATCACTTTTATCTCTTTTCATTAATCTGTGTTTTTAAAAACTGTTTATCTACACTCAAGGTCCCCTAAGCAGCCACTGACAAAAGCTGACAACAGTGCTTCTCTGGGGGGGATAAAATAACCAAACAAATATCATCTGGCCACAAGCAGGACATAGTGATGGAAGGTCTGTGTGGCCTGAAGCCACAGCCAGCAGCTGATTAGGCTGGATTAACATCCATCTCTGACCTTCATGCAGATTCATCACGAAACTCGTTTATTTCGGCCCTGCTGAAACATTAAGCAAACCGGAGCAAACAGTTCATTTATTCGGTGTTTAAATCTTCATTTTCGTCGTCTGTGGAGCCCAGAACTGCATCTGGCAGCTCAAAATAGTTTGAGCGTCTTTACATTATAGGTGCAGTGTCACACACTGAAAACACATTAATAAAACGTCACTGCTGTCGGAGTGATGAGCAATATGTCTGGTGTATTGTGGGAAAGTCGTTCAGCTCAAACCTGAGATGAAGCAAGGAGATGTTAAAATATTGAAGCAGCCTATAGTGATTACACACTATAGGGCTGTGTAATCACTCAACCTGAGGTAGGTCTCTGTGAAACTCAATCACGGGACAGCTGCAACCTTTTCCATCGACGGCGGACAGAAGCCCAGGCTGAGGTATATTTTCTGGACCACTTCTTAAAATTGAAGTGATGTACTAACATTTTCCTTTCCCAGTGAGACTCTTGAAAGACATTTAGGCATGTAATTTGGACAACTTAAGAGCAGTAGTCAGTGTCGAAGGCTGATTTGTTTGATTGGCCAATTATTTCTCTGGCACTTTACACTAAATTATGTTTTTGCCTTCATAAAGGCCCTGTGTGTGTGAGCTGCAAAAACTGCTGTACATTTGGACAAACCTCAATTGTGGCAGCTTGATCTTATTAGAAGAGGGAATGTTTTAGCTTATTAAAAATTTATAAAATCGCCTGCATGAACCGATTTTCCACATAGCACTTTCTATCTGTGTATTTTCTGCAATTATTAGAGACATTAGCCTGGTTTTCTTCCTTCTTTTTTTACTTGAATAAAAAGCAGTCATTTGCCTGTGAGTTCGATCTGCATTAACTTTACATATACTTAGTTTTTCTCTGCAGTAGAAAGTTCACCAAGTCAGTGTTAATGTGTTTAGCCGAGTCATTGCAGTGACTTCTGGTTTCCACCACTCGGCTCAGAGTTCTGATTTTCTAGTCAAACTGAATCAAACATGTGCGCCAGCGTCAAAAACGTACCACAATTTGTCATTTTTTTAAATGCATGAAATCAGTTATAAATACTAGTTTAATCTTTTTCTCCAAGGTTTAGTTTGTTTTCCTCCAGTAATCCTCCGAAAGTAATTTGGGAGCACAGCTGTCTTTTTCAGCTGATGAGCAAAAACTGCCTGATCAGAAAATAAATCAAGTAAGAGCCAAAAGTGCAGTGGAGAAAGTAAAACTGATTTGCAGAGAGCGGGGAACAATTTACTTTACATGGTGCCTGCTGTAAGAGCGCTACTCCAAACTGAAGAGAAAGAGCCTTGTGGAGATCTGGAAGGCAACACTGTGCAGAATGCTAATGCAAACGGGTCTATTCTGTGCACAAACCTGCAGCTCTTCAATGTAAAGCTTCTCCAGATGCGTCGCTGAATGTCAGTGGCAGTCCAATGAATCCTGAGTGGCTGCTTTGTGGGCTTATGAGGACTGTTAATAGTTTAATTCGTTCCCAAAACCATGTGGGAGGCATTGCCAGTTTCCTGGCTCTGTGCTAAACAGAGAAAGGGCTCCAGCTAAGCCTTCTGACCTCGCCGGGTGGAAAATCAACTCATGCCAAATCGGTGGGCAAACTTCAGTCCACACCATGTGCTCAGATAATGATCCAGAGGTGCTTCTAAACATATAAGCGCACTCAAATCTGACCACTTTCACAATTTTCTTTCCGATGACCTTTATAAACATGAATTGAGCAAATAATGCAACAATAATTGGCTTTATGACAGTCCATTTTTTGTCCCATCCTCACAGCACCTTTATACCCCCACGGTGACAGGTCCATTGATGGAGGCAATATCACCCTTATGCAAGAGCATACCTTCTGGCTAAAATGTTTTCCTATTTTCTGAGGCTCTTATGTTTCTCCTGACAAGTATTCCTCTGGTAGTTTTGCACACGCCTGCAAATCTGCAGGTTCGACATATTACCACAGCAAACTTCGCAGAAAACATCAAGCAGCCCCTCGCTGGAAGGATCACAAGTATCTTGTTAGGTCATCAACACAAAAATGGAGCAGGATGCGTCGACAGCATGAATAAATTCTTTGTATGTGCGAGCTCTCAGATGCTCTAAAGTGGACCGTTGTGCCAAGATGTTATGAAATAATCCTCCCAGGCTGAAGCTGTAGTTATTTATACAGACATATCAGTTAAGTAGGTCAACATTTAGATAAAAAGGCATTCTTTTCTCCCTTTTTGATGAGCTGACATGATCTAACGTTCGATTCTGAGCCATTTGAGGTAACTCAGCGACACTTAGTTGTCCTCATTTCCAGCTCATGAGTTCAAGAAGCTGAAATTCAGCAAGGATTATTTATGAAAACTTGTATCTGTGGCACCTCAAAATAAGGCACATGTGCAATTTAACAGAACACATAATCAGTTCTGTATTTCACAGTGATTCAGTGTTGCAAGACAAATCAACTTGGCCTACATTTTGTGTTCTTGCTGCAAAGGGAAGATTTGAGTCGCTGCCAAAAATATGAAAATACTTCATCTCATCCTGCCAATACAGCAGAGAGCGAGGAGATTTATAAATATAATGCATATATGAATAAAATCTCATTTCTCTACTCTTGCAGATCTCAATTGAAGCAGCTTGGAGGAGACATGGTTTTGAAAAGATAGTCCGCTGCAGAAAATGTATAATAATCCTGCAACGACTTGGACTGTTGGCATCATCTGCTAAAAATTTTATTGAGTTACTTTTTTGTCTGGATTTCCAATTTAGTCTTTTTTTTTTTCTTTTTAAACAGATAAGCACTCTCGTACATCCAGAGAACAATTAATCCCGATTTAAAACCTGTCCGTCAGTCGCATTTCCCTGAAGTGGGGAAAAGGAAACACCATCTGGCAGCACAACTGCTGGATATTAATTAAAGCTGTCAAACTTAAGCGGATTCTTAATACTTCATGTCTATCACTTCATTTAACACACACATTTGTCAGAGGAATGATGGTCTAGGTAGGGCATTCAATGACAATGTGTCTGCTTAGGGACAGCCAAGGAAATTGTGGTCTGAATTAGTGAACATGAGTCCTCAAAGAGAGGATATCATTAAATCTATTTGTGGAAATAAATAGATTTAATGTCTACAAAGTCTGTCTTTTAAGGTGATAATCATAAATTGTGTATATTCATTAAACAAAGGGTGATCTATTGGGCGATATATCGCAAGTGTTGATTACTATTAATATTAAGAGCTCAAAGTGTAGGTTCGCATACGTTTTTTAACATTACCCATTAAAAATAATTAACACTTAATGCAAAAATGTTGGCATGCTGAGAAGTATGGCAATTTACTGCCAAGTATGTGCACTCAAACTTGAGTCGATTACATTTTTACACCATTTCCTTCCACTTAACTTTTGAAAAAAAACTCTGGTACAACTTTTCAGTTTAGCGACAACTTGAAATATTTAACTCTTGAGTGTAATGAAGCCCCTGCTGATGACCAGTCCAAGACGCTAAAGATAGGCACCAGAATTAAACTATTAAAGATATGAGTTACGCTATAAAAATATAATTTCTCAATTATATTTTGCCAGATGTAAGACACAATGTTTGAGCTGTTTATAGGTGGGCATTTTCAAAATATTCTCAACTTCTCTTTTGATGAGTTTAATTGGCGCACTTGCAAATTTCTGTAGCAAAATCTCCAAGAACAACAAAAGGAGAATGTGATACCAGTGATCCCTGATATTGACCGCAAAATAACTTTCCTTCAATAAAATATAAACCAGGAAGAAACATTCTGTCATGAAATTTTATGTTCAAATTTAATTCTAAATTGTGCTCAATCAAATAGGAAATGGTTAACATTAATACAGCTCTGTCAGATGATTAGTTTACATCATTTATTTATTTATTTATTTTTTTACAAGCAGCCCATCTTGTTAATGAAGCTGAACGCTCTCCTATAAGATAGTATTTATGTCCAACCACAATCATTACCCTGAAAATGAGCAATAAATTTGCCACTCGGGTGCATTAAATGCCACCTTCCTCGTGTCTAAAGAGCGAGTGGCTGGTGAATCAAATAAAACTGCTGGGAGCTGTCCTCGGGTGACAAAATAACTCCCGACATCTATTAGTCCAACTAAAGCATTTATACTCTTAAGAGGCTCAGGGACGAGTGGACTGACACGGTGGCACCTCACTCAATACAGGAGGCCGGCTTTAGGTACAGTGGCATGAGAGGAAAGAAGAAGAAGAAGAAGAAAAAAAAAAAACGGATAAAGAAAAAGATTTACCAAGTAGCGAAGAGACCCTGACTAGGGCCATGTGACGTGAAATAAGGAATTTTACCAGCTGTTTTCACTCTGTTAGCTCCTTCCATCTGCCTTCATCTTTAATTTATAGATTCTTTCATTTGTATGGTTGTCACTCACCTTTGATATATTGCTGGATCTGCTAGCTGAATGACCTAGAGGCTTTTCATTCTGTGAAAAAAAAAAGAAGAGAAAAGCATTTTAGTGAACAAATAAAAGCACATTAAAAACAAAACGAAAAATAACTGCTGGTCAGCATGCACATTTTTTTCCTGCACTGAGAACACACATCGCATTACCATATGAAGCACATTTTATTTCTAATGAAAAGTGCTGCAAAAGGAGCAGCTTTCATGCGTCAGATGCAACACATTTTACAGAGTAAATAAAGGAAGACTGATTCAAGATGCATCAATCAAAGCTCAGAGTTCCAGTGAATCTCGGTTGCTTGGTCTCTTTAAGTTCGCAAATCAATTTATTAAGCCACGAGACTAAAGGACGCCAAATGCATAACATATCGTCCAAACTCCAAATCAAATGGTGTCGTACGATTTGCATCATTAGCCAGAAAGCGGAACAAGCAAATTCTTCCAAAGCTGTCAAGATGCGTTACGAAGCTTCACTGATTCCCACTCTGTGTCCTCAGCTTGCATCAGAGGCTGGGATAAACAGCTGCTGGCGTGTCCCGATTCATTCAGGATCGGCAGTGAAAGCGGGCATGATTTCTTAATCAGTAATCAATCACAGTTACGTAACGCAGAGCTCAGATTAAAATTGACTGGTCACATAGAACGAGCATGCAAGAGGAGCTTGGCTGAGATAAATTAGCACCGGAGGAGCATTTTCTCAACATCACCACGTTAAGTATAGGTTAATTAAAGTTTTAAAGGGGTAAAAATTTGCTCTTCTATGCTTTTCACTAGCTAAACTCCTCAATAACTCAATATTTCACATATTAGTAGCACTGAATGTAATAATAATCAGTTACTAAAACGTGATTACCTCTTATTTTTCCACTATAAAATTCCTTCAAGATTTGAACACTGCATTAACATTTATCTTGGGATCAGTCTAGAATATTTCCTTGAATTAATAATGCTGTACTTGCAGTCACAATAAAGGACCACCACCAATTAGATGAATTACATGCATCAGCATTGCAAATCATGTCTAAAACCCAACCTCACTGTCTTACTTGCAGCAGGCGTACTTTATATTGGATAAAGCCATCACTGATACATCCCAGCAAGTGCAGGTGGAAATCTGATCCATGGGCTAGGCTGCACTATTCCTGGCAGGGAGTGTAAAGTGTAAAATGAGCTTAGGCCAAAGGCTAATGTTCAAATTTATTGCCAAATACACCTAATGATGGGGGTGATTTGTATGGTTGTCAAGCAGATTACTAAAAAAAGATGTTTACATATAATGAAATAGTTGACAAAATGACAGCTTTAAATAGGGAAAATTTAATTTTTTTCTTAGATAAACAATTAAATTCAATATTCTGCCATGAGTTTTGAAGCAACGGGAGTGTGAGATGGTGCTTCTGTCTTCACAACACTGTAGACCTCAATTTTTACATCAGACATAAAAAACTGGAAACAAAGATTGCTTGTAAAGTTTGTGGTGAAATTTCTTTCTCCATACTTTGTCTGAAAATGTTCCCATGTCCTAAAAAGGAATAAGAACAACTGCATGTTTCTGCTCTCTCGACAAAAGCTGGAGTTTCGCACTGCTTGGTTCACCTTTATGGCATCATTGGTAAATACATTGATTACTATCACACCACACGCTTACGTGGAAACATTGGAAATAATTAAATACAAAACATGTCTTTAATGTTATGTGACGGCAGCAGATTCGCTTCATAAAGTGGTAAAAAGTCTTTGCTCAGATGGGAAGCTGATGTCTACATACGCAAATTATACAACAAGCAGTTAGCAATCCGCACTCTTTTGTGTCTAGTTGCCATGGTAATGGCTTGTCCAAATTTTCTCCATCCTCCAACTCAAATGCAAGAAACCATAATTACTTTAAACTATGCAAGTGCACATGTAAACACAGAATAGTAATGCTAAATGAATCCAAATAGACATTCATTTTTAAACTACAACCAAACAGAAATCTGGCCTCCCTGGGAGAAAAAAAGACTCGATTTGTGGTGAGTAAGCCAGCTTTGGCTAAATAAGAAATCCATCATATTCTCCAGTGACCTTTAATTTTCTCACAGTCTTCTGATCAGAACAGAAAATGTCTCTAATATCTAAGGAGCACCTGGAAGAATCAGAATCATACAATTTACTAATTCTCTGCCGACCCCACTAAAAATGTCAGCTGCATGCATGAAACAGTTTGAATCTCCATCCTTAAAGAAGTGTCATCTTACCAGCAGAGTGACACCAGGTTTTGCTCCACCAAGCACTCCATAGAAAGTTTGACAATTCTTCCCAGTCTGGATTTACCACAGCTGCAATTAGCCAAGTTAGCTCTTGAAGTGGTCGAACAGAATTTTCTCGGCCTTTCTGCAAATGTCTACAAGTTAGGTTTTATTTTATTTCTGAGACCAAATTAAAGAGAACTAATTAAATGAAGAATGCAGAGTGAAGACAGTAGTCTGAAGATTCACTTTACTGCCTGTGGCATCTTTACCCAAAAATTTGAGAACCCATGCCTGACGTTTTGAACTCGACGTGGTTTTTCATGTTGTGAAAAAATGATCAGAAGAGTGTGAAAAATATGTTCTACATATGTGTGGGTTAACTTCAAACATTAAATAAATGAGTTGTCTGGAAACTGACAACCCATTTCCTCTAAAATGACTGGAAATCTTCAAATAAAAGTGAACCTCACTGCAAAACTTCCTTCTTTCCTGCTTGCTTATTTTTTATATTTAAAGGGTGCACAATAACTCAAGGTCCTATGTTGTTTTCAGAGGAAATTGGAAAGGTCTGACAACAAATTACAGGATTGTTAGTATCACTGTTAACTTTTATGAAAAAATAAATAAATCATTGTTTTCTGAGGTGCCTTAGTCAGGAGGTAGACCGAGGACAGATGTAAGGTTGGATATTTTTTTGTTAGTTTTTAGCATTGTGGAAAATATGATATATTCTTTCTCATGTATTCTAAAGCAGGTTCAATCTACCTCAAAGTCAACAAATTTGATTTGAAAGAACCCATTTAAGATCGGCTATCTAAAACAAAACCTGCTACCAGCACAACTTCTGGTTCGCTAATTTACTCCGGAGAATAAATCTGCTCCGACATGTTTTTTGATTGTACTTGCAAATTACGTGACGAACTCCATTTCATTGTCTTCACTTTGTCAGTGTGGTCCATTTAATTTCCACAACATGGCAAGTGAGGCTCTCCAAGGGTACAATTTGTTAAAAAAAAATCAATAACTAACTTGACAGAATTCAGTTTCCCAAGGTATGGCAATCAAACCTTGAAAAGCGCAACAAAAATATACACAAAAGTAATAATACTTGCCCTTAATCCTGTTTTCTCTGTCAAATGTGAAGCAGCAAGGGAATATTCTAAGCTAAAGGTGAAATAACAAGGCCACAGCTGCAAGGCTGTTGCAGACAGTAAATGATTTCAGGAGATTTTGTTTACTTTATCATTGTACACTCTATAAGCAAGCAGCGATACTGGACATTGGAGTCAAGGTTGGTGAGCACTGGTTTTCCCCAGATAGACCCTCATACTGAGTCTGGCTCTGCTGGAGGTTTCCTCCTATTAAAAGTCTGCTTTTTCTATCCACTGTCACCCCATGCTTGACCAGGATGTGAGATTGCTGCAAAGTCAATGACTTCATATAATTGACATTATACAATAATTTGACTGTAAAGCACTATAATTGTGATCCAATCGTGAAGTATTCAATTTGACCTGCAAGTTACCACATCATTAGAATGAACTGGATCGCTTTGAACAATTTGGACGGGTTTGGATTTCATACTAGAAATGTGTAGGATCAGTTATCAGTGTTGATTTGACATGTGTTGTAATTTGGTGCTTTGTAAAGGAAATGAAACAGAATTAAAGTTTTAGTGTGAACATTACTTTATTGTCAGAAGTCTGAACATATTTGACAATTTTAATACCGTAATATTAAAAAAACTGTACATGTCACAATAGTAAAAACTGACTAAAATATCACAAAAATCAGAGATGTCAGAATTTAAACAAAAGTAAATTATCTATTTGAATAAATAGATAATTTATTAGATCCATAGAAGTAAATCCTGCTAAAGCTCATTGCTGATTTCCTGGGAATTACAGCCAGTAATTCCCTATTAACAGTAGGGACAAACATCTAAAACCAGATTTTATAAAATCAACTATAAAACAAATTTAATAAAGAAAGCTATGAAATTTGCAATGAAAGCTTCCACAATCATTTTGTTTTCCAGGCGAAGAGATGTTTTGTGGTATTTCCTCTGAAAGCCAAATAAGACGAAGAGCGAGGGGGACAAATAAACCACTGTATTTTGTTTGGAAAGACATCTAGTCTTTAAGAGGCTTTTGCAAGATGTTGTGGACTTACTCAACAAGAAGCTTCATTAAGTACAATTTCAACTTGGACAGCTGGAACAAGTAAGATGCCTATTAGCACGACCTTATGCGAGCAGCAGTTTGCTAAATTGACAAACTGCAGACTGTAAACACGAGTGGGTACAAATAGAACATAAAGCCCACAGCAAACACTTCAGGTCAGATGCTTTGCATTATTCTATAATGCTAATATTTATAGGACTTTGACTGGGCCATTTTCTTCAACCATTGCCTTTGGACAGCAGCTGTCCAAATGGTTTGCTCATCATCCAGGCTCCGTTACTCTGGAAGCTGGATGTTGAGTCTCTCTACCAGTCTAAAGTTTTTACCACTTCTTGCAGTTTCTCTTCCCCACAGCATGCACAGGAGTTACATTTTCATTTCATCTAATGCTCAGACCTTCTTTCACAAGTGCATGAAATGCTGCATGTGAAAAAACAAAGTTTCATATCCAGCCACAGATTTTTGGTCTAATGCAGGGCCAGACTTTGACTGTGCCACTAAAGCATGCATAGGCTTGGACATAAACCTTTCTATTGCAGTCCTGGCTGTATTTCCAGCAACATCCAGCTGGAAGGTGAACCTCTGCCGATGACTCAAGTCATTTGTTGCATATTTAAATGAAAATGTTAAAAGAAATATCTTCCTCTTAGAGACATGAAAGCTAAAAGACTGAAAGTTTTTGTTTTCAAAGCTAAAATCAATATATGACAGCTGAATAGGAAGGAAAATAAACCACAGATATTTGAAAGTTAGTCCCAAATGATTAATTACATAATGGGAATCAGCCTTCCTGAGAGTCCTAATGGAACCATTACGAAGAGTGGGAGCTGGGACTAAATACGCTGTCAACGCATTTCCTGCTGTGCTTGTTTTAGGTGACACGCAACCCTCCATTACTTCCCATCCAGGCAGAAAACATGTCTACTTTACTTCCAATGAAATCAGCCGTTTGGTTTTGAAAACTGGCATTACTCTGATAGGGGAAACTGGGTAAAGCTTATGATTTGTACCAGACTGTACTTAGCGTCTGATCTTTCTGTCTAACACAAATCTAAAAATTAGGTCATCCCTTACCATAACCCTCCACTTCCAAAGAAAACCTTCCCTAAATATACAGCTTGCCAGAAAAATACAGCTGACATGGACCAACGTGCAGAAATACGAGATATTCCTGCAAACGCAGCATTCATTGTTTCCTCCCTGAGCATGAGTGGCTCATTCTGGCGAGCCACAATAAAGAGCACCTACAGGAAGGGAAGTGGGCCCTTTCTGTGGCTTTCTGTTTGCGCCGTTGTCCAACAGTCACTTCGGGGGGAAATGGAGACTGACTGTGAGTCTGCAGCTGAGCAGCAGAACAGAACCAGATGAAAAATCTCAACTATGCAGTGCTACGACGACTAGGGCCTGGCTGACCGCAATCGTCTAAAACAGAATAAAATTTAAAAACCATTGCTGTCAGAAAATAAAGGAAACGGACTTTCGAAACTGCGAGTTCGTGATGTGAGGACAGAAGTGGAAATGAAACACGTGCTCCAAGTACTGGCTTTCTACAGAGCAACTTGACTTTAGTTGAAAGAGCTTTTCTTCTCTGAAATGGCATTTTCCCCTTAACAAATTCAATCTGTAACCCAAAAGGAGACATATACAGTTGGTGTCATAAAACCACTCCATCCTTAGATAAAGACAGATGTGGAAAAATATGCTTCTATATGAATAAGAAGGTCTATGTTATCCTCAACAGGATGTATCCTTGTGGTTTTCCCATTACCACCTTCTCCTCTTCTCATTTTTCCCCTCCTCCACACATTACTCCCTTCATCTTAGGAATAATTACATCAGTATGTCCAAACAAGATGTGGAAAAGCAGAGACAGTGACCAGGTTGAGGTCAAAGCAGATATTCTTCAGAAAAGCTCTCATGGACACATTACCAAAAATTACTTCAGCAACCAATAAGAGCCACAGTAGCAGATCAGGAGTGAGTTTTCAGGGGGTTTACGGTACATAAAAGGAGAAGTGAGATACAAGACAGACAGGGGAAGAGGGCAGATCTGCTCCACAAAAGAAATAAATACACAGATCTGAGGAAGAGTTTTCAAAATCTGCAGTAAAGTCGCATTTCCTCATTAGCACAGCAGTCAGTTTCAATCTCCCATGTTATTTACGACTTGTAGGAGAAAGTCAGGCTACAGATAATTAGCCCAGCACAGTACCGACTAATAGCTGCATCATTGTTACTAATGCTATTCTACCCAGTGATAAAATTATTCCTTCAGATGCTCAACAAAGCATAGACATAAAAATAGAAACCAGGAGGTCAAGTCAATAAGGACTCACTTCCAAGCAGCCAATTATTGCTTAATTTGGGCACATTCAAGAGTCATCTTTCACAACTTTTGCACTGACTGCTTCAGTTTTGGGTCAATTAAGTCCTGGAAACAAGTATGCATGTATGGTATAGGAAAATAACAATTAGGAATCATGCAGGGCCTTTGAGGTTAGTTAGAAGCAAACAGCTGAACAACCAAAACCAAAACTCAGTCAGTGTCTTGCAAAAATAACTCATGCCTTATGACATTTTTACATTCAGTTACGTTGCGGCCTTAAAACTACATAAATTTGAGTGAGATTTTCTACAACTGTTTAGATGTTTACCATCTCATAGGGCACCGAGTATGAAAAAAATGCAACACAACCCTCAATTTGTGCATCCAAACCAAAGGAATAGGCAAGAAGATCACCAAAAGAAGATTGATTATTCAGACACCCTACAAATCTTACCTTAATCAATGAAATGCAATTCTGGAGGGATGTAGGGGCCACATAGGGGATACAGCAAACTGTTGTAGACAACAGTCTGGTCAAATTTGAGCAAAACTTTCTGACTAACATAAAATAATTCATGACTTTATGCCTGACTCACTCAGACGGCTCAGCAGCTTTAACAGCACTATTGTGAAACATAAGGGTGGGTGCAGGATGCTGAGGGAATGTTGTACAAACACGGAAACTGGTCAACACTGACAGGAAGATAGAGGAGGTAAACAAGACAATCCCTAAATACAATCGGTTTTATGCTGCAAAAGACTAGAGACTAAGACAAAGGTGGGGGACCTTTAGAACACCTTTGTACATTTAGTGTCTTCCAGCAGACACTAACCATTTATTATTAATGGATAATAATGTCCCAATCAGAGATCACAGCTAAATCTAACTAAAAATCTGTGGCAATGATTACCATACTTTTCTCTTGTCACCATGCAATATTTTGTCTGGCTTTTTAAAATACATTCACTTTTATAGTTTCAGGACAACAAAATGGAAAAGTTGAAAGTCATTGAAACTCCACCGTGCTCTCCTGCCCGGTGTCATCTCCTCTTCCTCGGCTGCTTCTGTCCAACAGCTTTAATCTCTGCCCCTGACATGTGACTTTCCTAATCCCCCCTCCCTCCAAACAGCTGCAGATTTGACACAAAGCTCTGCGATTTGGTTCATCAGTAGATGATACGACATGCTAAGAGCCGCGCAGTGTTTTTACACGTCTGGCTGCTCTGCCACGGAGGTCGCTGGTTTTATCTGGAGCTTCGGTTTGCAGCTAGAGCTCCAACTTCCCTATGCATTCTCATGCGAGCACAGTTCAATGCCGGGGCGGATGAGGAAGGAACAGACCACTCTCCTACTCATAGGTTTTTGTGGGTTTCTCATGTTTTATAATGGACTTTGGGCAATAATCTGCAAACCCCCACTCATTTGGAACAAAGGGCAGCAGCATAGCAGAAAATGGGTCAACCTTTCACTCTGAAAAGGTGGCAGATGCTTCTCTGGACTATACAAAACAACATGCATTAAAAATGGACATGAAGTAAAATGAAGATCGCAAAAAGATGAGGCGGAAAAATGATGCACCTACATTGCCACAAAGGAACAGATGCACCATCTTTCCTCACCGTTCAGTGCTTAATTAGCTAATTTCTGTCATAGACCAACATGGAATAAGAATAATAATGCATCTCAGAAGCATTATATCCACAGAGACTGAAGGCCTCACCATAACAACCACAGTGAAGGGATATAACAATAAGCCCTCACCTCATTTCTCTATAAACATGAGGGTGTGGGGGACAAACAAACAGTAGGATCAGGATCACTGACAGCAACAGAAACTGCATTTAAAAAAAAATACATACCTGAATCTTCATTTTCCAACAGGAATTCATTGTTGGATCTTCTAGTCACCTCACCTTCTCTCACACACGCACTCACACCGACAAATGCAGATCAGGGGGGGTTTACATGCCCCTTCTGTAAATCCTTGAGGTGAATCCAGATCGCAAAGGAATGAATTCCAGAGAAAGCCAAGCCTTTTACAAACACGGAAGTACAGCTGTGGCGTCAGTCGTCACTGAGCAGAAACAAAGGCGGAGGCAAAGATAGGAAGAGACACAGCAGACGGACGCAGAACAAGCTGCTGCCCTACATTTTTCTTTTTCAAACACATAAATACTGATCTGCTGCCTGTCCAGGCTTGTCCCCCCTTCAGCTGCAGAGACACACACACACACACACACACACGCACGCACACGCCCACACACACACACACACACACACACCCACACACACACACCCGGTATCGGTTTGCTACTGTAATCTCATTGGCCGAGCCTCCACTTCCTCCAGCTGATCTTGATGGGGGCTGGGGGAGGGGCATACTGCTGTTGAATCATTCAAGAGAGGGAGGAGGTGGTTTTAAATAGACTGTCTGCTGAGCACCATGCTGGACCTTAAAGAGGCTCTTGATAACCCTGATTAAGCTCGACGCGTACCACCACACATATTAACAGCCCGCCGCCCCATCAATCCTTCTCCGCTCATTTAAGACAAAGGAGTCAGCCACCCAAAGATGTGAAAAACTGCTAAGGATCCCCACCAATCACAGATGCTGTTACTGCCACCTCCACCAATCTACAGCCTGCAAGGTGGAGCGGGGCTGACAGAGGTGGCAATTCATTGCACACATCTTCTTCACAGCTGTGCCCAAGGACGTAGCGAAGACAGTCTGATGCTGAGACAGCAGGCCATTAAAGCCAAAGTCCACCAAGTCATCTTTTTTATATCGTCGTGAGTCACCAGATTGTTTCACAAGGTGAAGCCAATAAAGAACATGTCTATAAGACAGAAAGAAAGAGAAAGATTTCCCCTGAACAAACAAAAACAAACAAACAAAAACAGCTACATTTTAGGTGATTAAACAAAGAATAAACGAGCTGAACACATTAAATCACCTAATTATTTCCTGTTTGGGTGACATGCCAGATAACCTTACGTGACCCCTGAAACTCAACTTTGAAAACCTGTGGCTTAAAATTGATAGTTTAGGATAGTTTAGGGTGACATTTCTGTTACCAAGGACACATGAAAAAGCCTTAGACAGGTGCTGCTCATACATAACTGTGCCTTAGTTTCTATTCATGCACTGCCGTTTTGTTTTTTCCTACTTACATTTTTGACCCAAGTCAAATCATTTATATTGGTGATCAATATCAACAGATACATCTGATAGAACATGCAATCATTTTTAACTCTGATCCAGAACCCCACAGCATTTTGGGGACGTAGGCAGATTTAACCTCTAAATTTTTCATGGCCAGCTAAGCTAGTTTGGTGGCACCAACCAACTTATTTACTCATTGATTACCTAGCAACAACCGGTTGAACTTGCTCAGCAGCAGTTTAAGTTTTACCACCATGCCTAGTAACCGCTTAAAAATAAAATACCAACATTTCAGATATTTTACACAACAAATGAATAATTATAGATATGGACCGATATGATGATATACCCAGTAACCTGAGCTGTAATTACTGAAATAATATCATGTACATTTTTATGGTGCATTCACACCAAATGCGCTTGATGCATCAAATGCTCCAAAACGATTCAAATCGTGCCACGCTAGCTGGTCCAAACAGCTCCAAGCGCTAGATGCTCCAAACGGCTACAGCTCTCCACATAGACTTTGAATATAAACCAGGTGCACCTTATGCATAATTTTAAGTTAAAACTTTAACATTCAACATGTCTGAGATTTAAAAGGTACAGCACTACCCGAATACTGCAGATTATGACCCTGATCTCACTAAAATAACTCAACATGACCTCCTTATGCTAGACTTTCTTATTCGAGTCACATGACCCAATTTCTTCACAGTAGACTTTTTGTATGTTGTGAAAAATCACTTCAAGTCATGAATTGTCAAAACAGATACAGACAGTTCACTAGGCAGGTATGAATTGAAGTGACATTGGTATGAAATGAGCTGGAAGATAACTCTTTTTAATTGGATAATGAGAAGAGCAGCACTTTACGTTCATCGAGCTCTCTCAACAACATTTGTCACCAAAAACACACTTCCAGCAAATATGCTGGTGTGACAGAAATTTATGTGTTTGCGTAGATTCAGAGAACTATAAAGTGGATGTGTGACAGTGGAAGTGATTTACGAAACTTACTGGAAGTTCTGCACATTGTTAAGAAATGTCTTCACTACAAATTAGAATCTCGATTCTTCAAATAAAGATAAATTTCTCTGATGTCTCTGCCAGGCAGAGTCTGCATTCAGACTTGCTTCATTATAGATTGTCTTATGAGCTCTCTGTGTTGTGCACAATACATGAATAAACCTGATTGAGTGATTTTACCTGAACAGTGCATGGAAATAGTTTTTTTCCCACGACAATCATCTGTCCAGGACTTCATTTAAAGGATGGCTATTATGTCAAATATACTTTTTTGAGCTCTACATCATGTTACAATGTTATTACATCATCAAAAACATACCTGTAGTTTGTTTTGAATCTGTCACGCATGTTTGAGAAATCCCAGAATCTCCTGTTGCAACCATTACAGCAGTGTCTAAGCACGTGCTTTCACAAAGTGCGACTATTTCCATGAAGCTCCTCCAGACTAGCGGCAGCAGCAATTCAAGTGGTGAAACTGCAAATCTGTTCATCAGCATTTCATAATAACTGAAGGTAACAATCTCAACAGACAAGAAACCATGTTATCTACCTAGTCATACAATGGCACTATGTGCTAGGAAATACATAATTCTGCCACTTTAATACTTTTACAAGGCTCTACATATAACAGTCTTAGCAAACTAGACTCTTTCCTTTTTCTTTTCTTGCTTGCGGCTTTATTTATAGTACATGATTGGGCATGGGCAGAGAGAGAAAGTGGGAAGACATGCAGCAAAGGTCTCAAGGTCAGGAATAGAGTTCAGGATTGAAGCATGGAGGACTATAGTCTTTCTATTTGTGGAGATGACTTTACCACAACACCGACAGACGCCCCAAACTAACTTTAATTTTCATCTAACCAATATTCCACTCAACAAACAAGCCCAGTTGTCAACAGATGCGTTTGTGCTCACATTTGCTCAAAGCAAAACACCCATATCTGATCAGACATTTTCTCCTGCTTAATACTGAATAAACTACAGGCTGCAGTTGGTGGATGAGTGCTGTGAAATTAAATTCAGGCAATAACTTGGATGAATTATGAGGCAACACCAAGCAAACGGCTGATGATATCTCGTAGCCAAAAGGCTGCTGCAGCCAACTTCATTTAAAAACACCAGTTTCTGAAGATGAGGGGTATGCTTCAAATTTACAGCAGTAATGTCAACACCAGTATCTCCAGCCTGAACACAGTCAACAGGCTTTTTCAGACAAAAGTAAAGTGCAAAAGAGAAGATTGCCAGCTGGTGACTCAGCTTGCTAACGACTATTTGACTTGAAAAAACAAAAATATTCTCTCAGAGCAGCAGAACAGTCAGAAGTGCCTTTTCACATGAAGATAATGGGAGAGTGGGATTATAGAGAAAAGCCTTTGTTGTTGTAGCATCAAAGTCAATAAACAAAACACACTGGATCTATATTCACATGTGGCGTGATATGCAGTTCACAGAAAGGCTTGTGCTTAATCTTGTAGATTTCCACATCGACATGGTCATTCAATGTTCCACATTTTGAGGAACAAAAGAGCAACTGCCAGTAGCTACGGAGCTATGTGCAAGTACCTACAATCCTTCATTTTTTCACATGTTGTCATGTTACAACCGCACACTTCCACTGGTATGACTCAATTTCTGTCAGGCCATTGGAAAGAAGCACGCAACTGAGAACTGTTGTAAAAATTACACAAATCCCTCAGTTTATACCTTGGAAATCGCCTTTAAATGTAGGCATCCACTAGCTTGGTACATCTAATTTGGCCATTTTGTTCTTGACATAACAGCGCAAGCCCTGTCAGATTCACTGCAGTGCTTTTGTGAACATCCGTTTTAAAGGCTTGCCTTGCTCTGAACTTTGACAGGCCTTTCCAACACATGAACACGCTTTAATTCAAGCCGAGCTCACACAGACCAACTACTGTTGATTGTAGTCAAAGTCTATTTTGCTTGAACGAAAGTCTCTGGTCGTGAGTTTGAATGGATGGTTGGGGCTGTTCATGGTGATAGTTGGACCAAAAACCAATCATGACCAGTGATGACCTAAGACAAATATCAAGCTACTCTATTTTCTGGGAAAATGGTGAAGCCCAGCCAGGACCGCTTCCACAGCATCCTCCTTTCCCTCTTTTTAGCTCTAATAACAAGAACATTACAACCCGTAGTCCTACTCGAAGATTTATCGTTTGATTAATATCTGATGTGTCGGTTGTGCAGTCAGGCATCGTTCATTGTGTAGAATGACAGGAATTACCATTGTACTGATCCCACTCAACGAGACATGTTTAGGTTCTGTTTTGGAAATCGCACAGTGTGAAATCGACACTGGTTGTATTCGTTTGTGTCATTGTGGTGCTGTAAATACATGAGCATCTCATCTGTAGCCATGCATGTCCCTCTAACAAGCCTCCACTAAAAAAATTCAATAATTGTCCTTGAATGACAGCCAATGAAACCTACAAAGTTTAAAACACGTTAATGAACAGATGATGAAAAAGTTAAGGCTCAAGTCTGTTGCATCATCCAAAAGCTTTCTTCCTTCAAGATTTCTCTGCAGGTGTATTCAGGTTGATCTGAAGTCTTAATTGTTCCTTTTTTAGCACAAATAATGACGAGCATGCAAGCCAAAAAGTTGCACAGAGCTCAGTGAGACGTTCAAAGCTTTAAATAGTTTATCTTCTGTCCAGCTTTCTACCTGACCCGTCTGCTGTGGTCTTCCTCAAGCCGTTTGTTTGCCAGTGTTTTCTAAAAGCCACTGAGGGCTTAGAAAAAGAGCTCGATTTATACCGGAGATTAAATTGGCTCCGCTTTCTTATTTGGTACCATATCTCTAATTTTATTTATGAATCCTTCAGTAAACAGGGTTGAACTGAAATGCATGAATTTCTTCTTTATTTGTAAAAATGTGAGTTGTGTATAGTTTTGGACCCATGTCACACTACTCTGTCACATAAAGACTCAGTAAAATACACTGACATGTTACAACCACAAACTTCAAAGTGTAAAAGGTTGAAGGGATAAACATAAAAATCTTGATATATCTTTGATTACGAGGCAGTTGATAGATGATATAATAATAGCAACTCTACCTGCCCAACATTTTAGACATTTGACAGTCTAAAATGTCCTTGCAAAACCAGAGCGAGCAGAAGAGAAGGTAAAACGTTTTAGAGCTGGATAGAGGGTTAAAGACAGAATTTTAGGATAAAATGAGGAGGAGCAGAGGAGCGTCTGACAGAATGATTTCTATAAAGAGAGGAACGTGTCTGGTATCCTGCTGGGCATGAAATTGAGCTGTAATAGCCTTTTCAGTTCATATTCAAATATAGTCATGCATAATGATAACTACAGCTCTGTAACTTGTATTCCTGCTGCATCAGTCAAGTCTACCTCCAACGTGACAAAAGAAAGACAAGTGAAAATAAGAAGCGGATAAAGGAAAAAAAACACCAAAGAATAATTTGTTGCATGAATCGTGTCCAGTGACATGATTTGGAGCTCTGCTTTTCTTCTATTCTGAGCCTCTGCTATTCACAGGACATAATCCAGAGTCTAAAATGAAGAGGCAAAAACATTAAGTAGGCCATCACTGTAACAGCATGGCCTCAGCACAAAAGCATCGATTCATCATCCTGAAATAACAGCTTGCTGGCTGCATAGTAGCTTTATTGATTTCCAGCTGCAACCCAGTGCTCACTGCTCGCCGTTTCTTCCTTTTCAATTCTGGCACCCGATGCAGAGCATCTATCTCGGACTGTGAAAGCCGATGGGGACAGCTGAAAGGGGGCCCTGCTGAGAACGCACATGTGACCATGAGCAGGGTGGTCAGACAGAGGTGGAGGGGAACAAACTTTGTCCCCTTTTTGGGCTATTTCTGTTCAGGCTGCGAGGTCAGGGTCAGGCAGGGCGCAGAATGCTTCCGAGTTTTGTTCTGAATTTATAAAATGAGCTTGTGACTTACAGACTAGTTTCCTTATGACACACAGGCAAACAGAAACTAAAAGTGCACAATGACTTGAAGAAGTATTTATATGTTCAGCATGTCGTATCTAAATCAAATTATGTAACAGGAGCTTTTATGATGAGGTGGATTCCACTCATCAGTTCAGTAGAAAGACTCTTTCTACATATCAACTCTGAGTATTGAAAGCAGCAAATGTCACAATGGAAGAGTGAAGATATTGTTGAAAAATAAAAAAACATAAAACTGGTCAAAAAAGCAAACTTTTTGACCATTAAAATGTTACATTTGTGAGAAACAAACACTGTCCATCACTCTGATAGTTTTTCTCATCTTATAGTGAAAAGTATAAGTAGCAGCAGCTTGATGTCATGTTTTTTTTTAATAGTTGATGGGGAAAACACTAAATGCATGGAAATGCTGGAAGAAGATTGTTTAGAGGCAGCTAACACTAAACAGCTAGAGCTATAATGAAATATTAATGCAGTATTCATGCATTAAGGAGGGACCAGTCAAAGCCCAGACATAAACCCAAAAAAAGCATCTGTGGAAGTAGACGCTAACTACTTCCAATATGACTGAACGAGATCCATTTTGAAAATAGAAACCCAGCAAGTTAATAAAATAGCAGCAAATTAAAAAGAAAAAATTCATCAATAAAATGAATAAAATAAAACTTTCCTACATAAGTAATTTTTGTGTCAATTCTTAGATATTTATTAGCTGCTTTTGCTATTTTTATATTAATCCTTATTTTCAACCGTCTGGTGTCAATCTGCCAAAAAATAAAAATACACAATTTGCTTCTAAAGTAATATTCACACATCACTGACACCTCAGTGGCTTCCTGACAGCAGATTTTTATGTCCAAGCACACAAAGGTCTAGCTCACTAATCAACAGCCGACTGTGTGGGACAGAGCAGAACACATTGTTCATTATAGTAATATGATAACAAACAAGGTTGCTTAGGTGTTTTAGCAGCTGCTCTACATCGGAGACTAAGAGTGGAAAAACAATACAGCTATTAAAAAAAAAGAAAAAATTTTTAAATATGAACATGTGTGAATTTTCTAAGATTAGATCTGACCACAAGCTGTAGTGGTGCAACAGACCTCCTAATGATCACAATATATGTATATTTCTGCCTGTGAGGTTCTGGTTCACCTCAACTTATGCCTCTGCAGTCACCTTGAGCCATACTGATGATTGCTAAAACTATCTGAGGTCTACCAGCAATTATTTCTGGCAATTCAACAATTTTGGATCCTAAAATCTACCTAGCGCCTCTCTGCAGCGCATGACTCACAGTTCACTTGGCTGCTGCGAGTGGACAAAATGCATCAGCACTAACACACACCTCTCGCTCTACTGAATCAATACGACTCCCCAGCTTGATTTGTGCATTCATTCATAACCACACGTCGGATGAAAATGTGTTGAAATTTCAAACCAAATGGATTCGGAATTTTTTTTTTTTTTCCAGCAGATATATACAGGTGACTTTTGTTTGCCATCATCTGTATTTTATAAAGATTTAAAAAATAAATAAATAATTTAAAAAAAGAGATTAAAAGCTCCTGTGGCATTTATTGCTCTGTCAGTATTCAACATCAAACACCTAAGGCAGGTGGCACATTTAACATGAGATAAGTTACCAGTACATAATCATCCTATAGCACAGATCTAATTTTAATTCCTTCTCACATTACAACGCAGAAAACTTCATTAATTCTGCACAATATGCAAGCGAATGAGTGCGACTGAGGTGAGTTATTAGTGGCTATTGGGATGCAGACGGCAGCACAGAGCTTCTACGGCAGAGCTTATCATACTTCACGGTCTCGACCCGGCTGACCTCGCGTCTCCAGGATCAAACAATTACTGTGAACAGGTCAGGAAGGGAAACAGTGAGTGAGCAACCCTGCAAAGATTAAACAAAGTGGCCACGACCGAACAATTTCTCACCACAGCATTCATACACCTTGAACTAATGTAACATTTTATGTTAAAAGTGCAAACTGGCTTGTAAATTAATTTGATTTTATGTGATATGTCAACGTAACTGAAGTGGAAGGACCCAATTTTCACATTTTTATTTTGCAAATAAAAATCTTACAGGTGTTTCTACCACTTCAGACTAAGTGGCTGAAACTCTCACTCACTGCTTTTTGGAGAGTAGTGCAAGCTCAGGCAGACTGGAAGGACAGCTTTTGAAAAGAAAATAAAGTTTTACAACAGATTCTCAATTGGATTTGGGTTTAAATGTTGACTGGGCCCATCAATCACATGAAAGCGCTTTGACCTGAACCCTTTCATTAGAGCTTTGACCATGTGTAACATCATTTAAACTTTCCTCTGGGTTATCCCCTTCTTTACATTTTGACTTTGATGGAAGGGTTAGGGTTAGATATTGGAACAACGTAACACAGATGCAGGAAAAAAGAAGCTAAACATGGCCCAATAAGTGCTTTATTTAAATTTGCACATATGATTGGACAAGTTAGTCCTCTAAAGCGCTGTGAGAAGACATTTGGTGTGCAATTAATAATCACATTGTTTTAATTTATCTGTAGATATGTAGATAAATAGTTTTTAAAAAGTTGTTTCTCCAAAGCAGTAATTTTCTATCTATATGTGGACAGGAGGTGCAAATCAAATACGAAATGGTTTTTTTTGCCAAATTTCTGACAAGGCCTAAATTATACACACCTGCTAAGTGACTTCTGGTGGCAGCTCAATGCAATGAATAATATTTGGGTGTTTTGGAGAAAAAGTGAAAAAGATTCATGCCACATTATTCAGGTTTTATTCATACAAAAAGCTGAATAATGTGCTGAGATCCATCCCTGAGGACCAGGATTGAGAAACTCCATCATATAAAATCTCATTTCAAACACATTGAAGTTTATGATTATAATGTGACAAAGTGTTAAAATATTCCATGCATAATGAAAACTTTTGCAATTATCGCTGTTTGTACATATTTTTCTTTTTTTTACTGATCAGGCTGCAGGCAAAGGCCCAACAGACAGTAGCCTGAAGAGGGACAACCGGTTATATGATCATTTATTTTTCAAATTTCAGACTTGAAGAGTGTTACAGAGGCCAACTCTGGTTTTTGTTGCCTGTCTCAACCCTTTAAGGAATCAAGAGCAACCCTGTCCAAGGCCATTAAATCCATCATCTCCTCTGAGTTCTGGAAGACTGACCTCGATATAGAGAGACAAACCAGAAACAACTACACCCCCTCCCCGCCCTCCTGCATCCACCCCGTTCCCTTCCAGGCTGCGGTCGGCTCACTGTGACATCAGCAGTCCTCACCTGCTGCTAACACAGATGGCTGCTAACACACTCATCACTGACCCCAGCCATGTTTAGAAGATCTGGTCTGTACATATACCAATTTGAGAGTTTATAATGTGCAAATCCTCTGAAGCCATTGGCTTCCTCTTCCACCAGAGCAACAGCTCTTCTACTTCGTCTGTTTTTAGATCTAAACAGGATGTAGGAGTTGCCAGCAGCTTCCCTGCAGCAGGCCACCTCTCCACAGGGGGGCTCTTGGCATACGAAGGCACCTGGGATGCAACTCTTCCTCCCCCCTTCATGTAAACCTCAAATTTCTGCCTTTAACTGTGGCCAACGGGTGGAATTATGGAGCAACGATGGTGAAGTGCTGCATTACTTCTGATCCAGCTTGACAGAAATCTGTGCACATTTCCTCATTCAATGGCTGATGATACAGAAAGAAAGGATATATAATCCCTGTAACTCCTACCACACCATCCTTAGACATTGGGAATCTGTCTACAGAAGGGTTTAACAAGAGACTTCTCACAAATTTTTGTTTCACTCCATCTTGTCAGGTGAATTAAGACGGTTTAAAGTTCTGCACACAAGCTCAATCCACTTCCCACAACAAGTAACTTTGATTTACACACCCTCTTCCTCTTCCTCTCTGTACAATGAAGAATGAAGCTTGCGAAATGAATCGCTTCACCTATACTGCTCCAAAAGAACCAGGTTAAGCTCCAGTACCTTTCACCTTCCAGATAAATACAGAAATTTGTACTTAGAGGTTGTTTACTTCTTATAAGAAGAATGCAAGTTAAACAAAAATCAATTCATTGGTAAAAGCATCATCACAATGAAATTATATTTCATCTATGTCTCGGCATTGAAAGTAATTTTTTTTTTTTTAAAGTATGTTCTACTATATCTAATTCGCACCCATCATAAATCACATTGGCTTGCACATTAATGTCAAGTTGACCTGTCCTGCAGAGACAAAGACAAAAAGCTGCTTTCAACTGCCCCCTGCTGACAGGGTCATGAACAAACCCCAACCTCAAAAGAAACACTGCGCAATTACTGCACAGGTCGAATCAGATCTGATACGCTCAAAGTTCTTGTTCAAAGGTACAAATTCAGTTTAAGAGTAGGCTTTCAGAATAACTAGCGGTGAAAAAAAATCTATCTGGTCGAATTGACTTTCAAAAGAAAGAGAGAAACAAATGCTTGTGTTTTGGGTCCATGATTGTTTTCCCTCGTTTTTGTTTTAGGGTGTCAGAATTTGAACTTCATTTAAGCTAATAATTTATCATTTTACACACAAATACAAGCATCATAAATAAAGAGAATTGAAATTATACAGTGAAACATCAAAGGAGTAGAGATAACGAGACAAATACGCATAGACAGAATACATAGCAGACCTACTGTGGATAATTTATGTCTCAGGGACAACAAGGATACAAAACAGTATTAGCATTCTGGTGAGAAATCACTTTAGTATTGTTTTCTTGGTTCTCTTCAGCTTTTTCTACACAGTGTCCCCTCAGAGGCTGTAGTTAATTCTGTTTGTCTGAGATGAACATGGCTCGAGCAAACCGACAAGGACAAAGCCTCCATTTTGATTTACATAGACGGCTCAGATTCGAACTTAAAATTCACACTACATTTGATGGCAGGGTGAATGATCAAAAACAGAGCTGTTTTTGATAACATACTTGTAATAACGTTAAGGGTATTTTTATTTTATTTTATTTAAATCTCATGTTTCTGGACACGTTTCTTGTTCCGACATTGGGTCAACTGAGTTTCAGAAAAATGCTCCAACCTTCAATCAACCCATCGCTGACGACAAGCATGGCTTTATCCTTTATTTATAAAGAGCGATACGATTCTTCTTCAAAAGGTCTTCAGTCAACACGCATCTCGCTTTGCTGTGGATATTTATAGGGGAAAAAAGTTTCCTGAGGATGATGTCGGCTTTCTTCCCCTGTGCTTTCATGCTTTCCTATGTCATCCTGATTGTTCAAATTATTATAACATGTTTTGGCATCTTCAATTGATTGTGTGTTGGGTGCAAGAATTACTCCCAGGAATTAATCAGATGCTTTGTCCCAAATGGCTCAATAATACTATCCTTTGAACTGACTTCATCTCTCAAAAATCCTCATTCTCCCTCCTAAAAGTTGTGAAGTTTCCTGGGTTGTTGCTCATTACTTTATAGCAGCTGTGAGGGGGTGCAGCTGGATGATCCGAATCTCTACGGATCTCATCTTTATGACACCACAAGGCCCAGCAATGATGAAATAAACGATCGTGTCAAGAATCTGACTGCTGTGGTTGTGCTTTGTTTACAAGGCAAGCAGTTTAATAACTTTCTTACATCCTCCTCCTCGCTCAGTGGGTTGGTTCAACCAAAACAGCAACTATATCACACACCAACTAGGCATACTTCCATACCTCTGCAGCTCACATTAAGACTACAACTCAAATGAACCTGCAGAGTTGATCAAACTGTGATTATCAAGCCGAAATTGTGATTATCAAGCCAAAAGGATTAGTCTCACCTCGGGTTAGAAGGAGGCTGATGGAAAGATGGAAGTGATGTGTGCAGAACAGGAGGCTGAATTTTTTTCTGTCAATTTTCTGAAAAGAAATTAGCTTGGAATCCCAGCAGGTTTCTACAATTTCCACTGCTATCTAAAGCATAATTTCTCAATTTCCCATCCTATTCTAAATATCTTCCACATTTTCACCTCCCATATATTCACTCAAACTTCCTTCAAATCACCGTTACACTCTCACATCCCCTGGTTAATGTTTAGTCAGCCATCATTCTGCGTTGGGCAAATATTAGGAAAGTGGAATCATTTCCACATGGAACATGACCGAGGTCAAGTCTCTAAAAGGAAGCAGATGGACAAACTTTCTGGGTGAATTTTTGGTGGGTGTCTTTTGCTCAAAGGTGGTCTCTAATCTGAAGACCAGGGATTCAATCTCTGGCTGGACCGTGAGTAAAAATGTGCTTTGGCAGCAAAGTGAAGTCAACACTTCGTCTAAGATCAACTAATGAGTGGAGATTTATTTTACTGGCTACAACATGAGCAAACAACATCTGTAGGGGTCCTGGAGTGTCTGCTACTGGTCTGAAGTAGATTTGTGGCATCTATGGGTCTCTAACCACACTGACAAAAATGCTAAAGCTCAGTTTTTGCCCACTGCTGCTTCACTCCATAGGTGACATAAGTTTAACAAACACTCCCTCAACAACTTAGGGGCTCAGAAGCTGTCTGCTCCTCTATCTCAGCCTTGAGCCAAAACCGTAAATACGGCAGGAGAGCTGGATAACATGGTAAACAGGAATGACTTTTACAGATAAGCCAACCAAGAACAGCTCTGCTTCAAGCTCAAAAACAGAAAAAAAAAAAAAAAACTCCACTATCTCTGCCATTTTGTGTTAAGTCGCTCTGCAGTGATATTCTATCTGGTACGCTCTGATAAACAAGCTTGTTTTGGACAATCAGGAGTCGTAATAACTTATCTGGGAATAACATGAGATTTACTAAATATTAGCAGTAGCATTATCTTTTGACAGGATCCAAGTGAGAAGAGCCCATCTGTCCAGTGGTGCCCTCGGCCTGTGAGGAAGGACAGCAGCAAAATCTGGAGGATTGTGGGTGATATACAGGAGCATCAGAAAGATCGGGATCTGGATACGCAATATAAGATGATGTGTCACCATGTCTTCGCCTTAGACAGCACAGCGATGTCTACTTTAAATCCTTTGGCTTTCCTTCTCTTGAACATTGTGAAAAATAGCAGAAAGCTTGTTTATCTGTAGAGTACCGTTAACAAATGAGGTCACTTCAAATTATTTAAAAGAAAATAGAGGAACAGGGGTCAAGGAAAATGGAAGGACATCGAAAGAATAATAGCAATAAAGTTTTTTTGTCTGAAATGCTTCAACATGCTAAAAAAAGGTTGAACTGTATTAACTGATCTTTTTTGCTCGTGGGAAAATGAAGGTTTCTGATTAAATTGAATAAGCAGTTTCTGTACATCTCAGGTTTTCAGGGATTTGGTTCATAAAGAACATTTTTAAGTGTGCACTTACCATGCAGTTGTCCAACAACTTTATTATTCATCACAATACAGTCCCTAGGAAAGATTAGTATAACTGCTACAACAGGCCCCTGAGGTGAAAATCCCTTGAAAGTGAGCTACTTTGTTCCAATAAATACGTTCCACCTATTTTCAAAGTTGGAACTGAAAGAGAGGCCTTAACACAGCAAAAATAGTAACAAAGACATGTAGTATACAAATGCAGAAAGTAGGAAGTAGCTTTTTAACAGCATTTGTTATCCATCATGAAAGGATGAAGTAACTTGCAGAAAAAGTCATGTGATGCTGAGATAAAAACATTGTTTTTGGCAGCAGCGCAGTAAAATCCAAAGAATTTGGTTCCTACGCAGATCCTCTCTGCTCGTTTCAGCCCATCTTGTCTAGCCATCCTGAGACTTTGTTGTGGTCCCATTGTAATTTATTAAAAAGCTCGACAAAGGCCACAGCCTTGAAGATTTGTTTATGCTGCACGCATGCAAAGGGCAGGGTGATGGCTGTCGCACCTGAAGCAAAGGATAACGTTGGCCTGCTTGGAAAGGGTTGTGGATTCCAACAAACACATCAATCAAAATGACAGAGACCAGGCAGCAGGTACACACAGTTCCTGCTCTTACAAATAGGATTCACCTGAGAAGACTTTTTGCACTTTAAGAAGCTTTTATTTATAAAAAGAAAAAAAAAAAAAAAAAAAAGGTCCTGAGCTCTGAAACATTGGACCAGTCCATGGAGGGAACACTACATGAATACTCACTGATGTGGCAAAGTGGAAAACCAAAGCGATCCTGCAGCTTCTGACGACCCTGCCAGGAGCAAAGCTGCAGCATGTCTGCGTTTAGGAGCCAAATATCTCCCTCATTCCACTAGCATTACCTCAGCGCTGCCAACGGTCTGTTTCTACAGCAACAACAGACTCCTGTCTCATGTCCTTCCTGGTGTTTATAGCCTGGTGTTTTTGTTTTTGTATTTTTTTTACCTAATCTTTTATTTTCTCCTCTCACCTGGCCCTTCTCAGTGTCTGCTGGGCGTGCCTCATCGATGCTCATTTTCTGGTTGATGGAGGTGAATGTCAGTGCAGGTCCACAGTCCTCTACAGCGCTGAATGAAAAGCTCATTAGGAGGCCGAGGGCACCAGTGCATTCATGCTGCTGCACGTTCTGCAAGTTAAGGAAGGAGAAGATGAGCGCGACAAACAATTTCCTGGACAGAAGCCTCTGACCAGTCTCACATGAGATAATGTGTCACTGTCCATTACATTTACAAGCCTAAGAGATTCAGGCGCACATAAACTGAATTGATATTTAATTTTGAGAAAGAGAGGAGAGAATTTAAATAGATAAGTTGCCCAGAAAACAGAATTGACTACTTTCGCCTCAATCTCTGAGTAGTGATCGACAGGTCAAAAACGATTAAATTGGATTTTTTCCCCCTCTCCATTTAAAAGTAACAGAGCTAAAAAAGCCTCCAGCATTTTCAGTCTGTGCTCACATCAATGAACGGCATGTATTCTTGACCACGCTGGGTTGAGTAAAGGTTGTATTAGTAGGAATAAAATTAAGAAAAATCTTATTTATTTTCTACCATCTTCTTCAATCTGCAGCCTACTTCATTACACGTTCTAAGCATTAGAAGAAATTGGTATTGTCCAAGAAAAACATGGCTGGTGCATCAATAAATTTTAAGGATGTTTATTTTAATTATAGTGAACACAGCAAAATTTCAATGATGTCAGCAGGCTTCTAGCAGTGACAGAGAAGCTCAGAGTTGGAAGGAAAACTGAGGGAGCTAAACACTTAAATGTTTCACGTTCGAAGCAAGAACTGACTTAAGACTAGGTTGGAATTTCACATTCAAACGGCATTTTGACTCCAAACATGCAGCCAGAGGTAAACTAGAATAATTTAGATCAGTGGAGCTCAACTCTAGTCCAGGAGAACTACTGACCTGTAACTTTAGGATGTTTCCCTTTTCCCCAAAAAGCCACAATGGAAATACAAACCACACTTTTATCATTCTTTCATATTAGAAAGAATGAAGCACTGTGGTTGTAACATTAGATTATGTAAACAGGTTTAAGAGGTCTGAAAATGTTTGGATCTTTTGCATGTTATAAAGGCTCTAGAAAAAAACAAAAGTCTAAAGCCTTCATAAATCACAAAAGGAGACCCGCGGTCTATTGGATTAAAAAAAAATATACTAGTGCATTTGTGCGCACTACAAGTCTACTACTAAAATTTAACAACTACTTTTTGTGTCTAACAGCAGCCATTCCACACCTGACAGCCGGGGAGAAACGTTCGCAACCTGGTCACAGAAATGAGAGCGCAGGCGAAGAGCAACCACACTCAACTAAAAGCTGGATTGCCAACTAAGAAAGGACAGAAGGAGAGGAAAGATTAATGTTCTTGAAAAGACAGGAAGTGGAGGATTTTTAATTGAACGCAGAATGTAAGAGACTGAAATGTAATGAATCTCTTTGAAAAATATTGCAAATAACAAATATCAAGAACTCCACCCGAATTGGTTATCTTAGAATCATGACTAACTGGCACAGCTAAGTATCTGATTGCCATGTATCCGTTTCACTCAATGCACAAGAGACTTGTGATGTGCCTGTGCTCTCACTGCATATTTGTTTTCAACCTGGGACGTGCAGCTTCAGATGCAGCTGATGCATCTACCTGCCACAGAGTGTCACAAAAGTGAGACAATGCACTGCAGAGAGGGAAGCATCTGAAGCGCTTCCTGGAAGAGAGAAATTTGGGCTCCCGGGGTGTTCGGAGTCCAGTCAGCGTATTACAAGAACTCAGAATGCCATCACCCAGTGATGAGAGGAAACAACAACAAAAAAACGCTGAAAGCAAAAGTGAAGCCAAGGCTCCGGCGCCGTCTCCTTGATGAGGTGGGAGATGTGGCATTTAAGCCTTTTCATGTTCCAACTTCAGGTCTCCTGCCTGAAAATGAGTTGGCCTGTGTTTTGATACGTTTCCTTCCGGTTCAGGTGCAACAACACCCTGAGTCACCGTCACATGAGTGGTATTTAAAGTATGAAAATGCAAAGGAAATGGGTTTCCTCCTGAGATTCGGACACTTTTACTGTTCTCTCCTGAAGAATGTGTCAGACTGAAGACATTTCTGCACAGGTTTGTTGGCCGCCCTCATAAAGCTGGGAAAACAGTCTCAACATAAACTTCTCTCTTGTAGCAGTAGCATATTGTCACATTGTACTTTGCCAAAAGGATAAGTATTAATCATCAATAACATTTCACAGTGTTTGGCCAGTCTTCTTATACCAGTCTCTCTGCTTTCTTCTCCTCAGCTCATCCCAAACGTTTTCTATTGATTCAGGTCAGAGGACTGAAATGGGATTTTGAGAGATACTAACCACTTTATATACATTTGACCATGTTTTAGATTTATATCCCATGAAAAAAAAATCAAAATAAATAGTTTTTTAGTTCAGGCTTAGCCTCATTTTATCCGAGTGAATAAAGTCGCAGCAGAGACTCAAATTGTGACTGCAGGTCAGTAAAAATCGCTCATCCCTCTCAAATAAACAATCATGTGGCAAGAAGAAAAAAATCATTAGAACTGGCAAAAATGTTCCTCTGACTTTTTTTATTTTAAATTGTAGAAACATTCACTTTCTACATTAGCTTATTTTATTGGATTATTTAAGACGGCTCATATGTGAGTGTTCCTGCTAAGGAGAACCAAGACTGATAAATTTAATGGGAAACAGTAAAAACACAAAGGAAACTTCATTAATATCCAGCATTTTCCCAGCATGCTTAGAACCATCAACCCGATCAGCAAAGGAACATGTCAATATTAGCTCTTATCATCCCAGTCCTCCTTTTTTTTTTTTTTTTTAGGTCTCTACAGATTAAATCTACTCAAGCATATAAAACTTAGTATAACAAAGAGTGTCACAGCTACTGAAAGAACATAAAACACCCCATGAACCTATTCCGGAGGGTTAAGGAACAATATATTTAACAAGGTGAGGCCGAGTCCTTCCTCACAGCACTCAAAGCCCTCAAAGGCCTGACTGTCATGTCGTCTACTCCACGTTTAATTACATTTTCTGCACTTAACCATCAAGTGGCTCCTGGGAGACTTATGCAAATCTTACACAGACAGCCAGACCAACACCAGCTGCTGGCTTTTGTAAGCGTGTCGCAGCCCTGAAAACCCACTTCATTAAACGTGTGTGTGCAGAAAGAAAGAAAGAAAGATTCAGGGGAATGCTAGCAGCAGGTGAAGCATGTGCAGTGAATACAGAGCAGAAAACCGTCAATGGATGCAAACAAAAAGTTCTTAGCCGTTTTCAGTCAACGCTGCTTTTAGTTTTAGGACATTATGGATGCAGAATGCACCGTGCCAAGAAAGTCTGTGATGTGCCATTCGTTTTGTTATATTCACATGTTTGCTATAAAAATTGATGCGAAGACGCTTCAGAGTCACATCTTATTCCTTTGCATTTGCCAAGTTGAAATCCAGAGGATTTATGAAGCATTGCAATAGATATAAAGTCTACAATGTAACCCTGACCAGAGGAAACCTTGTCAAAAACACCGATCTCTTTTCAAACTTTAATACACCAGAGATAACCCACTATATTGTAATACTGACTAGAAAGAAACTCATTCCTGACGACAAGTATCTTATAAGGAGATTCTTATTTTATGAAAATATACTATAATAAATCATGCATCCTGTATAGCACTTACTGGGCCTCCAGTTTAAGTCATTTTAAATGGTATTAAAGTTTCTAACTAAATTCAACTTCCAGCATTTGTTCTTTTGCTGTCTATGATTTTATGCCACCAAACCATCCAGTAGCAGTTTAAGCACCCATTTAGAAAAAAAGTAACAAATAGAGTGGCTCATGTTGGTGATGGTGGTATGATGATATGGGGGAGATTTTTATGACCCACACTGAACTTCTTTGTACAAACTAGTATATCTTGAATTGTTGTTGCTCGTGTCGTTTCCCTCATCACAGAGTATTCATCTCATAACACTTACCTCTAACAGGACAATGCAGCTTGTGACAAACCTCTAAACAATCCAAACTTTTTCCAACCTGACAGTTTGCTTTCCTAGAATGGCCTCCATAGTCTCAGGATTTTAATCTGGACACTATGATTTGTGAATGTTCAATCAAAACACCTGAAACCTTCGTATTGCGACTGAACTTCCAAATTGTCTGTTTGCTGAGCCTTGGTGGTTTGAAAACAAGAGTCATCTTGCATTAGCACGTTGCATTGTGTAACACAAGCAACGCGTTATACAATGCACATCTCAGCATTCACTCTGTTGGTCCAACATCAAAGACAGGAGGATACAAAAAGTGTTTGCGTGCATGTGGTCAGCAGCAGCTTTCACACGAGAGCTCACCTCATCCCACAGCCAGGCGATGTGAAAGGCTGAGAGAAGGTAAATGCAATCATCACAAAGGACACCCAAAGTCACCCCCTCCCACTACTGTGTCCATTAGAGGGCGTCTTCACACCTGATAGTCCGGTAGATTTTGTTCAATTGAGAACCAAAATTGCAGCATTTTCATCTGGTGTGATTCACTTTCACACAGCACTGTGTCAAACAAACCAAACCCTCTGAAGAATTCACTTCCTCCTGACTTTCTAGACAATTGAACTAGTGTTTCATTAAAGTGACCAAAGAGGGCTGGGGTGGATGCACTCATTTGATTAGTTCTCCCTGCATAGGACCAACATGAACCAAAATCTCAGACAAATGTTTGACATCTTTGCCATGAAGAATTAAGAACATCTTCAAGGCAAAATGGGATCTACTGCATTACTAATAAAGGCTCTACTAATAAAGCGAAAGGTGAGTGAACGTTATTGTTTTTAGCTGAATATCGGGACATCTCTACATTTAGTTTCTCTGCTTTAACACTAAACATTGGGTTCTGGAGTAGATGTTTGATATCGAAACAAATGGTCTCAGTTCTAAAGGGTAAACTATCAAATTCATGAACAACCTGAAACATTCACTCTACGAATGAGACAATTGTTTTCAGTAACAGTTTAGATGGCGGTATGTAGGTTTCCAAATTGACTGGGTGTAAAATGTAAAGTAGGTTAGTTTGCTGACACACAACATCCTCATTCATATGAAAACAGCAGCCAGCATAAAGGCAGCCCCATTCTGCCAAAGCGTTATCTCCGCTCTCCAGATCCTGCTTCGTGCACCGGCTGCTGCACCTGTTTACACTCTCAACATCTCCGGCACAACAAACTCAACTGTGTCACAGTGTGAAGATTCCTCTGTGAGAGTTGGAGAGGAGTGAAATTGAGTTCACACGTGATTACATTTGTGTATCCGGAATGCCAACAAGATTGCACACATGTGTGCTGTGGAGGCATATGTGAGATAATTTGAAGGCACTTTTACTTTTGAAGACCAATGTGAATGTGCCAATCACATTTTCAAGTTAGACACTGGTGGAATTTAATTTACACCTAAAATACTCAAGTCACACAACATTTACCGTCAACATTCCTCTTCCTGATAAGTGAGCATTTCACACCTCGTTTATAAACGGGTCTCAGGGCTTCCAAGGTAATTATTCTGATATTTTTACTTGCAAACCTAAAGGCATAGCAAACTGGATGGTTTGCTATGCCTCCTCCAAACTATTCAATGGTTTTGGGGAGCATCAGATGTTTAAGAAGTATTTTTGCCTATAGGGATACAAAAACAAACAAAAAAAAAAAACATGCGTTTGCATATATATATATATATATATTTTTTAACATTTGCATCGTTTAAGCAAACAGTATTTCCCAGACACACTTAACAGCTCTGTTATCTCAGCTAGAACTCTTCCAACCCATCTCAGAAACCACATAGTTCATTAACTACACAAAGAGAGACACATGAAAACAGTCCTTCATCCAGCCCACAGGCGATGTTAAAAGTTTTTTTTTTTTTTTTTTATTGGTGGCAGACGGGTTTTTGATCTCGCCCTCTACAAAGCCCAGCAATGCTCAATCAGCGGCCCAGCAAGTCGGTGGCATCGGATCTTTTCAAACCGATTAACATCAGAAGACAAACAGGCAGTCTTTCCCTGTCCTTGACTCAGAAACTCACTTACTGGGAGATGAAACCTCCAGAGCTCTCCCCTGTGCTCATTAAAAATGCATGCGGCTTCAAAACTTTTGGCATCATGCACCACTTTGCCAAGCGAGTGCACAGAGTTAGAGAGATAAACTGCTAAATATGCTGCCAGTGCCAGATGTAAATAAGTGTGAATAGGAGGAAAAAAAAAAAAAAAAAAAGACACAGCTGCATCCTCTGATGCTCACTCTTCAGTTCACTGGGCATAATCCATGGCCATCATGTAAATTACTGTTTAATGAGCAACGCCGCAGTGGAAGTCAAAAGACCTGCGGTAATGGGAGCCAATATTGTTATTGGATCTGATACAGGCTTCATTCTTGGATCAGATGTCCTGAGGCCACCCATAAACCTTCATCTTGAAAGTTAGGCTTATAGCTGAATAAAGTGTTACACCGCTGAATAAAATAGACATAGCAATATCATGCATTGTTTTAACGCATGAACAGATTTTTTTTTTTAAGATTTAGCAAATTTCCTCAAGTTTAAAAGCATTGCTCTGCTGGTTCTAGAGCAATTAATGTCGCCTTTTTCTGAGATGGTTTAGTTTTGAAGAGCAAAAACAATAAGATGGATATTTGTGGTGCATTTTGTGCACAAAATGCATTAATAACTGTTTGGTTAAACAATTATGTTTCAACTTATTTTTTAATACAATTAATTGAATTTGAAGAAATGCATTGTTTTTCCAAATTCCATAAGCAAGCATTTTAAACATTCATAATTTCATTACTGACCAAATTAGCCGTTATATTTTCCACCTCGGAGCAGGACAGAAACATTCTGGACTAAAGCGTCTCCACGACCGTAACAAATGACAGCTCTATGAGCGGTCTCCTGCAGCATGTTTACATTTCACCCCCTGCGCCTTCCTGCTTCTGCCAGGGCTTACTTTACCATCACGTCATGCATAATCCATTCACTGCGTGCCTTATCGAAACCCACAGACTCAAATAAGTCTGACCGCGATAGTCGCAAAGAATGAGAAATGTCAGGGAACTTTGCTTCTCCTTTCAAAACTTAAAACTATTTCTCTGATGATTTGTCAACCCAAACATGAGTTCTCAATTGGAGGACAAGTAAACTGAGTCACTGAGGGTAAATTTTCAACAAACTATCTTAAGTAGAGCTGATGAAGGGGCCAGCAGAAGGTCAGGAATGATTACATGTACGTTTTGTTTTGTTTTTTTATTTTTTCCTAAAAGAATAGCCTCAGACTCCGGGGCAGGAAAGTTTCCCATTTTTTATCCCTCCCTCCAGGCATTGAAGTACCAGTTGTGTTGTTTAAGAAGGCCGGATGGAATTGAGTCTTGTGACTAAACTGTGGGTACACACACACACACACGCACGCGCACACACACACCCCCACGCACGCACGCACGCACACACACACACACACACACACACACACACACACACACACACACACACACACACACACACACACACACACACACACACACACACATCCTTCCAGGACCTTCAAGCTAATCAGCATTCTGGGTTGACACTCACCATCTTCCTTTCTCTTCTTGCTTTCTTCTTTTTACACGCTGCTGATAGTTCCACAGGGAGTGAAGAAATTGCTGCTCTTCATTCATTTATTTCCTCTGTAGGAATTATAATCAGAGGCTAAGCCACCAGGAGACGTGCAAGCAGAGGCCCAGAGCTGGACCCTTACACTTTTGGTAAATTGAAGGAGAGCAGTGAATCTCTCCCAGGAAGAGAAACACTGACAGAGTCACTTCTATTTCCTTAAACATTAGGGTAACCTTTCTGTGGCTGTTCTCTGAGTCTAACACCCCCAATCTAATTAACTATCTACTATACACAAAAAATCTCCAAGTATGCAGAGGCCAGGATGAGATTGTGCACAACACACACCCAGCTAGCTGTGGTTTTAAAAACACTTAATATGAAACTGTCATAAGTTAAATTTCTTAGCACAAAAACTTCTGAGGTTTTTCTAGTGACAGAAATAATAATATCCCTCGTTATTATGGTCAGTAAAATGTGTGCCAAGATGTTTTCCAACATTAAATGCACCTAAAGACATTTCTGCAATAAGAATGTGGTAAAATAGTTCTGAATATGGTTTTTGTTGATTATTTTGTTTTAATGATCACTTTGAGAGAAGATTGAAACTGAAGCATAATTTCCATGTTGCCTGACTTCAATGACAGAACTACCAGGCTGACCAATATAGTTGATAAAATAATGACTGCTTACATGCAGACAATTATTAAAATAGGAATAATTTTAAAAATAGTTTCTGACAACAGATTGGAATGCTTCACTAAAAGGAAATGTCCGTTTTGCTTTTTAATGCCGTCTGTGGGTTGCTGTGGCCTCAAAGCATCAGGAAGGACTTTCCACAGACGAGGCGCATCGGCACAGAAAGCTCTGTCCCGAGTGGCGCTCAATTGGATTCTGGGTATGTGAAGCAGGTTGGGTGGAGAGGAGCAGAGGGGCAGAGGGAGCGAGCTGTGGTTTGTGGAGCGAGTCTTCGAGGGAGGAAGGAGCATTTTCATGCATGCATTAATGAGTGAGAAATGTATTCCTGTATTTATTCTCGTTGTGAAGCCAGTGAAGTGAATGAAGAATGGAACCGATATGTTGATATTTGCACACTCTCATCAGCATCCCAGCTGCAGACTTTTGGAGATATTGCAGCTTCTGAAAACTCTTGCAACAGATCCAAATGAATGGAGCATTACAGTAATCCAGTCTGGAAGTGACAAGGCACGGATCAGTTTTTCTGGAACTGCTCGGGTGAGAGCGGACCGAAATATTATGAAAATGACCGCAGGAGATCTTGCAAAGTATGTTTACATAAGATTCAAAGATGAGGTGGATGAACATTTTAGCTCCAACTGATGGGAAGAGAAGATTGTTATGATGCAAAACATAATCCTGGCTATAGGCGATGAATGATGCCTACCAGGACGGCTTCTGTCATGGAGGTGTTTAATTCATTTATATTCATGTCCCTTTCAGTTTTTCTTTAAGTTCTTTCATTTTGTAACTCCAACCAAAAGAAAAAGGAAAAGAAAGGCAACAGATAAAGAATGAATAAAATATGCATATAAGTTTTTTTTTTTTTTATTAAGAATTGATAACGCAAAAAACAGAATAGGGAACAACCTAAACTATTTTTCTTTAAGACCGCCTGGGAACCCTGGGTTGCGTTTTAAAATTTACATCAAAAGCAAAAGCTAAACAGATGAAGGAGGAAACTGTTTCTATCCCAGAGATCTTACTTTCCCACTTCAAACTCGCCTAACAGGCAAAGCCACTGAACAAAGCTCCAGCATGTAGTGCCATCATTAAAATGCAACAGCAGAGAGCCGACAGGTGATTTTTAGAGGCACAGAGGGAAAGGCTGCCCAGACTTTGACTACGCTCATTAGATGAAAACTCTCAGCCAAGCCCAAAGGAAGGGAACACTTGCTGAAATTGTAATTGCCGGCTCTGAAATTTTTATTTTGCTACATTACGATAACAGAACAAATGGGAGAATTGCCTTCTGACTTCGGTTACACCGAATTAAATCACCTCTTTCTCCCCAATCACAGATAACTTTTTGCCTTTTTTGCATACAGCTATTGTGTAAATTAACATTAAATAAGCCAAGGGAATGCCATAGTATGAAAAAAATGTTTTTCAAAAAGTAAAATACGGTACAAAAAAAATTTATGTATATGGATCAAAAACTACCAACATTAGCATGCTGCTCCCTCCTTTTTGTTACTTTTTTATTTTAAATCATCTCAGCTGAGATCATCTGCTGTCAACTTACTAAAATATTTATTCACCACAGAGCCACAAGGAGCACTGAAAAATATAGCTTTGGATCCCATCCACTGGTGTTATTTACTACCTTTTCACCAAACTGCCATTACAGAGACGTGACTCACTACCCCAATGCATCATCTGCACATCCAGCCAGATTTTTGGAGAAGTCGAACAGTCACATAATCTCGAGAGTAACATTAACAAGAGAAAAGCCAATTTGATTAGTTGTGCTTCTCTTCTTATTTTTAAGTTGCATAAATCTTTTATAAAACTGCTTAATTAATGTTATCTCAAAATTCTGTAACTGTTCCGGTTTCGCAAGATGAATATTAATTTGCGCGTTGCTTTGGGGGAAGAGCGCCTCATCGCACTCCGACACTCATCTGTAGACGGTATGTGACGGGAAAAGCTTGAATTAATTAGGATCCTGTCTGCTCATCGTGTTGTATTTGTTTTTTATTATTACTCACACTGTACTCAGTGTTTACTCAGAGACGTTCCTCTTTCCGCACAGAGATCACAATCGCTGCCATCGAACAACTCTGCATGACGGCCGTTTCTCAAGATGCAGCACAGCTTTGAGATGATTCATGCTTCTCCCCCCGTACCTGCTTGTCCTTGTCTTTCGCTTTCCCACTGCCCGACATCCGCGAGGAGGTGACATCCCGTGGGATGACGGAGATTTGGTGCAGTGGCATGTTCATCCCAGCGGGGGCCAACCAGCGTTGCTCACAAACACGCGTCCTGTGCTGCTTCCAGAGCGAAGCGCATGGTGGTTCTAACTGCAACACCTCGCCTAGTAGTTCCTGCAAGGAAGAGACACCGCGTCAAGATCTGTTCCAAAACAACATTGCACATTGTTGCAAGAAGGCAGACGTGGGAAAGTGTCAGGAATCTTTGATTGTTCTTTGTTTCCACATGCTTGATGTATTCACATTTTCTATTCAGGAGTTAAAAATGAGTTAAAACACAGAGATGTGTTCCTCTGGAAGAGGTACAGAGTCCGTTCCATTTGGCCATTTCATGCTTAACTCTGAACATCCCAGTCAACAGAAACTGTTTTATCCACCAGTGTCATGCTTCTCCACATTGAAATCACGCTCTGGTTCAGTTATATGCCTGCCTTGAGCACAGAATTAAAGTGTGACATCCAGCTCAACGGAGTGTGACACGAGCCAGAGAAAATTGTTGAATTTTCACGAAGAATGAATATGAAACTGTGTCGACCAACAGCTCATTTATGTTATAAATACATCAATGTTTACCATCTACTCTGACTTCTATTTTCAAATATGCCTCCATGTAAAATGCACTTATAGAATCTGTATTTCTAGATATAACTTCTTTCAGTTATTTAGCTGCAAAAGGTTTCACATGATATAAATTCGAGTCGGTTAATTTTCATTAGACTTAGATAATGAAAAAAAAGACATTTCTTGTAAAATTATACCAGCATATAAAACTAATAAAAAATATTAATAAACATTTTATTTCCTAAACAAGCACAGGGATTAAGGCCGACTTCACAGCTGTCCAGCAGACAGTCACCACAAAAGTTCATTATTAAAGAAGCTGAAAGCTGACAGAGTTCTTTACCAAACAAAATGATGGAATGTTGAGTGGAAGGAAGAAGAGTGGTAGAAAATATTAGGCTAACTTTATCAATAACACACTATCAATAACACGCTGATGTAAAATGAACAATTTCGCAATTGTGGCAGTTCCATTAAATAAGAAGCACAATTGAAATCAAACATGAATCCAAGTGATGTAAAAAAAAAAAAAAAAAAAAGTGTTTCTATTGCAGTTTTTCAAAAGTGCACTAAATTCGATACAGCTGAAAAACCACCTCATCCTAGTACACAAAACATGAGGTGTTTAAATTGCCGTATTTTCATTAAAGTAAATATATTTTTGTTATTCCAGTTTGCTCAATTCTATGATCAATGGAAATGGAGCTTATCTCATTCATTCCGTTAAACCCTTCAACCACAGAAAGTCAAAGCGGTGCTAAGAAAAACAAAAGAACCAAACTGTTGTTCAGTCCTATTTTCAGATGAAAGATTGAGTATCATTTGGAAATCAAAATCACCAAAGTCAGGAGGAAAAATCCAGATTGCTTTAATTCCAGCCTGAAGCTTCCAGTCGGTGATGATATCTGGATGGGGTTTGTGTCATCGCAGCAGTTTAGGATATTTTAAGCGCCCTTCATTCTAGATAACAAGCTTTAGGAGATGCTTCTTTGTATTTTCCAACAGGACTCAGTAGTTGCCCACTCCCTCCCAAAGTAGCTGCTTTAATGGCCATGTTATCACTGAACTTGGTCATTAAACCTAACAGAGTACCTATGAAGTCTCGTCAAGAGGAAGATGAGGGACACCAGAGACATCAATGCAGATGAGCTGCTCTTAAAATAACAACCTGAGCTTTCTTCACACTTCAGCACTGCCACAGCATCCTCTCCTGAATTTCTCTATACATGGTTAGAAAATACAGAAGAAAAAAAAAAAAAAACTAGCGTAGTAAATAATTGAAGAGCTGATCCCTGAAAAGATTGAGAAAGAGCCGTGTAAGAGTTGATTTCCTCAGCAGTAGCGAGTGAGGCTCATATTTGGGTATTTTCAGCAGCATCATAAAACCATCGTCATGAGTTACGCTGACCGTCCATTTTAGCTTTTCTTTGATGCAGCCATATGTACTGCCACTGACAGCAATTAGGCTTTACTTCTTCTCGCAACAAGCACCTGACTGTGTTGTGTGTCTGTGAAAGTGCTCGTATATGGGCCAGTCTGCCAAGCGGACCCTCGAGCTTCAGCACATGAAAATGACAGGATTAAGAGAGCAAAAAGCAAGCGGACAGATGGGGGGTCAGTAAAATTAAACCAGCGTTGATGGCAGCAGGCGGGGTGTGTGGGTGGGGGTGTCTGCGTGGGCTTTTTGGATTGAGAATGCCACACGGGTTGAGCGAGGACCCGGGCTGAAAGCTAGATCTCTCACTTCAGCTCATCACTCCTCTGTCTCTGGCAAGTCCTCATCAATATGCAGAGTAGAAATGAACTCGCCAACAGCAGCTCTGTCGGCTTCATGTGCAGCAGCTGGCAGGCAAAGGGCTCGTAGTTTTATTAAGAAACTCCAACACAAAATCTCAGCGGTAAGAGGAATTACTGTCGGTGATAGTTATGAACAACGCAGAAAAGAAAGGACACTTCAAGCAGAAAAAAAATATACATTTAGGCCAGAGTCACAACTTTTATGAAAGTCATTTTACTTGTGTTGTAATAATTATGCTGCCTTTGATATTTTCATTTGAAATAAATGTTTACTTGCTGTTATTATTACCCTATGAGATCCCTATAGTAATGCAAGCCAGTATTCATGTATATTTCCATTGTTCATAGGTCAAGACTTACATGAGGGTATACATTTACATATTTTACATTTATATTCAGACGAATAAAGGTTAATGTCTCACTGACGGTGGTACAAAAAAACAAGTTTAATCATGAGTGTCCCAAGTGCAGCCTAGGGGTTATTCTGTGACCCTTTTGCAGAACCACCGAACTGCAGTTCAAGGACGGTACAAATCCGACACACAGCTGATAAAGATCAAAACTTTTGTGTTTTCATAGTGAGTTTTTCTCTGGTAAAATGTAATAAATGGAAAATGTTATGTATAAAACAAATTTCACCCTCAACCCCTCTTTCTTTTAAAAAAAAGAAAACACATTATGCTCATATGACACTGAAAAGTAAATGGAACCAATTAATAAAAGACGTATTTAGTGACAACAGCAGTCAAATTTAGTGTCTCTGAACAGATGAATCTGAACACCTATGGGTGAGTGTGTTTTACAGGTATGAGGGGCAAAAATAAATGGAATGACAGCATCAGTAAAACAGATGATTACTAGAAAGGATAAGAGGTTAAAGTTAAATACATTTCCAAACCAAAAACTAACATTTAAAAAGCAAAACCTTTAAACATGTCTTCTCTTAATCCGAAACGTACCAATGTAAAATGCTGAGGTATGGCTGAAGGTCGGTGTGATGATAAACAGAAACATATTCTGTAACACTCACAAGTTATAGTTCATAAAATCAGGCTGAGGACGATGTTACAACCCCAGAGAGATATTTTCTTGGAGCAGCATCATTGCACTTCCTGCTAGGTTCCCGTCATAAAAGGTTTGCAACGCTTACAAAAGCAGCATTTTTTTTTTTTGTCATCACCTCAGCTGTGATACAAAGTAAATGAAAGAGATGGGCAAAATAAATCATTTTCTCAGTCGCGATCTAAATTGCACTCCCACAGCTGCGGTTCACTCGCAGGTTTTTGCAGGCAGATGGAAAAGCTGACATGCACCACTGTGATTAGCAGAGAGCTGCTGCATCAGCAAATTAATTTATATAATTTGTTTTGCACCTCACTTCATCACATTCAGGATGGTGGGTTGTTTTAGCCCATCACAAGGCTAACATATTGACCCATACCATGCACACTCACACCTGAAGCAATTAATTGTCACCCATTATGTATCACATATGTCTTCTGTGTGAAAACAGGACGAAAAAGAGAAAACAGAAGAATGCACATGAGCAACAATCAAGCCCAGATTTAAACCCGTGATCCTTATTGCTGTGAGGCAAAAGCACCATTCTACTGAGCAAGCTCTTAACGACCTAGCAATAAAAAAATAGCTGCAGTAAATCCATCACTGTCTGTTCCACTCCTCATTTGAATTGTGCGCTTGCATTTTGTTTAAGTCTAGTCACTCTGCCGGACAGTAACAAGGAGAGAGATGTGGGTGTTAGACAAAACAAAGACATTACCAGATAGAGCACTTAGTTAGCAGATATATTTTTAGGATTAATAAAGCTAAACTCATTCTGTCAAGCTGCCAGGCAGTGCATGGACTGTCAAGGTGCGTGTGTGTGTGTGTGCGTGTGTGTGTGTGTGTCGGGGTGTGAACTTCAGGCTGTCTGCCAGTCACAGTTCACAGCCACAAAATGACAAGCTACGATCGCAGCAGCACCTCCACCTTTCTCTGACCTCCTGCGGTTTCTGTTCTTACAGGCCTGTTGGTATTTTACAGGAACGACAGCTTTCACCACACAGAAGTACCTTTAGGCTTATTATACTCAAAAGTTAAGCTGGTGTTTATAATCAACCCCCAGCTGTTCACAAACCTGGCGGTAAATATCTCCATGAACCTATTTTCATCAGAGTTTATTAGTTTCGTTCCACCCCAAAAGCTTAAAAAGTAGAGAGAAATTAAATGTGTGCTCTACAAATGGAGCATAACTCTAGCAGGCATAATCAGTCTCAGAAGTTTAACAAACTAACAATTCTCTTTAGTAATTGATAAAACACACTCTTCAGAGAAATTGTACTTGGTTACAAAACTATTTTAGTTTGTTTCAATGTTGTGTTTCTCGGTAGATTATAAATAGGACAAATTTTGTAAGAATGTTGATAAAGATTTGCTCTAGCATACTTGGGATGCCTTTAGTTAACACTGCTGTTAATTATTAAGTGGAAATGTATTAGCTGTGATGTCAATGAGTTAAGTGAACCAGCAGGAACATGTTTCAGTTTACAAATCCAAATTCGAGAATAATAACGATAATATAACAGTGATCCAGATCTGCACTAAAAAAAAAAAAAAAAAAAAAATGCTGTGCAAATCATCAATCAAAATCCTTTTTTCTTAAGGCGATAATAACCCTAAGCCCACAAAAGCTGTGAAGGCACCCAGGAGGATTACTTTCAAGAATAAAGGGAAGAGTTTTTTTTTAAATCATTTTCTTTACAAGAAGTCAATCCACTCAAATGCGACCAGAGGTGCTGCATCAGTAACTGTACATGGATCGATCGTGTTCTCAGGCAGCTCCATTCATCTTTAGATGAATGACCACTATTCATGTCTTGTACATTTAGGTTTGGTTTTGTTTTTAAATTGTGCCTGCAGACAGGAAAATAGAAATGATCGACAGGCATGAAATGTAAAAAACAACAACAACAACAAAAAAACCATTAGCTCCCATTGTCCAGCTGGAGGACATTCATCTAACCAAAGACAATTTTGCCTTTCCTTCCATCTTGTCCTCTCCTGGGCCAGGTAGATCACATCCAGGACTCCTCCAGGTTCTGCTCAGCTGAACTCTGCTGTTTCGCCGTTTGCCAAGAGGCCTCCTCTGAGATTATGCTGTCAGATAAGATCCAAGACACGGGTGAGGGTCTGTTCTGTAGTTCTGAGGCGCATCCAGCCGGAAAAACTCTGCTGTGTATCAATCAGTCCTAATATCACTGCTGTACCAGACACAGGTGAGGCGTCTGCCCAACGGTTCGGTGGGTTAGTCAGGAAACTTGCGGAAAATGTTTTGATTTTAAACTGATTTTTAAAATAGATTCGTGAGAAACAAAGAAACGTTAAATAATTTCTTACAGCTGTCATTTCGAGACAGTTTTTTTTTTTTTGTTGTCATTTTGTCACTGAGAGAAGATAGTTACAACCAATATGAAACATTTTTTTTTTTTTTTTTTTTGTCATATCTTTCATCATACTGCTGGAGGCGTAGCTGATCTGGCAGCTAATTTTCAGCTCAATGCCATCCCAGGAATCAAGACGCTGATTAGACACAAAGATTAACAGAAATTCAACAACGACGACACATTCAAATCAAACCAAATCTGTCATCAAATATGACACTTTCATAAGACTAAAGATACAATAGTTTACCAAACTGGTGGACAACAGTCAGTGATGTTTTATGATCTCATTAATAGTCTATTGAAATCAGAAATGACCATAATGTTTAAAGTGTTATCATGTTGTTTATCTGCAGCAGTGTATAATCTTGTTTCAACTTCTTGCCCTCAAACTGTCTTTGTGACAATTTGCTTGACATTCATGACCTATTTTCAAGAAAACTCAAATCAAGTCTTTCTAAATATTTGGGTTTCCAGAGAGTTGATCATATGAAAATAAGGCCCATCATACATCTAGCCTTTATCTCATACCCAATTTATTGATTAAACATTCATCCAAAAACAAAATACATAGAGAGAACCATGGAGAAAGATTTCAGGCTGGGATTCAAACCCAGGACCTCCTTGCTGTTAGGTTACAGTTCCACCAGCTTTGCCACCATGGAGCCTAAATATTATCTGAGACTTCAGGCATAAAGATAAAAGAAAAAAAAAAGAAAAGAAAGGCAAGTCAGGCCTGATAAAAGCATACGTAAAGAACTTTGCACACTTACACCCTGCGTTAAAAGTTCAATCTTTTGTTGCAGCATCATATTCTACAAGAGCTCAAACAAATTTACCCAAATTAAATGTATTTTTTAAATCAGTAGAAAAAACCTGTCTTCTTAAGAAACTACCCCCACCAACCCAACAGCGTTATTGGATTTAGAGCTGCAGGATTGAGACAATGATAAAAATATTTGCGCTAGCATCTTTTCCATATTTACCTGGTCATGTGTTTCAGGTCACTATTGGCTTAAAATATTTGTTAATGATCAATTTTCAGTTTATTTGTTGAACCCAACAGATCAGTAGGTTAAATCTCCTGGTGTTTTTTTAAAGAGATGATGACGCCATGCACTCTAATAATGCTCCCAAAGGGGTTTAGAAGAGTAAAAGTCTTACAGGTCCTTCATTGCACTTAGCAGTGGTTATGAAGTGCATTTCCATGTTTTCATCCTTTGTTTCACACCAAACAACGGAAGTGTTGCCAAGTTGCTCAGAACCATCAATTACAGGTCAACTTAAGTCTCAATAGTGCTTTATGAATTCCCCATGGCTATGTTTGCAATTGCGGGACAGAAATGTTTTCTTAATGATGTGCCTCAAAACATCATTTGCCATGTAAATGGCTTCCAAGTTTGTTGTGGGAAGCTGTTAATCTCAAGGAGGCACGTTTTGTTGCTCCTCCACTACTTTTGTACTCAGTCGGTAGCTTTTTCACCAGTCACATTATTTAACTCACTAGTCCTACAAATCCCGAACTTCACGAGCCTAATCAAAAACAACAAGCGGTGTTTACAAAATGCTTCTCAATGCAAACACCAAAATAGGACCGATGAGATCAACACACAGCAAAAGACTGATGTTTAAAAATGAATCAGAGAAAGCATTTATAAATTCAGTGAAAGAAGAGGCACCGAGCACAACCCCATGCAACACATTGATCATGGTTATGAGTGAAATCAAAAATAAACAGCAGATAAGACATAGCAATCCATTTTGTTTGAGTGCTAGTATTACGTTTTTTTCATTATCGCCGAACCTCAATTTTTGCAGCTTTTTGCTCAGCTTAGAAACAAAACTAACTTTGGATTTTGAAATAGTTCTGAAGCTGTGTTGCTTAGTTGATCTGATAAAGCCAGCTTCTTATGAATGTTGGAGACTGTGAAGCACCAGTTTATCTGTGCCAGAGACAGTTCAGAGAAGAATAAAAACAAAAATGTGGGATTATGTATTTAGGTCCTTACCATTCTTCTTGGTCAAACTTCTAGTGCTTCTAAACTTTTAAATTACTGAAAATTATTATTCAAGGGGTGGGACTATCACTTTACTGCTGTTACACTTGAATTTCCCCATTGTGGGACAATAGATTTTTACTCTACTCTATTGATTTTAAGATTTGTGAAAGACTTTGAGACAAAACTATCGGTTTAAACCAAAATCCAAATAATTAAAGAACAAGCCATTTTCTGCACTGCCAGAAAAATGGCTACAAATTTAAATAACAGAGACTTTCAGTTCCAGTTAAAAAACAAAATTAAAAACCATTTCATTAATGCTCTCTTGTGAAACCTATAACTCCAGTCCAGACTGTATTCATCTAATTTTCTAAAATGTAATGTGAATCAATTCACTTCAAATCACAAAGGAAAACATGGATGCATTGAGTTGCCTTCGAATGAGACCTATTACAATCATTACATCATTATCAAGTGCATGTTTTATTTTTTGAATGAGAAAGACTGGTTTGATCATTTGCCCGATAATCTTTATATTTAAATCATTATAGTAATCAAAGGGCAGGCTCTTTAGAAAAAGCACAGACAAAATTGTGTTGATGTTTAAACATAGGGTTGTGTAATTTTAAGAATATAGCAACACATGGCAATTTTCTCTTAAATATGTCTGTAATAATTACTCGTCCATACACTGTCTATGCATGCCTATTATTGCAGGGATCAAGCAGGGGGCGATGCCTGTCTTCAGCTGTCATTAGGAGAGAGACAAGATCCCCTCTGGACAGGTCACCAGTTCATCACAGAGCAACACAGAAAAAACAAGCACACACACACACTCACGCACACGCACATACACACACACACACACACACACACACACGCATACTGGCCCGGCAACTTGCATAGACCAATTAACCAAACAGATCTGAATTTAAATATGAGATCTTCTTGCTGCAAGGCAACAGCATTAAAAACACTGCAGGGATAATATGTCTGACAAATAACCTCAAATTTCCTCAGTCCAATTGTTTTTTTTATCATCCCAGTGCATCCAACATTCTACAGGAGCTTTCTGATCTTGGGAACTAAAATCTACATTTTGTGCTGACAAGTGAAAGTGGTCGATTGTATTTTTGGAGAGCAGATTGACAAAACACACCCATTGATAAGGGAGAGAAAATTTGGGTTCAATATACTGTCATTATTTTGTTCTTTTTTTTAAGGTTTTTATTCAACAGTAGCTGGAGAGGAGGAAGGACAGAGAAAGGGAAGACATGCAGTAAATTGCCCGAGACCACTGAACCAGGGACAACCGAGTCAAGGACAGCAGGCGCTATGTATGGTGCAACTGCTCTGTCCCTGAGCTACATGATGTCCCCTTATGCTGTTCATAATTAAAATGAGACAAGATTTATCAAACAATGCCACACAGGACTCCAAATATAGACATGGCGCCATTGAAATAAGCAAAGAAAAATCTGTCCAAGCAGCAGCACCAGGACACAAAAAGGCCATTTCTTTATATAGTGTTAAAAACAAAAAAGGTGGACCAGGTACTCAGCCTTGGGGTATTCCTGCATTATTTTTCTATGACTTCCCACCACAAGATATGATTAAAATCTAATGTATTTGAAAATATTTCACTCACTGGCAGAGCAATCTTGAAACATTGGTGGGGTGGAGGCTCTTTAATAGTCCACTGAGCACTGCAGTGGTGCCCTTAAGTTTCAAGACCGCAAACAAAACACAAACCAAAAGAACGGAGAGAGCCTGCAGGGAGACTGCCTGGTGGCTTTATTGTATTGGTACGTTCAGCAGCTGGAAAGAAACAATACCAGGAGCAGATTATATTAGTTTCGCCTGCAAGTACATTGCCCAAAGACCAAAGCTAAATTTGTTTTAGTGTGCATTGTGGCAAACAAAGTCGCCCCACAAAAGTGCATTGTTGCCTTTTACTGCTTTCATCCAACAAAAGCCAATTAGAGTTTGAAACTAATTCACAAAGACTAAAGCAAATCTGATTCAATCAAATCTGATGACAATTTGTTCTTCATTAGAGATAATTGCAGCATTCAAATAACATGTTTCTGACAAAAGGCTCCAGCAGCAGACTATGCAACAGCTCAACCAGCTGCATAAAGGGCTGTTCTCTTTAAAAAAAAAAACAAACAAAAAAAACGCTGCTGTCACTTGAGACTCATTAAAAAAAAGCCCCAGTTAGAAGGAAAAGAAGCAGTCGCTTGAAGACTCAAAGAGAATTTTATGACACAAAGACATTTGTGTCTTTTTGTGCAAAAGCTGCCTGACAAGAAAAGAAAAGCAAGCAGACTCTGGGTGAACCACAAGCAGGATGAGTAGTAATTCCACAGGAAAAGCAGAATAAAATATTTGGTAAGCTCATGAAAAGAGGAAAATAAAGCAAAAACATAATTCTTCAGTACGAAGACAGAAACTGAAATGACTTAACACCTAGTCGCTGCTTCAGTAGATAAACTGACACACCGAGCAGGCCGCTTTTGTAATCTCAAAGTACCAGTAAATGCTGTGAAGGGAGAAGTAGAATAGAGGAAGCAAGAGCTCCAGAGTGCATGCAGCCAGGTTTAAACAGCAACGCACAGAAACAAAGTGCATGAATTCAGCTGGAGGCGTCTTAATGCAGCACTTTGTTACACAGCTTGGTAACTTGTTAGTAGGATCTCCCAAAGCTACAGATGTAACCCTAAAACCACAAGTACAGATTTGCATTTACATGTTTGGGAGTTTAGCCAAGGCTGATATCCTGATTGAGCAACAGAGAGCAAACAGGTGCAGCTTCAGCAAGTCAAACAGCAGAGACTCTTTGGAGAGGTTTTTCATGCAGCACTGATTGCTATAAAAAAAAGAAAAGAAAAGAAAAGAAAAGGTTTGGCCTAAACACTTGAAAAGCAATGCTGCTGCTTCATCCAAAGAGCATAAAGATCAACAAGTGGAAGCTTTAAAATTGCAACACACATTTGCTGAATTGAAATTATATTCATATCCATCTATGATGTGATGCTCGAGTCATCTTAGAAGGTCTAAGATGGACAGTACCAAGTAAAAAAAACGAAAAACCATAAGCAAAATATGACTGTCGATTCCTAATTTAAACTCTGAGTCAGAAATTTCGAGAGTATTTACAGTAAGAAGTTATCACTTCTTAAGTGAAACTCAAACTAAACAGTCATTTCTCAGTCTCATTAATAGATAAGGGGGAAACTGCCTTGAATCAGTCAGTCACCTATGGTCTGGTTCCAAAAACTCCCAAGACATTTTTCTTTGTAAAACCCTCGTAAGTATGGTGAGCAACTTCCTGTATTTTATTCCTTCATAAAATTACCAACCAACTGCCTTCCAAAGTAACCTCGTTTATAAATGGTAAATGATAAATAAAGCTGTCCTGTGAAAACCTGAGAGGCTTTGAAAGGGAACATTAGTGAACAAACAGCATAATGATTAGGTTATGAAACCATATCTTTTGACCATATCACAGAGCACTGTTCAATTCATTGCCTGTAAATGGAAAAGAGTGCAACATAAGAGGTAGGAAGACGTGCAGTTTAGCAAGCAAAAGTAAAAGAAGGTTCTCTGCATGTCATGAGTTCAGAAATGAGCTTTTTGACCTCATGACAAAATTCTGAATGTGGCTGGAAAACAAATTGCCGATAAAGGTGACTACAACACGATGCATGATGGTGGCAGCCTCAGGTTTCAGGAATTTGTGTCTTAAGCTGATCAGAAGAAGGATGGAGAAAACATGGGGCTGTCTTGGCAGAAACCTGCTGAGACTCGAGAATGATTCACTTGTCAGCAGCAGATTGACACTAAAGGTACAAATAACAGATCATTCACTCAGCAGGTTGTACCAGTCAGGGTCCTGCCTAAATCCAATGGAGAATAAGGGGCAACAAAATTGTCAAACTACTGATCCAAGATGATTTTCTGATTTTGCTTTTCAAAAGATGTATTGGTAAAAATCTCCAGATGTGTAAAACTGTTAGAGGCAAAATTACAAGACTTGCAGCGGTAAGTACAATTGCAAAAAATTATGCATAACATTGTGTTGGTTTATCAGGTAAAATAATATGTTTTAGTATGAATACTTTTTTAAGTTCCTTCAAAGCTGGAGAAGGCAGAATTTCCCCTAGTTTTATTAAACTAGGGGATACACTGATAACCTTTCTGATATGAAAGGTTATCAGTGTATCTGCAGTTCCACTTGAATGTACTTTTGCTAAAAATAAACAAAATTGCTTATTATTCAACCCACCTCTATTCTAATGAGAGCCTTCTCAAGCATTTCTGATCTCAAGATAACTTGTTGAATAAGTTTGAACTTGCAAAAGTCCTAAATCTTTCTTCCTGGTACTTTCACATCTATTGTTCTTCCAGTTTGTGTTCATGAATCTGAATTATTACTTCTTTTTTTTTTTCCCAGGGAACACACTGTTACAGTGAGTCATGGAGGTTACGGTGTCAGATGTCCAAATTTCACTGGAAAGCAATGAGGCATTCATTTGGTGCTTATCTACTTGATTCCTTGAAAAACTTGTACAACACTTGCTGCTGGAGAACAACCCAACCAAACAGGATGAAGTTAACCAAAGATTAAAGTTAATAAATAAGCAGTAATTTTTGCTGAACAATGAACACTTTGATGGATTCAGAACCACGACTGTGTCTTTCTTTTTGATCAACATTCAAGTGAAAAAAAAAGCAGCTCTGCTTTGGCGGAGGAATGAGGAAATGAAACAACAAAGTCACCAATGAAGGAGAAACCGAAACCCATTTTCACTCTTAAAAACTGTTTTGACTTCAGCAGCAAGAGCCAAGTGTGTCTGTCCTCCTGGCTGGTGTTTGTCTTCTCCCTGCTTCATGTCACAATCCAATTCTGTGAAGGAGTTACGGACCGGTGGGCAGCTGGAGCCTAGCGCACTGCTCCACGAAGAAGCACAAAACAAAAGTGAACCGGTGTGTGTGTGTGTGTGTGTGTGTGTGTGTGTGTGTGTGTGTGTGTGTGTGTGTGTGTGTGTGTGTGTGTGTGTGTGTGTGCGTGCGTGCGCGTGTGTTGAATGTCAGGAAACCAGGCACCGAGACAGTCTGAGAGGCCGGTACTCGATCCAGTAGCAAAACACAGCTGAGTCACCGTGTCACAGTCGGAGAAGTGGCTAGTTAGTCTAATGGAGAAGGGTACGGATAAATCAGAACGCTGGTTAGAAGAGAAGGTAAACATTAGTTGCAACAGTATGACCCTTTGCTAAAAAAAAAAAAAAAGGTTTCTGTGGCCTAGGGTCAAAAACTGGCCTTGTTATTGAATTTTCCTGTGGTTCTGTTTGAGGACGCCCTTCCTCCACATTATTTTTCTCTGACAACTGAACACTGTTGAACACTGCAAGCAAGAGTACTTAAACGCTTTAAGTACTTACTCACTACAACAGAGAGTAAGGCTTGATCTTTAATTAACACTAATAAAAAAAAAATACTTTAACCTCATGTTTTTAGTTTTCAGTTCATGAAATAACAGCTGAATTATTACTTTGTTTATCCCTTATTTTTTAAGCAAGTGTAACTAAGAAATGAAGTCAAACTAATATTTGTTAAAACAGTGTCGTTTTTAAAGCAACTACATTGTTCCTGTTTACAGTATGGTAAAATCACATGATTGCTGTCAGACAATTGTTTTGGACTTCTCTTTGGATTTCACATCCAACTGTTTAAAGAATGTGATTCTTTCTCTATTTAGAAATGAGCTAAATAGCGTTTTAAGACAAGCTTTTGCGTCTAATGAAAAATATTCAGATGAATAGAACATTAGAGTCGTTTCCTGAGGTCATCTATTGTTTCAGGTCAATACAACAGACATTTACTCAAACGACCCGCCTGAGGTAACTCAGGTTCCCTGCTTTAAGCAGCACACTACCAACTATCTTTGTCAGAGGCTTTTTCCACAGCTTTTATGCTGTTTGAAATATATTTTCTATAAATCAATCCAAACAATGGACAATACTTGTATCTTCAGAATAAAATCAAGATGCCTGTCTTGAGATAAAAGGTTATACGAGGCCTGATAGTAGAGAGTAAAAATCTTGCAGCAAGCCCAATAAAAATATCATGCAATAATGTAATGAATATGCTAATGATCATTAAATATACATCCACAACTGAAGTGATTTATGTTGTACAGCACTTTGTGACTGTGTCTGTGAAAAGTGCTTTATAAACTTTACTTGTGAATTTGCACTAAACTGGAACCAGCCAGTGAACTCTCTTCAGGTTTTCCTAAATGTCAATTTCCTCAGTATAAAATGTTTGCACTGTGAATGTGTTCGGTTTTCTTTTGCACGCTCACCTTTAGGTACATGGACCAATAACTCCGCAGGTTTCATTTCCCCACATCTTCCATTTATTTTGGCTCAAATGTTTAACATATTAGCCACTTCCAAATATTCCTAATCTTATAATGAAGTGATCAGAAGTATAAGAGTTCAACGTGTAAATATCTACACGAGAAAAGGTTTGCAATAGACCAGCAGGCACAGGTGATAAAACAGAACCACATGAAAACCAGTCAAAAATGCTTTGACTGCTGAGTAGTAAGTCGGCTGCATAACATAAAACATGAAAAAGTTTTCACAAATCTAATAAGCCATATTTCGAAAGCAATTTATAAAGGCTAGAGCAGAATGAATACAAGTTAATAATAACCAAAACAGACTAAGAATTTAATTAATCAAGAAATGCAATTCTGTTCATAAGCAGAGCAGGGATTGAAGGTTTATTTTTGCCACTGTATGTGTCTCATTCTGCTTGGAATGTATTATGATGAGAATTAAGTGATGAATATGTGCAAATTTAAATTATAGGCAGCAAAAGCAGCCACTGGCTCTGCAAACACCAGCAGCAATAGTTATAAGCTTGAGAAGCCATTAGTAATAAAAACTCATTTGAAATTTATAATGAAATGACCCGAGTTTGGCTGTTGGGATTTTCTTGTTCATTTGAAGTTGATTATACATGCACTGTATACAAACAGACAAGTAAATTGCACATGAATGACTAATAATTTCACGGAGGAAGTTAAAAAAAATTTTATATGTGACCTTATCTCTGGAAAACCCAGTTTTCCCCATTCCCCCAGCACAAACATGCCTCAACTAAACAAATAAATAGATGACAAAAATGGAAAATAAATAAATGAAACCAGGAATTTTAAATATATAAATCATGAATTAATCAACAAAAAAAAATTATTACATTTCCCTATGGGATCAAGAAAGCATTTCTGAACATGAATTTCAATGTTTTTCAAAAGAAAGGTAGACTTAAAAGTTGTTTTGGTAATAAATCTTTTTAGCAACACCTTCCTTAAAAAGAATACTCATAATGTGAGTGATGACATTTCATCTGAATATACAAAAATATATTCAGATGAAATACACTAGGAATAGCCAATATTTTAGCTATTGGATTCTATTATTATTATTTAACCCCATTTACAACTCACAAAATTGTGGAGATAAATGTTTTATTTAGTGCCAAATCACCCTGTAGGTAGCCCACATCTTTGTGCGTCTGTTGGGGTGGGCACATGTCCGTCTTAAACCTACATGCTGTTCGTCGGTTTACTTTGCACATCTGCTGGCTTGGCGCTCTTTCTGTAAGCTAAATCCAAGTGAAGCTAGCTAAAAATGAACTGGCTTTTTAACCCTCCCACAGTCCAAAGAGGGGTCAAGTGCTTTTTAACATGTGCATGCTTCTGGCGGGGTCACCAGTGTGTTTTTCTTATTGTTTTTTCTTTTCTTCTTTGTGTGGTTTTGCGAACAGAAGAGCTAACGTCCCACCCAGCTGACTGACCGTGACATCTGCCACATTCTTCCCGAGCGTTGTGAAGACTGTGGGAGGTCCAACAATTAAATCTACACCAAACTTTGCTAAAAAGAGTAGAAATTAAGCATATGTGGCGGATATGTGTTTTAGATCCGCCACATATTAGGAGTGCAGGCACTCCTAATTACATAATAAAAATTCACTTTTTGTCTATGAGATTTATTTTATAAGCTCCTTTACAATTTATCTTCTGTCTTTTGATTGCCATTAAACCTGAAACAGAAAGTTAAACAAGAAATTGTCCCTTCAAAACAAAAGTGTTACAACTCAAGCAGTAAGTTCACAATAGTCAAAACTGATTAAAGGCGATAAAGGCAGGGACCTTCTAAATTAAGTCATTTCCACATTGTAGTCAGCAATTTATCCACATACTTCCCAGATACTCCAAAATGTTCTTATATTTAATCTTGACAGGTCTTTTATGTTTATTCTGTATCAATTATTTACTTTAGTAGCTACTTTTCCCTTGAGACTTTGTTGCATGTTTCTCACTTTTAGCAAAGGTAGTGAATACAGCTATTAGGAGCGACAAAATTGAATACAGTTGAAACTTTGCAACAAAAAAAAAAGAAAAAAAAAATCAATACATGCTCATTAAGTTACAGTTACAACAAAACTTCAACACTGTTATTTCATTCCAATGGAATGATCTACCAGAAATATATTGGTTCCAGGCAGTAGTGCAGATACTTTTGTAATATTCTGCAATAAAAAAAATTAAACACTTAAAATGCCTGTAACTCCAGCAAACACAGAGCATTAAAAATAAGTTTGGCTTTGAGATTCAGTAACCCGCACTTGTCAGCAATGTAGCACCTGTTGACCCTGCAGTGGCTTTCTCTTTACAATGTGCTGATTATGCTTGGCTGATCACCATAACATTTTAGGCTCCAGGCTTCCATATTCATTTTAATGGATTGATTATTTAGTGAGGAAAGTCAATCTGACTGGAGCCCTATGGTTGGGGCTGTGTCGATGAGGGAGGTCGTTCCCTGGCTGCAATCAGATTCTAGCCATCACAGGACTCATGTTCTCCAGAACCACTGACACACACAGGAGAGAGGAATGTGGTGGTCCTTCCCATGACAGACCGGCAGCTCAGATGACATCGGGCTTTCCAAGCACCTTGTGACATTCAAACACCCAAGATTAGGCCAAACAAGTTCTCGTTCTGCAAATAATAAAAACATCAACACCGCTTCCCTCACAACAGGCCACAAAGCAGGAAGAGAAGTTTGCAATTAAAGAAATTCCCAGCTCTATAAGCTCCTCACGTGCAGTTTGGACTTTGTATTCTTTAATGCCTAGCAAAAAAAAAAAGGTGAATAATAAACCTTTTGTTCTCAGCTATGTCTGATAGGTTTACTTCATAACTTCCACATTAGCAGATCTGAATAAAAATTTCTAAAAACAACTAGGAATTTTATTATGAATAAAAAGCTGTGTTGTTCTTAGTTTAAGAGCGTTTATTTAGATGTTTTCACACATGGCTTGCACCTTATTGACAGTAACAAGACACCCTAATTAAGCAACCGTTGTTCCTCTTTATTAACGCACAGGCGGCTGGTGTTGCAGAAGCAGAGGGTTGATGCTGCCTCACACTTCTGCCACGACTATTCAGAGGCATCTTCAGTCCTTCCTTCTGCCTCTGCTCTTTAGCATACGTTGTCAAAATGTACCCTATCTTCTTTAATTTTTCATCATTGTTTCAGGTCTGCTGTAAGGAAATTGTGCTTGTTTTTATTCTTTACAGCAATTTTTTTTTTTAAAGAGTTCTTTCCCCACCAGCAAATATTCTCCAACCAGCCACTTCAGCAAAAGTACCAATGAAAAGTTAATTGAAATGCAATCTCTTTTTTTAACCAAAGCACATCTCAAATGTCTAATGTCCAACTTCCTGTTTGCTGTGTCATCGAAGAACGACAATATCCTTAAAACAAATCTTTAGACACAAACACAGAGAGCACATAAAGCACCTTGCAACCATACATTCACATTTTGTCATGTAACAGCAACAAATTTCAATGTATGTTATTGCTTTGTGGCAAATAAATACAAAGCAATGTTGAACTATAAGCAGGATTGGAACTATAAACGATTTTCTTTTTTTACAGTGAAATAATATGGGGATATCTTTCCATCAACTCTGACCGTCTTTCTCATCATTCCCATCAAGATGTTTCATGGTGAGTATGGTGAGTCCACTGCAAAAAGCATTTTGCATGTTGGCTATAATGTTTAATTTAGTCGAATCAAAACATCAAAACCCACGTGTTGATCAAAACATCAACACGTGGGTTGTGCCTCCTGCCATGGTTTGTGGTCAACTGCTTTTTTCTTGCCACACTTCCTGGAGAACAAATTTGTGCAAAGTCAACAGATTTTCCTTTCTGCGCTTTGGACCTCTACAGAACTTTCAGAGTTACTACAGGTAAAGGTTACAGAGAGCATCAGACACAGCGAAAGACAGTAATAGGCATTTACCAACAATAGTGCTAGTTCATTATTTTCTAAAATCATATTCCCAAACTCTTGTCTGTGTTCCTGAAAAATAGTCTAAAAGAACTGCACTAGATTTCTTATTTGTATCGGTATAATCATTTTGTGCTACTTTGTTCTGGTCTGTCACATAAAATACCATTGGGATAAACTGAAATTCACAGCTAAGGAGACAAATCTCTTCAAAAGAAAAAGCTTAATAAAAGAATGTCATTATATACCACTGGATGCCTCCGTGCCCTCTTCCTGGCCTAGTGTTATCAGCAAACACAAACCTTGGGTGAGCCTGGAAGCTCTAATGACAACATCAATGTTGCACTTGCATTGCAGCAGTGCCACTCCATGATTTTTTTTCAGCTGAGCCAGCACCTGTCCTCAACTGATGCATGGTAGCAGTTCAACATCCCTTCACCGTTATCGCACACTTTACAATTTTATTGCAACCAAGCAACATGCAAATACCTGCAACAGCGTGCAAACGCTGCAAATCGGAACGCAAAAAGCTACTTAAGATCCTCTGCAATAGATCAACAAAAACATTGACCTTTCAAAGCATTACTTATGTTTTTAACCAAATCTATTAGCGTTACTCTGAAGTTTAATTTGCAGGACGTATGGCATCATCCATTGGAGATTAGGACTCATTAGATCGGATCGATGCTCTCATTCCTTACCCGGCTCGGAGGAGACACGGGAGAACAGCAGACCAGAAGAGAGGAGCACTCTGGCTGCCTTATCATGTCATTATGTTACAGCCAAGCAAGACACTGATGTTACAAAACGAGCAGGAGACATGGCCCGACCGTTATAGCCTTGGATCAGATGGCAGACTTTGTGTTAAAAGGGTCCACCAAGTCTGCATAGCAAGTAGTACAATTTTGACAGCCAGATGATAGTAATATTTATAAAGTACAGTCGTTATAAAAAGAAAATATACCCCATGACAGTTTTGGAATTTTGAGAACTAAATTATCTGGTTATCCAGGTACAAACGTCTGACTTCAAGTGTGCAAAATCACACGTGGATTTCTTGTATGCGTCATTGGGTTTATTGCATTTTACTTACGTTTTCTCTAATAAAAATTAAGGGGGTATAATTTTTTCTTTAAACCGTGACTGTAGCTTGTCCAAACAACTGAAGAAAAACAGGGTGTCCAGCATTAAAAGTGAAAAACTGGCTCTTAATCCAACTACTGACCAAGACCCAAGAGTCCAGGAAACACACACACAAAGCAGAATGAGATATGCAAGAAAACTGACTTTTGTTGGCTCCATCAATTTCCTGTCGCCTTGGAGAATCTAGTCAATATTATTTTACAAGTGAACAAGCAGAGAGCGAGGCGACAGGGGTTTAGAGCAGCTTACCATGCTGCGAGACTGCAGGTGGGCTTCTGAAACTTCACAATCTTAATTATAGAAGTGCAAACACAATAAGACAAAAATATATATTCTTGATTGATAATGGTTTTTATCATTATAGGAGCTATGTAGTGCAATCACCTGCAACATTATTACACCTTCCATTCAAGTGAATTAGAGAAAAAGGAAGTGTGAGAGTGTTCTGACATGCTGGATTTAACTTAAAACAGTAAATACTAATGTGTTAATTTACTTGAAACAACATCAAGGAAATAGACCAAGAAAAATAAGCTCAGCTCTGACTTTGTCAGTTTCGGAAAAAATTATGTAGTCCTACTCCTTCATTGTTTAAAGAAAAAGAAAACCACCAAAAGTAAATTAGTGATGAGTAACTTTCATTGAAGTTGCACTGAACAATAAAGCAGAGACTGTCAGAGCCATCCGCCGTTTCCTATTGTATAAAAAAAAAATAAAAAAATGCCACATTTCGCCCTGAAAAACAATTGTTTTCTACAGTGCCAACAGATATTGACAAAGAGCTGCCATCTGAGTGCGGCTGCATGCGTAACGCCCTGCAATTACTTTCCTCACAAGCCTTACTTGAACACAGACATGGCGAGTTTATTTTCCAGCTGATAATGACACAGTCCATTAAGACTGCAGATTCCTTCCTTGCGGTTTGAAAAGCTCAACAGCAACAGCCACCTTTCCCTCCTGCCTAGAATCTTAACTATGGCTTTATTTTAGCTTTTTCTCTCTCTGCGGCTGGTTTGTCACAGCGACTGATGACTTCAGAGACTGCAGACGGCTCGCATTGTCTTGAAATAGATGACACCACATCGCGGCACGGTGATGGCCGCAACAGGTGAAATCTCATCATCACCAGTCGCAGTCAAGACAAAGCAACAGGGTAATTAAAAAAAAAAGAAAGAGTTAGGAACCAGGAGAACAATATATCAATGTGCATTATTTAGTCCTAATAAAAGATTTTATAGATGGCTCCTTTAAAAAGATTTTCAGCTTCTGCACCCTTTTCCCATATTGTCATGTTACAAACACAACCATCCGTTTGATTTACATGACAAACTTTTTACAGATCAAAATCTGAAAATTGTGGCATCCATTTGTATTCATCCCCCCGTACTCAGATACAGATATAGCTAAATACAATCCAGTGCAACCTACTACCTTCAGTTGTAACAAAAATACTAAAAAGAGTCAACTCGTGTAATTTAATCTCAGAAATAAAGAGGTTTTTTTTGTTTGTTTTTTATATCCATAAACAAAAGGAAAAGGAGAAGAAAAAAAGACACACCAGAGGTAAAATTTAATTTATTCTTGTGCAAAACTGGTCGAGGCATCCTCCAAAGGTGGTTCCTTATCATTATGTGAAGTTTTATAGATAATGCATCCAGTTCTTCCAACGTTACAATGACACACTACTTTGTGTTCCTCTCTCAAAAACCCCCATATCTGTAGCTGCAACAGGACAAAATCTGAAATATTTAAAGGTTATAAATGGCATTCTAAGGCTCAGGCACTGCAACCTGTAATGCTTCGTTTCTGGAGAGATGAAACTAGTTGGGCTGGTGTCATGCGAGACAAGAAGGAATCTTGTCCCAGAAAAATCTTATAGTCTGCATGTTTAGTTGCTGTAATCATATTGAGTATCTACACATTTAAAGATAGCAAAGAAAAACAAAAGTTACTCATGAATGTGACACCACAATTTCCTTTTTTGAGAACAAATGCCTTCCTGATTAAGTTTGTCGCAGAAAAATAAGCTTCGGGCTCAAACAGCAGAGAAAAGGAAAATGCCTATTGCTTTTGTTGAAACAGCCTTTTCATGTCAAAATCTTGAGTGTTTATGAAAAAGCAATGGATCTTTATTTTGTGCACCAAACGAGATGGCGAGATTACAAATAAAAGAGAGAAAAAAAGCTTTGTCTTATCTTCGCGTAAACTCATGCACACGACAGGACGTTGAGCTGTGGAACTGCAACAAGCACTCGGTATTTTACACCACTGGCAGAGGCGTCACTGAAGGCTATAGTGATGCAACACAAACACAGTCAGCCGCAGCTAGTCCTCCCTCTACGCCAGGCCCGGCATCACAGCACAGACTGTATTTTAGGAATCGGTTTCTGGCTGCAGGCCATGGTATGCCACTTTTGATAGAGGAAAAAAGGAGAAGAGGTTTGCACCACCAGCAGCAAAGTAAATGCATGCAATAGTAATGTGCAAAAAGGAAGCGAAAGCACACAGCTTTACAGTACAACAGCACTTCAGAAATGCTTAATCAACGCAACATGAATATGCAGTACAGAGAGCACGAGCTGTGTGAGATGAAGGAACAGGCCGATGGAAGATTACAGATCCACCAATCAACCAGATAAGCCAGGGATCAGAATCTGACTGCTGTTTTTGTTGATTTCCTCAGATCACTCAAAAAAGATTGCTAATTTGATCAAATCCATCACTTTTTGGATTTGATTTAAATAAAATTCAAACCTAAGGGCAAGTGGTTGATTTTCTATTGGATTCGCAACTACCTGTGCATCTCTTAAACTCATTCTGCAACCACAAGAGAAAGAGAAAGAGAACAGGAACAAGAAGCAACCAACACTAGTTCCCATTTATGTACCACTCAAGAAAGTCAAATTGTGTCAGATTTCCTGTTACTGTGCCGCTACTGGACTCAAGCAGAGGGGAAAAAAATAAATAAATAAAAGAAAACAACTGGAATCTCAGCTCATAGCCTTTTGTTTTCAATGGCTGCATGATGTAGCAACAGTGCAGCTATGCAGGGCGCTCCTCAAGCTTTATTATGGCTCATAATGAGACAACAATGGGGCGGCGGTGCGCCTCGTTAGATATTTAACTGATTATTTTATTTATTTATTTTTTTACTAAAAGGGGGAAAACAGTCCATGTGAAAAGCAAGTGCGCTGAGAACAACTGATCCTCAGCTCGGACCCACCGCATCTCTGGAAGATAATACATTTCTACATTATGACAGCACTGACTCCTCAACAATGCCACCAAGAACCGTGTCGAAATCTCGATGATCTCGAATGGTTGCAGAAAACATGCGAGAAGAAAAACAAGAACCACAACAGAAAAAAGATGTCTTTGTGCCGTGGCTTCATGAACAAGCTCCGCTCGTAAATTCATTAGGGACAGACATGCGAACTGACACAAAGAGCGACGCCGCTGCAGAGCGGCGCCGGTAAATTGAATTTGCCTACCTTAATGACAACAGGCTGCGGAGACCGACTGTCTGTGCGCCCTTAACAAGCCGCGAGACACTCATCACAGCCCCGAACCGCGCGGACCACCGACAGACACACAGACGGACAGACGGACGGACGGACGGAGCTCAGCTCGGCTCAGCTCGGCTCAGCTCTGCCGCCTCCGGGTGGATTTAATCAGGCACAGAGGCGCAGCGGACACGGAGTCACTGGACAAAGCCTCAGTTCACGTTCAAAACCATAAAACAGTCAGGCACACGAGAGACTCACCGATGCGTCGGGCCACTGAGTGACGACGATTTGTTTATTTCATCGTCCCCGCCGAGCAGCTGTGTGAGGCGGTGCGTAACCGACTTCCGCGTTGAAGATGGGGTGGAAGAGAGACGGAGAAAAACATCCGCAAAGAAAGCAGTAATAGGAATATTTAAAGGACAGGCGGCGCACGAGGGCGCACCGCACCAGTGTGTGCGCGCGCGTGCGGTGATGAGGCAGATAAGGATGGTAAACCAGTGATGGATGAAATAAATGTACACTGGAATTAGAGGACATTTGTTGATTCCACTTTCTAAAGCTGTGTGAACGAAATGAAACCAAAAATGTGTTTTCAATTCCTTTAATTTGTTTGAAAGGTATTTTTATGTTCAGGATGTTGTTGGTGGTGCAGTGGGCAGAATGTGTCTCCAGCAGCAGTCAATCACGCAACAGATCTTAAGAAGCCTCTGACTAAAGACTGTTGCCACATTAAAGTTTCATGATTTCCATGTCACTAGCATGAGCTCACAAAAAAGACATTCTCCTATATCCAGACTCTAAAACATTGTACAGGCGTTCATTGGTCTGTTTGTCTGTACTTGCCTTGTGGTGCACAAAGCGCCCCTTTAATGTGATTCTTTGCATTTTAAACTTAAAATGAAGATTGAATCAAATCTTTACAACAATTCAGTCTCTGAACCTGACACAGCAAGCGGGGGGTGAGAAACGACGGAAAAGCACAACTTCTCTGTCCCTGCTGAAGAAAGGCATTCCCAGAGCATGATGCTGCCACCACCATGTTTCACATGCCACATTTTGGAGGGATTGTTACTAATAAAACCATACATAATTTTCGTTGCGTTTAAGTTTCTGTTTGTGAGATGAAAAACCATGAGAAAAAACAAACAAACAAAATCCATTACTTTCTTTAAGCTAACCCCTGAGCTGTACAAAGTGTTTTATGTATTATGACTGAGAATGAGATCAGTGGCAGAGCTAATTCACCGGCAGTCAAAATGAACTTACTCAGAGGACAGCAGACAAAAAAAAAAAAAAACAAAGAAAGGAAAAGAAATCCACAAAGAGTTGTTTAATTTCAGATCGTTTGATGAACCGTTATACTGTACACTCAGTAACTCAGACCATGAATGGCCCCCTGTGTATTGTGCGACTTTCCCTCGCTCAAGTGAATCACCGCATGTCCTGCAACTCCACACCAAGACAGCCCCCCGCTCAGACAGCGGCATGCTGGCAGAGGCTCACGTCTCCTCTGTTGACTCAGAGCCGCGGCTCTGTCTCTGTGAAACCTGTCATTGTGTCGGGGCTTATTACTGATGCACTGGCTGCTGCGCGGCCCCTGGGGGTCACACAACGGAGCCTCTGTGCTCTGGCCGGACAAAGTGGGCTCCTCAGGAGTGAGCCCACGAAATTGTCATGCATGTGTCTCTGCGTCCGAGAGATACAGCAGGCTGTCACTCTCTGAAGCCGCAGAGGATTAGAGCTCATGTGTTAAATGTGAGAGAGGCACGCAAGGGACAAGCAGCTGTTCCCTGTGATACTAAAGCAGCCTTTTGCGACATCCAGCAAAGCGGCTTCTCCAGGCGGAAAAGAAGCTCTTCTCACAGGCAAATGCAACACTGACGCCCTTCCTAACCCCTAAGCTTTACCAAATTTGTTATGTATTATGACTGAGAATGAGTAAACCATAGGGCGTGTGTTTATCTGGAAGGAAGGGATGGTGTGAGAGCAAGACTGTAACATGCCAAGTCCAGCAAAGGCAACAGGCCTCACCAGAGAGAACAAACAAATAAAGAGTCCGCGGTGGAGAAGGAGATGAGTTCATTCCAAGAGGTCACCAGGTTTGTCAGGACATAAAGGTTAAAGGTGAGGCTGGTGACGTTATGTGACAGGAACCCTTCTGATGTGTCATGTGTGGGGATTTCCTGCTGTCTTACCCTGCTGGTCGGTCCTGTCAGCCTGCTAACGCTGACCACTTGTTTCTCACTCTGACATCCATACAGGCTCAGCACCATGTTGTTGTTGGGTTTTTTTTTTTTTTTTTCAAAGTGTTTAAATGTATAGGAGATAGAAGCAAAATGCTTCTTGTTTTGTCAGATTCTTGAATAAATACTTTAGTCTGTGAAGTGTGTCGGTTAACGCCTAAAGCCATTCTTCATTTTGTCAACACCAACAAAACTTCAGTGAAGAATTTTAAGGCTCTATTTGGTGGACTCAATTAGTATTTTATATACTGTGCAAGAAGTATTAAAAAACACTTTTTGCTGTTGCAACCACAAACAATAAGCACATGGATGTGTAAGACATTGGGTCTGGTCAAGTGACCAAAATGCATTTCTTTGACAATACATACAAAATGCTCTGTGAGTGAGAAAACTAACACCCTAGGCACAACATGCCTATTAGGAAAAATAGCAGGTGGCAGCATCATGCTGTGGGAATGCTTTTTTTCATCAGAAACAGAGAAGCTGGTCAGATTTTATCAGAAGCTATATGGATTGAAATGCAGAGAAACCCTAGAAAAAAACCGAGGCTGTAAAAAAATTGAGATGTTTTTGCAAGACTTCCTCAGTTTCTTGTCCAGTTCGACAAGATGAATATGTCGAGTTTCACTGAAGCATATTTCAAGAGAATTTCAGCTGTCATTGAAGAGAACAGTAATTTAACAGAGGTGGATTGAACAGATGTATGTACATCACACTTTGCAATTATCAAAGATGAAAGGGAAAATAATCTTGTTTTCTGTCATTTTTAGTAATGCATTTTTATTCCTGTTGGTCTAATTATTAAATGGGAAATCACCAACCCTGCTGCTCAACAACTTAATCAATCATGTTTCTGTTTCTGAAAATTAACCACTACACCCATCGCAGAGTGAAACCTCAGCAAAGATCTAAAAATCGTTGAAAGCCGTGTTTAGAAAACAGACCAGCGTCTTCAATCTGTGCATATATATAGCATTGCTTCACTTGGCAGAGCTGCAAAAGACAGGCTGGGAAAATACCAGAGCAGATGACAGACATTTGACTGGTCTGCTTTTGTGCAACAGAGAGTGGCAAACCACAACTCAGACCAAGCTGCCATGTATCCTGATTGCTCTCTGTGCCACAGGAATGAAAAACAATCCTCTCATGACAGTGACGCTCCTGACATGCTGCTTATTTCCCACATGTTGCCAGCAGTGCTGGCATTCTAATGTTTACCGAATCATCTTCACCCCAACCCGAATCTTTTTTATTTGTGGGGATTGTAAATCATAAATGAACTTCACAGAATCTGAGTGAGTCATTTGCACTTGCATGTTTTTCTTAAAATGCAAAATGAATTTTCATGCATTCAGCATGACTGGAAAGAAACTCCCAAGAGTTGAAAATAGATTTACTTTAACCACTCAGCTTCCTTTGAATGATAAAAAAAAAGTATCCTTTGCCCATGTTAAGATGCAGTTACTATTGAAGAGAAAACAAGCAGCGTCCCAGGCAGGTCTGCACGGTCCAATTACAGTGGATCAAAACCAGACAACATAGCGGAGGAAAAAGGGGATAAAAACCACTGAGACGCATCTCCGGGCAGGGATTGTCTGATGCACAGGAACTGCGTCCAGAGAATAATAAGAGGTGCTCTCATTGTATTTTTTTTTTAATATACATAAGGGTGTTCAAAGTGGTTCCATATTCACCGACGGGTTGGATGTATGCAGTCTTCTCTTTGTATGCAGAGGGATGGGTATTCATCTGGAAAGATGCATTGAAAGATGTTCCTATAAAATGTAAACAAAACTTCTAAGAGTTCCATATTATTCTACAAGAACCAAATTTAAAGGACTCTGTGTTAGGGGGGGAAAAAAAGTCTTCCAAGTTTGAAACAGACACTTTAGTAAAAAGGCCAAAACATTTACTGGTTGACACACTTATTGCCGCTTACCATAAATTAGATCATAAGCTTCCCATCATTAAATGGTGACCCGGCATTAACGGGGACGACGTCCTCTGGCTTAAATTGGCAAAGTGGGAGTTTCTGTGTTTAATAGGTTTATTGGTATGCTGAGCTTGTTGCTAAGAAACTAGTCAAGGGTCCAAGCCTAAAAAGGGGTCTTAATGTGGAGAGACTGGCTGACACCAAGCGGAAACCATTTCTCATCCTGGCTGTTAATGGAAAACTTGTGAAGATGGGAAGTGACACGGGTCAAAGAAATTCGGCGTGCTCGTAATTAGGAACAGAAACTGCGCTTCTTAAGAGCACTTCAAGGAAATCAAAAGAATTTATAGAGCTTTCCGTAAGTGGAGGAAACCAGTATTTCCTTTACCATAAACTACGTTTGAAGTTTAGAAGGTTGTAGAAACTAAAGACCAGAAATTTAAACGGAAGGAAACTTTATTAGATCAAACCCCTATGGATACTTAACCAGCATTTAGCTTTTTTTTTTTTTTTTTGGCAGCCACCTTACTGTAGACACAAAGACCATAAACCTACCCCATTCTACTACAGCTTAATCGATAAGTGGACACATTACTGACATTCACACTTACATACATTGCATACTTACCATTTCAAAAACAGCCTTTATTTAAATAAGTAGCATTAATTAATAAATATTAGAGTATTTTATCAATAAGTGGGTGGACTGTTTTTTTGTTGTTTTTTTCAAAAGAAAAAAAAATATGTATATATATATATATATATATAAATGATGCATTTATGTGCCCAGTTAAGAAAAGACATTTAGATGTACAGAATATAAAAATCTGGATAACAACACTTCAAGAGACAAGCACAGAAATGTACGCAGCTTTCCCCACTAAGAAATAAAGTTAGATGTAGAAATATAGTTCTAAAGTGCATCTGTTTTAAGACTTGTCAAAGGAAGTCAACAGCGGTCCTATCGAGAAATAAAATAGTAAAGTAACAAAACGTGCAGCAGATATAGAGGAAAACCTACCTACATACATGCAAAGTTTATTTTAAAGACAAAAAGGAATAAACTAAGTAAGAAATACAAAAAGACATATGTTCACATTGTCAAGAGGTGATAATTAGTTCTGTGCCATTTCAGTCCACTCTTGAGTGTTCCACACTTGATTATACATAGTATTTATTAAAATTTTAAGTAACCTTGGCAGAGTAAAATAAAACAATAATAAAAAAAGCACACAGTGGTGTAAGTGTTTCTCTTTAAAATGCCTTTGCAGTACATTTTCTCCCTCTCGGTTTGCCAGAGTTGTCCTTCTGTTTGTCCCCTGTAAGTGGTGGGAGACTCTGCAGTTTAGATCTTAGGCAGCTTGGGAGCACTGATAAGAGGGTTGGTCTCTTGCAGAAACCGTCGCCCAGCAGTCTTGTAGTCATAAGAGCAGTCATGTGTCTCGGCGTAACGGTGAGTGGCACAGAAATTGTTTCCACACCTAGAAGAATAAAGATATTACAATGAGTGCGCAAAAGATTTGCTTTTAACTTTCGTTTGAATTAATGTTTGAATTAATTAGTTGATTAGTTTGTGACATCATGAGTTTCCGATAATTGACTTTTTTCCAGTAATTGAAAAAATTTTTTGCTTTCATTATCTTTCAAGCCACAGCCATCAAAATTACATGAAACACAGGCCTGGAAAGTGATGATTCTAGATAATATGAGTTTCACTTTCTGAGACGACTGGTAAGAAATATTGAGCTTTTCTGCAACATAATATTTTTTTAATGTACTTTATTTTATGAAAACAAATTTAATCAGACTTTAGAACAAAAGTCTAAAGTCAGACTTCAGAACTGCTTTTGTTTTAGAGCAAAAGCAGTTCTAAAACTGCCTTTGTCCTGGGTGTCCTGTTTTATTTTGTTTTTTGTGTATTTAATTTCCGTCATGAAAATGAATATAACCATTGTGGGCAATAAGCTTAAACACAATCACAACAGAAAATTAAAACCAAATCTCTTTAATCCAATATTTGTTTCAATATTTCATTAATTTCTTCAAATCAAATTCCACTTCTGCTTGTTTAAATCTACGCTATTCTGCCTTTTTACAAATGAGAACAAGCACCACTCTGATTGTGCACCCAGAAATGCACCAGTTGTGTTTCTGAACACAACTGAGTACACGATGTTTGCAAGTTGCTGAAGCACAAGGTAAGATATATAAATTGATGCTATGAAAGACAAAACCAATAACTTTTAAAACAAAACGCCCATTTTCCTTCAACAAGGCAGCAAATTGAAGGGAACAAGGGAAGGACAGCTTTGTACAAAAAGGTGTGCCTCAAGGACAAGGTGAAAGAGAGATTTGCAGTCAGACAGCGTTTGTTGAAATTGAAAACAGAAACGTTTACCTGCATTCGTAACTGGTGGCTAGTCCAGTTTTTTTGCCGCAAAGGAAGCAGTGCTTAGAGCTCTTTTTCTTGGAGCCAGTGGGGGCTTTGACTGGAGGTAGGTGGTACGTTGGAGTGCCTGAGAGCAAAGTTAGCATGTTAGGTACACGTCAGAGTAAAATGAACCACCTCAAAAAAAGTTAAATGTGATAAAATCTCGACCTTGTGGTCTTCTTACAAATTACTTCACGTAAAGTCTACAATCATGCACAGCTTGAAATGATGAATTTAGACCAGCTTAACCGCAATGGTTAAATACCGTGATTCAAGTAGTAGGAGCCAATTCAATTTTAGAGCGATTTTTAAACACATGTACATGAACATAAAATTATAAGTGCTTCCTTGTTGAGGATTATATGTTTGTACATTTTCTGGGCTTTAATTTGCACAATCAAAAATCACTCCGACTTTAAATGAGCACCTACTAGATCTGTCACAGTAAAATGATGCAAAAAAAAGTGACTGATAAAAACAACAATAGGCATATCTGTCTCTTCAGAGCTTTCAGGCATCGTGAGAAATGAAAGCAGCAGCTTCCTTCAGCTGTAAACAGGGAGAATAGATGTTGACAACACAAACTAAAAACTGATAACTGCAATACATTCATCTCAGTGCATTTTGGTAAAATTTTTCTCATTTCAGATTGCTTTGCTTTGATCATTTATCCCCCATGTCTTTCAGTGTAAACTAAATACCAATTTAATATCAACCCCCAAAAACCTTAAAATAAAACACATTTCATCAAAATAAAGTACTTTGTTACACCCTGCCATTTCTGTTTAATGGTTTTCTTTGTGTCTGTCGATGTCCTCAGATCTCATTAAATCCTATCCGCAGCTAACATTTTAGCCGCGGATAGGATTGTTATTTTTCTGGATTTTCACTTGTTTATCATGTTGCTTCTGCAACCACCCTTCTCTGAACAACTGCAGCACCAAAGGTTAGGTTTCATATTTTGTTTTCAGCAGACTCAATTTTATTATTCATTCTGAGGTTCCTTCTATGTACACAAAGAAACTGCCAGGACCACCAGCTCACCACCCTCTTCCACAGTGGAGAAGACTCAAACTTAGATATACATATACATTTTTTTTTTTTTTTTTTAATTACGAGTTTAAATAAAGTCAAGCAGAACAAAAGTTGGGACAAACCATTTAGAGAGGGAACCATGTGTTCATTCAGGCTCCTCCAACAAAGCTGAAGTTTGGCAGCCTGCTTCGCATCTGACTTTTTCCAGGAATGAAAATGAGCATTCTGCTACAGGAAGTCAATTTGTACCTGCCTTGGAGGCATTTCATCAAACTGTTGAAACAGTGAACTGATCCTCAGCTGCCTTGAGCTGACAGCATGGAGGCTGAATGCGATACAGAAAAGATGCACAGTTTTATCCCGAGCTTTCAATCATTTGTCATGGAACGTGCAGTTTTAACAGGGTTTTGGAAATCTCACAGTTAAAGCTAAGTGCCTGTTTTAGAGGTCACCAGGGGATGGATTTAAGACACTGCATTTACTTAATGATCAATTGCAGATCATTCTGTCTTAGGTTAGGAAACACTCCTTGACAGACATTGTAAAATAGTGAACACACTACACAGGATTGAATGTTTCCTCTGCTTCCAACAAAAAACAATTCAGCTGCAAACAGAGTGAAGGTCAGAAAAAAATATTTGTACTTAGAGAAAGTAGACCCAACCTAAATCAGTGCTGCAACAAAAATGGGAAAATATATTTGGCTATAGAACTCTGACAGGAGCATCTGCACACAAGCCGACATGATGACTGTAAAATTAAGGAAATCACTCACAAAGTCAGAGTAACAATTCAGAGTTAAAAAGAAAAGAAATCTGTTATTTTAATTAAAACATGGAAGGATTAAAAACACGATACAAGATATGACTTAGAAACAAACAGTTTTTCTGGGAGTCTCCAAGAGCTAAGTGGTTGCTCGCACATTTTTCCATAAGTGAAGAAAATCTACCTTACCTAATGTCCCAAATGAACTCATGACTCCTCCAGCTGATGCAAGACAGTTACTGGTCTGAAAACAAAGCAACAAGTATAAAATATGCACAAGTAAAAAATATACACAATTTTATATTTTTGTGATTTGATTGGTTCTATTATTGTCATTTATCTCATTGTGTGATATTAGCAAAACATTCAGTTAGGATTACAATATATTGTTTTTTTGATTGAAAATGACCAACACTTCATTTAGTCTTTTTTTTCTCCCTTTTCTCATGATTTTAGCATTTAGATGAATCCAACTAGATACAAAGTGAGATGCTTTGACTGGGATTTACAAAATTCTACTCAATACTACCCCGAGCAACCCAACACAAAGTTAAGAGAACAGTTAAAACACATCGTCTTTTAAAATAAACTTTAAAAAAAAAGAAAAAGAAAAGCTGCACGGCTACTAATGACTGTGTGAGCTCACCCTATAAGAAGCTGCAGCTCGGCGCAGTGGCGACATTGGTCTAAAGAGGTCTTCCTGAAGAAACTTGTTGGTAGGGATGGATGGCAGCCTGGAGCCAAGGCCGCTCTGTCCTGAGGCAGTGGCTGCAGGAGGTAAGGTCAGTGCAAAGCCCAGGCTCTCTGGAAGGCCTTCTCTGCTGCTGCTGCTGTCTGGAGCTCTGGAGGAGAGCGATGCAAAGAGCTCCGAGTTGTTCAGAGACCCTAGTGGCTCCTTACAGGCTTGGTTTACCATCTTAGTGATGCCTCTCGCTTCCCTCTTAGAAATGAGCTCTGGTCGTTTGCCAGGTGACTCTACTTTTACGCCGCGAAGGCGTGTTGGATGAGTTGCTAGGGAGGCTGGAGGATGAGGGGATGTGCTGCCCGACTTCGGCGAGGATTGTGCTTGTAGGTTGGACTGTATGCAAAGTGTTGAGTCAAAAGGCTGAGAAAGGAGTCTGGTTGCTGAAGGCGAGGGGGAGGCAGGTAACGGAGAGGGGGGGCTGATATGTACCGACGTGCCAAGCTGGGTTCCATCAGCTCTGCTGGTGAGTGCGTCGCTTGTGCCAAGAGACCAGGGGCAGAGAGGGGAGGGGGAGTGTGGCAGCTGGTGCTGAGCCCCCACATCAATGGTCTGGTGACCTCCCTCATGCTGAATGGACATATCCAAGCTTAGAGGGTCAGAGAGTTCTCCGAACGACGCCCCAGGCTGTGCTGGTACCACAAGTCCAACCGGCTCCTCCAGTATACTCAGCCCGACTGCCTCCACTGACGGCTCAACAGGGTCAAAAGGGGATTCGCTCGCCCCTCTAGTGCAGAGCGGTGGGAGCTGAGGGTAAACGCAGTCTTTCATCAATCTGCTGCCAATATCCATTCGAGACACTTTCGGAGGAGGGCGGATTTTTGCAAACGGCGGGCACGCCTCCCAGGGTTCCTCCTCCTGAAGCATGTAACATGAAGACGAAGAGAAAGAAGGAGGAGAGCGTCTGTGAACGGTGACGTGGGCAGAGGTTGCAGCAGCAGGAGGAGGAGAGGGGTCAGCAATTGGAGGCAGTGGGGCATTTGTCTGCCAAGGCTGGTTGATCTGTGGGAGGGAGCGAAAGAGGCGATGAAGGTGCTGTGTGCTGGGAGGTCCAAGAGAGCTGGTGCCAGGATGTGGATCAGTAGGCGCCAGCGGCGTCACTTTAACAGACTTCTGGAAGAAGACAAAGAAAGACGCATTTCCAAATGTTATCAGATGATTGTTAAAAGTCATCTGATACACAGTTTGACATCTTGCATTGCATGGAAATGCAACTGATGCTCAGGTTCTCTTTGTGAGGCTCTATGGTTCCATCATAATCTAAGAAAAGTTCTATTGCTGCTTATATACAGCAAAGCTTAAAGCAGTAACAATGTAAATAATTCAGTTCCCTTATACAAATTGGCAGATAAGGAAGAAAATTTACATCAGTAAACCTAAAATGTACAAAGCACCATCACACATGAAGTCACAGCAGAACTTTTATATTTGAAGTTCTCTTGATTAATCTGCTTACTTTAATATTTGACAATCAGCAATATATACAAAGTATGTTTATAGTATGTTTTTTATACCTAAAAAAATGTATCAGAGAAAAAAAAATATTAACATTTAGATAGGTTTTCTGACCTTTTTATTAAGGTTCATGTCCTCCATCTTGGCTTTAAGCAGCTTCATTTTGGTCATGGTGATTGAGTTCTCCAGGCAATGTTGTGCAGCTGCTGAACTCTCTCCATCCTCCTCAGCATACACATTGTACACTGAGCCACCACTGAAAAACATGGCAAGCAAAAAACACTTCCAGTAAGTTATCTAATAATACAAAACTAAAAACACCCGCTTATTGTTCTCTTGTTGAAGCATGTGGTTACTGCAATAGCCCTATTTTGGCCGCTTTTAGCTCCAGGTGTGGCATCTTTACCATAGAGGATCTCTGGGTGTCTCGTCACAGGGTCCTGGAATGTAATTAAAAGTAACATTTTGCCTATGGCTGAAACATCTTTATATGCAAAGATATGTGAAGATCACTGAAGATGTAGTGGTGAGCTGCCATTTCTATAAAATCAATGTTCTCTTGTTTGTTTCAAGAAGTTAGGTGCAGTGTTTTTATTTTATTAATGCAGAGTTTCATTTACGTTTAACCAAGTTAGCAGCAAAAGCAGTTACAAATCCCGATCCATGTAAATTGATATTTTTAACTCTTGTATTCCACTGACCTTCCTACAGTGTAGAAGCTTTATAACTGTAATCAACACTGAGTTTCAGTCAACTATTTATAGAGCATCTCAAATGGCAATGAACCAATAAAAACCAACCTTAGAGACTCGGAGAGGGGAGTCAGGGTCCCGTCTCCCCTGTCAACCACTCGGAAGAAGCTCAGTTGGTCGCCCTCGCGATACACAACAAACGTAACCTGCTTATTTGTTTGGTTTTTGTCCCAACCGTCTTCTTTTGTGCTCTCCATCAAGTCAGCCACTTCCTTGATAGGATCCTCCAAAGTTACTGACAAAAGAAACAAGAGGAGAAGGATTCTGTGATTAAAAATAGGAGCGCGTCTACTCAATACAAGTCATTTATCAAATAGTTCAGATTTCTTTTTAAATGCCATACCCCTCCTGGTGTTAATTGGACCTCCCCTCATGGCCAAAACAAGCTTCAATGTGCAGCCCTCTGCAATTCTGCAACAGTAGATGCCAGATTTAATGTCTACAAAAAAATTCCACACATTTGCACCAAACGCTCTGACTCAAAAGAGAAATTCCACGAGGCGGGATAAGATCTAGAGGAACCTAGGTGGGAATTTTACAGGGATAGATGCTCCATTCTACTCCTGGAAACCGAAATGTATGCTACAGTGTGATAAAGGAGCCAGGAAAAGATTCCACAACAGGGTGTTCATGTGGAAAATTAAGTGACACGCATAACAATACAATCAGCTGCATCCAGCAGAGAACTGAAGATTGCATGCTGCAAAATGGTCAAAGTGGAAGAGCAAGTTCTCTAACTGTCCTCATATGGGGCTGCTCTACAGCTCTGGATTATTTATGTGTGAAACAATAAAGACTTGCAGTCCACCCATAACAGTACAAAAGTAAAAAAAAAAAAAAAAAAAAAAAATACATCTGGTAAATGATTAACTGTACAGAGATTAGGAAGTTTTGGCACAGGTGCCAGGGCTCCAAATGACAGGAAATGTTGATTTACCCATAATCATGTAGACAATGATCATCATCCAGCTCAACATTGTTCCAGATAAGATGCTGCTGTGCAACAGGAATACCTTTATACAGTCAGAAAGAGGGGAGGAGAGAGAACAACCAAAGTTCACAAGGATCGGTTCATGTTTCATTTGCTAGTTTGACTAATGGAGGAAGGCCTTCAGATATCATGATACATGACTCATGCCTGCCCCCTACAGACAAAAAATGGCATCTGCTGAAAAAGCCAACGTGAAAACTAAAATCATCCCCTACTATAACCATTCACAACTGAAAAGTTAAAGTTATGTAATTTTAAAAGAAAAAACATATCTGTAAAAATTAAGCTTTTAAATAAATCAGGGTGGCTCGGCAGACATAAAAACTAAAAATGTATTAATTATCTACAAGCTGAGAGTCCACAGAACACACAGCTTGAAATGAGATCAAGTGTGTGCATGATCAGGAAGCCCACTGTGTGGATGAACTACTGACTCCATGCTGGGCGTAAGGCTCAGACTCAGGGAGTGAACAGTGGTTGCTTCATTGCTGAGCGGCGTGCGCTGTGAGAGACATCTTAAAAGCTCACACACAGCTTTTTCTTAACTAAAACTAAAGACAGTTTGGGAGGAGTCAAGAAAGAAGGTGACATACTACAACAGCCTTTACAGGTTAAGATAATCAACATACAAATTCAACAGATTTCTAATACAGTCTAAATAGACCAAAAAAAAAAGTCATTTAAATATTTAATTTAAACACTTATGTTGCAATTTCCTTTTAATTCACCTCCTGCTTTTTCAGAGAATTGAGAGGCAATCATTTATATTAGATTTCAAATTGAGATATGTGAGCCATAATGACAGAGACCTATCAGTAGACTGGTGGACCACAATGTGCTCACACAACTTGCTGTGCAGTAAAATACAAAACTTGTTCAAACCTGAGAAGGAGCAAGTGTGAGAACCAAGTTCACAACACATGAAAGGGACAAAAAAGTACCTTAGACTACTTTCGAGAGGTGGAAACCTGACTTTATCTCAAGCCAATAAATTGTCAAATTACAAATTATATTTCTAGCTGAAAGAACCATTTCACATCCAATTTAACATCACAAGAAAAGCGAGAAAACCAGCAAAATATATATCAAATACAACACTTGTGTTCTTTTCATTAGGTCAGTGTTGAAATAGATGATTTAACTATAATTTATACTTGCAAGAATAAAATAACACATTTTCTGAAAAGCAGACTGAGTGAGCTTTGTACCTTCCAGCCTCTGGATCTTTGCTTTGACTGAAACCACAGCTTCAAAGGGCAAGACGCGCAGCTCAAAACAAGTTCCCGTCAGGGTTTCTATGAAAAGCTCCATAGTGTCATAGAAGGGAAGCTTATACTGAAAAGCTCCCACGCTGTCGTCATTAAAGAAGGGGGGCTCCTTCCTGTTGGTCATCGTGGGAGAATGCCAGACGCACTTCAGAGGGTTGATGGAGCAGTGAGGCTAACCCACGGTGACGGAGAGGGGGACTGCTCACTCCACTCGTTACAGACACGCATCATGAAGGACGACTGCACCTGCGAGAAGAGGCAACAACCAGCAAACATCTGTCACAGGGTGCAGGAAGGCCTGTGATTTTATTAAGTGTGAGCGTCCAATTAATGGCTCCAAAAGGTTCTAAATTAACCTGGTAGAAAGTGACACACCAATTAGTCAGTAATTAAAGTAAAAAAAAAAAAGAAAAGGGGTCAACTTTCAAGTAATGTCATTTGACCAGTGATGCAACTGAAAATCTTCACTTCTTTTAGTCTGAAGATAAACACTGATTGACACATTCAGTTCAGTATAAAAATATTATACTGAACTGATATGATCCAAGCGGAATTCGATTTCACTTGGATTTGTAACCACTCAGGGTACTTGCAGCTTATCTGCATTTTTTTCCTATTAAATGGGAAATGACGTTTAACAATAAAATTTAAATGACATAAAATTTAGCATACATAAGCTTATGTATGCTAAAGAATGTGTCATTCACTTAGAAATCAATACAACAGACTTTAAGGAGAGTCATAAGCCTGCTTAAAGCCTGGCATCTCTATACCGAAGCACATGCTGAGGTTTTCTCAATTCATTTATAGTTTAGAACCCAGTTAATGGTTTAACACTTACTAAAAGATATGTAATTAAGTAAAAAAAAAAAATCACTCTGAAGAGTCATTTGCAGGACAGAGAAATTTAAACTATTGTTCATCTGTTGAGTAATTGAGATATGCCACCTCTGGATGCAACAAGATGCAAATTTCTCATTAAACCTTCAGCAAAGTATTAATGTCTTTGAACAAAATTCAAGAAGATCAGGTGTGCTACATTAAGCTCATTGCTGGTATAAGGTGTCCAATGGCTCACCTAACCCTCTGACAGATTATCATGTGTCTCTTGAATTAAATAATGTACTACATGATATAAACTGTAAGGACAGCAGACCAGAACACCGGCACGTTCCATTTAGTTTGAGTCAAACAAAATGTTAACATTTGAAATTAGAAATACACATGCCCGACTCATTTGAAGGCAGAATGATGATTACATTTTTAAATAAAGTATATTATCTTGGTCCAATATGTCTTGCAAAATAACTGTCCAGATGCAATAAACCTATAAACAGAGAGGCACTAATTAATGACAGATAAATATTGGAAAAGTAAATGATCATCCCTCATTCCTTATTAAACATTAAAACTTTTAAAATGTGTGCTATGAAATAATGTAGTACCCTTTCATTGGTTCAATGCCATATTAATGGCACTATGTGGCAGCCTTGCTTCTGTCAGACTGCACCAGGGCAGCTGTGGCTACAATCCAGTAGCGTCCATCGACAGTGTATGCATGTGTGTGTGAATAAGAATGACTCATTCTATTGTAAAGCCCCCTATGAGAGTTGAAAAGCGCAATAAAGTCTGACATCAATTTCATTCAGTATTTACTCATTCAAACTGCACAGTATACTGAATCATAACTGCCACAATATCAGTGTCACTGTGCTGCTTGGAAGCCATATTTAGTAGCCAGTTACACATCATTTAAATTCTGCATGTCAATAACATAGTTGGTCAGTTGTGTGGCGCTCGACTGTCCCTATTGCCCATATCATGTCGAGATTTTGGTGACAAGATCTCAACACAAGAGTGAGTTTTAGCACTCTCACTAAAAGTGCTAAAACACTTGGTGAGAATATTGCAGTGGTGGAAAGAAATGCGTACCGAAATGAGTGGCTAAGGAAAAAGGGATAAATTTCAACTGACAGTGATATTAAGCAATGATACTGAAATTCAATGTTTTACCAAGCCTGAGAGGCTTAGAAGTGCTATAAAACATTAAATACAAAAAAGTTAACAGTTACACTTTGAAAAAGTACATAAATATAGCTTTAGAACTTCAAAACAGCAGCAGAAAGAATCACACAAAAGAAATATCATGTCCTGTAAAATACACAACATATGTTAATTCTGGAGCCCTTCTAACTTTTAAGGTAACGTGATTTAAAAACTTGTAAAAAAAAAAAAAAAAAAAGATTTTTTTTTTTTTTTAAAGTGATTAGAACACATTCTTCTGATAGAGAAACAAATGAAAGCAAACACTGTAGAATAACTTTCTGCCAGATTGTCTCTGTGCTGGGACGAGGCCTCAGATATGTCACGGTCGCTGTTGAGCTGAAACAGGCCCGCTTGTCTGAAGAACAACGTTGGTCAACTTACAAACAACCGCATCCGTTATTTGCTAAAGCGGCATTTACCGACGACACAACGAAAACGCAGGGCTTCGGTCGCAGCACAAAAGCAGAAGCCACAGGCTAGGCAGGAGGAGGACATCAAAATGTTGCTAGCAGTAAAAAAAAAAATGGAGATGAATGGAGTTCAAACCGTGTCATTGTTATTTCAGAACTCAGCGTCAATGGAAACATTTCACACGGGCATTTTTTAAACGTGCAGTCTTTCATTTGGTTACTTTTAACCGTGAATTTAAATAAACACCATCATTCAACCCCACTTACCAGTAAGTCCCATCTAGCCGTCGATGCTACAGGCGTTAGCTTCCGTTGCCATGTTAGCCAACAACTCAAACAATGGCTTCCCTTCACGGGCTGCTGCTAGGCTACATTCAACACTGGCTTCGACTCAGTCCTCCTGCTGGAGCCGTTTAGGGCGAAACTGCCTTTAGAACTGTGCAACATCACGTATGACCGCAAAACCTAATCACAAAACGGAGCGAAATATACTGATCGGTGAGCGTCGCCGTTGTGCTCTGGTTGGCGACATCTTTTACCTGTCAAAGAGGGCTGAACGACACCTACATGACTCACAGTTGATTGATTATGAAACGAACCAATAGAACGAGACGAAGTGGGCGGGACAACAGGGCATTTTGTTATTGGGACGTTGATAAACATGGTGATAAAACGTATTTAAAAAATAAAATTTTGGCAAATTATCTACCACAGTGCATACAAACCCCGCAAAAACAAATATTAGTTATAAATAAATAAATATATATGTATATATATATATATATATATATATATATATATATATATATATATATATATATATATATATATATATATATATATAACTAATATTTGTTTTTGCGGGGTTTGTATGCACTGTGGTAGATAATTTGCCAAAATTTTATTTTTTAAATACGTTTTATCACCATGTTTATCAGGGCATAAACAGCTATGCCCTGCCAGTAATCAGATACCCTGCTGGAATAATTAGCTGGCCAAAGGAGGAGATAAAAGCCACAGATATTAAGACTAGAAAGCTACTAACAATGCATGGAGGGTTCCATCCCAAATCCAGCACCCTGAGACTGTACACGAGCCGCAAGGAAGGAGGCAGAGGACTAGTGAGTGTGAGAACCACTGTCCAGGACGAAACAACTAAGATCCATAAATACATCAGGGACAAAGCCTCAACAGACAATGTGCTCAGTGAATGTCTCAGACAACAGAGAACGGAGGTTGAAGTGCCAGAGATACCATCATGGGAGGACAAGCCCCTACATGGGATGTACCACCAGCAAATAACCCAAGTGGCTGATATCAGTAAATCCTACCAATGGCTGGAAAAAGCTGGGCTCAAGGACAGCACAGAGGCCCTCATCATGGCCGCCCAGGAACAGGCCCTAAACACCAGAGCAATAGAGGCCCAGATCTACCACACCAGACAAGACCCAAGGTGTAGGTTGTGTAAGGAGGCCCCTGAGACAGTCCAGCACATAACAGCAGGGTGCAAGATACTGGCAGGGAAAGCTTACATGGAACGACATAACCAAGTGGCAGGCATAGTGTACAGAAACATCTGTGCAGAATATGGACTGGAAACCCCGAGAACAAAGTGGGAAACACCCCCAAAGGTGGTGGAGAATGCCAGAGCTAAGATCCTGTGGGACTTCCAGATCCAGACAGACAGAATGGTAATGGCGAACCAACCAGACATTGTCGTAGTGGATAAACAACAGAGGAAAGCCGTTGTGGTAGATGTAGCAATACCAAGCGATTGCAACATCAGGAAAAAGGAGCACGAGAAACTGGAGAAATACCAGGGCCTCAGGGAGGAACTGGAGAGGGCCTGGAAGGTGAAGACCACAGTGGTGCCTGTGGTCATCGGGGCCCTCGGGGCAGTCACCCCCAAACTGGAGCAGTGGCTACAACAGATCCCAGGAACAACATCAGACATCTCAGTCCAGAAATGTGCAGTCCTTGGCACAGCCAAGATACTGCGCAGGACCCTCAAGCTCCCAGGCCTCTGGTAGAGGACCCGAGCTCAGAGGATAAGAACCACCCGCGGTGGGTGAGAAGGGAATTTTTTTTTTTTTTTATATATAAACATTAGAATTAAATGTTAGAATAAATGTTAGAATAAATGTTAGAATTAATAAATATTATAAATGTTAGAATTAACATTTATTGAGGTGTCATTTTTTTCCTACGTTATACTTTCCAAAAAATATATATATATATATAGGAGATAAAAGCCACAGATATTAAGACTAGAAAGCTACTAACAATGCATGGAGGGTTCCATCCCAAATCCAGCACCCTGAGACTGTACACGAGCTGCAAGGAAGGAGGCAGAGGAGTAGTGAGTGTGAGAACCACTGTCCAGGACGAAACAACTAAGATCCATAAATACATCAGGGACAAAGCCTCAACAGACAATGTGCTCAGTGAATGTCTCAGACAACAGGGAACGGAGGTTGAAGTGCCAGAGATACCATCATGGGAGGACAAGCCCCTACATGGGATGTACCACCAGCAAATAACCGAAGTGGCTGATATCAGTAAATCCTACCAATGGCTGGAAAAAGCTGGGCTCAAGGACAGCACAGAGGCCCTCATCATGGCCGCCCAGGAACAGGCCCTAAACACCAGAGCAATAGAGGCCCAGATCTACCACACCAGACAAGACCCAAGGTGTAGGTTGTGTAAGGAGACCCCTGAGACAGTCCAGCACATAACAGCAGGGTGCAAGATACTGGCAGGGAAAGCATACATGGATAGACATAACCAAGTGACAGGCATAGTGTACAGAAACATCTGTGCAGAATATGGACTGGAAACCCCGAGATCAAAGTGGGAAACATCCCCAAAGGTGGTGGAGAATGCCAGAGCTAAGATCCTGTGGGACTTCCAGATCCAGACAGACAGAATGGTAATGGCGAACCAACCAGACATTGTCATAGTGGATAAACAACAGAGGAAAGCCGTTGTGGTAGATGTAGCAATACCAAGCGATTGCAACATCAGGAAAAAGGAGCACGAGAAACTGGAGAAATACCAGGGCCTCAGGGAGGAACTGGAGAGGGCCTGGAAGGTGAAGACCACAGTGGTGCCTGTGGTCATCGGGGGCCCTCGGGGCAGTCACCCCCAAACTGGAGCAGTGGCTACAACAGATCCCAGGAACAACATCAGACATCTCAGTCCAGAAATGTGCAGTCCTTGGCACAGCCAAGATACTGCGCAGGACCCTCAAGCTCCCAGGCCTCTGGTAGAGGACCCGAGCTCAGAGGATAAGAACCACCCGCGGTGGGTGAGAAGGGAATTTATATATATATATATATATATATATATATATATATATATTTATATTTCGCTGCAAAAATTGACACCTCAATAAATGTTAATTATTTATTAAGAAACATTCAAATATTTATGTCTAACGTTTTTATTTCCCTGTGGAAAAGTAAGTGCTTTAATTTCACTTGTAGATGAATCTTTTAATCCAATAAACAAATATCAGCAAAGTACCCCTCTATCCATATGTTGTCTTAACCCTTTTGAAGCATTTCAGTGAGATGCTTCTTGTATCCATCTGCTAATCACTGACAACTGAGAAAAGTTTGCCCCACTCCTCACTTTCAGCTGTGAAATGTGTGAGGGGGTTTTTGGATAATGAGTGTTTCAAGTCACAACAATGAGATCAAGATCTGAGCTTAGACATTTTGTTTAATTCTAAGCCAGTCTTCATTATGTTATGACTTATTGTGATATTGCATGGTTCAGTGCTGCAATAAAATAGCCTATTTTTCCCGGTCCCTGCTTGGGGAAAATTAGACTATTCATAATATATGATGATACATACCATCATGTGTTATGATGGTATGATCACTATGAGCATACCCTCATAATGGTGTAACCATACCATTATGATGATACTATCATAATACCAGGTATTATGATTAATACTTGGTATTAGTCATAATGGTGAGGTGGCCAGGTGCAGCAAATCCTCCCTAAAATTGACATTTTGAACTCCATGCTTCATAGTTGCTATGAGGCTTTTTCCTGGATTGTTGTCTTTGGTTTCTGGTGCATGGTAAGTTCAATTTTAGACTCACCTGTCCTCAGAAACATGACTTATAAAAGTTCTGGTCGTCACCTATTTTTTCTGTGGCAAACCTTAGTTTGCCACCGAAAGTTTGGTCATTGGATATCGGCCAGAAAGAAAATGATATCCTCCTTGGTGACCTTCTTGACCAATTGTCACAAAGGTCTTCAACTTGTAGACTATGTTTTTTGTGTGGAGTTGTGGTTTTCCCAGTTTTTTATTTGAGTCCTTTCTTAGCGAACTTAGGTCAGACAGCTCTTTGGGTCTTAACATGAGATTCACCCTCTCTTCAACACATCCATCCATCCATCCATTTTCCGTCACCCTTCTCCCTAACGGGGTCGGGAGTTGCTGGTGCCTATCTCCAGCTGCGTTCCGGGCGAGAGGCGGGGTTCACCCTGGACAGGTCGCCAGTCTGTCGCAGGGCAACACAAAGACAAACAGGACAAACAACCATGCACACACACACTCACACCTAGGGAGAATTTGGGAAGACCAATTAACGTGACAGTCATGTTTTTGGACTGTGGGAGGAAGCCGGAGAACCCGGAGAGAACCCACGCACGCACAGGGAGAACATGCAAACGCCGTGCAGAAAGACCCCGGGCCGGGAATCGAACCCAGGACCTTCTTGCTGCAAGGCAACAGCGCTACCCACTGCGCCACTGTGCAGCCCCTCTTCAACACGTTAAGCTTGAAATCTGAGTTTTAACCTGATTTAAAATGTTCTGTTCTTATCATGTGCACCTGCGTCTGATTTGAGCAATTTTAAAGGAACATGAAAAATATCTATTATCTACCACAAATGGCATTTCAAATAATATTTATTTTTGCTTTTTATCCATGTGTGGAAATGTTAGAAAACCACACACTTTCTTGATTTTAATGTTTACTGCTCTCATAAAAAAATAAACCATTTATTGGATTCAACAAATGACAAAAAACTCCCTTGCTCTGGAGTTCAAACAAGAAAAGCAATGATTGACCTGGAAATAATCACACATAATTCAGGTAAAATATGTTTCATTTTAGTTATTAAAAAAAGCATCATCTTTATCATCACAGTCAAAGTTAGGAAATGGAGGAAATTCTTAAAAACATTGTCAAAATTGACTAAGACGGTCAGAATGATATGGCACAAACCTAAAGACATAACATCTCACGTGGCAAAGCCAAACAAATCAATATAATTTCTGCAGGCCTCAAGACTAAGCATAATGTATGCTTATAAAGTGCTATTATGTATTATAAAGACTAAACAGTTATATTGACTATGATGCCAGAATAATTTTGGAAACTCCGTTGAAAGATGAATGGAATTGTATTAATTACAGTCTTTGTCAGACAAAAAAAATAAGCCACATACTGATATGATGTTATAGCAATAAATATTCTATCAACAGTGTATCATATCTTTTTTTGATCACTTAATAATGAAACAAAAAAAAAAAAAAAAAAAAGAAATCCACAATTTTACAAATTCCAGGTCACTCAAAGACATCAGTTCCCACCCAGAATGTTAAGTGGGTCATCAAATATGTCGCTGGAATCTGGTGCGGTAGTGGTTTCCTTGGCTGGTGGAGTTTTCTTTGATTTATCAGGAGCCTTCGGCACTGGCTTTGCTGTGCTTGTTGTAAAAAGGTCATCTTTGAAGAGCAGAGAGATATAACAATGTTAAAATATGACAAATAAAAGGTGAGCACTAAGCAACACAGCTGATCTTTAGAAAGTATATGGTGGCAGGCAAAAGTATTAAGTTTTGTAGTTTTACATTTTGTCATGTTCCAACCTCAAACATATGTTAGAGATTTAATATAACAGATCTACACAAAGTAGTCCATAATTGTTAGCAGTCGTGCCATTCGCTTTCTACTTTTGGATGACAGACTGAAAGGTGCTCTAGTCAACGCTCGAAAGCTTTAAAGATTGTTGCATAACCTAATTGTGCCTTAAACTACCGTACTCAAGTTCTTCCCTGGCCTGTCCGGTTCGTTCCTTAGTTTTTGTGATGTTTGTTCTCCAATGTTTCCCAACAAACCCGTGAGCCCTTGACAAATCAATTGGACTGAGATTAACTTACACATTTGCCATTTGTGCGACTTCCCACTTGTTTCACTAAATTTCATCCTTTGGTGTCAGAGTAAAAAGAGCTGAATAAAAATGTATGCCTCACTTTTCAGACTTTATGACACTTATTTATCCCCCATTTCATTATTACCCACTACTATGCTATGCTCACACAAAAATCCCCATAAAATATATTGACATTTATGATTACAGTATATTCTAAAAATGTGAAACACTTTGGAAAAGCATTGTAAACGTGTGACAAGCATCACTGTTGCTTACCCATGTCGTCATCAAATATTGACTTAGTCTCTCCCTTTAACTTGGACTTCGGTTTTGGTTTAAATGTGTCTGTCAGGTCAGCAAAAATGTCTACATCATCATCAAACAAGGCAGCATCAATGCTTTTCTCTTTGAGCTTCTTGTCAACTTTAGGCACAATGGTGACTTCATCCTGTAATACAAATTTAGACAGGAAAAACAGGAATCAAATCCACTCTGGTGGAACAGATAAACCTCTATACATTTACCACAAACAAAAAGATAAACCTACCTGAAAAATGTCCTGTGTTGAAAAACTACTGCCATTTTTGATTTCTTTATTAGTTTTGGGTGTGGCAGTGGTACTGCTGTTAAGTCCAAATAAGTCATCATCGTCATCTTCCATAAAGGGTGAGGAGACTTTAGCTTTCTTTGTTACTGAACGTGGCTTAACGTTTTGGAAAAGATCATCAGTGTGCGTATCAAATATAGAGGAGTGTTGACTGGGATCTATATCCTTCTTAAGTCCTGCCCCACTACTGGCCTTTGGCTCAATGCTCTTGGGGGTCTCTTTGGGTGAGGGATTGTTAAAGACGGTTTTAGGCCCAAAGAGACTATCTGAGCCAAAGAGGTCATCTTCTTCTAATGGTAGTTGTTTCTTTGTGCTGCTGCTGTCCTTACTGGAGTCTTTCGTTGCTGCTTTTGTCGATACTGGCAATGACAGCTCATTGGGTCTGGAAGAGCTTTGAGAAGATGAAGGCTGTGAAGGTAAAGGCTTTGGTGAGGTTGATGCTTCGGATGAGGAAGGAGATGTTGGGTTGATGGGCATGCGGTTGGTTTTGTCTGAAGGGGGGAATTCTAAACTGGAAACACTGGGATTTGGCCCAAAAACATCTTCCCCTCTGCTCTGATCTGTGTCCCCAATCGACTTTTTGGCAGCCTGCTGCCTTGCCGCTCTGGACTGAGGTCTCCGAAGAGCCGAACCTTTTGCACGGCCCTGCAAGAGTAGGGAGATTTTAGCTACTTTCGGAGCAGAAGGAGGAAAAGATAAAGAGACAAGAGTACAGAAAGTGTCTAACTTAAAACCCACCTTGTGAGCACTTTGCAGAGTCGTGACCTGGACTGGTATATCAAAGCTCACCCCCCCTTCACTCTCCTCATGTCCTCCTATGGGGGTTGAAACAGGACTGGGGCTCAGGCTGGAGCTGGATACCCCAGAGGAAGAGCTCAGAGTCCCTGACATGCTGGAAAGACCTCCAGGGAGCAAAGCAGCAGGGTTGATCATCAGACTGGCCTGGACATAAAAAAAATAAATAAATAAAAAAAAAAAAATCATTTTTTAATTTTAGAGAAGCTGTGTAGATTCTTTTTAAGATGACTTTACTTCAAGCAAGAAAATTCAAACTAATAATACAAATTTGTATCACTTCTCTAACTTGTAAGTTCCTCTATGTGGTTCAGAGAAAGGAGAAACCAGGACTGAGGATGAAAATGGTGCAAGAGCAACAATGAACAGTAAGAACTGCTGAAACTGCAAAGACCAGCAAGACAACTCATCTTCATTAGTAAAGTCAATCTGCAAAGTTTGGGAAAAAGCAGATGAAAAAATATGTAAAAGTAGCAATAATAAAGCTCTTCCCAGAAGAGGAAAATAAGAGAAAAAAAATAGGTCAGTATTAAAGGCTTTTGATTCAGTTAAAAAAGGAAATTACTTGAAGTTTCCCAATCCTTGATGAGGAATCTTTAGGTTTTACAGGGCTTGGTGCTGGTTTCTGTGTGGTCAGATTACAACAGAATCAAAATTGTATCCAACATAACATTTAAAAAATAGATGGAACTAAAAAAAAAAAACAAAACAATCAAAACTAATCAAAAAGACAAATTCAGCCCACCTGAATCTCTGAAACAGGATCAGGGCTTGCAAGTGGCGCTTTATCAAGAGGTTTGCTTGATTTCTTTGCTACTATCTATATAAAAAGGGAAATAAACGGTTGGTATTTTTTTTTAAGTGTTAAAAAAAATTAAATCCAGTGTTTTCATAAATATAAAACTTGGTTGTTACCGGAGGGGGTGGTGTTGCTTTGACTGAGCTGAAAATGTCATCTTCGTCATCGTCTGAAAACAGATTATGTGCTGCTGGTTTCATCGGACTGACCTTAGAACTCTGAAAATAGACCAAGGAAAAAAAAGAAATATGTTTTTTTTTTTTTAAACATACAATGAAAAACATTTGCAACTACATACAGAAGAAAATATTGTTTCCTGAGTAAGCAAAAACACAATGTTGTACACAAACATGATCATGACAAGTTTGGCTTTTGAGAACTTTGAAGAAGTAATCTCATTAAATGGCAAAAGCCTTTGGGAGACACTTTTTACTTTATGCAGTAAAGCGCTATGTGATGATGTGAAAAGTCAAATTTCTTGTTTGTGCATCAAAGTCTTGGCAATACAATAAATTCTGATTCTCAAGAGAGAATGCAATTGGTGCCAAATTTTATTTCACAACAATATAACAAAGAATGTGAATCAGTTCATAGTGGAAGAGTAAATATAGTTTGGAAGGTTTAAATAGTAATAGAGCTAGTTCTTGTTAAGAGTGAACTTGCAAAACAATGCAACAAATGCACTGACCTCAGCTTTTGTTGTGGCTGCAAAAAGATCAACATCAGGGTCGTTGTCCTTCTGCTGCGTTTGACTGAACAGCAGCTCTTCGTCCTGGAAAACCCCTGTGCTCTTTTTCTGCTGTTGCTCCTCTGCAGGCTGCGGAAAATGTTTACATTTCAAATGCAGAAGTAAAACAAAAATGCAAATGAACAAATTTTCCCATATTCTCTCTTCTATTACAAGGCAGACAAACCTCTGGTGTCTTTCCTGCCATGGGCTTACTGGCTGAGAATATTGGAACGTTCCATTCTGATTCGTCTTCGTCATCCTCATCAAACAGACTGACTGTTTTTGTTTTGCCTTTGTCTTCCTTCTTTTCGTCGGTCCTAAACATTGGCGGTGGGGTGCCTTTGGAGAGGAAAAGGTCATCCTGGTCATCTTCCAGAGGGCCCTTCATCTGCTTGCTGCTGAGAACGTCAATGCCACCAAAGAGGCTGACTGCTCCAGCGGGCTTCTTTCTGATTTCAGCGCTCTCCGGTGACGGCAGCGCTTCAGGTTTATTTTCAGCTGATTTCGGCTGCACCGGCGGTGTGTCCTGTTCTGGGGTCTCTGAGACCAGCACCTGCTCTGGCTTCGAGGAGGATCGCGAAGGGGCAACAGGCATCTGGGAAAATTACAGATAATAGAACAGTTATAAGTGGAGGATGCAGAAACACATGTAAACTTTCAAACATAAGAACTGCTATCCTGTAAAAAGTGTCTTTGATGAACAGTTTATGTTTGTAAGACCACATGTCATACCAACTCATTATCATCCTCTACACCAGTTTGTTATACTAAAGTCTTGTCTTTATGATATGAGTGAAAGTGCTCTTGTTTAAATATTCTTTTTGGTAATTTAGAAATATAAAACATAAGACAGTTCTACCTACAAGAATAGTTTATCTTCTTGATTTCAACTAAGTGTCAAAATAATTGTTTTTTTTTTCCCCAAAATTTATGCATCAATCATGCATAAGCAATGAGTTTAAGATTTTTGCTCACTCACTTTTGTTGGGGTTTCAGCGTTTGTGTGAACTGCAGGGTTATTGCCAAACAGAGATTCTTTTCCTTCATCATCTCCCTCGTCTTCAAACAAGAGAGCAACCCTCTGGGGCTTCTTCTGACTTCATGAAGGCAACAGAACAAGATGATGGGTAAATATTTAAGATGTTTCAGTACAATCAAAGTTACAATACAACTTGAGCTAAACAAGAGCTGCTTTGTTTTCAGTTTATAAATGAATTAAGTTATTGATAACGGTATGTACCTTGACGTCTTTGTGTCGGCAAACAGGTCATCATCATCCTCGTCGTCAAACAAACTGCTCTCCTGAGGTACTTTAGTACTTGGGAGATTCGATGGGGCACTAGTGCTGGTTTTCATTCCTCCCGTTTTACTCTCCGCCTTTGATGAGCTGCTTTTTGGGCCTATCCACTGATCCTGCCATTTCAGAAAATTACAAATTTCAAATTCAGAAAAATCCTGGTTGGCGAGTAGAAAATATTTCCTTTATTATCCACATACCTCGTCGTCGCTGAAGAGAGAGCTGGATGCCGGTTTGGTGGGTGGTGGGACAGAGACTTTAGCTTGAGATGATTTAACTTGAGATTTGGCTGTAGACGCAAAAAGATCCTACAAAGTAAAAGATTAACATGTAGTGAGGTCAAATATAACAGGTCAGATTTCATTTTTTGCTGTAATAAAACAGTTTTCACCTCTTCTTCCTCGTCATCAAATAAGGCCAAGGGGCTCTTGCTGCTTTTACCCAGACTTGAAGGGTCAGGCTTGGACTGACTCTTGGTGACTCCAGGAAATAACTGCCGTCAACAAAAGAATATCAAGCGTCATCGAAATGCTTTGTGAGATTTATCTCTTCTGACCATTTTGTTTCTACTGCGCACATTACCTGAGGCTCTTCATCATCAGAGAACAGGCTTGTACTATGAGCTGATTCTGTTGGCTTAACTGGAGCTTTTACAACATCAGCAGCAGGAACAACCTGAAGTTCATAGATGTAAATAAAATCCAAAAAAAAAAAAAAAAAAAAAAAAGAAAGAGTTGTGAAATTATACTATTTATTGAAGAAATTGGGATTTAAGCCATAACAAAAAAAAAACTGCCTCAGCAGAGGAGTAGTCTCATTTTAAAGAGATTCACAGGTTGGTTTTCTTGTCAAAGACAACATGTAAAAATTAAGGATGTAAAGCAAAAAAATGTAGACAAAATAAAACAATGGCTTGACACAATATTTCCTAAGATGTGAAATGAAATGTGAAGGTTTTCTCCCCTCTTCTTGATACGATTTCTGCTTTGCAGAATAATGGGGTGAATTTTACACAGAACCTTTGTCACCCACAATCTAATTCCACATGGTGTCCCCCAGGGATCAATTCTTCTTAATGTGCATTGTCCTTTGACAAATGAATGGTCTTTATTTTGAGCTTATTAAATAAAGTCAATTAAGTAAAATGTATTTACTTAAATGCAAGTCATTATTAAATCTATTTGAGCATTCCAGTTTTAATGCATGTTTATTGCTGTGCTATAAACACCTGTCTATGGATCAATGCACAGCCTTTTGAACACGTCATATACGTGCTCTATAAATCAGATCTAGCAAAGATCATCAAGTTCAATTAAAATTTGAATTGTCTTAGGTGCCACCTTATTTTCCCTCACGATTAGGTTGTATTACTTATGTAAAGAATTTAAATTCTTCTACATTTTATTCAGTGTCTACTGAAGAAGCTGCAAGTTTTAGAAGAAAAACCAACCCCAACATTGTGACCATTGGAGACAATGGAGCACTTTTAGATTGAAATTCTGACATTTTGCGAATGAAAACAAACTAAATTGATGTATGTTAGGGCTAAATAGGTAAACAATAGTCTATCCAGACCTCTTCACTTTTCTCAGAGTCCTCGCTGGTGGACGTTTGCCGTTTTTTCAAGCCCTCGCTTAGCAGGCTTTTAGTTGCAGGACCAAACATGGAGATAGCCCCAGCTGGCATCTAAACATGAGATTGACTGTCACCATGGCAACACACAGAAAACACAACATACAACACCAGACATTTCCTAGAAAGAATATTTTTTAATTTACCTTTTTCTCTGGAGGTTTATGTTTCTCCTCCTCAGACTCCTTCTTGCTTTGGGTTGGAGTTGCTGCTTTGAACTTGCCACTGAATATGTCGCCATCATCATCTTCATCATCAAAAAGGTCAATTGAATTTTTAAGTTTGGCTTTCTCCTGTACAGCTGGAAATAAAAATAAATAATCAAGCCAAGATCCCATTGTAATAAGTGCAGCACCACTTAGCCACCTCTTTCATTCACTTACCAGAGTCCGACTTTTTCAGGGCTTTACCACTAAAGAAATCATCTTCGTCGTCATCAAACAGTCCCTTGACTCCACCACCACCAGCAGCTCCAGTGTGAGTTTGTGTGGGAGCCGTTTTGGTCCCGACACCAGGGGTCCCATTTTCTTTTCTCTCCTCTGAGTCAGAGATTTGTCCAGAACCAAATAGGCCGTTATCTGATTGGAGAAAAGTTTGTTTCAGTACAATAAAGCATATAAAAAAAACAACAACAAAAAAAGATTGCATGTTACTGTTAAGATCGCTTCTTCTACCTGGAAATATTGATACGGCACCAGCTGGAATCTTCTTATCAGCTTTACGAGATTCTGAACAGCAAAATAAATGTTAATCTCAATCTGTGTGTTCACCTTAAAAATGAATCTATTTGTATTTCCAGTTTTTACCTGCATTTTGCGATGTGCTTTTTGTCTTTTCATTTATTACTCTTTTCTCCTCCAACGTAGGTTTTGGCGCCTCAGAGAAAAGATCTCCCTGTATGGTGCAATAGAACCTGGCACATCAAAATCTGATCCCAGCACTTCCACGATGCAGATACAAAACAGGAAATAAATCACATCACCTCGTCATCATCGTCAAAGAGGCCCTTTCCTCCACTGAAGAGGCCGCTCTTTCCTCCAAATGGGGAGAAGTCGTCATCGTCGTCGTCATCATCGTAATGATCCTCCATCTTGGGAGGCTTAAACATGTCATCGCTATCCTCCTCAGCCGCTGGAAAAATTTAAATGAACAGTTTAAGTTTGGTCGGTTTGAAAACTCTAAAGGAGCAACTAAACGGAAGGCTGAACAGGAATGATGATGACTGTGTCCTACCCTGTGGTTTTGCAGGCTTTGGTTCTTTTCTGCCTTTACTCTTCTTCTTAGATGCTAATGCTTCAGGATAATGAAATGGTAGAAACAAAAGATCCATAAACATGCACATGTAAAAATGGCAGACGTATGTGAAGTGCACTTGATGTTGACTCAAACAAACACTTTCATGCCAGGTTTTCGCTAAAATAAAAACACAGCTAGCCTTATCAAAAACAGGTGCAAATGGTAGCCCAGAAATGATCGTAGGATAGGTATATGGGATTTATGAAATGGATAAGACAAGCAAAGCAAACAATTGGATGTTGATAAATGTGGTGTCTGAAAACTTTAGCTCACTTCTAAAAATAAAGAAAACTTTATTTATTACTCTGTAATTTTGTAAATAACTGTGTCCTATATTAATCTTACCACGATTTGTGTGAAAATGACCAAACATGATTGATACCTGAGGACCAATGAGATGTAGAAATGGAAATCTACAGTGGGTGATGTCGTGTGTTGGTAGCTGGTAATGACAGGAACTTACACGCACGATCTCCTTCAGGCCGGGTCATTTGTTCCCCTTTGATTCGGGCGGCTAACTCATCTTGAAATGTGAACTCGCCTGTGTTCTGTGACAAACAAAATATCAGCTGTCATTCTTTTTAGAAATAATCTGAATTACCCAACGCTTAAATTAGACTTTCCCATTTCAAATACTTTAGGTCTGTACAAAATTATTATTTTGTGTGACCCAGCTATACCTTTGGAGCATCATCTTCATCTGATTTTTCAAACAAGTCTGAATCCTCATCCTCCTCCTCTTCAAAACTAACCAGAGATGACTTCTAGATGAAATTGATGGAAAATGTAAAACTTAATTGGTTTGGAGGTGAAGTTATTGTTTATATGGAGATAGAAAAATTACTTAAGATACCTTTTGAATATTATTGTGAGCTTCAGGCTCTTCCTCGGAAACGTCATCATCTGAATTCTGTTTAAAAAGAGAAAAGAAAAGTTTTTCTATGAAATGTTTTTGAAAATTAAAGCAAAACCATTAAAATGCTAAATAATAAGGGAAATATCTCACAAATTCTTCTTTGTCATTTTCACTGTCAATGACGCTGTCCCTGTCGCTGTCAACCGATAGTTCTGAAAATGACATAAAGGTTATTGATGTCAAGATGAGGTACAGACAGAGCAGCTGTGAGAGTCTTACCGTCACTTGACAGGTCGCCAAGCCCAACATCATCCTGCTCCATGAAGGCTTGAGAGCCAATTAGATATGGAAGTGGCCTATCCACATACAGATCCTAATACGAAAATAAGTTTCACCCAAACTTAATTACACTGATCTCATCACATGTATTCCAGTCAAAACTGCAATACTTGTCTTTTGCGATTATTGCGTTTCAGAGGAACAGCACACCTTGGGTTCCAGGATGGCCTCTACTCTGTCCAGGATCTCCTCGTCCTCTGAGTCAGAGTTCCCTGCCTTGATGTCCAGATGCTCAAACGCTGACTCCAGTACTTTCAGCCCATAACTCACAGCTTTTTGCATCTTGGGGATCAACTCTGCCTCTTTTTGCTCTCGAGTCTTTTCCTGAAGTTCAGAGATGAATGAATAAAATGTGAAAATACTTGCACAAGTAGTTTCAGACTTAAATATTTTTCACATTTGATCTTGCTAATATCAAGACATCAATGTAATTTAGTAGGCTTTCATCTGCTTGATCAACACAAAGTAGCACATAATCATGAAGAGAAAGCAAAATGAGACATGGGTTCATGTTCTCTCCAGTTAAAAAAGGAAACATGACTTGCTTTTGTATTTAGCTCCGCAAACAATACACCTACATAAAATTAAAATCTAGTGCGACAAATGCTTTCGGATGTTCAGGAATGAGTAATTTATTCACTCATAAGCACAGCTGTTTAGTGAATTATCATAGATGTTTATGTTTCCATCAGTGAACAAAAGTAAAGGCCAAGGGAAAAGTAAATACCTAGCTGTTAGGAAATAAAGTAAGAATTTCAGTAAAACTGAGACAATGCATTGTTTTCCTCCCATTTTACAGACATGCACTACTTAGTATTTTCCTATCACATAAAATTCCAGTACAATAAATTCACATTGTCAAAGTGACAATCTGTGAAAAGCTCAAAATTGTGTACTCAAGAAAAATGAGAGAGATTAGCAGGTTTGTGGTGTTACCTGTTCAGGCTGCTTCTCTGAAGCATCAGCCTTGGGCATCGTCTCCTCCACCTCCTCATCATACACCCTCTGTTACAGAACAGGATACACTGAATCATGTATCGTCTACCTAGAAACTCCTCTGGCTCAAAAGGAGTCTAAAAATACCAATGTAAATTCAAATTGGGCGAATACTGCTAATGAATTTATGAGATACATTACATTTTCTATAAATTGTGTATTAGAGAGCATTAAAAAGTCATTGAAGACAGAGTGCAGGCGGCTGTCTGTGGCCTTTGTGTCTCGGATAAGGCTGTCCAACTGCTTTTCAATCTCATGCGTCTTTGACAACATTCTCTGCGAAAAGTCTTGGAGGAAAAGGAAGAGCTGCGAGGTAAAAAGAAAAAGCCGTTATGAAAACAGGATCCTCTGGTTTCACAACTTTCTCAAGCACTGTTTCACTGATGCTTCAAAATTACAATACCATTTCTAGCTTACCCCCGAGTCGGCTGCTAAGGACCAGTTGGCACTTTGTTGTCGGATCTCCTCAAGACTCCATGGCCTCTCCCACACCTGAGCATCTTTGCTAAAAGCCTCACTTCGGCTTGGGCCATTTGCGAATCCATTTGGCAAAGTACTCATCTGGAATCAAATAATTTGTTGTGATGATGGAAATCAATAATTCATGAAGGCTTTCTAACAACTATCAACACATAAAGAGCACAAAACTAAACAGAAAATTATCTTCAGTATACATTTGTACTCTAAACGAACACAGGTTTCCTGTATGAGGAAATAAGAGCAAAAATGCAAATTGGAATGAATGTTTCCACTGACAAAGACTTTCTGAGTGTGAGTTTCACTGCCTATAACTACCTTGACACAAGTACCACTTGTGCATGACATTAAATAACATAATCAGTTTCAATTTCATATCTTTTCTCCATATTACCTTCCCTTTAACATCTTATCACATTAAAATTCCAAAGCTCAAAGCATTTTATTGGGATTGATAATAACAGACTGATAGAAAGTTCCCCCAGTACATAATTGTAAGGTGGAAGAAAAATGATTAAAGCACATTTTACAACAAAAAAAACTTTTTGTGCTTTTCGATTCAATTTACATTCTAAAAGTATTGATTCTGATACCCAAATAAATGCCAGAAAAATCCGCTACATTTAATCCACCAGTGGGTAAGGGTTAGGGTTAGGGTTAGAGGATCCACAGCTAAGAATGACAACACAACTTGCTTTAATGCAAAAGTGGAAAACTAGTCAAATCACCATAAAACATTGTGGGAGCAACATTGCGCTATGGTAACGGTAACTTTATTCAAGACAGCCAAAAAAGGTAGTCAGATTTGATGGCAAGATTAATGTAGCTAATTGCAGCACAGTCCTCTAAGGTAGTCCTTCTCAATTCCAGACCTAAGGCCCCCTGCTATGCATGTTTTAGATGTGCCTCTATTCCAGAGCAGCTGATTCAAATGACTGCATGACCAAGAAGCCTGTTAATCACCCATAGATTCAAACTACAGAGGCATCATTACTTTTACAAAAACACTACATGCTGCTCTGTCAGAAAGTGAAACATATCCTGACAGCCAGATGTGACAAGGGGGTGAGGAAAACAACCTAAGAGCATAACATAGAAGTTAAGGACAGTGATGTCACAGCCAGGAAGTTCGTCACTGCTTGAAAGACCTCAAAGCTTTACAAGCAGAAAGAGTTCAGCTGTGGGGTCAAAGGTTTAAAATAAATTACATTAAAAAAAGATAACTACTTAAGAGACTATTAGCATCTTTAACATGCGCATGCTACGATGTGAAACTAGATAATTGACCAAGTTTGTAGCAAAAACAAAACTGCATGTATTAAATAAAACTACAAAGACAGAGCGACCTTACCGAAGATTCAGTTATTTTAGTGATTTGGTGCTTTTAGTGTCACCCAAAACAAATATTGACTTGTGAATTCCCATACATGTTATAAACAGTTTAACTGGTGCGCTTGTAATGAAACACGACAGCAGTGACTTTATAGTGACGTTGCTAAATTAGCGAAATGTAATTCATTACGTCCCCATGAAGTTTCCAGAATGAGGTTTTTTAAGGGAAAGCGGGGAGGAGGACTGTTTGGCTAAGCTAGTACTTAGCTAGCCAACATCAACACTGATGTTCCGTGTAGCATGAGCGGATAAGTCGCCCTGCATGTAAGCGGCCCCACGCTTACCTTGAATATCTCCCGTCAAGCGCTGCCCACGACGGACAACTGCGGTCAGAAACGAAGAAGACAAAAAATAAAAAAAATTAAATAAGATCGATTATGCAAAATTTGGCCTTTCCCTCATTGGTCTTCTGACAGGTCAGCCATATTCTGTCTGCAGACAGTCACCTGACTGGCGTTGTATAGCAACCGAGTAGAGAGGGGCGGACCGGAACAAACCAACAATGTGGGGGGAATCTTATGTCGTAAAATCGCAGACATGAGAAAGACCTTTCTCTGCTGTGCCTGTGTGAATGATCTGGTTTAATTTTAGGCTGAAAGTCGTCCCTGGTCCTCCTCCTATATTTTAATCACTCTTTATACATTTATTTAGCTTTATCTAGAAAACAAAAACATTTGACACATCAAAAATTCCACCAATAAATTTAACATTTTTTTTTTTTTTTTTTTTAAATAACCACAATAATAAATATGACACCTTTCCCAAATACTTGTTTTGCAACTTTTGTGGAATTCAGTGTCTGACTCTGCAGATACTCTCCACTTTAGCAATCCGTCTGCAGCACTGCTGAGATTTAAGCAGTTCCTGTTTCTTTGACTAAAACATGGTTAGGTCTGGTGTCTCATCTTCCTTGAGACTATTGTCCAGATTTTCACTGGAGTTCAGGTCAGGCTGGCTATTCAGACACATTTATGCTGTGGTAATTAAACCAGGCATGTCACAGTGTGAGCTGCTGCCAAGTTCTGCTAGGACATGAAATGAGCATCTTTCTAGAGCTTGTCAGCAGAGAAAATCATGGAGAAAGGACTAGTTTCCTGGCAGATGGCTGCACCGAGTTTGGATTTAATTAAACACCAGTAGATGACAGCTCTCCCTGAATCAGCACTGTGGAATTTCACACTTGAATTTTAAGATTCTGTGCATCTTCATCCTTCCTTCTTTCCTTGTCTAAATGAAATGCACTACTGACTTCCATCTGAAAGATGATTTTGGGCCACTTCAAATTAGTTAGACTTGTTCATAACCGAGGAAAAGTTTCTGACAGTTTCTGTCGTTTTGCTTCACAATCCTCAAGGCTGGGTTTATCCCTGTTGCCACTATATTTTTGTCCACCATAGGTTTTCCTTAACTTGCACTGAGCAATGAAAATCTTTACTTGCCTGTCAAGGTTGTGGAGGATTTCAATAAGTACCTGGTAGAAAGGTTTTCACCATAATTTCTGGATTATCGATATTTTGTCTCACATACTATTAACATTTTAGACTAACTGAACTGGTGCTTTTTGCTGGCCATAATCATATAATCATTCAAATCAATGAACAATTGAAATACATTATGGTGTACAACTTACAATTAACTGAATTAGGTTTCAAACATGAGCCTGAATGAAATATTTTTCTTGTGAAAAATATTATGTGTAACCAAATGTATGAAATGACTTTTCCATCTCAGTTAATCTTCAGTCATTTCAACATTCAAGTCAGAAATTTCAGCTGAAATTTTAGTCACCAGCCCTTAGATAAAATAGCTTATAAAATACAAAGACATCATGGAAACTTACAAATAGTTTAATTTGTGTACTTGCAAAAGGCCTAAAAATATTTTAATAATTAAAACTATGCCACAGTAAAATCAACAAGTAGGTCATTTTTTAAATAACATGACAAAAAGTTGCATTACTGACCGATGTCATTAATGGAAAAAAAAGTCTTAAGTTAACAAAATATATACATTTTTACTTTTTAACAACACAATAAGACAATGCGGAAAAATTGTCAAATGTTTTTTAGCCACTTATTACACAATCTAAATAACTTTTAATATGTGTGAAGCACAAACCAAAGCATTTACAACACTTCTGACCTCTGTAAACTTTGTATTCTAAATATGTCTTTTTATCATGTAAAGTTTTATAGAAACCTACTATTGCATACAGTTAACCTGAGAGTCACGTACTCAAAAAAGACTAATCAGTAAGTAAAAGTGCAAATAATTTTTACTTAAAGGCAAAAGGTTTCAACAACCAGGAAAAAAAAAAAAAAAAAAAAAAAAAAAAGATATGCATGAGAGAGATTCACATGACAGCATTGGGGGGTGGCATTTTTTCCCTTTCAGCAGCCTGAGTCTCTGTGTCTGTACATTCTTTAAGACTGGGATCAATTTTCTCATCCCCATCTTGAGGCTGCATCACAGGCATTGCTTGGTTTAAGTCACCAGTCACTCGCTCCTCTGTCGCTGTCGTTTCTCTCGCCTTTGTGTCGTCTTCCTTGTCTCCCGGATGTTCAATTACTTCCAGGTTTTCTTTAACCTCCGTTTCTTCGTTTTCTCCTTCTTTATTTTCGGCAATTAGAGTGTCATCCTCATTAATTATGATGGTTTCTTCATTGTCTTCAATGAAAGTTGCTTCTTCATCGTCTTCAGTGCTCCCGAAGGTTTCCACAGGCTGCCAATAATCGTACAGCTTACCCTGCAACAAAAATGACAAAACATTGCAAAGATGGTTCAAATCGCTGCCAATGTTGAGGGAAGTAATTATGTGTACTATACATTGAGAGGTCTAGTTCTCTGGAGGAGCATCTGCCACTTTGTGTAGATCCTGGCTACCAGATCCTTCACCTAGAAGAGGAATACAGATATAACGCACAGCTTTAAACGTACATAGCTCGTTCCTGTTAGTCAAAAAGCTTTTTCTGATGTTGCGATAGATGATGGAGCAAACAATAGAAAGTTTCAGCTGGTAAAGAAATATCTCCATTAATAATTTCATGATAAAAAGGAATATCTTTGTATTGCTCTCTGGGAGAGATTTTGGTCATTTTGTACCTTAGGTTTTTTTTATATGCCAGGTTTTTCAGTTTAAAATGATGAAGGCTACTGACAATGTTCACAGTTGCACCTGCCAAGGGAAGTTTTCATTTTCACTTTGACATGATGTGATAACGTAACTATTCATGTGAAAGCCACAGCCTACTGTAAAAAAAAAAAAAAAAAAAGTTTCAGAAATGGGATAAATAACATTTACCAGCAGGAGGTCATGCTTTCTTATTTTGGTTTGATTGGAGTCACAGGGTGTTATTTTGAGTCAAGAATGTCCTTGAGCAAAATTGTGATGCAAATTGGAAAACTGACCTGGAGCTAGGGATGGGAGAATTGGACTTTACTTTTTATGCCAGTATTTTGTAATATTTATGGTGTCATGGTAACAGCCTTTGCAAACAGAAGTGAACAGATAATTACTAGCTTTAATGGCAGGTTATTAGACATGGACACTAGAGCCCATGTTGTGTAGCTGGTATGTTGCATCACATCAGAAATTTAAAGTAGCTCTCCAAATTGCATGGCGGTACAAAAACAATGTCCTAAAACAGAGGAGCTTGTGGAGTTTTGTGATTTTGTTGCGGTTTTTCTTCCAAAAGCAGTGAAGTCAATAAATATGGCCTTTTAGCAATAAAACATAAAATCTGACACTCAACTGTTCTCATTCACCTCAATTATGTTTTGCATAGCCAATTAGCACTTGAAAAGACAAAATGGTGATTATGTAAAATTTGAAAAAATAAATGCACAAAAAATTGAACCCGAAATGTTTTCAGGAAGCCAGGCTTAAACATCTGCCTGAACATTTTAGTTAAGAAAATGGTGTAATGCACATCTATTTGCACTGGATTCAGATACATTTTTCTGATTTATATTTTGAGGTCGTCCCCACCTTGCTGCGGTAAAGACATTTTTCGCTCTCTCTGATGTCACATTTAACATGTGTTTCCAGTTCCGATGACAAAACAAGCAGCTGTGCCTGAAGAACAACAAAAAAAAAGAAAAACAAATCTCCTTCAGTTGGACTTCTAGTATCCAAAATTCTATTGTGATTTGTTTGAGCTAAACTGAATTCCAACAACAATGTATTTAGAAGAAAGAAAAAGAAGTTACCTTCTGCTGGGGTCTGAAGACCTGTAAATTGGAAGCCTCATTTGTCAGAGTCAGAAGGCTATAACACAAGTAGTAGGCCTGGAATGCAAAAGAAACTTGTGTAAAAATAAAATGATATCCTCTTTTTGTGATGCTACTCCTTAGATCTGTCCTCACCTGTTGGTCTTGAATTGCCATCTCCTCCTCTTTGTCTTTCTGCTGGATACTTCGGAGAAGGGCGGAGGGTTGCATTTGAGGAAGATACGGCCTCAACTCGGCAAGCTGCCCACCATGCAAATGTCATTGTTTAACATGTCTGAATTCAGGCTGCTGTAGAACGGATACCGCCAATACTTTAAGAGAGCTTACCGGAAGTTCTTTCTCCACAGGGATATAGGTGCAATTTCCATCCAACAACTTAGAGATGAAGCACATGCTTAGATGGCGGCGGAGTTCTCTACTCAGAGAAACCAAGAAGGAAACAATGAGATTTTAAGTGAGAAAAAAGAAAAACTAAATGCAGAATCCCTTCTTACTTCTAAAATCTCCGATATTTATGTAATGTTTTGCATTTGAAACCACTAAATTTTTGTAATCTCACTTGCACATTTTGATTCTTTTACATCATTAATATAATGCAAGAAAACTAGCTTTAAAATAAATGCATTAAAAAATATATACTTACTTTCCACATTTGCTGTCAGGAAGGAGTTGAACCAGGAGGCACATGTTGTGATGATCATCTGTTAAATCAGTCAGGGCTTTACAGACTCTCGGCAGCTACAGCGGAGAAATAATGTGACGTCAGCAATTTAATCGCAGCTCAACGTGTAAAGAAACACAAAAGCCATTTTTGCACAGTGGGAAGTGATTTTTTTTTTTTTTTTTTTTAACTGACCACAGAAGACCAGTCACTGATGTTGTTGATTATTGTATACAGCAGACAGCTCACTGCTACGTTGGACTGGAGGATTAGCCGAGTGTCGAGGCCGATTCTTCCCACCACAGTTAACAGCAACAGCAGCTCGTCGTTGCTGTATGCTTGAGGGCAGAGGCCCATACAGTAAGACAGGTACTGGGAAAAATGTCCCCAAAAAAAGCAAAACAAGAAGGAATAGTGAAACTGGTTAGACAAGGTTTTCTCGTTTTCACTCCAACAGGCGAGGTCTCGTTACAGTAAAATCAGTTGCATACAAAAAAAAAAAAAAAAAGCAAAACAACAAACTAACTCTTAGTGTGTTTTCACACCTGGTAGTTCAGTAGATTCAGTTCAATTGTGGGGCCAAAATCACAAATTGTCTTTATTGTTTTCATTTGGTGCGGTTCGTTTTCACACTTTACTGCGTCAAACAAAAAAAAAAAAAAAAAAAAAAACTCTTTGAAAAACCTCTTCATCCTTCTCGCCTGTGGTTGGGGTCCGTATTAAGAGTTTTAATCGCACATTCATACCTCCAAAAAATGGACCGCACTTTCCAGGTAAACAAATCAGTTTGATTAAAGCGGGGTAAACAAGACTTTTATTTTGTTAATAACACTTATAAGATATTCAAGAAAAACCTTGACTGAATAAAGGTCAATCCTCAGTGTTACAAAGTAAACTTTCCTAATTGTTCACCTTTAAGATGTTTGTGAGGTTGTGTTCAGGGAAACTGATCTCTTCAATGTTGTTAGAAGGAGACTCACTTTTGATATGGAAATCCTCCCTAAACAAAGAAAAAAAATGCCTTGTCATTTCAAATTAAGTGACTTTGTTATTTTTCTAAATGCAAAGCAGCAACGTGACTGATTTGCACAGCAGACACTCACAGCAAATCTCCCTCTGTGAATGATGGCTGGAGACTCTCAAAGGGGAAGAGTGTCACAAATGCAGCACCCATGTTCATAAAGACCAACGTCACATCAGCCAAACTGGGAACCCAAACTTCAAACTTCTGGTTGTCATTGTTCACTAAGTGTACAAAGAGAAAAAAAAACAAAAAAAAACATCACTTTTCCCTCAGTAAAGAAAAAAAAATAAATTGAAGCCAATGAGCGAAGATGCTAACCTATCTGATAAGCAGCTGAACAGGCGATGTCACAAAGGGCTTGTAGGATCTTATTGGATATGATCCTTTCACTATGGACCGACATCATCTATGAAGAACAGGTAAAGGTTTAAAAACATTTTCTAAGTTCCTATGACGCAGCGACTGTAGCATGTGTTTGGCATACCTTGAAGAGAAAGCGGGTAACCTGAGCTGGACAAGGTGAATTACAGTAAGCTTCCTCAAACAGACCAACATTCAAGTGCAGTCTCAACTGAGCAGGACTGGACCTGCAATGAGACAGGAGACATAAACAAACGAGATGAAACTTTACATTGATTCAACACCATTAGTTTGCCAACGGCCAACAGAGGCTACATTGTTGACTACAAGCTGCAGCACAGGAAGTTGCACAAAGTACAAGCATAAACAAGGAAATTATCCATGCTGAGGAACTTCCTGTGTCCTCTTTCCTTTCCTCTGAAAACACAGGAAAGTTAAATGATTCACAGGTTAGGGCATTTTGATGATCTGATCTACTGTCACTACAATCTGCTTCATCACTGTTTTAACTTTTTTTTTTTTAGAAAAATAATCTATATTCAGATGGCTCACTTTCCTGTGGTATCTTTGGTTGCAATTACAGCTGCAAGGTTTTTATGAGTGTTTCTCCTGGCTGTGCACATGTAAAAACAAACTTTTGCCTATCATATAGACACTGCCCAAGCTCAGTGAGATTTGATAGAGAGGGTCTAATTTTTCCACATCTATTCACAGCTTATAGAGAGGGTACAAAGCTATACTGAGCTGAGGGGAAATGTAAGCCACACTTTTTAATTTCTTTTTAAATTTCTAATAAATGTTTATTTTTTTTCTCTTTCCTTCCCTACTATGCATTGTAACATCAGAAAATATGTGTTTATTATGTCTTAATATTTTTGCATGGTACTTTGGATTTATCTTTTTACAAAAGCTAATTTAAATTCCATATATATTTATTTTTTTATGCTAAAGAAAAGGACAAAACTTGTTTTTTCCAAGCCAGTAACCAATTCGTAAGTACTGTGAATTAACAAAAGTCAGAGAAAAATAACACCTATGTTTGACAAAGAGCAAACAGAATACTGTAGAAAAACAGTTAAATTACCTACACTGGTGTTTTATGGCACATATTTAAACACAGCTTCTATTACAAAGCACTAAGAGTTGCTTATACACGTGTGTTTATCCATGTGTATAAACAAACACACACAAGTATGTCTTACCAAATAAGAGTCTTCTGAGAGGCCCCTTGAGGACTGACGTGGCATTGCCTGAGCTGCAGTGAATCCTGGTGAAAGATCTGGCCAAACCTTCCCAGGTTAAAAAGTATCTCCCCTGGTGGGATTTCTCTGATTGCAGCAGACATCAATGAGAAGTGCTGCAGAAACTCCCTGGAGAACAAATTATAAATCAGCTTTAGTTTACATTAAAATCATGTTTGTCCCAGCGAGACCAGAGTATTACTGCCAATATGCCTCCGTTTCTCTTACTGGTGCTCATTGGCGATCTCTTCCTGATTCTCCTCTGCCGCATCATACTCTGCTAACCTCAGGAGGTCTTCATCGCAGGCAGACAGAAGTTGTGCTTCAATCTCCTTTGCTCTGATAAACATTTGAACAAAAGAGAAAATAAATTGAATGTGGTCCAGAGACATGAAACATAATTTTTTTCTGGATTATGTACTTCTTGGTGCTGTTTATCTCCTTCAGCATCTGGTCCAGGTTGTTCTTGTAGACTCCTGGCTTTGTGGAGGATGACAGCAGGCGCTAAATGAAGTAAAGGGAGACAAAAAAACCTCCCATCAAAACCAAATTTTAAACAATATTAATCATGTAGCATGTTCAACTTTAAGTGAAAACAACACAGAGTAGAGGGAGTTTACCGTTTTTGACTGAGAGCTACGACATCCTGGCGTGCTCGGCTCCGAGATAGTTTCTTTCTGTGGCGTGTCTGGAGGCTTCGCAACGCGGTCCATCATCTCCTGAAAGGAGATTAGCGGCTCCTCCTCACTGCTGTCAGAGCTCTGGCTTGGATCTATGTCATATGAAATGCTCAGGCCAAGGTCTAGTTCAACGTCAATAGAGTCTTCTTCTTTCCCCTTCTTACTCCCATCACTGTCCTCCTCCTCTAATGGTGGGGGCTTTGTGGATTGAGGAGAAGTCTCTTGCACAGAGGCTGCTGTGTCCCTCTCCAAGCAACGCAAACCCTCAATGGTTTTAGGTTTCAGGGAGAGGTTGTGCTGAGGTTTAAAACTCTCACCCTTAGATTGACTTCTCGAAGAATTGACAGGACTGTGTCTGATGCCTCCATCTTCCAGTTTTAGTCGCTCCAAAGTCACAGTTGGCAAAAAGGCAGTGAGGTTAGAGGCTGGTGAGGACGCTGCTTGAAGAGGTTGTGTGACAGGAGGAGATATGGGTGTAACTATTGGACTGCAGCTGGAACTTTTCTTTGAAGTGGGTGACTTTATCGTTTGCTCTTCCATCTTATTCTTGGGAGCCTTGCATGCAGGCCTGACAACATAAACATTGGGGTCAGGGGTGAAGAGCTGATCTATGTCATCAGGGACAACAGATGGTTTTCGTACACGATTAGCTTTACTGCGTTCTGGTGTGCTACAACTCAAAGAACTTAAACTAGGCTTAGATGCTGGTTTTGTAGAGATGCCCTCTAATTTTCTGCTTTCAGTCTTAACTGGTACACTACAGCCAGCGTTGGAGTTACTACAAACCGAACCGACATGTGGAGGTTTGCTGTACTCCTTATGACGAACTTTAGAAGAACTTGATTTGTCCTTTTTTTGGTTTTCCTCATTTTGATTCTTTGGACTCCCTTCACTCAGAGTCGAAGTTAATCTTAACTTCACTATATTATTCTCAGTGGTAATAAAGCCTTTCTTTGCCCCTGTAGATGGCATTTTCTGTGGACAAACTAAGTCTAACTGCGAGGGTTTGACTGTGGATGACGATGCTGAGCATGCCAGCTCAGACTTCAGAAGTCTGTTTGTTGTTTCAGGTGACAACTCAAAGACCGAAGAGCTTTTTGGTGATGGCTGACAGTCCAGTGAAGATCTTGGTGAGGTCCCAAGAGTAAGTCCGTTTGTCTCTGTTGTTCCATGGTTTATTCCTTTGTGACAAGGTTTTTTGGAGTTCTTAAGGCAAGGCTGCCTCTCCCTGTGTCTCTTTTGGGATGTGCTATTCAGATCCATCACTATAAATAGAAAGAGAGTTTCATTTCAATTAAATTCAGTAATTTAATACTGAATTTTCAGGGGCATCTTAATAATACAATAATAAAATGAGGGCGACAGTATTGCTTGTTTTTGTTTTGTCTCTCTTTCTACCAAAGAGACTGGATGACAAAAATCTTAACTCCGGTGCCTCCAGTTACTCCTCCCCTCTCGTTTCCTTGGTAACAGCTAAAGACACAGATAGTTAAAGTTTCTTCCACTCAATCCAAACCGAATACACGGACAGATAGCGAAAATGACAAAAGTTGAACAATTTTCAACTTTCTTGTGGAGTGTCGCTAGCCCGCATGTGCACGTCTGCATATGTGAGCTCAAACCTTTGCATGAACGAATTACGCTGTTTGCTCGTTGGGATGAGTGCAAACGTCTGTTGCCTCACCGTGCAAACTCCACAGACATAAATAGAGACGGAGCGGCTGCCTCCTGCTGTCACCGTGTGACCTTATCCCAGTTACCTGTCGCCAAGTTAATACATGATTGTCACAATTCCCCTTTTTAATATTATGAAAGTAAAACCCGCAACTGTTAATAAAAATATTACCTGGAATAATGCTTTCTCTTGAACGTGTCTGTTCATGGTGGTAGCTCTAAAAGAGTAAAGCAAAAAGAAGAAAAAAAAAAAGAAAACCCAGACAAAAAAAAATAGTTAATAGTTATCCATTCAAATACATATCAGTTAATGGGCTAATCAACTAAATCACTGAGTTATTATTACATTATGCCATCATCATGACTAATGGCAAAAGAATTTAGAGTAATTCCTTATGATCCGCATGGTACTATTCTGATTTGATTAATGAATTCATTTGTTTATTTATACAGATTTGGAGAGTTAATGTTAAAAACTGTTCTTGTCAGTTTAATGCTTAACTTTGAACTCTATAAATCTAATATGATGATCATTACAGGGATAAATGATGACTTTCCAAAAATTACCACCTGATTCCCAAGATCAATATCATACTGTGTCAGTTGTTAAACCTGGATTTAAAACTAGCAATGGTTATACCTAAAACATGTTTAATGTTTTTATTGATGTACTTTTAATCAAGAATTTTTCTTAAATTTAGCAGAAGTTCTGGTGTTGTTGAATATTAGTTGATTATTAGGTTGAGTTATCTGTTAGCTTAACAAACTTTCTTGTCTTATTCAGTAGTTTGAAAACAAAGCTACCTTACTAAGAATGATACCTTAGTTTTTACATTCCAACTGTCAGTGCATTTCCCTCAACCAGAAATTTGCTCATTTGTAGAAATTTTGCCCCCAGCTGACCAGCAGTGCTCAGCAACAGATGGGGGAGAATATGCTCTATATGGCTGGAGAGAACTTAAAGGATTGTTATACTTTCTCTAGTCTATCATTAAAAGTGATTTTGAAAGTATAGAAACAGTATGAGGGAGAAGATTAAACTTCTTTTTTTTTTCATTTTTACCTTTTGAAATAGGTCCTTGACTGTGCTTTAAATACAAATCTGTTGTTACAGAATTATATTGGCTACAGCCAATAAAAAGGCTTTTTAATAGCTATAACGCTGTGTCTGAAGGGTAAACTATAACTAATAGTTTTGCATTCTCTGCTGGTCCCTGGTAGTTCTCTCACAGCTGTTTGCTTGACACCAGGAAGAAATCCCTTTGAGTCCGTACGCGGAACACGGAAACTTTCTGACTGCCTCAGAGAGAACACTCACACAAGATTTGTACAAATGAACATTGTGTAGGAAATCTCTTAGTTTGCTGAGCAGAGCCTGGCAGAATAAGTGTGAAGAGTCAAACACTTTGCATTGATTTCCGCTTTAATGTCACATAAACACCATGTTAAAAGAGAGAAAGAATTACCTTTTTTGGATCTTCTCTTTGTGGTACATCCTTAATTTTTCCTGAGTTAAATGATGGGATCTTGGCTTCAGTTCCTTGATCCCGTCTGGAGAGGGAGGAAGGGATGGGGTTGCTTATATTCTTCCCAGGCAGAGGGGATAGTGAATTAAATAGAGGAGGAATAAAGGTTCTCTCAGCGGAGGTATGAGTCTTAGTTTGGCCGCCTGAAACAACTTGAGGTGAGGTGAAATATCCTGAGCTCAACCGTATCATGTTGTACTGAGGACCCAGATTTTCCCTTGCTGGAGTGGCACCATTAACCGGGCTGCTCAGAACATGGCCATGAGATGGAGGAAAGGGATTCAGAGGACCATGTCTGTCTTTTACCAAAGAGTTCACAGGGGAAACAATGTTCGTGGAACTACTTGAAACGAGAGCTGCTGGATATTTCATTCCTGCTGGATGCCAGTTTGGGCTCAACATGTTCATGTTGCATTCCTCCGGAGTCTGGAGAGGCAAAACTCTCCTGGGTGCCGGATGAGAAAGCAAGTTTGGGACTTGAGATGGTCTAATTGGAGTCTCTTGGGCAAAAGATGCAAAACGTGAAAGCGAGTGTTGCTGGAGAGCAGGATCCATCACTGCAAACAAACAAACAAACAAACAAAAAAAGAAGATATCTTTGTTCAACGAGACCAGCTGTTCTCACATTTCTGAGAAAAACACACACAAGCACCTGTGGACTCAATGCAAATTATCTACAACAGGACAGTATTCACCAAACTTTAAGTCATGTTTTGTTCGTGGAGTTTTACTAGAAGTGGTAAACGAATCTAAATCCTCTTTCTTTCATTGTTTAGTATGCCTTTAAGATTTGATGAACTACTATGAAAAAAAGTACTGAATTTGCTGATAACAGAAATTTATTTGGCACAACCACTTCCACACCCTTAGCCAGGAATTTCAGTGGTGGAAACCAATGCATATGGAAGAACCAAAGCCAGGTTATAAGGTCAGCAGACGGCGCTCAGGCCGCTTCTACACCAGCCTGTAGATGTCCAACAGACTGGAGATGACGGAAGCTGACGTGATCAGCTTCACAGCTTTTTATCCCAGCTTCTGTGATAAAAAAAAAATGTCTGGGAACTTTTCATGGTGCAAGCAAGGAGGCACAGGATGTGGGGCCTGTGGCCTTGAGAAGTTGAAGGGAGTATCAGGAAATAGTTTGTATTTTACACTCCCAAATTTTTTTTTTTGTATCAGTGCTTAGTTTCGTGAAAAAGAGTAGACATCTCTGAAAGACGAATTAGAAGACTGAACACTGCCCTAGTTTTTGATTTTGATCCCCCAGGGTAGACAAGTGGTAAGATATGGGTGGCTACTCCTTTCAAATTGAGTAAAACTGGCCAGCATAGTTAAACTGAATTTCTTTTTTATAAATCCATATTCAAAAAGGGGAATAATCACATACAATTTTATTTCCCTCTGGGATCAGCAAAGTATTGGCTTTGTATGTACCAAAACATAATACAGTAAGATTAGCTGGGAGAACAGACTGGACAAAAAAAATGACCCCAGTAACTGTCATATAAGAAATTCACAGATCTGTTTAGCCAATATTAAGCGGCGTTAAACAAAACATAAAAAAATAATATATAACTTGAACGAAAAACAGAATCTTTCAACTTTTGTAAAATGCACACGTTGTCTCGGAATCGTAAATACACAAATGTCATTTTGTTACCTGTACTGGTGTTTTGCTGCAAAGCTTTGCAATGTGGTGGGTGTCCTGCTTTCACTCACCTCTTTGCTTCGGGGAGAAGTAATCCTCAACTACTTTAAAAAGTCAAACGAGGAGAACTCTTCGTAGGTCGTTCACGAATGGATGTCTAAGACGACAGAAACGCAACTCAAACAGGCTGATTTCAAAAAACTAGACGCCACAGCGTCACATGTTTATGTCAAACTGGACAGACTACCAATCCGAGGTTGCTACGTAAATGAAAACACGAGAAGCTTATTTCAGGGGCTTCGGCGTTTAACACGTGCTTCAACGCGTTAACAAAAATGACATTAAACGAACTTGTAAATGTTATCACAAGTTCATTTACAACTTGTAAATGGTCACGTTATAATCACGTTATAATCACAAACGAGCACAAAGCTACCTCCTAGCAAACAACAAAGGTGTGCAGAACTTTGTAGAAACACACTTGATATTCTTTAACTTACGATCATTCTACTGACCTACAACCACTTCCTGCATGTGTCCTACCAGCAAGAATCTTAAATACGTACAAAAGAAAAAGATATATGCGTTTGACAGTAGCCTAATAATAGTAAATACTAGCAAGCCGCCGTTCCAGGAAGTGATTTTAAGCTAGGCGGCGGTTGACGCGCCTACAAACTTAACCATGTGGAGACAACAACGTTAACGGGATTCTTTTACCGCATAGTCCCTTGATTTTCAGAAGTCTTCGCCATTGTAAGAGTCTTAGGATTAGTTCATGACAACCTATAACCGAAATGACAAGACCGACGACTTCCAGTGCTACAACTGTTCCATCACAAGTTTGTGTCCCGCTTTCTACTGTGTCGTTGTTATACGAACTGCATTCTGGAAGTTGAAGTCCAAGTCAAGCATTTTACTTCCGAGGGACTTCCGTGTTAAACAACCGTTTTTCCCTGAACCATGGTAAAAACAGAATTTTTTAAATATTTGTTGATGTACTCTTTTTCATCGAAGTGATCAAAATTACTGTAAAAGGAATGAAAAAGAGGAATATTTAATCACAAAGAAGTGTTCAACTGTACGTTGCTACAGTATGAAAGCCCGTTTCAATGAAAATGAAAATTATCTCATTATTTTGAGATAGCATCTCATTATAATGAGATATTATCTCATTATCTTATTATTTCGAGATACTATCTCATTGTAATGAGATTGTAGCTCATTACAATGAGATAGTATCTCAAAAAAAATGAGATACTATCTCAAAATAATGAAATTTTATCTCATTATAATGAGGTAGTATCTCAAAATAATGAGATACTATCTCATTATAATGACATGATATACTATCATGTCATTGCTCTTTTGACCATTGTACAACTGACTTAACTGAACCAGTGTTACACATGGGATGTTGCCATTTAATATGAAGCGTAGTTAAAATTAAAAAAATAAAAGCCTCCATATTCCTGTCAGGGAAGTGCACCACCATCGGCTTTGCAATAATATTAGCTCGCATTATCTTTTTCTCTCAGGTTAGGGACCTGTCTTGCACAGCAAGACAGTGCATTAACATTAGCATTTCTCTGCCCCCCACTAGTGCACCGGTGGTGCAATAAGATTTGCCTGCATGATCTTTTTCTCTCAGGTTAGGGCTCTTTCTTGCACATTAGCATTAGCCTTTTACCTTAAATAAGGTATTAGCTATTTCTCTTACTTATTAGCCATGTTTAGTAAGTATACTGAACGGAGAAAGTAAATTACTGACAACATGCTAGTGATGCCCCAAATGCTACTGACAGTATTCACACTAACATTAGCATTTTGGGTCATTTTAGCTATTACACTAAATTCAACATACTGAAGGGTGCAAGTCCATGTTCGTAAACATGCTTCTGACTCTTCACAGCCTATTCATCACAATTTAGCTAAGCTTAGAATTGATGCTAATCTTTAGCATCAGAACACTGGGTCCAAACTGACAGGCACACTTTGGAAAGCCCCAGTTAAATTTCTTCAGGAATTTTTCCAAGTAAAATAAGTACAAGTTTCCAATCCATTGTAATGCAGATCGTTAGTAGAAATTGTGTCTGCAAGCAACAAACTTGTTTTGTTACCCTGGAATTTCACTTCCTTTGAGGATTAATGTTTTATTAGAACAGATTAAATATTTTTCGAAGAAGCAAAGCGTTATCAAAATCACACACTGACAGAGTGACCTCTTTTTATTCCATTGAAATCCCCAAGGTGACCCTTTGGACATCATTGTTGGAAGTGCAAACACAGTAAGACATGGCCACCTATTGAAACTGACAAGTGGGTCAAAGAGAGCAACTATTAATTGTACTCTTCACAAATCTAGTCTTTATGGGAGAGAGGGAAGAAGAAAGCAACTGATGACAGAAAGCCACAAGCACTGTTTGCAGATTACCACACAGCACGCAATATAGAGGACACAGGGGACACATGCTCTGGTCAGATGAGATAAAAGTTAAACGTTTTGGCCAACAAGCAAAAGTCCACATCACCCTTGAATAATCATCCCTGTGGTGATTTTTACATTTAAAATCACCTTCTCAAAGAAGTACTTTCCATAAAGAGGCAGGAAGACAACACAGACACACATACACTTTTTGATTGATTAGTTAATGGTTCTTTTAAGCACCATTGCATAAATTTAAACAAGCAACAATACTGTAGGACATGGTGGGAGGCACATTAAACCAATAGCAAACCAAATATGGTGAAACCACACAAACAGTTTAGTTTGAGACCCTTTGTCTGTTCTTAGCACTGTAAAATTGGTAAACTCTTAGCAAAATAAGGGAATGATCATTTTTATACAGTGTAATACTTACAAAGAGATACAGTGTCATACTTACAAAGAGATATTAGTCAATGTTCAGAGACAAAAGTTGCTAGATTACAGACAAAAACACAGACAACATTCATAAAGATGGTGCACAGCCTAAAGACATGCAGTGAAAGAAAAACAATATCCTGCTCCAACTATCCCATCCCACTCTCAAGAAGAATTACACAGCTGTTTCCATTGAATAGTTTTCCTAAAATAAACACTAAAAATTGAGCAAATAAAAGCACATATTCAAAATGCCACATGCAATCACGCATTAAAGGACAGGGGAAGATTGATCCTTATCCCTGGTGCAGAAAACAGACTTAAAAACACAGAATAAACATAGAGTGTGTAAGTTTTTACTTGTTGCAAACATACTATGCATGTTGAGCATCAAAAATGAAACTAAAAATCTTGTGAGCTTCAAGCTTATGGCAACATTCAAGTTTCGTTCAAGTCATTATATATATTTTACTACAAGTTTTTAGAATTCCTAATATTATTTTAGAATTTTTCCCATCTCTTGAGAGCTGTGGTTTCAATTTCTCTGAAATACATCCATCCATATCTGTGACTTGCCCTGCATGAAGCCAGAACAATCTATAGCATTTTGTTCGTACTGTAGAACCTGAAAAGTATTAGCATTTGGGAAACACAGTAATCTGAGGTCAGCTTTCAGGGATTACTTATACCTTCACACTAAATAGACTATTATGTTTGTTATTTATTTATTAATTTCTCTCTTGTTACTTCTTGGCTTTTCCTTGAGCAGCAACAGCCTCCATGGCTTTGCGCACAGTCTCCTCGTCTCCCAGAAACTGCATAGGCTTCACTGGCTTCAGGTTCTTGTCGAGCTCGTAGAGGATCGGGATGCCAGTTGGCAGGTTCAGCTCCATGATGGCTTCGTCTGACATTCCTATGGATTGTCACACACAGAAAGCTAATTCTCATTAACGGATAAATTATTCCACTGATTTATAGAAAACTTTTTGCATGCCAATCCAATCTGCTTGTTGAAAACGTGTGTTCAAAGAAAACAAATTGACACGAAGTAATGACGAATAGATTTTGAGAGTGAATTGTAAAGTGCATCGGCACCCACCCTCCAAATGCTTCACAATTCCCCTCAAACTGTTTCCATGGGCAGCAATGAGCACCCGTTTCCCTTGTTTGATCTGAGGGGCAATCTCCTCATTCCAGAAAGGCAGTGCACGTGCAATGGTGTCCTTCAAGCTCTCACAGGATGGCAGCTGGTCCTCAGTTAGGTCTGCATAGCGACGATCCTGCAAAGAAAACCACATCAGAATGTAAGGTTGGACAGAAAAGAAGAAACAAAAGATATTTTGAACTCCTTTACTGACATTTGGACATAAGTTGGTTTCGAAGTGGTGCACAAACCAGTGCCTTACATATGTACTTGCGCCAAGCTGTCTGAAGCAGGTTTGTAAATTTAATAAATTTGTGGAAATGTTTAGTTTAATCAGTTGTTTAAAATGACAGGTAGAGCAGAAAACTAAACCAAGAGAAGGCCATCAATTAAAACTGACAGAATGGACAAGGAGATCATCAATTACAAAGGCAACCAAAGAGCCAAAGGTGTATTATTAATTGTTCACTGTAATACACCCTTTATTGGGACAGTAGAAAGAATAATTAATAACAGAAACCCAAACGAAACACTGCTTGCAGATGACCAGAAAATGTATAGAGGACTTTTTGGCCTGCATGCAAACCTCCACATCACCCCAAAAACACCTTCCCTGCACTGTGGAAGTAGCAAAATGCTGTGGGAATGCTTTTCTTCAGCAAGAAAAGGAAAATTGATCATTATGTTTTTGGTGTATCACATAAAATCCCTAAGAAATAAATTGAAGTTTATGGCTGTGAACTTTAATCCAAAGAGTTAAATGGGTATCAATACGTTTGGGAGGTTCTGTCTAAAGCCTGAACATGCAGTGCAGACGCAATTTATTTTATTTACCCCATTTAAGATGCTTCTGAAACCAGTCGTTGCACCAGTAACAGTGATAAAAGTTTCCTCACCTTTATATCTGCCTAACCATTTTAAAATATGACCATGTGGCTTCCACCCTATCTGAACTTTGAACTTAAACCCAGAAGTACTCCGTCGTGCCAGTCACATATTAACTCTCACTAGACATGCTATTAGGCAATAACATTAGGGTGTTGCAAGCAAACAAAAGGGAATTGAATTTCAGGGGTTATCATGTTTTGTTCCGTCTTATATGTGCAATTCCTTAAACCCAATATTGCCCTTTAAATATCGCAGGCATGTCAGTTATCATTCAGACATGGCTAAAAAAATATACAAGGCATGCCTCCATTTTGTTATAATGCGCAAGCACTAAGCCGGTCAATATGTACAAAATCTGAATGCCAACATAGCTGATTGTCTGTGTATTTACACTGGCGATAATCATATCAAACCTTGCTGATGGTAGTGTAGTAGTCATGGTCTGGGCCCATGACGGGAGGAGGGATGTCAAATGAGCGCCTCCAGATTTTCACTTGGGCCTCTCCGTGCTTAGCCGCTGTCTCAGCTTTGTTGAGCCCAGTCAGACCTCCATAATGGCGCTCATTGAGCCGCCAGGTCCGATGGACTGGCACCCACATTTGATCAATGCCATCTAAGACGAGCCATAAGGTCCTGATGGCCCGCTTCAATACAGAGGTGTAGCAGAGATCAAACTCAAAACCAGCATCTGTGAAATGCAGATAGCGACACAAAGATAATTGTGTTAAACATAAACTTATTTTATCAGCATTATAACATTTTGGACCAATCTGCAGAATATGAAATTTCCATTTTACTCATTAAACATAATCCAGGATCTCTGTTGTCAAAATTCAATTTTAGATTATTTTTTTAACAGTTGGCAATAGATCATGAGTGAAATTTGTTGTATTCCACAAGTAGGACTAACTTTGACTGGATCTATAAATCTTACCAAATGTTTTGATAGGAGTTGGAATTAATTAGATGCATGTGAATTAAATTCAGACTCAATTGGATTCTATATTGTATATAATGCACTATTCAGAATTTTCCGAGTTATCAACTATTTATGCTTTTCTCTGCCAATCCTGTTGCTTTTTATATATTATATATATATACATAACAGCTGTGATGGATGAATCTATTTTGTAGTGACATTTATTGTGAAAGGGTGTAATAAATAAATAAGCAAAACTGCACAACTGAACGCTATGGACGCTATCTGAAACATGTTTTATGAACAATTGTTAAGGAAACACACAGGATCCTTGATTTCGTTTACAACTTCTCCGTATCTTATTGCAAGAAAAAAAAAGACTCAGAATCATTTGCAGAAACTGTCATTCCCGACTAATACCTGACTATTTAACTGTAACCCATTGTCATCTCTCCTTGACCTGGAAAAGAAACACTTTCAACAACCCTGCTATTGTCCTGTGTGATGTTATTGCACTCGCACCACGTTAAAGGACTTTTCCCCCCAATCTCGTTCAGTGTCGGTTTGCGACCTGATGCACGCAGCTGCAATGATGCGACTCACTGTTGCATGTCTGGAATAACACGACGCTGGATTGCCGCAGACAATTATAAAACGCCAGCAGCCCTCACACCTTTAAGAGCCTGTCCTCCTCTCTTCGCCTCCTTCTCCCCGGTTTCGCTCAAATCTGCATCGAACCAGCCGCAGAAACGATTCTCCTGGTTCCAGTTGCTCTCTCCGTGGCGAATCAGCACTAATTTGAAGGCCGCCATGTTCAACACTGCTCTGCAACCTTCGGTTGTTAAAATAAATATAAACTATCAAGTTGATTCAAACAGCTGATGCTGGTGATGGTGATGATGAGGATGGTGAGCTGAGAGTTTGCAGCTCCAAGAAGCAGACTGTTTGCCGTAAAGCGTTTTTATGCTGGGGATTGGTTATCGTCTCACTTCCTGGTTTTTACATCCAATCAGAATCCGTCAATGTTATTTCTCAACCAATAGTAGTGGAGGGCGTCATCAGCTATGACCTTCATGATGTACATTGATTCTATTTTTCTAATCATTTAATCAAGTTAAAAGTAATAATGCTAGCAGTAAAAATAAAAATAGTAATATAAACTATATCTAAATCGTGTTGATAAAAAATTGAAAACGTTTGTAAAATAAGAATTATAAGGAAAGGTGTTCACATTTACTTGTTAATGGCACTTTGTAATAAAGACAGTGTAAGCATGTCTAAATTTAAACATTTTAAAATGTCTAATTAACCTGTTAGATCTTACAGAATGAAGAAACTAGTTTTTTTTTTCAATTGGTGTGGTACATTTCTCACACCACTCACAACTTCACAACATCTTCTAGCACATTTCTCTAAAAAATGTCCAAGCTGCAAAACCTTTTTGATAGACTTGCAAAAAGTATGGCAAATGCTCAAAACAGATTTCTCAGAAATCACTATTTTACTGGAAATCACTATTCAGTATTTATAAGTACAGTTCGTCTTGACTGACATGACTTGAGTGGCAAATTATTTTATGAAACACCAGAGAATTGTTTGGAAGCAATTGATGAATGTCCGAAACATTTTTAATTAGTTGGAAGAAATAATAATAATAAAAAACTGCTACTTTGATGTACATGAAAGGGTGAATGTTGTAGAGGTTCAATAGTTACAAGAATTGTATTCTAATAAAAGAAATACACCACAGTGACTGAGAAAATTGTAAACTTCTTATACCTAAGACACAATCCTCATCATCCCTAAGACTTTAACAAATAAAACACATTTCAAAAACAGTTTTTCAGATTTCGGTGTAAAAATATCAAGGTACATTTTAGATAATTCATACTTCAGTTTGACTTCTTATCCACAAGACTTATCCTCACTTCTTGCTACCAAATAATTAGTTTCTTGACCGTCTGGTTAACAGTAGCCTAGAAAAAGTTGCAACCTCTTAAATGTCCTTGACCTATCCAGTTATCATGCAGGTTGTTTAGCTTTCTGGCATGTGGGTTGCTTACTCTAAATGTTTCAGTAAAATATGTAGACTAGGAGTTGTGAGAAAGAATTGCATTTTCATGTAATTGGGAGCCTGTATCCCACTCATATATGTTTATTAATGTTCTCTGGTTGTAATGGATTTTAATGGGCTTTCAGAGGTTTGACCCTTGACCTTTAGGTGCAGACAGAGTCCTGGCCTGAGGACACGGTACAGCTGTGTTGTGCAATGCGCCATTAATGTGTATGTAGTTCCCTCTTCCCTATACAGTTGATGAAATGATGTAGATTTTTTTTTATTCTTTCATTGCTTAGTATGCTACATACTGCTTTCTGCTGCTGAGAAATAATCTTTATTTGAAAAAGATCTTTATTCCATCACAATCTTTTAATCTTTATATAAAATAGCAAAGTGCTTGATCGAATATCTATTTGTTAATTTTGTATATACACACACACTCTCACTTTCTTGTAAAAAAAACTGCTCTGTCCTTTCTCTAGTCCTTACTGCTTTTTGATTATCTATAATCTAGTTTGCTGTTTTGTGGCTTTACTTTGGTTATGATGAGAGCGACTGACTGCACATTTAAGCTCATCCTTACACTTCTAATTAAAATTTATGCTTATGAACAATAAGCTTTCTAAATTAGCTTTTTTTTATTCTATATCTCTGAGAAAATCCCAAATTAGAATGTATGGCCATTAGTGTATGACATTGTTGAATCTAAGTTAATTTGGGTTGAGCAGCATGACAATGATCCAAAAGACATTAGCAAGTGGCTAAAAAAAAAGAAAAGAAAATGAAGGTTTTGGACTTAATCAAAACTCTGATTCGAATCTAATTAAGATGCTGTGGGAAGACTTTGTAATTGAAACTAATGATTCATGCTTGAAACCCATCCAGTGTGGCTGAAATAATTCACCTCTTTGAAGAAAAAAATCCCCCACCATAGATTCAAGAGACTTCAGACAAATGCTTGATGGCAGTTTTTGAGACAAAGGTTTAAAAGGTACTTGTTTGTACTCAGGTAATTTTTGTCTGACATAAAACATGTTTGCAGATCAGAAATTAGAAGAAATTTGTGAGAGAGAAAACATTTTTTCACAGCATCATAAAACAGCTTTTTAGAACTCCATGGTGCCACTTAGTGGATTAATGAAAAATTGCAAACAGATGAGAGGAATTAAAATTCAGTTGAAACTTCTGAAAAGGGTTCATTTATAGCTTCAATATGAATGACGCAGTTTGAAATGTTAGATCAACAGAGTCACTTAGAAACCCAATTTTCTCATATGACAACTGTAATTTGTTTCTTAAATACTTTCATCATTGTGGTTTAGAGATGTTTTACAACAATTGATTATTGTGAAATACAAATTTAGCCCATGTGGCTTGAGACTGGTGGAGAAAGTTTGCCTGAAAACAGTTACCAGCCTTGTTAGCTGTTATCAGAAGAGCCGTCATCAACACTGGGAGGCAATTTTTCTATCAAGGAACATTGCACAGGAAACAACAGCAAGCAACAATTATAAAGAATCACATAGAAATGAGACAGTTGTGGGTACAAATGTGATGCTTTAAGAAGGTATGAGTCTTATTAATGGTAAACGAAGGTACAGCAGCAAGTATGTACACTTGCATTTCGGAAGCTTTACGATGTAACAGGGAATCTGTCATTTTATGGAGCCATTCCCTTCTCATTTCAGCTCCTTAAGCTCATTCTTTCTGTAATACATTCTGCATGAAAAGTTGGCCAAAGACCGGGAGATTAAAGGAAGTGGTGGTATTTTCAAAGCTCTATAAATAGCAATCACCATTTCCCTCTGACTGCCTACACAACACATGGACACAAGGCCTATTCAGAGTCATAGCTTTTCCAAGAGCTGCTCTAACAGATGTTTATGGTTTCCTTGCATAAGTGAATAAGGAAACCATAAACTGCAGTATCAGAGACAAACAAAGCTGCCACTCACATGTTGCTGATTCAATCCTCTCACAGACAGGAATTAAAGATATCAAATTTCTGTTTTAAGATGTCACACATTCCCCTAGTTTTGCTCTTTTTTTCTTCTTCTCCTCCTCACTCAGTTGTTCGTTTTTCCTTCATGTGGTTTTTCGACCCCTCCTTGCGTCTCCTTGGCAGTGGAATGTGCATCTCAGCAGTAGCTGTTGAAAGTGTGGTTATAAAGGGCACTGCTGTGTGAGCGTCTTTGTTTTCGTCTTTCATGTGAGAACTTGTAGACACTCGCTCACCTCAAGCTTGGGTGGAGATGTATTGCAGAAGCTTCCATGGACCTGCAGAGATGCTGAAAGGATTTTTATGCCCTCCAGTGAACATCAAAATATTAATTTGCTGAATATGCTGAAATACGTTAAATGTCTTACTACTTTTCAAAAGATTCCGATGAGCTCTGCCCTTATCTTCATCTCTCTCCACAGATTCACCATCAGATTCGGGTCAGGACTGTTTCGAGAGAATTTAGAGAGACCAATCAATCTGACAGTCATGTTTTTGGACTGTGGAGAAAACCGCAATACCTGGAGACAACCCACGCATGCAAACTCCATGCAGAAAGACCCTGGGCCGGGATGTGAACCCAGGACCTTCTTGCTGAAAGGCAACAGTGCTCCACTCCAAAATGTTAACATTATTTCCAATGAAAAGTAACATGTTGCTAAAATCGAAGCATTACTTTAAACTTAAATATACCTTTAAACTTAAATATTTTTGGGCTGAATTGTTGATCTGGAGTTTCAGAGACTAAATGCTGTTTCATTGTTCACTGTGCCATATATTTTTTCACTTTATAGTAAATTTTCACTTTGCATTCTTTTAAAGAATGCTTTTAAGGCCATGTTTTCTCAAGATCACTGACATACTGACAATCATGTATTTTCAACTTGAGGTTTTGCAGCATTTTTCTTAATTAGGTAAACTATTACTATCATCTTGTGTTTCTGGTGACATACCACAGACCTTCACTTGGGATAGCCTTAGTTCTCAGTCTTTGCACTTCTGATTCAACTTTCCCAACTTTCAAAATAAAAAGGGATACTTATTTAATCACTAATCCATTTTCTATTTTACAGCACTGCACCACATTTCCTGTGCTTTGACATTGCTGTTTCTACATTTTATTCTATGAAGTGTTGTCAGTATCAAAATCTGTGTGCATTTCTTGAACAACTGTTTCTGAGCTAGAATTATTCATATTCTTTTTACATTGATTACTTACTGCAACCTGTTCTAATCACACTTTACCCTGGAACAAACTCGTAGTAAATCGTGATTCCAATTTTAAAGAAGGGTGTGACACACAGCTTATAGATGTTATTCAATCCAAAAGATGAACACTATTTCATTTAAAGTAAAAGTCAGTTCGTGGCATGTACATCTAAACATTTGCTCTGAAAGATGATGCATATATTAGTCAGTGTTACACTCTTTGACTGATGTGCCTATGAGATTTTTCACCGTTGCAGCTTCATTCAACATAATGCTCTACTTCCAGGAAGGGGAATAGAAAGTGTCTTGAAGGGGTTATAATAACACTTGCAGAGACTATACAGACTATAACACTTGGGAGAGTCTATACATTGGTCATCCAATGTCTCATTGGATGACCAATGGCTGGTCATCCAATGTCTCATTGGATGACCAGCCAAAAGAAATCATACAGCTGGCACTCCATGATTGTGCCTGTCTCTGCATACCCTAATAGTAATGTCTGTGCTTTTTAAACTGTCTGTGCAGATGGAACAAAAAACACAAAACCCTAATTTTTGTCGTTTTCAAACCCTTTTGAAAGTGATTTGCTTTATATTTACATAGGATGTAAATACTTAGAATTTAGCTTCTTTTTTCTCAACCATTAAAAGCTGGATGGTAGAGTAACAGAAAACATTTTATTGCCAGAACCTCAATGGCAAATGTAGAGAATCTTCCTTTGGGCTTAATTGTCAGCATGTTTTTGAGCCAAACAAAACATAAATGATTTTCTTTGCTCACTGTCAATTACTTAGTACCTCATGCTTGCTACTTTGTTTAGGCTGCACACAAGACTAATGAACTGCCTCCATTTAGCTGTGTGCACCAGTTGTGTTTCTGCAGGCAGGGACACGTGGACAGGACAACTTTTCTGCAGAAGTCTCCACAGGGAGAAGGGTGGGTGGGAGTGAGTGTGTGTGAGGGGAGGCTCATTTTTGGCTTCAGAAGTACATAAATTTCTGTCCTTGTGCTGCAGCTGGTTAACATTAACCCTCGGCACCACTCTTGCAGCTCAGGTCGTACACTATCTTCATTCGCACAGATGATTGTAACTGCACAGTCCTCATCTCTCATTGTGAATCAGGACTTAAGACAAGTTATCATTTAGATGTCCTCCCTTACCCCATCTTCCCACCCCACAAAAAAGATACTCATTAAGTCCAGTTGCCAGTGTGCATCTTGTTTGTTTAGCTCTACATTCTGCATCCTGATTACAAAAATAAAGAAAGAAAAGAAACACAGATATTAATATGAAGTTTTTGACTTGTTCTAAAAGCATGGAAGTTGCTATAATTGCAGTGTTTTTGTTGGAAATATGTGTTTTCAAAGCAACATAATTGGGAGCATGTTTTGAAACCGTATACACGAGGCACTGAATCATCTATACTTGGCTTTACTTTTGTTGGCTGAAGTTTCACCCCACCTCCAGACTCCAGACTCCAGACAAACTGTTCCGGTAAGAGCCTCCTTCCAGATTAATTAAAAGGCATAACACATATTCCTACTCATGCACTCAGATGTCTATGTGAGAGGCTCTTGTTTTGTTTTTATATATATATATATATATATATATGATATATATATATATCCATAGAGATCGTTACTACACAGATAGAGATGTTTAACAACTCTGGGTGAATTTGCACCTTTTTAAAATCATACCCTCATTTCTTGTCATTTTGCCCTTTCCTAATTCTTACTTCCTGTTTCATATCTGTGAAGATATTTTACCTAAATAATGATCCTTAGTGAATAAAGTTAATTAGTCATTCTCAGTAGGTATTTTTATTGTTATTAAAACCTGTTAGAATCTTACATTGTATTCCAATTGATTTTGCCTGATTGTATACATATATATATATATATATGTGTATTTAATTAATGAAAAAAAAAGGCAGTGGGAAAGACATTGAATCTCAAGTTAAAAGTGTGCAAGTTTCAAGTTGAACAACTAGTGGGATTTCTGTTGTGATTTTAACAGACTTAGCACTGTGCATGGTTGCTTTTAATAAAATCTAGTAAAGTAAAGAAACATCTCATTGATCCTCAACCAGGGCATCTTTATTCATATTCTCTGAAATTATATTAGGAGCATATTTGTTCAGCATACAGCACCATACACACCCAGGAGGTTGTAACTGTTACCATCTTGAAGGCTGAAACTGGATGTTCGCACTATAGACAAAAGAAAAACCGTTGAGAGTCGATGTCTGTTATCTGTAGAAAATGTCATTATACAAAAAAAAAAAAAAAAAAAATGTGTAAGAAGATAAAAAAATAATTGTCATAATAAATCTGCAGCATTCCGGTGACTTAGAACTGAGTTAAAATGTATATATCAAGGCTATTTTCCATTAGGCTACATATAAAAATGCTTCTCAAGAAACGTTCTGCATTATTGTTTACACTATTGTCTGTGATGGAAACGGCAGTAATGCTGAGACTTGTACTCCAACCAATCAAACCCTCTCAGGGGGTTCTTGACCTGTGTACCTGGAGCTGCTTTTCATGCAATAAAAGCCACGATGGGAGACAGTAGAGGCAGTTCTTGAGTAAAATTACAGTGAAGGGAACTATTCATCATCTTGCAGTGGGCACTCCTCTTCCATACCTCGTCTCAACCTGATTCAGTGTCGTCAGATGACAGTCTGTTCTCCTCGACTCTTTCTGCAGCCTCCATAGATGATCGACAGGAGGTAGCTCAGGCAGCACAGACAGGCAAACACGGCCGCCGTCAGGTAGACCTTATACAGGCAAGAGTGCTGGTACTGGTCCAGGTTGCAGTAGGAGTAGCTCTCCGTCTTGTAGAACATGACTCCGATGGCCGGCAGGTAAAGCGCGGCGGCGGCCACGTCGTGCGTCAGGTTGGTGCAGAGCCAGCGCTCTCCTCCCAGCAGAGGAACCAGGTCCTGCTTGTCCAGGAGGGTGATGAAGAACAGGGCGAGGGTGAGGAGCCAGAACAGGACGGCCACGAACAGGACGAAGTGGATGGGGCCGTCGTACTTGTTGGCAGCAACCGTGATCCACAGCCCAGCTCCGAACACGATCTGCAGGATCCGGGAGATTCCCAAGAAGCTCCGGAGGAACTTGGAAATGTTGCTCCTCACCTGAGGCTGGGGAAGTTGGGGTGCCATCTCTCTCTCTCTCTCTGTGTCTTTTCTCTCTCTCTCCCTCTCTCTATCTCTGTTCTCAGTTCTCTTCTCCGCTCAGACTCGAGCTGTTTTTCCTTCTTCTTCTCCTTCTCCCGATCAGGGCGGGTGCTTTTTTTGCCAGCTGCAAACAGCTGGAGAAAAGATGGTCAAAAAAAAAAAAAAAAATGTGTAAGTAAAGTAGTCTTCACAGGAGGATCTGAGGCCCAATAAAAGAAACCAAAGTTCGGGAATAAAGAAGGGACTCTCTGTTCTTTCCACAGCCCGGGGTTTTGAAATGACAAACCTTCTCGCAGGCTATGTTTCGTCTTTTCCGTTTCCTCTGTTGAGTCCACGGTCTGTGGAAGGGGCGTCCTGTAATTCAAACTCCACTCCTCCTCAGACTCGGAGACGCAGAGCGGAGAGGCCACGAGCGTCTTTGTCCACATCCATCAGTCATGCTGGGAGTGGCAACTTTGCCTTGGAGGTCAGAATAACGGCGCTCGGAAACAGGACCAAACCTTTACGTTCAACCGATTTTATACCGGCAATGATAGATGGCAATATCATGATAAACAATATTGCCATTATTTATCATAATAATAAATAATTATTAAATGCCTATTATTGTTATTACTTCTACAAAAAAAATAATAAAAAAAATAAAAAGTGAAGCAAAAAGTATTTTGAAAAGATTTAAATCATATGTCATAGATTCAACACACATAACGTGAGCTATTGAAGTGAAGCAATTGAGTTAAAATGTAATTTAAAAAAAAAATCTGTAAAATTGTAACTTTTACAGAAAGGATTTCAGTTAGGATTTCATTATCTCTAACCCTTAACAATAAAAACTGCAAACATGTATTTCATTTTACGTGTAACAGGTCCATATCATATGAGTTTCACCTTCTTTGACAGAAAATGTCGAACCTTTGCACATATTCTAACTTTTTTTTGGTGCTTTTGATGCGACCGAACTTGGTAGAAATAAAAGAAAAGCTTATTATTTTTCTTTTCTTTTCTCTATTCCTTTCACTTCCAAAACGAAACAAGGACCTTATTTTCAGAATGTCTCACGGTGTGTGTGTGTGTCTCTCAATGTAACAGCCCCTCACAACATGGCAACGACATCGGCGTTTTCATCCATGCACGTAGGAGTTTTAGACAAATCTATAAGCCTATGTGGAGCTTAATCGACCAACCAGTCTGCATCGTTATTGTATTATTTTCGACCGGTCACCTTTGGGGTTTTTCTCAATAAGGCCAGCTCTGTTGATAGAGCTCCGCTGCTCATGAGCTCTGCATGCGTCATCCCGGCGCAGGATCCTCACATGTTACTTTCTTTCTCACATTAATGACAGCCGCTCCTCGCTCCAGCCAGGCTCATTGACGTCAATGAGCTTACGGCCCGAACTCCCGACGTGGCCAGTGGGCGGAGCCAAAGCGCCATCCACGCCCCTCCGGACTCGTTATTGGCTGAAGAAGGAAGTTTCACCAGACTTCAGAGGCGGGCGCATGCGCGTCGCTCCATTCCTATTAGTCTACGTTTACGTCATTGATTTATAAATGACACGCAACTGAAAGGAGCCAAATCGAAGCGCAACAAACAGAGCAGCACCAGGGTGTCGGCGCCTACTGGGGTTTCTGCTCTATTTAATAAACAGTGGAGCACCAGGGGAAGATGGACTAAATGTTCAGGTAAGCCCCCATTATTATTATTATTACTACTACTGCTATTACTATCATCATGATTACTTTTCACATAATCAAACTTTTCATCCTTTCCTTCTGAAAGTAGTGTGTTGAATAATTGTTTATACCAGCAATCTTCCTGCAACTATTATACACTTCGTCAAGTTTGAATGCACTGACTATTTCAGCATCAAGGCAGTTCAAAGTACCTTGAACTGCCTTGCAGTTTTGTTTTGTTTTTTGCAAGGTGGTGGTTCTGTTATGAAAGAACAACCGTTTGGGGTTAAATATTGTATGAGCTGACTGCAATCACTGACTCAGTTGTGAAACCCGTTGTACTAGTTAATGTGTAATAGAGAGAGTGCGCTGTGCTCTGGCTTCATGCGCACAGAGACTGCGCAGCTTGCAGCGCAACTAAAAGGATGCGAAACTCATTTTGATGAACAAACTAGTGGATAACGAGGCGCTGCTTTTAAACATGCACATCTTTAAAATGATCTGCATGAAATAAATAACTTTTCATTACCGTAATAATAAGAATGAACTGTGATAGGGTTGAATGTAATAAAGGAACATGCAGTGCCATGAAAACTATGTAAATCCCGTGAATTTTTTATTTTATTTTATTTGTGCAGGGTGATGTGCAGTGCAGCATGAGTTATCCATCACTCACATCCTTTTGGATGTTGGTTTCATTCGAACAGATTAGGGTTCTTCCAGTAATTTGCTATGTACCATAGTGGTGGAAAATGCAAGCAGTGGTTATTTTTCCTGTCTTCCATGAAGACCAGGTTTGTGGAAAGATAGAAGCTTTCCTGCTTCTCTCATTGAAGTTCTCCTCGCATGGCCTCTTAACGTAGACAAAAGTCCATCCATCCATTCCATCCATTTTCCGTCACCCTTCTCCCTAACGGGGTCGGGAGTTGCTGGTGCATATCTCCAGCTGCGTTCCGGGCGAGAGGCGGGGTACACCCTGGACAGGTCGCCAGCCTGTCGCAGGGCAACACAGAGAGACAAACAGGACAAACAACCATGCACACACACACTCACACCTAGGGAGAATTTGGGAAGGCCAATTAACCTGACAGTCATGTTTTTGGACTGCGGGAGGAAGCCGGAGAACCCAAAGAGAACCCACGCATGCACAGGGAGAACATGCAAACTCCGTGCAGAAAGACCCCAAGCCGGGAATCGAACCCAGGACCTTCTTGCTGCAAGGCAACAGCGCTACCCACTGCGCCACTGTGCAGCCCTAGACAAAAGTCCAAAGAGCAATTTTTACCATGCACAAGCTAACTTATCTTTTTTTCTTAAGCAGCAAATCATTGTTACAAAAAAGAGGCATATCACTCAAGGTTGCAGATTACTATACCAACATCAGTTGAGTTTGTTTGACCCCATTTTAGGAAAGTTACGATGTTTTAAAATATAGAGTACATAACGTGTTAGACCACAGCAATAGACCTTTTAGTTTTATAGTGAAATGAAATATAGAATGTTTAAATAGAAGAACTGGTTAAATAGAAGACTCAGCATACATATAGACCCCTGGTGTAGATGCTTGTCCATGTCTTGGCAGGTTTGCAGCTGTCACAGATTTTTTTTATTTTTAGATTATGGACTGAACATAACTTTATGAGATGGACACTACTTTCCCTGCTTCATTCTTCTCTACAACCTTCTCCCTGTCTGTTGTGTTTCTTAGGTTCTTATGATGCTTTTTCTTCTCTTATCTTCTCCACCAAACCTCTGAACAATACACAGAACAGCTGTACTCTATTTATTTTGAGAATAAATTCCACACAGGAGGACTTTATATGTGTGTGCACTTGATTTAATTGTTGGGGATCAGAATAAACCCCCCTGTCCTCCACTATTTTGTGCTGCATCACATAAATAACATACTAAGAAAGTATATGAAAATTTGTGTTTTTCATACTGCAAAAATATAAAAAAGATAATGGGGAATTTACAAGGCACTGTAAGTTTTTTTGTTTATATGTGTAAAAATATGTTTCCTGATGAAGCCATGCTTTTATTATATAGTCATATTCCAGTGTATTTGGAAAAAATGAAACACTCAGCAGTAATTAACTCGTAATGAGAATACACTTTATGACTTTAAAATAACTGGCATTTACCAAATTAGTGATAAACTGACATTTCAGGAAGCGCTCTGACTTTACATTCTCAGGTCGTATTCTGTTGTCTTATCTGTTGTGTAAAGAGAAATTTTGTGCCGCATTTCTTTAACATTTTTTCATTTGAACAGCTGAGCAGAAAGCACTTTGAGCAGAAAGCAGTCACTCAGTTGTGACTTTTGCCATTCACTAAGCACCGAGTTATGATTGTCCCGCTTTGTAACAGATGTGCCTAAAGGGAGACAAAGTTACCATCTGAAGTGTAATGGGCTTTAAAGTGCTCATCGTCACTTGCCGTCAAGCAGGATTAAAGAGTCGGAGCTGATTGGAGGATTCTCAGCCAAATGACAGCTGCTGTCTTGTGGTTTTACTTATTCCCATGGAGTGAGGATGTGGTTTTGTACCCATTTCCTGGCTCAGCAGGACTCACTTCTTTGTCATTGATAAAGTACCAGAAGCAGATGAATTTGATGAAGTCACTTGTTATATACCCTTTCAACCTTTTCTTTTTTGGCCAACACATTTATCTGAAACAATTCCTCCTCTCCCCCACAGAATAAAGCCTGTGTAAATCGTGTGTCTGCCACCTCTACCGCCTCTCTCTGGATGGATACCAGATCTGCCTCCGCTGCCCCCTCTGTGGTGGCCGGCCCTTCCTCCTTGTGGCGTCTGGCCGAGAGGAGGAACAGGAAGTCTGGCTCAGGAAACATTTTCAGCACCGTGAACCTGTGGCAGCTCCAGAGGTTGTTTAGGGCAGCTGGAGATGAGGATGCAGAGCAGAGGGCCCAGCTCGTCTGGGGACACAGAGACGAGGCTGAACTCGCTCAGGCCTTAACAGCGCTTCGGAGTCGAGGTCACCGCAGAGCGCTGAGGACCAACGGAAGAGATGCGATGGGCTCGCACTGGCTGCGAGCCTTCAGCCACCTCAGGTACAACCACCCACATATTAGGGAGGTACTTATCTAAGTCACATACCCCCCAAAAAATACCACATGGTTTTCCTCTTCCTAAAACACACAATTAGCAACAAGATGGAACTAAACATTGATTATTAATAGTCACCCAAGGTTACATATGAGAAAGATACAGATGTACAAAAAAGACAAAGTGAATTTCCCCACAGAGGAACAATAAAGGTTATTTGTATTTCTATTCTGTTCTAACACTGGCCAACTCTCATGTTAAAACCAATATATCATGCATTGCTATATACTAACCTTTCATCTGTAATGGCCATTGTCGTCCCTAACAACAATTTCTGTCGCTTAGGATTGGAGAGACCTCTCCGAGGAGACAGGGAAAAGACGCTGGCGAGGACAGGGATTTTAGAGCTGAGACAAAGAGAAGTCCAGAGTCCTACACACACTCCTCATTTGAAGCGCCTTCAGGAGAGATTGGTGCCGAATCTGTGCTAAATGAGAAACAAAACCCCAATGGAAACTTTGACAGAGCAACTAGAACCAGCTCAGGACTGAGGAGGACAGGAGAAAGTAATCCAGAGAGATACCTGCACCGAATACTTCACTGAGAAACAAAGAACAGGAAACTGTCCAGGACAGAACGAGGATGTGTATATTTGGCCTTTCTTTTGCTGCTCTCTCTCACTGCACTATTACCTGTTGTAAATGCACTTCCACTAGTATCTGCGCCTAAACCACAAACATCTCACAGCTTTAACTAACGGTTGTTGCCCAGCTTCTGTTTGTTCTTAAATTCATATTACTAGTAACACTAAGATGCATAAGGAGAAAAAGATTATAGGAATGAAAAAAGTAGGATTTTGTTTTATGAAAATGTATTTATTTAGAAAAAATATATCACCAAAGCTATTACTTACTGAAAGCTCAGGTTGCTAATAGACCAAAAAGAATCTGGAGATTGGAAAACGTGTCTGGGATTTTTATTAGTTTTTTTTCCATAAACTTGAAATGCTCCATTTTGAACTCTGGGAATAAAATCTTTTTGATTTTCATTGTCTGTCATTGTCTATTTATCACAACACAATGTAACAGAAGGCCTAATTTGACCACATTACCATATTATTTTTGTCTTTTCTACTTTTAGTGTGGTTCAAGAATATTTGCAGTTTTCAGAAAGCACAACTATAAAGACTACAAAGAGATCCCATTTTTAAATAATTTATTGGTATTGTGTTTTATGTTGATGCACTGTTTTCATAAACAATTTTTGTTTCTATTTTGAGACAATTTAAGAATATAGCAAAACGCACCTACATTTTAACCTCACACCTGCTTTCAGTTAGTTATTCTGGGTTCTTTTTCTGAGTATTTGAACCTCATAGTTCACATTGTTCCTAACTGCAAGGGAATTTAAAACTGAACCAGACCTTTCGAAATGTTTAAACAAATTTAAAACTTGGAATCAAAAGATGTTTTACAAAGCTACATTATTGTCTGACTGTCTTACTTGCTATGGTGCCGTCTGTTATATTAAAAGGACTTACACATAGTTTCATATGAAATACAAAATGGCACTTCATTTGGGCTGATCAGATTTGCAGCTAACTTCTATAGGTGTGGAGGTCAAAGTAAAAAACCCCCCAAAAAACAAAGAATAGTAACATATTTTAAGAGCAGTCCTTCACTTGATAGCGATAGTTCTGAAAATTGCAAATCTTTACATCAACCCCAGGCTCAGGTTAAAGAAAAAAAAAAAAAAAAAAAGGAAATCACTTGATAGACTTTATTTTTGAGGTAAAAAACTTAATTTGCCCAAAAATGTACATATATTTTTTAGATTGCTAAATTATACGGTACATTAGTTTGTACTTTTGATATCAATTTATAACTCAGAATGGTCACTTTTTCCAATAATAAGAAAAATTGTCAAATAAATTTTTAAGGGTTCTATGCTAAATATCACAGTAAAGGCAGGGGGGATTTATTCTAAAAACTAACCTCTGCTAGTGAAAGTTCTGTTATGCTGAATAGAATGTGTTATAATCAACAGCTGGCCTAATGATAACATGTGTTGTGATTGATAAAGGAGAGATATCTCCTTTATAAAATGGTATATTATAATTAAAAGTCTGTCTTATAAATAACGACATTTAGTCATTTATTTATTGTATCTTATTTATATATACAAATATGCATATAAGAGGTATATAAGAAAACACTCCATCAGAGAAGGGCAGCATGTTTCAGCAGAAACATATGCTGCCCTCTAGCGCTCATGTTTATTTGTGTCATTCACATAGCTATGTCAACCTTTAGACACTAGATGGCGCAAAATATTTAGTTTTGAAGAAAAAAAAAACTTGACAGAGTTGGAATTGGAAACAATTCAAATTTTAGATTTTTCTCAAACTTTTTACCAATCAAACTTGACTTGGTACTATTGATCTTCTAGAAAATGTATAAGATTTTAGAAATCTGTAATAAATGGGCTGTTTTATGGTTGCACACAATATACTTTCTGAACAAACAGCTCCAGTCCATTAATTCCATAAGTGTTTTAGTTTTATTATAGTTGCTTTCCCCTTTACATTGTGTGCAGTTTTAAAGCTACCATAAAAGACCCATTTTGGCCACGTGGAGCAGAAAGAGGCTAATATTGAATTGGGGATACTGTCCTCTTTGTCCTGGATTGACTTGGCTGTGCCTGCTTAGCTGGAGCCCTGACAGGCCTGAGGCCACTATGGGGTGGCTTTATGAGGTGCTGAGAGCTCATCTGATTCCCTCAAACCCACAGAAAGCAGCTGAGTGGCTCGGAGAAAATCCCCTATGAGTTGAACTTCTCACCTTGTTGTATTTAAATAAACACGGTGCACAGAAGAATTTACTTTCTCTGTGGGCTATTTAAGCTATTCACATGTGAACTGATGATCCAGCAATAATATATATCTACAGCTGTACAATCTCCCGTTTTCATATTCACAGTGCATGTGCGTTTTCCTGTCTACGGAATAAGCTTTTTTATTTAAACTTTATCATTCTCAGTGTAGATGTAGCACTTTTTTTTCAGCAGTTTTTAAGCCGTTGTCCTGTGTGAGGGACCAGACTCAAACGAGAACAAAAAAGTGTTCATAGTAGAAAAAGTTCAATTTAATTCTTCCAAAAATAGAGAACAAAGCATAAAGATTTAATGCAAGAATAAGTCAAAAATGACAAACAACAAATTTGGGCCCAATTTAACTGAGGTCAACTGAACTGTAAGTGAACACAAACAAAACTGACCTGCAAACAAAAAACAAAAGGCTGCTTGAATGGGGGTGGAGTAACCTAGAACTACCACATGAGGGAGGCACAGCATAACAAAAGAACAAAGAAATACAAAATTAGCTATGAAACAAATCAAGCAAAACTAACTTTAACTTAACACAAATAATAAGTGACAAAATTAACTAATTAAGATCAACTTGAAACAACAAAGTCTCCCCCCTTCAGTCTTTCAGAAAAACAAATGGTTTGTTCCAGTTTCCTCCTCAAACTGGTTTGTATCAGCAGCACCTCAAACAAAAAAACAAATGTAAGTAAATCATTCAGGCAGACATCAACTAAAGTGTTGACCCATTAGAAAATATATGTCTCAATGAAATAACTAACTTAAACAGACTATAAGCTGTAACTAATATAAAGAAAAAAAATACTAACACGATGTGGTACTGGTAGGAGCATCCACCACATCTTGCTACTTATCTCCAAATAAATACCTAATAATCTTGTTTATATTGATGGTTTTGCAGATGTCGTTAATGTATGCATGTTGAAAAGACTAAAACTGGTTTAATGAGCCAATAAAACACATGTGTTTAAGATTAGCAAAAGCCTAAAACAGAATCATTTTCTTTAGCCGACTCGCTGATGTTTCATATTATAGTGTGAGTTATTAGTTTAAGTTTAGTGTCTTGGCTTTGATCTCTTTGCTCCACAGCCATGCTGTTCAACATGCCACGGAGTGATGAGTGAAGCTCTACCCTCTGGAGCAAGGGTGGAGAGGTTATCTGACCTCGGAGCCCAATGAGGGTGCTGGCCTGTTGGAGGGGCTAAAGAGATCCAAGCAGTCGTTGGCATCAGCAGGCAGGCAGAAAGAAGAGCTTGAAAAGCGGAGTGCAGCAGAATGCCTGGCAGTTTAAGTAGACAGCTCAAATTGTCAGAATGTGCATGATATATTCCACAGAGTGTAAGAAAGAGCACATGTGAAGCTGCAGCCAGCTTGAGTTGGCTGTCTGAACCGGCTTGCAGGTCTCGCCTCATTTATCATTTTCTGTTTATATTGCAATTATTCCCTATTTTGTTTTAACTTTCAGGTCAAATATCATGGATTTTATCTGAAATGATGTAAAAATCTAGCTGACTCGCTATAGCAAAATATGGTCACTTTCAACTACTAAGAATAGTTGTGCATGTCTCCTGACCTATGACCTGTGACCATGACATAGATTAACAATGTTTTCAGTTTCAAAATTGCTTAAATCTTCTTCAATCTTATTCCTATAAGGAATCTTTCCTAGAATTCAGAAAGATTGAAGCATCAAGCTGTGATTTCTTTGTGCTATGCTGTTGCCTTTCGGACACATTTACATCTTAACAATTTTCTAAGTTATGTGCATATGAATGAACATCAAAATTCTGAGTGGAGATGAGGTTTTAATAAAAACTGACAGAGGAAAAAGCTTCTCTGTGCAATGTTTTTGGTTATAAGCCTTTTGTTCTGGAAGCCTCCGCACACAAAGAAAATTAAATTGGTGCCTAAAAATAAAGCAGCATATTGGTTCTTGGCAGAAAAGCATTTATCGTCCAGCTGTCCACTGATTAGCCCAGTGGTACTTAAAACCCAAGTGTCTTTGGTTTTCTTTCTCAGCTTTTTTCAGAAGTAAATTAACTAAAACATGACAAACACTGCCCGTCTAATCTCTTGCAGCCTGCCCTAAAAACTGCAGCAGACTATTAACTTTGCATCTACTTCGCATTTTGATTAAATCCTGCTTTGTGGGGTTCATAAATTGGATTTTGCCCTCCGCTTGTCATATAAATCAGCCCAGTAAATGTCATTTTGGTTGACAACTTTTCATGAGGTCGTTCCGACAAGAGATGTATACTCTGATGTCAAATATAAAAGGCTCGCTTTTACAGTCTCACCTTCCAGACATTTTTTTTTTTGTGTGCAGATGAGGCGAGGCAAAGCAAAACAGACAAACGACGAAGAACAGAGATGAGTGACAGATGCACAGGGAGCACTGGCAACAGATCTGATTTTCTATGGAAGAAAATAGAAATGTTCCTGTGTGTGACTGACAAAAATAATAAAGTTTATGGAGGGATTTTAGATAGGGAACGATCTGAGGATTCAATGTGTCCCTGCTGCACCATAATTAGAGCAGGGAAAGGTAATTATGTGAGGATACATACAGAATAGGCTCCCTGTGCTCTGATAATGATTTCTAACATGCAAATACAAAGCCATGGAGCTGCACTCTGCATCTTCGTTCAAGGTAAAAATCACACAACACTGCAGCAAAGCCGTCATTGTTTGTCCTCAATTTGTGTGTCAGTATGTGGCTTTGCTCTTATTTTGGGCTCTGATTCTCCAAACACAGGCGTGGCACTCTACTCGCGTTCGTCTTTGAGGTTCACACAGACGTCAAGCATGATTCAACAGAAGAGTCATGCAGAACAGAAGGCAGCATCTTCTTTCTTAGCATATTTTTTTTCCACTTTTCAAATACAAGTCACTTGGTAGACGCAAAAGAAAGATCTCACATTTAAAACTGTAAAGAGAAAACTAGAGGTGTACAGTAGGAGACGTTTTTGAAAGAAAAATGTAACTTGTCAGAGGTCACCAAAATGCAAACCCCCCCCCAAAAAACAGACTCAACTCATTTCATGTAAAACCATTTTGTTTGCTGTCATGCTTTGCTGCTTTCGTGCCCTCGAAAGCCGGGACTGTTGAGAAAGATAACTTCAAATCAAATCAAATCAAACCATTTCAGCCACATTGAAAGTTTGAACCATTGCGATCAGCAGAGGCAGGCGAAAATCGCCCAAGCGGCATCGTCACCTTTATTCAAAGGTCAAGTTGGAGAAATGTGTGAATCTTTTGATCTGTGTTTTTTTTTTTTTTTTTTTTTTCCAAACCCAAATTAGAAACACTACTTTTTGGCTCCAGTGGTTAGATAGTACATCCAGATCATGCAATTTTATATAGTGCTTTTGTTGAACATTGTATCACATCATTATTTTTTTTATAGCACCCAACTAATTTTAATATCAAAGTACAAAGAGGAGGTCTGAAATCACCATTTAATATCTTGTCACTCATACCTCTGTATTTATTTTTATTTTATTTTATTAAAATACTCTGATTCAAACCACATTTTTATCTGCATCTGGGTCCAACCTAAACTATCACAAATCTATTCAATGGTCTGAAACTGCCAAGCGTGTCAAAGAAAAAAAAAAACCCCCATCTAAAACAGATGGGACGTATCTTTTATGCCCCTGTCCCTCATTATTCAGTGATGTAGAGTTCAGATTGTAAGCTTACCTGTGCACTGCAGAACAAGTACAAGCTGAATGAAACATCAGTTTGTAACTTACTTGTGCAACTTGGCGCAACTTTATCATCACGCAATCCTGATTTATTCAGACGTCTCCTTGCAGGGAACGGTTTACTGAGATGCGTGATGGGAGCATGTGCATATGAAGATCTGCTGGGGAAAGTGAGACTAATCTCATATTAACATGTACCACTGGCTCGGAACTAAGAGGGGGAGCAAATCTGAATAATTCACTTTAAAAGAAACTGCTGAGTCTGGGACACAGTATCCATTGGAGTAACCTTCAGCTAATGAGGGAAATTGCATGCAGAGCCATTCGCATGTTTGAGGCCGTGCTTTTGCTTACATGTGTATACTAACGTACATGAGTGCACAGACTTTCAGCTTCGGACCTCATGCGGTGTGGAAAAGTTGAACTTGTCTGCCTCATTAGTGGCAACATTTGGTGACAAAACGAAGTTCAGGATAACAGTTTTTTCCAAAGTTCACTAAATCCGTCATGGCTTGACACAGCGTCAAAGAGAGTAATGCTCTTTGACTATACCTGTGGATAGTTTTATTAAGATCTTTTGATCAAAGTACACTGAAGACTAGGACAGACAAAACATATGATAAAGGTTAAACACATTCGTTTACGTGTGTGTGTGAAGGTAAGTGACCCAATGGTTTTGACAATATCGTACAATTTACTCAAATAGCTTTGCACAAATCAAGATCAGAAAAAACACATCTGACATCATCTGCCACTTAATTCTCTGTGTAGCACTACTGGCTCGATATTTGTGTGTGAAGCAGTTCAAAAATCCATCTCACAGGCAACATAGTACAGGGTAAAAAGTTAAAATATAAGAAAGCAGCTTAAAAAATGGAAAATCCAGAAAGGGAGGGTTTGGAGTGAGGCTTTGTCTGTGGCTTTAGGGAATTTATCACAGTCACTCTACTCTCTGCTCATGTGCTCCTTTGCTGCTTTTTTCAACCTTGATTAAAAGGTTTTTTTTTTTTTTTCTTCTGCCTCTGAACTGTTTCAAAAGCTTGACCTTCATCTTCTGCCTCCATGTGTGGGCTCTGACTGAGTTCCCCTTCAGTTTATGATGTTTACTTCTCACCTGCTGTTCTGCAGTGCTTGGTGCGTGCTTGTGGGAAGTAACCGGGAGGATGTTACCTCCCTGTAACATCCTCCCTGACTTTATGTAAGAGATAAAGTCATTGGTTCACCCTGGTTTGGTCTTTATCCATTTCATAAAGGCCAAACCAGTCTCAGGAGATGCGAGTATGATGAGCCAGGCATATTCGGCCTGGCATTATCAAGTGAATGTGCATCTTCAAGAGAGTTAAAGGCTGATAGCAGATTCACTGATGCTACTCTAGATAAATTGTGTTTGCCCATACCTCACACCAAACAAGCAATATCTTTTGATGGAGGATTATGAAGAATTGAAGCACTTTATACTAAAGAAAGAAAACTGGCGCTACAATTTGCTATAGGAAGCAATAGCAAATTGAGTCATGCAAAATTAACCCAAAATATACATTTCCAATCCATTCTTAACAATAAGACATTGTAATAATTACTGTCATTTGCTCAAATAAACAACTTTAAACCAATAAATGAACAATGGAAATCAACATTATAACACGTCAATCTGACAGCAGAGTCATTTATGCTCCTCTTTTTTGTTCCACATCTTCTGGAAATTTGTACAGAAAAAAACTTGACAACATGTCAAGTTTAACTATAAGAAGAGGATATCCAGAAAAATCCTAGTTTTGTGAAACAGCGCTCTGGTTTTTCAGAGCTTCAACCCTGATTTAAACAAAAACATTTTGAAACCACAACGACTCCCCAGGGCTTTTCAAATCAGAACCACAAGTACAGGCCTTTAACCTCTGTGGGTTTATGAACTGTATTGCCAGACATAATGCTGCTTTCCAGTGCCTTAGAATGCGCTCAAACTCTTGAGAGTTTTTATGATATTTTACAAGCCTTCCTTTATAAACTCAAAGGATTCACAAATAAAAATGGAAAATGACACAAGCCTTTACTTCCACATCTGGAATCCCTGGTCTCCTGACATTTGCATTTCCATATGATGCTGGAATCGACACTTTCTTTCATTCATTCAGTCAGTCATGTGTAATTTATCAATTTAGGATGTATGCCCCACGCCGAACGAGGTGCAAGACTTGCAACTTTAATTGCAGCACAAGGTGGTTCTGCAAAGTATTGACTGAAGGTTGCTGATTACAAATATATGTCTCAGCAGTCATATATTTATTTGATAAAAAAAAAAAATCGTTCTGATTAAAAATAGAAAAAAAAGGGGGAGTGATTTTTGTGTGCATTCTGCCTACACTGTAAACCAGCACTTGAGAGGATGAAGGGCCTGAACTGCAACCTGTTAAAAGTGTTTCCACCAACACCTTTGATGTTGGCTTAGCTGCCGGGAAGGACGTGACAGAGGCCTAAAACGGATGAGATCCTTAATGGAAAAAGACCCCTGCAGCACCTCTAAACCTCCCTGAGCTGACATGAGGACAGAAAGACTGTATGTGTATGTATGTGTGTGTGCATGTGTGTGTGTGTGTGTGTGTGTGCGTGTAGCAAAAAATAAGAAAAAAGAAAATCCTGCATCCATAAGGCACGTCTTCCTGCCTATCTCTCTGCATTCAGATTACTGTCTTCAAAGGGGCTAATTTAAATGCTACAACAGCAGATATGTTGGAACACAGTTTAGCAGAGGGGCTGTCACTGAAAAAAAAAAAAAATATATAGATGACTCACACTTAGAATGAGGAGCAAGTAAAAAAAAAAAAACAGCAAAGGTAAAGTCACATCTGATGCAGGAACTTTTGTGAGAAATTATTCATTAGGTTAAATGAATAAGAGAATCATTAAACCTATTTTTTGCAAAAGGCTTTATATTTGCATTTTCTACATGCAGTCTTTCTCAATCTGAGGATCAAAGCAGTGAGCCACGAAGGACCTCATGTGCCTGCCTGCTGTTTCTTTAAATTGATTAATTTTTATTTCAGTCACAGACAGTCATCGCCCAGGACAACCCCTCTCATTTTTGGTGGGACCTGATTTATCTCTGGCTTGTCATGATGTGTTACAACACATTAAGACAGCTCTGATGGCTTCTTGCATTACTTATGACTATTACTTTATCATTCTGTAGCTCTCAGTGGGCTACATAAACTACTCACTTATCATTACAGGGTGTGGAAGGGGGGCCTGCAGTGTGAGATGAGTGGGGAGAGAATCTGTCACTTCATTGTGGTTTCAGGGTTGGAAGATTTTCACCATCAGTAGTTGTCAAATTTTCTCATCCCTGCTCTGCTCACTTCAGGCCTTGAAGAATTTATTACAGGCAGCTTCATCTCTAACTGTGCCCTCACCTCACCTCAGACAAAAATGTATCCTGGAGGATAATTTAGCCTCCAAGATATTTGAGAAACGTTTTGAATTCCTCACAAATTTCACTCTAACAGACACAAAAAGAGCACCTTGCTGTTATTTATACGCTTTATTTAACAAGCATCAGGAGATAAAACAGTGTTACATTTCTCAAAGTGTCTTTTGTTGAAGGATAAATTGCATGTCTGTTCCTTTGTCGGGCTATTGAGCAGTTAAACCTTTAAAATTCACAAATATAAAGAATCTTGTTTCAGAATTGAAACAAAACCTAAAAGAAACTCACATAAAACTGATGAAAAAATAACAGGAAAAAAAAAAAAAGGAAAGATTTTCAGTTACCCAAGGCACCACAAACCTAAATGCTTTCCTGGATTTCTTTTGTTTCTTCAATCCTGAACACTGCTCAGAAGTAGCAGGCTCATAAACAGAACAACAACCATTTTTAGGGAAGTAAAGTTTCAAGTAACAAGACTGAACTAAATGTATTAGAGTGCCAATTTCATGTGACCTTAACATTCCCAATAGTGACTTCAACAAGGTGGAGAGAGAAGCTCTGACAGCATCATCTGCATACATAAATAAAGAACATTCTTGATTTGTCCTCGTTTAAGCTATTGATCCACCAAGGCATCAGTTTCCATTCTGGTGGAAATGCATACCAAATCTGTGGCCCTCTATGATAAAGAAGATTGCCCAGTTGATGTTTTGCATTTTCTTATACTATGATCAATAACAAAAGTAGAATAACTAAATTTTGGCTTGATTGTGAAACAAACAGGCAATTTAAGTTCTATCTAAATACCAAGTTATTCTTCAACCGTAGAGAGATTCTCACCATTTGTCCATCAAACACTTCACTCAATCAGACCACACTATGTGTATCAAAAAATCTGCAGCGGCGTATTACCAAATGTCACTCTAAGACTTCTGTTACGGGCCTCTTGAGGTTGTGCAGGCTCTTTTCTTTTATGCAGGGTCACTGTGACAGCACCTCTTCTGATTGGCTGCCTGGAAGCTGCATGAGCTCCACCCCATTGGACCAGCAGAGGATTGCAAGCCAATCAGATGTTAATGAGCCTCACCTGTTCCTATAAAAGGCTCTTGAAGCTGTGGCACAGCTTGTAGGCAGAGGTTTTGTTCAGCTGTTCCCCATCTTTGTTGTTTGTGTTTTAGTTGTTGCCTATAAATATATTCACAGGTGTATATATTTAAATATTGTTATTGTTAAATCATTGTAAAATTTTTAATATTCAAATAATCTTAAACAGTAGTAGCATTTGTATACTTCTGTGTCTGAAGAAAGTAAAAATACACTATTTGCTCTCACATTCTTTATTTTAAAAATTATGACAGACCTTATACAGAAAAGGTCTGTCATAATTCTAATTTAGTTGTGCAGAAAGAAAAACAATCTTTTTATCTGGTTTCAAATATATCGTCAATCTGTCTGCCTGTTAGTTCAACTATTCATCTTCTCCTCCAATAAGTGGCTTCGGGTTGTACAAATCTTATGCATTTTGTTTCAGTCTATAAATATTAAAAAGCTGTCCGTCAAGGAAAAGTGAAAAAGAAATGTCTTCAGGGAGCAGCAACATTTTTCACACTCACATTGTTTATGGTACAACAAGCAAGTCTGAGTCCCAGCACATTTTCCACTCCAGAATTCAGAACCTGATTATCTGAACCAAATGTTCAGATAGATTTAAAAAAAAATAAAAAATCTTACTCTCATATATTACATAAATATTCCATAACTGTATGTATTTCATACCAATATATACATAATTTTGTAAGAAAATCAAGAATGCAGGAGTTAACTGTTTCAGCCATTATATAACAATTTTATTCAACTGCCAGGTTTTACACCTGAGTGAAGTTGCCCCCCCCACCTTCTTCAAATCAGACAAAATTGGTGTCAAACGTTTGTGCTGCGTTTGTGCAGCAAAAATTTTCGTTTGTGCCGCTATCATTTTCAAGATATAAAGGAATGTTTTTAGAGGTCATCAAAGGTCAACCAGCCCCCCAACCTTCTTCGAATCAGACGAAATAGGTGTCAATTAACTCGGCTACGTTTGTGCTGGTTTGTGCAGCAAAAATTTTTGTTTGTGCTGCTTTGGCTTTGAAGATGTTAAAGAAAGGTTAAAGGTCAAAAGGTCAAAATGGAATGACATGATTTTCACCAATTAAATTATAGCTAATATAAATGTGTTTGTAAATGTAGCCAGGTGGTAAACTTTGGGTGAATAAGCATACCATTCCAAAGTGTGGGTTTTCTTTTATATTACAGTATCAATGCTGTTGAATTACTTTGGTTCCAGAAAACTGCAAACATCGAGACCAATATGAGCAGCGCAATAAGCGGAAAAGCAGCCATGAATGAACTCGTCCGTAAAGCTGCACAACTACACGCCATTATAATCTGTAAGATTAAGACAAGTGTCACAAATCTGTGCAGCCATCTTGAGTCGTGAAGCTGCTGTGCGCTGCGCTCTGACAGCAAACCCAGGGTCGTCTACGTGCTGGTCGTCGCTGACTTTTTTTATTTCCCCCATGCAGATAAAAGAAGATGACGAATTTTTTATTATCTTATAATAAAAAATGTAATTTTGGCTGCGGTTTGATTTGTAGTTTTTTGGCGAGAGCTCTGATTTTTGGCTGCCATCTCCCTCTGTGCTAAATCGGAAGTCGAAGTGACATATTCCAATTTCAAAAAATCTAAATCATTTTGTGAAATACATTTTTATCCGTAGAGGGGTCACAAGTGGTGCTGGTGCTTAACAGTCATCTTTTTAGACTGGGAGGAAGCTGGAGTACCCAGAGAGAACCCACCACACACAGGGAGATGATGAAAACTCCATACAGAAAGACCCCGGGCAGAGAATTGCACCTAGGACCCTCTCGCTGCAAGGCAACAGTGCTACCAACTGTGCATCCATTTTTAAGTAACGTTTAAAGTTAATATGATTGAAAATAATTGCTGTGGCAATTATTTAATTTAAGGTAAAAAACCCAAACATGGCAGAGTAATTAAGGAACCTTGTTATCAGAATCAGACGTGGAGGCTTCTTGGGGTCGGGACCGATGAAGGCACGGAGAGCCGTTTTGGGGGAGAGATCGACGGGGGAACTGGGTGGCGTCTCTTCACCAGGACCGATGGAGGAACAGAGAGGACTCGATACCAGGACCGATGGAGGAGCAGAGGGGCGGAGGCACAGGGGGGCTTCATGGAGCCGAGGTCGACAGACGCATAACATCTTTAAAAGGTATGTCAATTTTAAAGTGACATACTTATGTCACTTGGTGACATACCTTTTAAAGATGTTATGAGCACCAGAAAAAAGACGCGTGAAAAATCCGGCTGTCTTTTTCTGGTGCTTCTCCAATCGGCTCAAAAGGCAGAGCGCGATTGTGTCGTCGACGACCTCGTGCTCCATGAAGCCCAGAGCCCATCCGGCAGAACACCCAAATGTTTTGGTCAGGTCCCTGAAAACCTTTTTTACAAGGCCAGGGACCCAATCCATCTGGATTTCCACCGGATGGCTCTCGATGTTAGCGCAGATGTTGTTGACCAAGCGCTCCTGTACCTCCATCAGGGAATCAAAACACCGCCGTGTCTTGGACTCCCTGATGCCCAGACACAGCAACGACTTCACAAAAAGTCGCACTGTGTCCTTGCTCTGCTCCTCTAAGGACGCCCTCAGTTCTTTGGCGCTTCTCGCTGTCATCAGTTGCTGGATGATACTGACGACAGCTCGCACCAAAGAACTGAGACCTAAGCCCGGCCTGAGGAGTGACACGGGGTCGTCACTATCCACGGGAGATGTGACTGCAGTGATCAAATGCTTCAAGAAAAGCATGTCGACCACTGCAGCACATTCTCCGTGGATAGCCGTGTCTTCTCCCATCGCCCGGGCAAAGGCCTGAGAGACCTGGCTTCCAAATATAACTTTTAAATCATCATATTCGTAGGCCAGGTTCTCAGAAACGTCCTTTACCAAATCGGAGAAAACCTCGGTTAGATGTCGGACCAGGTATCTTGTCCTCTCTGTCACTCCCTCGTCCTGGTCCAAAAGGTCAAGGTCTAACCAGACCTCCTCTTCAGTTTGAAGAATATATTCTTCAATTGCTGGGATGGCATGAACGTTGACTAAAAAACGCATCTCGCGTCTGAAATCCATTGTTGGTTGATTGATCGTGATCCTCTTCTATAATTGTCTTCGAACGAAACTCCAGTTACCAATTGGAGTTATTTATACCCCGTGTTACACAACAAAGCAGTATGTGACATCACAACCGATGACATCTCAGCACAAGAATACACGCAGCGCTGTGATGTAATGGGCCGACAAATCAAGTGTTCTGACGATCTGTGGGACCTCGGCACTTTGTCTTAACGGACCTCTTCTTTCAGTAACGAGTAATCTAATGCGTTACTATTTCAAATGCATTAATCAGATTAAAGTTACTTATACAAATCACTGTTCGTTACTATTTTCTTTTGTAATGTAATGTTATTTCCTCTATGCGTCTTGGGGAGCGCCGTTTCTATGCAACAGTTGTCAGCAGCAACAGAAACGTAAACAATGGAGGGAGGAGAGGGATGCGCATTTTGTTGCTGGACAGTCAGGAACTCTTTTGAGTTTCTGTCAAGTCCGATTGTTGTAAGTGATTTTAGGCTTATTTATTTATTTATTTATTTATTTAAGTCGCGGGTTGAGTATTTTTTTTCTCGGCTTGTTTCTAAACATGAAGTTGCTCATTTGGGCCTGGAAATAAGCAGAGACACATAATGAAACCCGGATGTTGTCTGACGTCCACCATAGCAACCAGGAAGTTTTAGTTGCTATCATTTGAAAGATATAAAGGAATGCTTTTAGAGGTCATCAAAGGTCAACCGGCCCCCTCCATCTTCTTCAAATCAGACAAAATAGGTGCCAATCAACTCGGCTGCGTTTGTGCTGGCTTGTGCAGCAAAAAGTTTTGTTTGTGCTGGTATCATTCTTATTAAGAAATTATTAACAAAAATGTTCTCCAGGGGTCATCAGAGGTCAACCACTCCCCTGGCCTTGCTCACATTTGCAAAAATAAATACATTTGGTGTCAATCAACTGTCCTACGTTTGTGCTGGTTTGTATAAAGTGAAAAGTGATGTGGCCTAGAAAAAAAATAATCACTTTTCACTTTTACAAATTTTCGCTGCACAAACGTTTGACATCAATTTTGTCTCATTTGAAGAAGGTGGGGGGCTGGTTGACCTTTTGACCTTTAACCTTTCATTAATATCTTCAAAGCCAAAGCAGCACAAACAAAAATTTTTGCTGCACAAACCACCACAAATGCAGCACAAACGTTTGACATCAATTTTGTCTCATTTGAAGAAGGTGGGGGGGCCAACTTCACTCAGGTACAGTTTACATTTAATCATTGCAAAAATCATCCAACTGTTACAAAAGTTTTTTATTCAAGAAGAGAAACATGAAACGTCTTCTGTTTGAGCTGGTCTGAACAACATCCAAGGCATGTGCATTTATTGATTAAATATAAATTATTCATATTGTCTTCAATGTAAAACTATCATTTCAAAGACCTAGAAATACAATATTAAATTCCTGGATGCTCCTTTCAAATCAAAACAAGAAATTTGTGTTCTAATCAAAAAAAGGTAATTTCTGTAAGTTTAAAAAGCTTTCCAGCCAAAACTCATAATATAAAATTAAATAATATTTTTAAAAAGTTATAATTGTTATTCTGTGTGTTTGTTGATCGACCCAAATGAAGAAAAAACTAAGATGTCAACTAGTGTTGAAGGTTTAATGAAAGAAAAATGATCAAAAAAACTTACAAAAATCACAGAGAAGGGAGCCAGAGAAGAACAAAAACCATAAAATCCAAGGAAAAAGGACATCAGTCACGTCTTTGACAAACCTCCAACCCCAGATTTCTATTTCTGATGGACATTTCTATGGATGTCCACTGGAAACCCAGAATGTTAAAGAACATAAAATAATGTTCTGTAAGCTGACCATGTAAAAGTGCAAGTTTTTGCAAGATGAGCTCAATTACAGCTAGTGTCAAAATTTCGTCATATCAAAAGTCAAACATAATTGTGTTCACACAATGATCTGGAACGTCTTTGCTGTTTCGGGACCTAGAAGACTTTCAATAAATGATTGAACCATGAATTGTTCTGCTCAGCAAAACATCCTGACAGGACACCAAGCACATGCAGAAAATAAGACAGTTATTCTAAACTCAAAGGCAACTGCACCTCTGAATGACTCAAAAAACAAAGAAACAAAAAATACATGAAGGTTTTCAAGTAGTCTAGTCAAAAATCTGGACTTACTTTTTACACACTAGGGTGGGTTGAAAAACATTTTTTTTTTTTATCATTGTTTTCATTAAGAATTGAAACTGAATTATTTGTTTTCTTATAAATAAAACTGTTGAGGGCAAATGCTTTTTCACATCACATATTTTTAATAAAATGTTTCCAAAAAAGAAAACAACCATGTCCTATCGATAACGTTTGTGGTTGATGATCCTTGAATTCAGATTTGACTGATTTGACTGTTTAAGTTAAAGGAGATGTAGATGAAATTTACACCTTAATTTAGACTTTGCCACTGGGCAAAGAGAGAAATAATTTGAGATTTTGTCAGGGTTGCTTTACACTTTCAGGTTCAAGGCAAGAATATCAGATAGCTGTGACACAATTCCCACTGCTCTGCTCGTCTGTCTATCCATCAGTTAAATTTCTTTCATGAAATATCCCTGTGCAACGCCGTTTCCCAGATCTGCTCTAATTATACCGAAACATCCAGCTGTATCATTAGTGTGTGTGAGAATGTGTATGTGCTTCATTAAACTCTGTGAATTTTCACAAGACACCAGCTGAAGCTCCGCGTGCTGATCTGATTTTCATACTGCGGGTGAGATGTGGCAGCTTAGTGTGGCTTTGTGAGTGTGGAGACGATTCAGGAGGTCAGACTTCGATGTTGAGGCTGCATGCTGACTCGAGCTGTCCTCAAGGTGAAGAGGAAAGAGCAGGAAAAAAATGAGCTGACAAATATACCTACTGGTATGCATGTGGGATGCAAATAGTCAACTGTACCCACCCTCTATGGTTTGCTAGGACTTTCTATGGATGTCCATTGGAAACCCAGATTTATGCACCACTGCACCCTAGAGCGGCTGTGGCTACTATCCAGCAGCTCACCACTATTAGCCTGTGAATGGATGAATAAATGAATGTAGTGTGATGTACTTTGGGATGCTCCGGACTTGATAAAATACTACACAAGTACAGACAATGTACTGCTGTTTTTTCTGACAATACACGCCAACGCATTGGTGTCCCCCATAAGACTAATCTGAAAGCTGCTTTTTGTCACAAAAACTAGAATGAATGCAGTAAAAATAATGATGAAAATGTAGAGAAGCATATCATGCCCTCTGTTAAGTATTTAATGTCATAGCATAACAATCTGTACTTTTTAAAATCACAATTGACCATAAAACACAAGTAGCAGAGTGCCAATAATTTCACCCTGATGAAAGCTCATCTGTCATGCACACACAAGCTCTTTTCATAAAAGTCAAGCTCTATTTATAAACAGATGGGGCTAGCATTTAGTATGAAGAAAAACAATTTTGTTCTGACTTCTTTGTTGGGCCTTCAAAGGTTATATGAGGGGAGGCGGAGTGCCACTGAGAGCTACATGCATAGTGTGACAAAACGGCACTCAGATGACAGAAGCTATTTATATAAGCAATGGCCAATAACGTCTTCCCAGATTTCGCCTTCCTCCTCCTGTTCTGTGAACACAAAGTCCTTGTGTTCCTGAACTTGATCCAAGTTTGAAACACAGGAATGGTTGTAATGATCTTTTCACACACACACACACGCAAACACACACACACTTGTTTATACTCATAAAGCTACGCCAAGCATTTATTAATGCTATGGTTCTTCCCTACACAGACATGCAGTGAAGACCCTCCCTCAGCAGGAAGGTTTTTAACACCTTCCTGCTCAACGCTGCTCATTTTAGCAGGAATGAGCAGCTGGGGGAGAGATATGGCACAAACCTGCAGGAGAGGAATAAAACTGAATCAAACCTAAATAGTTTTTTGGGAACTTTTTTTTTGAGACTCAGCAGAAAATCTTAATTTGTCCCCCATCTGAGTAGTGAAACTGATGCCATGAAATTACTGCGGAGAGGTATAGACTATTTAATTACATCTATGTGATTAAAGCGATCACACAGAGAGGGGCCTGCAGAGAGCAGCAGACAAAGCTGAAAATCACAGAAGAGGGCTGGCTATTAAAAAAGTTTGTTGGGAATAATTTTGTTATTATTGATTGCGCTGAGGGTTTGAAGCAGCTGTCTGGCAGTTTTGATGAGTTTTGATGCTGTGAAATCAAAGTGACACCAGGCAGCCCAAGCCACCGGTGTCCTTTCACCATCATGTGATCGCATAACATCACAGTCCGTCGCCTCATTTCAGACGCTGACATACTATTATTCTCAGCTGAACATGCCAGTATAGTGAGCACAAGAATCCAGGTTCTTCTTTTCGATCCTCATTTCCTGTCAGCTTCTCCTCTACTCTGCCTCACTGATCAGCTCATCTCCAGATTTCTGCCTATCTGCCCGATGCCAAATCTTCTCTCTGTTGACCTGTCAGATAAATGATTGACATCGTTGAGCTTTCCCTTATTTGCATCATAGCTTTCAACTCTTACACTACAGACTGCAATGTGCATAATAAATATAATGAAGTCTAGATTTGAATGTGTCATTCTCTGGACTGATTCTACAGTCTCATTATCTGTCAGTGAAAGTAATGGTGTTCATTTTCAGTCTGTCGCCAGAACATCTTAATGTCATTTACACCACAAATCTGGCCTTTATGGATCAGTGACATGAAAATATTTTTTTTTTTTAAAGTCATATTTAAAGTTTGTCATGAGCCATGCCACAGCAAACAGAGCAAAGTAGGGTACTCACATTAGATGAAATCAAAATAGAAAGTTTTGTCAATATCCAGAATACAATGTAAGGTTGGAAACTAGGACTGCAATATTCCAATGAGGAAACAGAGGGTTTTAATATTGTGGAGGTGCAATTGGTGACATGGAGAATATGATATAATAAAAAAAATAGGAGACAAGTGAGAAAAAATAAGGAGCTAAAGAGAAAGAACTTAAAAAAAAAAAAAAGAATGTATTGAATCAAAAACATGTGGAATATACTAACCAAAGGGGGTGCCACTGAAGTAAAAGTCAAAACCAGGATATTTACAGATAGAAATATAAGAACTTAGATAATCAGGACAAGAAAAAAAACAACAACATATGCAGAACACACGAAGAGACAAATTTAATAAAATCCAACAAGTGATTTCCAAAAACTGAAATACCCACAGATTGTGTCACCTGGAATAAAATCTGCCGTGACAGGCTGCAAAACCTTAAAACTATATATGCTTTACTTTCAATTGTGTTGGTTTATCACATAAAATTGGCTCAAATAAACAACAAAACATTTAATCAGGAATGAAAAGATGTATTTATTTTTCAGCAAAACAGGGATGCAGCTCAATAATAAAGTCTTTTGATGTGAAAATTAGATCAAAAACACCAAGTACAATTAAAGCTTTCCTAATATTTTCACATACACAGTTAGCTTTATTGGTGGTTGATACAGAAATGTAATTAGCAATTAGCCAGATAAATAACTTTTTTTTTTTAACTAGCTAGGAAATAATACATTTATTAAGTTTCAACCAATCCAATGCAAAAAGTAACAGCCATTGCATTGGCATGATCAGTATAAAAGTATCTGACTGCATTCACTCCCAATGCCTATTATTGCTCTGCTATGAAAGGTTTTTACATCAGAAACTTGCTGGTTGCTTCATCTAGGATGAGGAGTTTGAGTGTTTTTGACAATAAAGCTAAAATAATGGGGGACTAACTTTGTCACTCTGAATGACCTCCACCACACTGATGAGGTGGATGATGAGCCATAGTAGGTCTTTCCCTGTCAACACAGCAACACAGCCCTGGAGAAAGAAAAAGTCTGGCCTCACCTTTGAGGATTGTTATGTAAAGGAACAACTATTGGCTTTGGTGCAAACATTTGCAGTTCAGAGGTTTGCCTCCTTATTGATTCAACTTGAACTGTTCTGCATGGCCAGCAACAACCTGAGAGCAAATCCAGCTTTTACAGTGATAATGTAAGAAATATAGAACAACAATGGCTGATGTAAAGATTCAAAGGATGCACAATCTGATTATTTATGCAACTTCTGTGTTTCTCTGTTACTATATTTATGTAATTTTCCTGCACCTGTATGCTCTAAAGTTTATTATTGTTAAAGTGACCTTGATTATTACAGAACCTGGATGTGTTTAGGTTCTGTTACTCCTCCCAGGAAAGAAATGTGCTGCTGAATCTGTTCTGTGGTTCTGGAATCAGTTGTACAGAGATAATGTTAAATATAAATGTCCAGATTTTTTTTTCCCCTTCCTACTTTTTTTTTTTTTTTTAACTCCCTGCCCTCAGATCCAATGTGACACACACTGTGCTGCTGCACAAGATCTGAGCTGGCTTCTCACTTCACCCCAATCTGCATGGCTTCATCATGGGGCAAATGCTGTTGTCTCCTCCAGCGCTGCCATGACACAAACACACATAAAGACTCAAACAGCCACATCATTCAAAGCACTCATGAAGCTCTATGGCTATTTCTGTTTCCAGGGAGCTTATGATTCATCTTTGTGTGTCTGTTAGTTTCCCTTGGAGCCTCATCTCCTGTCTCCTGTACGAGTTTTAACACCTTTCTTAAACAGTCACCTCTTTTTGGATTCTGTAATCAGATTCATACAAATATATCTTATATGTTTTTGAATGGCTGCATTGCTTTGTAGAAAATATTTAATCACTATAATTTAAGCAAAATTAATTAATGCAATAGCAATTTGCATTCACAGTACTGAGCTATCCGTTAGCACCTGTTTTTAGTGTTGATTTATTTGCCCTCACTAATCTAATGCAGAAGCAGCCAGAGGACGGTCTGGTTGCTTTTAATGTTGACAACTTTTAATGGTTTTACGACGAACATTTCATTTTTTAACTTTACATTGCCAAAATGTGGAGTTTGAGTTCACAGATACGTTAAAGCAATCAACAAAAACTCTGTGTCTCCCCAGCATTCATAAGTACAGTTTCCTCTGACTAATGAAACTTAAGCAGTGGGGAATGATATAAAACAATTGATACATGTCCAATTTATGCAATTTATTGGAAAGAATGAGAAAACTGCTACAATGATGTGCATGGCTGACTACATATTGTAGAGGTCGAACTTAAAGATTTGAGAAGTTTCATTTCGATCAGAAAAATGCATGAAAAAAATTGTCCTGCCTTATTGCTGAGGCTGCAAGTAAAGAGAGCTTGACATTTTGTAAACATTGTAAACTTTTCATCATGATGAAACCCTTTGATATTAATGCTGTGCAAAATTAAATACAGCTTTAGTTATATCAGCAGAAATGCTCAGTTTATTGATAGTGAAAAGGCTTCATGTATAAATTAAGTCTCTAAGAGACATTAGAATGCTGTTGAAATCTGTATCTCTCATTACTGAATGCCATGATGCACACATTTGAAGATTTTGTTTTGAACTGCAAGAAATATCCACACTGTAGCGACTGTGTGACAAATAAAAAGGAGTATTAATGCCCCAATATACCCTAATGCACCACATGCTACATCAGAACAAGCAAGTGGCAGATAATAAAACACATCCAGAAGAAGTGGTTTTTCACTCTGCTGGCGCTCAGGAAGCTTTTATTTTTTAACAACTCATTTTAGAAGTGCTCTGAAAAGTCAAAATAATTGGATTAAATAACTATGGCAGCATTCAGCTTTGATTAATCTTAAAAGGTGAAATTTTTCCCTCTGACAATTTTTCTGAGGGTAGAGTAGAGAATTGCATTGCTCAAACAAGGAGCATATTTTCCATTTTATTTTGATTTATCCATCTGCCCAGCCATTGTCTGTGCTATATGGTTTATTCCTTAGGTTGTAGGTAGCCTTGTGTCTGTCTCTAGACATTGCAATGCAAGTATCTGACTGCATTCAGGCTCATATTTATTTAATTGCATTAAGATGTTTAGCAGAACCCTAAATCACTGAAACCAGTATTTATGGAAAGAATGTGATGATTTGAGGGAAGAAGGACAAGCTGAAGAAGGACCATGTCAAGGGCTTGGTAACTGGCCTAGGCTCTGTTGCCTGAGCACATAAAAAATGTTGGATATCCTCCAGTATGTATACATGATGGGACCTTTTGACATGTATGATTACAAACTTTAATCATCCATCCAACCAGTCAAAGATGTGAAAAGAGTGGCTTAAATGGTAGAGTTCATGACCCCATCAGGGTGTTTGAAAAACCTCAATTAAGGGGTTGTAAGATGATCCTCAGAAATCAAAGTACAGCTCAGAATGATTGCTAATTGCATGTCGGGTTTGTTTTGACACTTTAAATAGTCAAAGTTATGAACATTCATCAAGCTTGGGTTTTAAATGACTTAATCTCTTGATAGTTAACTGTGTTTCTTTTCATAAACTTTTATCAATGTGTTTCAAATGCCCTTAGAAATAATGTTCACTCGTTTGAAAAGTGGGTTTTGAAGATTGGTGTGTTTCATGTGTTCTGTAAGAAAACAGTGAATAACCCTCCTAAAAATCGATAGCAGTTATGCACATATTTATACCTGTTTTCTGAATAAACATTTCTTTCTGCACAAGTTCCTTTTGCTTCAGGAACAAAAATTTTTAACTCAAGGTTGTTTAATATATCAATATATTCCTCTTTCCACTTTCCCTGCCCTCTTCTTTCTAGCTGTGCTCTGTATCAAGTAAATAAAGCATAGATTTCATAAAGCTATTTTTAAAACTTTAATCTTCTCTTGGTAGTTTTCCAGCAGAACCTTCTTCAGTCGAGTCAGGCAACTGCTAGAAGATCCCAGGAAATAATTTATTTCTCTGCAAGTGGGTCACTAAGCAGCTGTGGAAGGTGAAATATTGAGATGCATTAAGTCATTGGTAGCTTAAGGATGGGAAGCTGTGAGCTTAGAGACAGTGTGGGAGTGCCCCAGCTGATGTGTGTGCATGTGTGTGTGTGTGTCGGTGTGTAGGTAGGAGCTGCACACTCTGTGTCTTTAATAAGTTAGGGCCGCTGGAGTCCATGGTTTAATTAAGAGAAGGAAACAGACTTGGGCCTCGGCAGCTCCATGCTGGTCCTGTCCTTGGATACTTATAGAATGTCCTTGGATGTTTTGTAAAACACATACAAACCGGAAAAAGATCAGTAATTTGCACAGCAAGCACATCAAGACAAAAAGCAGATTCCGGAGAAAAATAGTGAAAGAAAAATGAAGGAAGATCATTTGTGGGGAAATAAAGTGTTACAAAGTGGAATGAAACAAATGAAGAGAAACGTTTTTAATAGTGTTAAATTTTGAGATTTAATTTAAAAAATCATAAAAATTAGGGTTTTAGACAGATACAATCAAGCTCGCGACTTGACTTATTCAGCTGCAGTTCCATTCTGGAAATACTGACGAAATTAAAATAACACAGAATAAAAATTTTTTATGTGTCAATAAGACTCCACTCAGACCTCTGCTGCATACGTTCCTTTGTTTTCCATTTGTTGCTGTGCTTCTCTAAATCTGTGAATGCAGAAAAATGTGTACATCAAAGCAAGAGTATGCTGCAGAGCACAGTGTGGGATCAGGCAAAAAGCGAAGGTGCTCATTAAGCTCCCGCATTTGAAGTTTTATTCTCAGTGGTGGCTGAACTTGTCACATTTTTATTTGAAGACTTTTATTATGAAGTTATACATTTAATCTAACATCTTTATCTATTCGGGTCCTTTTATTAAACCTTTTTCTGACAATGTTCCAAACTTGAGTTTTGATTTAAAGATCATAGAAATTTTTTTTTAAATCAATAATTTAAATGCTAGTTCAACTACGTGAAGATGGTTTTCTTGCATTTATGATGTGAAGTAATTATTTGATTTATATTACAATATTAGGGCCAAGTCAAGTTTATTTATACATCACATTTAGGAACATGGCAGAGAAAAAGTACTTTTGCACCATAAAAACATAATACAGTAACTTGTAAGCAATTAGTAAGCACGAACCAACAATAAACATTGCATTTTGTCAAATGTCATCATCAAAATGCAACTCTAAACAAAATTGTGAGGTGGAAACACAACAGTTAAATTTGGCTGCCCTGGCTGTTAAATTACAAAAAGGAGGAAAGTTGAGCGATTCTGTGCATGAATCTCAAAGGTCATGAACTCCAAAGCCAGACTAAACTTTGCACACAGTGAATTTGCGCTGAAACATTTAAACTCCACGAAGCAGAAAAGACCTTCAGTTTGCCCCACTGTTATAATGAAGCGAGGTCATAGTCGCGGGGTTGTGCAATCATAGAGAAAAATCTGATTTCGCTGATGGTGCTTCCCAGCCATCGTTTCCTTACTTCATCTCTCATCCTCAATTCCACATGATATCTATCGACTTCACAGGATTTTTTTTTTCTTAAAATGGCAAAGAGCTTCTAGTTAGTATGCAGAGTAGTCTTAGAAGAAACAGCACTCTTCTCTTTCAGAAGTGTGAAAATAAAAAATTCATGACTACAGAGTGCTATCTTTGGGTGAACGAGAGGCAGAGAAAGATAAGAGAGAAGGAAAAGCTGTTGTCATTTTTAACCAGTTTTCCAATGTGTTCCTTCCTGCTTTCAGGACAGCTGCACTTGCCTTGCACCTGTTGTTTTTTTCAGACTTAAAGACAGGAGAAAAAAAGCAACTCTCATCAATTACCCGTTCAAACGGTTTGTCGTTTTGCCATCTTTTTTTCTCTCTTTCTCTGCTATTGGCAGTATCTCCCTGGCTGTGAATTTCCAGGACGCAGCCCTGTCATTGCTGACAAAAACACAGTGAATGATGGTCGATGTTACATGTGAGATAAGAGTTTTCCTACACTTGTTTTCCAAAAATTGATTGTGCGCTGTAACAGAAAACAAATGAAAAATAAATGTTTTATTTTATTTTTTTTATTCAAATGCCAAAAATTTGACTTTTACATAATCTCAGAAGATCACAGATTGTTAATAAGTTAAATGAATATAAGAACAATGTTTAATTATGGCCCTACTGATTTATTTTTAATTACAGATAGTGTGTCTGCATGTATCTGACTAATTTATTCATAATCTGAATGTGACAATGCTGCAATTGTAACAGCTTCCATTTTTAGACTAAGCACTGGAATGAATTCAAATGAAAAACACACAACCAATATTAAGCATTTTGAATAAATACTTAATATTGTCATGCCAAGGCAGTGGTTGAGGCTTTTTGGCTCCTTAAGCTTCATATTTCTGCCTGTGACAGCTGTCATCCTAATACTTGTAAATAATAGAGGATAAGATTCTCTAAATGCACTTAACTTCCTTTACTATTAGGCTCTGAATGATTTAATTGACTCTAAGGGTTTTACAAGGACTGATGAGTAGAACACAGCTATCAATTATATAAATGTTATCACTCATGACATCTTCTGTATATTAGATAAATTGTGTAATTTTTTTTTTATATAAAGGACTGTCAATAAATCCAATAAATGATGTTGTTTGAGATCATATCAATACAACACAAACACAAAAAGAATCAGTGTTATTGTGTTTTTGAGACGTTTTCTAGATGGATTAAACGCTTGGTGGATATCAGCGCTTCAACTCATGATAATGAAGAAACAGAATCTTTTTATTCATCTTTTTCTTTTCAGACTCTCTATTCAGTGCAGAATATTGTTGAGTTTGACCTAAATTTTCTAGATTTTCTGTCAGAATCATGGAGTGCAGACTGAACTTCATGAATCATGAGATATACCTTTAGCGTGGCCTCAATAAGAAACCTTGAACCAAATTCAGCATTGTAAGCTGTCGTAGTGCCATCATTCTTTATATATAGCGTATACAATGTGGAAAAATACTGGAGTGCCCATTCCTCATTGACTGAACATGGCGCATACTAGAAAACTGGCTCACATTTAGGCTGTTTTCCTTATTTGTAGTGGCGCCCACTGACGCAAAATGTTGAAAATTGATGACAGTCCCATTCAAGAAAAGCAAAATGAAGTTATCACTATCAAAGTTAACCTATTATTTTGACACTTATTGTCTGCCCAAGTTCACAAAGGGATTAGTAATTTTTTTGCAGATGTTCCCTGAATATTAGGGAAAGGATTGCCTCTTGTATGCTGAGGACAACAATAACAACTGGAAGTAAATTTTTAGACACAGCAGAAAGGCAGCCAGGACCGAATTTCGAATGTATTCACTCAGGTGCTGAATAAGGAATCATTCATATGCACAATGGGAATGCCATGCAGGTGATAAATAAGCTGGGCTTTCGTGGCTCTTTGGCCACAATGCTGCAGAAGAAAACAACTTTTCCAGAGTGAGATAAAGAAAGGACGAGCCATGCAAAAAATTAAGCAGGGCATGCAAAAAGATTAAATTCTTACACCTACAACCAAACATTTACTAGGCAGCCCAGATTTTGATTTATGAAAGTTTTAAAAGTTGCATAGTTACCGTTTAATAATTTTACTATTTCTCCACTAACATTCTGTTTGTGTGTTTGTTTTTGTGGGGAACACCATGTGCTTGTGTGACAGTGAGATATCTCTGTCAGAAAGACATTGAGTCACCTTGATTTCAATACACCCCTGCAGGCTTCTGCACTGGGAGCCTAATGACTTCACTGCACCAAGGCTGGTGTAGGTAGCCTGAGGGACAACTGGACATGAAGGACAGCTTTTTTAAGTGACATACTGACAGCACACCCACAGATTTTGCCAAGAAAGACAGAGCATAGCATGATGACTTGGCTTCATTTCATGTTGAAAGTTATTTATAGTTCCTTGCCTTTTGTTAAAATCCATGATAATGACTCTCCTGGTTAAATGGATATTCCGTGTTTCTACCATTTAGCATGCAGTAATTTGTTATTATTGCAATATAAACACTCAGCTGTTCAGCTGACCATGTTTCCTTCTACAAAATAACAGATGTCTTTTTTATTCCTCTGGTGATTTTGTTGAGATGAGTAAATCTTTGGCATGTGAAAATAGGCTATAAATGACAGAATCTCAGTTTCATGTGCTAACTTTGGTTTATTGCCCTTTTGTCCTCCCAGCTGTACTGACCATCACATTAGAGAAAGCTCAACAGCAGCCAGGTAACAGAAGCTTATTGCTTCTGCAACAATAAATGCGGACTGCAGCAATGGCGACTTCTGCACCTGAGTGGAAGATTAAAGCCACACACTACAAGCTTCACTCACCTATTCAGAAAATATTGAAGTATTTAAAAGAAAAGGGGAACTGATGATCGATTCATTGACTTTGCACTTACTGAATGCAATAAATTTAAAGTCATTTCTTAAAATCTCATAAAAGTTAACTCTATGTTATTCAAAATAATGCCTACAAATGTTCTCTAACCATTTTTTATTATGGTTAGAGAGGTCTGATTTTTTTTTAAATTATACATAAAAGAATCTGTACCTATTTCATTTTCAAGTTCTGTACAACAAAAGAAAAAAAATATGAAAATGAGTACCTGTTGAAAAAACGTTTGTAGGTGTTTCTACACCTACAAACATGCAACTTGCATGTACAATTATCCGAAAACCATTGGTGCATTTTAAAATATGAATTGCTTTTTTGAAGCCAGATCTGCCTAAACTCAGAAGATAACATGACATTGTTGTGACCTTCTGTATTTCTGCTTTAAAATTCAGAATGTGCTTGTGTGGAGACGATAAGGCATCATGTCTGTGAGTGTATTTTTCTTAGTTGACTGTGTGGTACGCTTCACAGAGGGCAGATGACTTATTGATTAGACAGACTCATATATTCAGATGAAGCAGCTGGAGTAGCCTCTGGGCTTGTTTTAGTCATAGAACCAACATCTCTCCATTCCTCATTCCAATCGCTGAGAAGCACCATTTTAACATTCACAAAGGTAAAACAGATTTTCTTTGGAAACTTCACTTTGATGGGTTACAGTAAGCAGGAATACTCCTGATTCACTTCAATCCAAGGTCTTTAGCCTCTTTATTTGTTTAAGGAATAAGGACTAATCCGCTTTGTTAAAATATTTGCTAACAAGAAGAGCAACGTATTCTGCTTTCTGATTTTATTTCATCACTTAGAACATAATTGTGATTTTGAAAATTTTTCTTTTTGAAAATCTGAAAATGTTTCCAGCTAGTAAAGATTTGTTTACTAGCTGGAAACATTTTCAGATTTTCAAAAACGTTTTTTCAGCTAGTAAACATTGGTTTACTAGCTCTCCGAAACCAATCATAAGCCGCAAAATATAATTAACATAAATTACCTTCAAAAGCATAGCTCTGAAAATTTGAGTGAACTACAGGAGAATGGTTTAGATTAAAACATGTTCATGTGTTTCACCCTTCACTACCGTCTCCAGCTGAATCCATTTAAGAACCTGTGATGAGACTTTATACTTACAGATAATGTCCATCCAATCTGACTGGATTACCCATCCAGTCAGATTATCCAATTTTGCAAAAATGACAGAGCAAACAGGTTACTTTCTTTTCAAGCATACCTGGGAGAAGCATTTCTCAGAAGACCTGCAGCTCTATTTATAATCGAAGTATTAACTCAAGGGGTTGTTTTTTAATTGAAAAAAAAAAATAAAAATGGATATTGTGTTTGCAATTAACTTTAATGCATTATTTGAGATTGATCTCTAACAAAATAAATCAAAACAATATACAACCATTAAGGTTTATTGTTGTATTGAGACAAAAGGAGAAAATGTTCAAGAGCTATGGAAAGTTTTAGATTGCATAGGAGACTGTTACCACAGTGAGTTCATGTTTTTGCTGATGAAAGGTTGTGCATGCTTTAGTGTGAAATGGTCAAAAAGGTATTTACTTTTATCCCATGTTGCCCTTTTGTCCTCCCAGCTGTACTAACCATCACATTAGAGAAGTAATTTATGATATTAATCATAAATTACTATTTAATGCTAAGATACGTAAGAACAATAATTATCATGGTTTGAAATGAAACCACACTTCATGATTGTGTTTTTAAGCAATATCAACATATCTATCAGAGACTGATATTTCCCCAGTGCTGCCTGGATGCCTCTGTTCAATATTATTTTTACCTTGGATGCAGATGAGGCTCATCATCAGCATTATTTCGTCAGACCCAGCAGCCATAATTTGCATAAAGCCCTGATATTTTTGTCAGTTTATGTGCCGCACTTACGCAGCATCAGAGTGGATGATGCTCACTTCACGTTCTTCGCTGAATATTCATTCTTCGCTGGAAACTTTGGTGAGGTCATCCACTCCTTTATTTGACACAGGGACGCCTGATTGCTTTTCAAAGCGTTTTCATGCTTTCCCATATTTCTGGGTTGAGGGTGACAAAACTCCAAAAGAGCAGTGCTCGAGGATAAAGCATACATTACACACTTTTCACTCTCTGCAGTCTGTCTCCTAAGCCTGTGTGCTGACACAATCCTGTCCAGCCTTCAAGTAATAGGCCACTATTGTGATGTTGTTTTGCCAGGCTGTGATTCATGTGTGACTGGCAGAGTAAATCTTGTGCCTGGCTTGGGCTGACATAACTTACATCAGCTGGATGGGGACAGGTTCGGATTTACGTAGCTTTTCACCCAGGTGCCAACATAACCTGCCACTAATCTGCCTCAGAGCCCAGGATTTGCCCCATGCCTACATGGGGTGATGCTCTGCTTGATGTGTGAAAGATACTGACTGCTGGAAATAAATGTGTCAATATTTACTCATAATGTGAGAATGTACAACATGCTGAAGGGTAATGAGAAGCACTGGTGCATGTTTAAAGGGTCAGGGAAAAAGAAAAACAGCTATTAGTCTGACACATTAAGATGAACTTTGTGGATTCGGGCTGTGAGTTGTTTTTTTTCGTTTTCTCTGAAATACAAAACCTTTAATCTAGGGGTTATTTTTTGTGCAACTCTGTATTTTAGTAGCTGCAGTCCTTTATGCATCTCTGGTTATGATTTAAGTAGAGGTTTAAGTAAAACCTTGTGTTTTGACAGGTGCTTGAATCAAAGATTAGAGCAGGGATGAGAGGTGCATTAATAAAATGACTCATTCTCTGCTGCTTTGCTCATTTTAGCGACAACGAATCCTTTAAAGGGCTCTGAAAGCTTAGTGACAGGTGGACAGACATGGCAACAGTGAATGTGTCAAATGGAGGCAGTGGGTGATTTTACATGAATGTTGCCCTGAGTGAGCACCTCCATCTGCATGCAAAATATACAGGGTATGTAAAGAGGTTTAAATTATACGTTTGAGAAAACTAAATATTAGCAATTATTGTTTTCACAAAAAGGATTCACCTCTGAGGTGATTTAGCCTGGATGTCACGATGCAGGTTTAAAGGCTGAGAGCTGGAGGAAATTTGTTCAGTCAACCTACAAAATGCCACAGAGAACCAACGACATGGAGGCCCAACAACAAGGTCCAACAGAGAAAAAGCAGTGTAATAGAAAAGGAGGAAGTAACTAATTACAAGTATCTGATTGCAGCTGGGAGTGAGACTAACGAGGAGATGACCAGCAGCTGGGGAAAGAGAGCAAATGGCAAACTCAATAGGACCAAACTTAAACAGAAATAAATAAAATACTAAATCTAACATGATCAATCCAACAGCTACAAGAAGAAATGACAAAGCTAACAAAACGACAAAATCAAAGGAGAAAAAAAAAAAGGAACAAATCCAAAACTCAAATGAAACAGAACTGAACAAACAGAGGGAATAAACTCCTCAATCCTGAACCCAGATGAGAGAAAACTGCCCCCCCCCCCCCGTACCCATGCCAAGTGCTGCCCCCTCACAGAATGATGCCCTCAGTGGTGAGCCCTATTCCCCATAAAAGAAAACCAACACACAAAACCCTCCAGAGGTTCAGCATGAGAAAACAAGACATGAGTGTCTCAGTCCATGAACCTGAAACAGGATGGTGAGCTGAAATTGACAAGTCTGAGAGGTTTGTTTTGTTTTACCCCCAAGCTCGGCTCTCTCTTAGCTCGTCTAAAACTTCTAATGCAATATTGCAAGAGGCAAATTGCTCTCTCCATGCCTCTCTCTCTCTCCTTTTCCTCTTTATGCAATTTTTTAGCTGCCAGTAGCCTGGCTTTTTCATGGAGGTGTTGAGGCCATACCGAGAGGATGTTTCTGCTCTCTAAGTTAAATTATTCAGCTCCTCTATTCATTTGTCACCCCGTTCCTTCATGACTTGTTTTCAACAAATGGCTCTTATATCTCCAGGCCAAAAACCTGCACTCATAAAAGCAGTGACCCCCGAAAATAGAGGAACCATTCCTTGTGCTTTTACACAGGGCTTTCGAAAACAGAAGTACACTTTCTGCAATGTGACCTTCAGTGAAAGGATATAAGTAATCACAGAAGTTTGTATTGTAGTGAGTTTTGATGTGATGCAATGTTTTCCTATAACTTAAGTTGAATACACCCAGAGTAATCTTGAGAGAAGCCGATGTGTGGACCTGTCTCTGTTTGTATTTTAAATCCTCAATGATTCCACAAAAAAAATGACCTGATGATGAGTTAGAATCCAAATCCATCCTCTGAAGCTGTGGTATTAACCTCGCCGTGACTTTGAAAATTTGGAAAAAGTGTGTGAGTTGGCGGCACAGAGAAGAAATCAAATTATCCGTTGGAAAACACTAGAGCTTTGTAGATTGTTCACTGTTTCGTGTTGTCTTGGTTGCCAGTTGGCTCTTGTCCCTGTCCGCTTCTGCGTCTCCTCGTTCTGCTTGATGAAAACGGCAGGAAGCTCTTGGATTAGAGGACTCTTTAAAGACTCGGTTGCATCCTGCTTGCATCACGTGGAGTAACCACGTTTAACACACTCACACCTTCAACGGCATCACTGAAAAACCTATTTCTCTTTCCACAGGGAAGAAATATTTAATTCTATCTTTCTATGATCATTCCTATAATTTTGAATCTAACTTTCTGCTAAAATAACACACTTTTGGTCATCATGTGACTAATATTCACATCTATTAGTAAAGAGCTGGTATAAGACATTTCTGTCCAACCTCTGGAAATAGTTTTTTTTTTTTCTAGGACAGATGAGCTGAGGAGGCAACATATTCATGTCAGTTCACACAGTTATGAGTAAATGATAAAATCTGAGCTGACCTGTTTATGTCATTGCAATAAATATAACAAGAACTGGGCAGATGTCAGCAATGAAGAAATGAGACCTTGTGTCTCAGGAGGGGAAAAGCTGTGGAGGAAATCATGCCTGTCGCACTAAACAGCAGATTTTATTTCAGTAAATCTTTGATTTAATTTATTCGAAACAGATGAACAGGCTGGCCAGGTTTACTTTAACATACTAATGCCATTGTTGGGTGCATGTTTTTATTTGAGACCTATGCTAAATTCAGGAATGACAAAAAAAAAAAAAAAAAAAAAAAAATGGAGAAAACTGTTTTTATGGAGTGCCCTATTGACTTGATTAATTTTGGATTGAGATTCACCTGCAGGACAAAGTGAGAAATGAGGATTAAAAACACTTGTTTAGTTTTGGAGAAACAGCACTGAGGGAAAAGGGTTTAATCAGCTAACACAATATTTTTAGTCTTTCATGATACCTGAATACTTCCCATCATCAAATGTTGCTACAATGTAAATACAAAAAGTAGTTATCAATGATTATCTTATTTACTAAGGGAAAAAACAGTTATCTAGACTTGGGCTCCATCGGGACGTCCTGGACGAGTTGCTGTTGCACGCTGAGAAATTTTGGTACGTTGGTTGATCCTGGTGTTTCCTTCATTTTTTGATAATGACTCTCACTGTGGTTTACTGGAATCACCAAAGCTTTGGAAATAGCTATGTAGTCCTTTTCAAACTGATCAAGGTTGTTGACTTTGTTTCACATCTGCATTTCAATTAGCTCAGATTGGGCATTGCTTTTTCAGAGGAGCCTACTTTATGTTGGGACACAGATAATATTTCATTCATTTTTTAATCTACATGTCTGGCAGGAATGAGGTTTTGGGTGTGGCTCATGAAATTGAACTTAATGTTGTAATCATCGTTTAACAAGGAAGAGATGGTGGGGTGTTACTTTTTTTTTTTTTCAACACAAGATCAAGTCAGTTTGCATAAGTTTCTCCACAGATAAACTTATCTTTGGAAAGTTTTTTTATATTTACTCAGATTATATTTGGCTGATGTTAACATTTGTTTGATTATTTTAAACATCTTACAACATATCAAATAAACAAGCAAAACAAAAAGAAAACTGTTTTTCTCTCACCTCAAAATGGCAATTGCTGCTTTATAAATAAACTGAATGGAAACTGAACTAAATTGAAAATCTGTAAGGAGTTCAAATACTTTTCCGCACCCTTGCACCTACTGTAGCACATGTATTATGATGTGACAGACCACAATTGCCAAAAGGACTATTTTGCACAAAATAATTGATTCCAAACATACATATTACTCACTTGAAAGCAAAAGTTTCTCCAGGCATTGAACCAGTTCTAGCAGTGTAAGATTAAGACTGTTTTTTTTTTCCACTCTTTTGCACTTTCGATCAAATCTTTTCATCATAATATCACAAAGTGTTTTACAAACACAAACACTGTTGCTCCAGGAAACAGAAAAGAGGCAGACTCTGTTTGGAATCTTAAGTGGGAGAGACGAAGCACTGGCAAATTGCTCATATATAGGTCAGGGACATGAGTATGTGTCTATGTGAAGATATTGTGAGTCTCTGGGTGTGCCTGTCAGAATTTTATTGGGTGAATCTTTTTGCACTCTGAAGTGAAAGCAGTAAACAAACATCAGTGCTCATTCAAGGCCTGCAGCGCCTGAGATGCGAATCATTGGAAAGACTGTAGTTTTACAAATAAAAAAAGTTATTAAAATGAAAACTTTCTGTTGATCAAAAAATTGAGAACAAACACAGCCAGTGCTGCCGATTTACAGTCAGGGAATCAGAAACAAAATCAGATGGAAGGGAAATCAAGTGTAACTATTGAACAGGTTGTGAACCCGGCATATAAATAACCCGGAGGGAAACCCACAGTTTTTACAGGGAGAAACTCCGTGCAAAAAGAGTCCAGGCCAAGATTCAAACTGTAGACTGTGTTGCTGCAAGGCAACAGGGGTTGTCGATATACAAGCCCTGTTGAAGCTTGAGGAGCTGAGTACAGCTCTTTAGTTCCAGTAAAAGGAACTCTTAAGACCCACTTATAGTTGGGCATACTTCACTCTGCAGAAGCATACATGAAGTGAACTTAATTCAGACTCAAATATCCGACGGATGGTGCATTTTTATGAACTCACCGATTCGGTAAGTTTGGAAGTTGGCGTAAAAAGTTGACTCGCACTCTATGCCGCTCTCGCAAGTGAGCAGTGGATGCCCTGGTGGAGGAGAAACGGGGGGGGCAGAAGTCCATTTCTTGGACTTGGTACTATCCATTGAGATTGTAGGAAAAGAAGTAATTTCATCACAAAAAATGTATGCCGTCAGTATGGTCGACTATGAAATCTCAACCGTCAGTGTGAGTAGAGTCCACGAAGGTGACAGAATGCTCACAGAATCCCCAACTATGTGGGAGCTTTTGATATATGAATATGAATAAATGTATCCAGTACATAAAGAAAAGGACCGGAAGTCCCCCCAGTGTTGACTAGAATACTCATAGAGCCAATCTTGGTTCTTTTATCTTCTGTATGGCAGCAATTGCACATCTGTTCTTGATGCTTTTTCATCCGTTTGAAGGATTTAGGGAATTTAGTTTTTATTTGAATGATCTACTCCTGAGTCAGCTAAGATCAAAATGTTACTCAATCCCGGGGACCTGGCATGACAGTATTTGACCTGCGTGACATCCCTATAGTCTGAGCTGCTTCATCTATCAGCAGCACATGGCTCTGCCTTCAGGAGGCACAAAAACTAACAAACATAATGGAAGAGATTCCCAGTTTCAAATTTAGAGATGTGAAATTTCTGCAGGGCACCAATTCCAATCACAGAACAGCTCTCTTGAAGTGTCAACAGCATGTCTTGGCGTTCACAATTTCCCACACCGCATAATAAACTGTCCTTGTCCTCACATCCATTCCTGTGGCGAAGCCTTCAACTGGAGTTGTTGAATGTGCTCATCATTTCTGCAGCCGTTGTGTTCACATTTTTTTTTTTTTCCTTTTCATGCTTTCCCTTGTGAGTGTGCCTCAGCGTCTGGCACCACGGTAAGCCTGAGAATGTGCATGTGTTGGAGCCTTGTGCTTAATCCTTACAGCAAATAAAGGGAGGCTTACCCAGTCTGGTGCACACATACAAGAGCAATCGCACATACACACACTTCACATGAACTGGCATTCTCTTCCTGTTCATATCTTTTTTTTTTCTTCTCTCTCTTCTCTGGCTCATACGTCCATCCTTCCGTTATTTCACCTATCTTCTCCAGGCTGTGCTTCACCCATCTTCCCAACCTCCCATTTTTCCTTTCCCTCTCTCTTTTTTTAAACTCTCACTTGGAAAATCTCACACAATCCCCTGCTGCTCCCAGTGTCTCCATCTCTTTGCCAAGCCAATCTGGGTTTTGGGAAGAAGCTCAAAAGCGCTAGGATTACCCTCACACTCACAACAATTAGCCCCAACTTTCCTGTTCAGGGCACAACAGCTGCTAGCGCCTCATAATGAGAGAGCTGCAGAGTTGCTAAGATGGGATTTGTGATTATTTATGGTGGACTTTGGCCCTCTGACCAGTCCAGAAAAACACTGTCAATGATGTAAACTGTTCTGTGGTCACAATGGAGCTCAAAAGAGAGCTTTGTGGTCCTTTGGTCGTAAATATGCTCGCTCTCTCCGCCTTTTCTTTTCCTACAAAAACTTCTATCGTCTACATTCATTACCCAGACACCCTGGGGCTTTTGTTGTCACTTAGAATTTAAGATCATCCTCTTGTTATTGCATTTGCTCCCTTATAGCAAATGTGATCAAGCAAGTGGGTGGCCTCAGGTGTTTCATTAGCCGCACACAGCTGTGCTCCTCGGTGCACATGAATGTGGCACAACAAATGAGAATTTCTCAAATGCTGATTGTGACGCATTGATTTCAACCTTGAAGTTCAGACTGATCCACCTGACCACAAGAGAAGAAAAGTGGCCAAGTTGCTTTTCTTCGAGCTCAAGTGTGACACACAAAATGTGACAAAGTTCTCACTTTGGGGTGGCGTATGGACAAAAAGGGAAACTCTAATGACATGCACAGGTTTAATCGACCAGACACAAAAGAAAACCATATCAGCTAGCAGAACAACATAGTGGTTCATAATCGCTTTCAATATTTGCTCAATTTTGATTCAGGTAAGACTCCAAAATTTCTTACATGGATCATGGAACCATTTCCAGAGACAGATTAACTTCTGAATCTAAATCTGCTGAATCCCTTTATCTGGATGTAAATTAAAAATACTTGAACCTATACTGCATTTTACTGCCTTGTAACTGCATATTTAAAAGAAATAGAGAAGATAGCATTATAGAATTTTTTTTTTTTTTTAATAAAATATAAGAGTATTTTAAAAGGATTATAACTGAATAGACAATTGCTCATATTTTTGGTGCAATATTTTTAGTAGATAGCTTAAAGCAAGTGTAACATTGTATGCATTTCATCATCTGCAGTGGCTGAGTGTTATTTTACAACTCAGTAAAACTCAGTCCGAATTTAGTCCACAGAATCTGTAGACTGTGGGTTTTTTTTTTTCTTCCACAAGAAGAAATAGTAGTAATGATGACTTGGCAAGTTTTGGAACAAGACCTGTACACTGAGCTTCCAAGTACAATACCCAGAGATGTGAAGAAAAAAAAAAAAAAACCCTGACGAGTCGGAAAGCCATCCAGCAAAAAATATTTCATTTCCTCCATTCTGTTTCGTGTATTCAGCTTATTTTTCAATTGTGTCTTTTATTTTACTGGTGACACATTATTCTCACAATGCAAAAAGTTTGTCAAAAAAATTTATGCCACAGCACTTTACATTTCATAAGCCCACATAAAAAAGACAAGACTCTGCTTAACCATCTGTAAAATGACGAGACAATTAATCCATATCGAGCTCTAAATGTTTGGGAAAAACATATTATGAGGTTGAGAGAAAAGTCCAAGTCAGTGTTTTTGAGTTGTCCGTCTTATTTTAGCTTTTTCCATTTGTAACTGCAAGATTAGGCTGCTGATGTCTTTGTCTGTGGGGAGAAAACTCACACTTACACACACACACCCACGCATACACCCTTATAGGGCACTGTACCAAACATGCGTGAGTCTGAGAAAAAGAGAGAAGAGCTTCTGGATACTTAAAAATATGCATCATGATGTAATAATAAATTGATTCAGCAAAACACTGCATGTTTGTAACATTGTTTTTCACACTGCTATTGTCATATTTGGTTCTCTAAACTAGACATAAGTATCAGGTCAAGGGTATGTGAGATTTTTTGACATTAATTTCCATCTAGGTCATTAAGAATTAGCATTAGCTTTTGCAAATGTAAAGCACTGGATCGATTAAAGGGTGGATGGACATTTTTCCAACACTTGGTGTCTCAGGAACTGCTTTATGGACTGTGCTGCTTGTGCTCTGTTATTTTCAGCAGACGTTTTGTGTAACTGCAATGCAGTTGGCTGCGCTTTTATTTTTGGGACATTACTTTGAGTCATTTCTGTTTTAATTTGTTTTTCCTCTTTACAGCTTCCAATATGCAGCATCTGAGGCCTCAGTGACTGTCGGTATCAATTCAAACCGACGTGAAAGTGTTATTCATCATGACTTCCCTGATTTTGCCCCCTTTTCAGTTCAAGTTTGTGTTCAGCTGCTCTGCTGCCCACTTGGATTATGTGTAATCTGGACACAAATAGCTTTTGAAGGAAAATGCTAATTCAGTGCAATTATTATGAAAATAAAAAGCACTGTGTTTCTTCTATAGTCTCTCTGACCCATAGACTCCACTGATGGCATCAACAACAAAACAACTTGTTTTTTGCAAGGTGCTTTAGGGACACATCCTAGTCCTCTCATTCCTTTTCACATACATAGAAAAGCTTCACTTGTATCTTAGCTGACATTTAATAACTGATGATGGACAGCCCTGGACAGACTTTGGTCATCTGTTTTCAACACTTGAAGATCAAGACTTCTTCGTGATGGCAGCCTCAAAATGATTCAGCCTCTCCAAATGCGACTCTTTTTTTTTCCTAGCTGAAAACATGAATCCTGTCCTTTGTTCTTATTTGCTTTGCCATATAATTTGAGTTCTTTTTATATGGAACGCACCACAATGTTGACTCAGACGGGCTTTAGGGATGGAGCTTTTTCAATCTGCACATTTTTATGCGGCTACTGTCCCATCTCCAATTCTGTGTCAAGTATATTTCTTGTTTTTAGTGCTTGGGAGCACACATGAATTTGCAATTTTTTTGTTCTAGTTTCTGCAAAGATTTTGGCTTATTTTGGATGAATTTTCCAGATACACCCAGGTTCTTACTGGGTTCACAAAAAAACGAATATTTCTAGAAATATTTTTGGTGAAACATAAAATCCCCATGGGCATGTTCTTACAAATAGTATTTTTACAGATTACTAACTGTGTTTTAAATGGTCCGTTAGCAGTCTGAACAGAAGTTTCAAGTGCAAATTTGACTAATCCACATTTCATGGTTTTTATGATTGCCTAATTATAAGCTTGTCCCAATGCAACAATTGTTTTGTTTTCAAACATCAAATAAAGTTTCAGAAATTGAAACTCTGTTTTAAACAATTAAAAGGGACATATTGTGTATTTTCCAGGCACATAGAGCCATTTTATAGCACAATCTAGGAACTTACCTTCTATTGTTATGAAAATATCGTGTATATCAAAGACATTTGATTTTGGAATTTAACACCTTGAAATTGGGCCTCTGTCGCTTTAAGAAGCTCTTGCTCTCTCCAATACTCTGCCTTCAACACGTTATCGCAACAGTGTTTCTCCATTAAGCCTCAGAAATAGTTCATACGATAAGCTCAGTAGATCAGCAGTTCCACCAGCTAATTGCTGCTGCTGCTGCTAGTCTGAAGGAGCTGGTGCTCTGTGAGCTGGAAGCTCAGAAACTTGGAGACTGCAGCTCTGAGGAGGAGCTTTGTGTGAATAGCTGCTGTTTGGTTCCCCCATGTGTTTTGCCCAGCTGTATTATTGCCACAGGAGGTTAAAGAATTTCTCAAACATGCTTGAAAGAATCAAGGCAACACTTCATAGATGTTTTTGATGAGGGATTAACATTATAGCATGATTCAAAGCTCAAAAAGGTACCTCTTTAGTTCAGGAAATTGAAGAGGCTGAGCATAAGCCTTTTCTTGTACAGTTTTGATTTAAACTACATACTCAAAGTTGGTCCCTCGTAATAACTAAATATAAATCGCCGCAACTGGATCCAACTATTTTTTCATATTTTCTTTACCTCAAACTGCTCAGCTGAAGCTCCCATTGTTCTTTTTCTGTTTGACTTGCGAGCTCCTGAGCTGTCAGATTAATCGTTGTCTCCTTAAGCAATGTAGCATTATTAATTCAGTGAAAGGTGGTATTATGAGATGTTCAGGGATGAATCAGGGTGATTCCTTTGGTCATTATCCCCTCTGTTAGAGCGAAGCAGCACAAGTATGTTGGCCCTCGCCTAGATGAGTTCAAGTTTGCCTCGAGCAAGCACCAAGGTGATGGAAGCTTTGCTGCATGCCATGTTCTATCTATCTATCTATCTATCTATCTATCTATCTATCTATCTATCTATCTATCTATCTATCTATCTATCTATCTATCTATCTATCTATCTATCTATCTATCTATCTATCTATCTATCTATCTGTCTGTCTGTCTGTCTGTCTGTCTGTCTGTCTGTCTGTCTGTCTGTCTGAATGTTGTTGCCTCAGGGTGCTGTTAACATGATTCTGCAGGTTGATCACATGACATGTTTATGACCGATCCATCAGCAACATATTTGTCATCTTCATTTATTTAGCAGTGGTTTGCATCATGACACAAATATCATGATGCTGAGATTGGTGTTGGTGGCTATTTATTCCTGATATTGATCCCCTCTTGGTCCTCTGCCTTGTGCACACTTGCTCCCTCCCGCATAGCAAATTTCCCTCAGGACTTCATTGCTCCTTCCTGCCCTTCATAGGGATCCCAGGGCTCTCCTTCATTCTCTTCCTCCCTTTCTTTTTGTGTTTCTCATACTTTCTGTGTGTGCTGGCGTTGAGCTGAGGGAGCAGTGGACTAATAGAAACTCTATTGACTGGGCCACTCACTTATTACTGCTATTATAGCTGCTGAGGCCTCTGGACGCCAGTCGATAAAACGGCTTGTCTCTGTTCACTGGTGAGAGACCTCTGTCAGCACAGGAGAAAAATTATATGTTTGATCGACCACCTTATGATGCAGTTTACTGTAGGGTTGGGTGTGAGCATGCGAGAGAAGGACTTGTATTGTGTGCAAAAAAAAAAAAGGAAATAAAATCAAATGAAGCCAGGATTGAGAATGTGGCAGTAAATCAGCTGTATGTATTTGTGTGTGTTGCAGAATACCATGGTGACCTGGAGTGGATCTTGTTTGCTTCTCCAGAGGAGCAGATAATTAGTCATGTCAAATTTTCCCAAGCTAACTTAGCATTGGTGGATAAATTAAGGTAGCAAAGACAAATGGCTGACTAGTGCAGCTTGTTGCACTGTGGCCCATCAACAAAAAGGTCCTAGGTTAAAATAATGACCTGGGGTCTTTCTGCATGAAGTTTGCATGTTCTCCCGGTGCATGTTTTGGTTCTCTCTGGGTACTCCTTTCATTTAATTTGGTTAAATACAGACAATTTTAGAGAAGAAACCAAAAACAGAGACCTATATTCTGTTCTATTTGTTAAGAATTGACATAAATATTACGCATGTAGTTTGCTGTTGTACAGGTAAAACTGATAAAATAATACAAATCAACATTTTAAGGTTCACAAGTATTTTCTATTTGATGATTTTGACCTGTGTGGGAAAATGTTTGGGCACTACTGCTTTGACCAGATGATGATACCTGACTATAATCTCAAAGGGCCTTCTCTTGTTTTTTTTTCTATGCTCAACCCAACAAAGTCTCGGGACCCCAAGATTCCCAGCCTCCTTTTTGCCTGACTTTAGGAGAATCCACTAGTATTGCAAGTTGTAACAAAATTTACTATATTCTGAGTCGATCAGAGTTGGACTTGGTGTATGTTTTAGATTACGGCACTGTTGCTTGACCTTATCTGAGGCAACTGAGGCCTCAGATAAGGTCATGTTACTGTGTGGTTCCAAACCTTGTCTGTTGTTTATTGTCACACAAGATTTTACCTCATTTATATGCATTAGTTTTTAGAATGTTGCACAATTAAGACAGTTTCAAGATTGAGGCCAAAAATACTTATCGCCCTTTGGTTTAGAAAACATTAGAGCAGATCGGAATACCTTTACTCTACCCAAACTGTAAATAACATACAATAATCAAAGAATGGCACCAAATTAATGCTGCAACCGATGCTTTTCGATACAGACGCCTTCCTATGAAGTCCTCTAAATAAAACTACCAAGAAAAGACCAAGAATTGTTTTTGTCTTCCCTCATATGTGGTCAAAGTTTTTTCTTCATGTCGGACAGTTTGGCCGGTGGCGTTTGTCCTATAACGCTGACGTGTTGCTCGTTAGAGGAGCCCAGTGGCAACACCGCAGGCAGCTGAGGACAGTTATGTGATTGACAGCGCTGACATTCGAGCAGAAGGAGACAATATGTGAAACAGCAAGGTCATTTCAAGAGTACATACAGATATGGAAAACTGCATGATGTGTGATACACCTAAGTCACGTCTACACAAACACCCACAGTAAGCATTTATGTCATACGATGTAGACGAAACAGTGATACATATGAATGGAGGGACAGATGATTGTCGGTTGGTTGTTCTCCAAAAACGTAACTACGATAACAAATGAGGTCACAGCCACAGAAACAACAAATTAAAAACTTTACATCAGATCTTGTGTTTTCTGTCCCTTATAGAACATTTAAGCGAATGTTTGAGATTCTCATCATGTTGCAATGATGCATCACAAATGTTAGATAACCACAGAAAAACCTGCTGCTAATTCTGTCCCTCATTTATGCTTGTGGCAGATGGAGAGGGAGTCTAGCTAATATGAAACTGGTGATGAGGTTCAGGGGGAAAAAAGAAAAAGTTTCCAAATTCACAAACACACACACACACATTCAGAGAACGGAAGACAATGGGAAGTGGCTGATTAATTTAAGGTAAAATTAAGCGAAAAGTTTGTGAAAGTTGTGCTGATACCCCTCCGGTGACAATCCGATTAACTTCATTAACATACCTGGCTGGAGTGCCAGTGTTGAGAGAGAAAAGAAGCAGGCAGTGCACTGTGGGTATACGTGGGGGGTGGTGCTGATGGGAAGGTGGTAAAATTGGCAGCCAGATGGAGAGGTGAGCGAGAAACGAGGGAAGGAAAGAGCGCTGAGTGATATCTGCAGTGTGCAGGGTGCGAAGCGTGTCATCTGTCATCTAATAGAAAACTGTGTGTGGCGGAGACTGAAATGCAAAAATACATTTTTTCCTGCCCATCTCACTCTTACATTCTGCCACTATTTTTACCCAGAGGGTAACTGGTCCAATCACCAACAGTCACACCTCTGTCCCGACCATCCACCTTCCTCCATGTCATTCTGTGCAGCTTCATCAGCTGTCACACGTGTAACAGTGATACAATTTCGAATTCAACTGTGTGATCTGAATCTAAAGTAAGCAGAGGGTGAAAAGCCGTTTGGAGACTGTGTTTGTGCAAGAGGGGTTTAATCTAAATATTCTGATTGAACTGCGTTTGAAAAGTCAAAGCAAAAGCGTCTCGTTTCGCTTTCAGATGAATGCTTCTGTTTACCGCTTGTTGGCAAACAGTTATCCTTAAATGAATAGGCTGATTTGCAAAATATGTTCGCAATTACGGTTTAAGTGCGAGAAGAAGGATGCAATCACATAAATGTTGCTGTTGATGAGCTGTTGCTTAATTGTTATGGTATAAATGATTAAAATTGGCAACGGCACTGTCTGGTGGGAGATTTTAAACACAGTCACGCATGAAATTTCATTTAATTCTAATGTTTCTGCATGGAGGCAGTCCCTTTTTTTCTAGGCAAGCCCAGAGCACCATTCAATAGAGATCTTAGTTGGTTTTTTTCGCCCCGTCACACTCAAGTGTTTCGGATCATCCCCAAAAAATTTATATATTTGACAAAAATAATCATCGTGCACTTATCAAAAGATGTTTTCAGTTTTTAAGGAATAATACGTAACCAAAAAAACTTGTGTTTATTTAGAAAAATAATTCCCCCTCCTCCTTATATCATTTACCGTGATTAATTAAATTTAAATACAGTGCAGATTCCTTTAAAAATACTAAAATAGCCCTTCAATTTATTCTTGAAACCTGAGCCATGCTTCCCAAATCAAAAACTCTTCTGATTCTGAAGCTGCTGTGAGAGTCAGAGGAACTTGATTCTGTTTTCACTAAGCCAGATGATGATAAAGCCTGTGAGCTCCCACAGGCTTAATCATCCAGCTGCTCTCAATGTACAGTCACATTTTACACAATAAGACAGCTCTTGATCAGTGCTCTTTGAACGTTTTTAAAAATACTTTGCAAGACTTTGTACTCTTGTTCTTCTCCATTGTTCCACACTCGGAGCTGAACTGCTTCAACTTTCCTGTTTTGGCTTGCAACGCCTGTGACTCACATGAGCGAACTGTCGACTGCTTTCACACAGACGTCAAAACAAGCTCAGATTTTAGGACAAATGGCAGCATCCGCCCTCAGGATGTGAGAGGCATTAGGAGACCATAGAAGCCCTTGCAGTGTTTTTTCATCCCACACACACTGGGATGACAGCCACACTCTGGCTTGTGACCTGAAGGATTATGTGTCTTTCTTTGTGTAGAGTTCAACTTAGTTACCTCCCCTGCCTTTTACATTTAGGCTACCAGCATAATGTGTTTTTACTTGCTGTTCGGCAAGTAAAAACACAGTGAGCATGAGTAGAGTTCAATCATTTATTCATTTGCAGCAACTTTTAAAGCCAAGCTACATTACTAAAGACGTTAGTGTGCAACTATACAGACAATTCCTTTGACGTCAAGCTTGGTGTTTGCACTGTCAACTGTGGTGTGTGTCCTTTTTGGATTTCTTGGCTTCTTATTTTTAATACATTTAAAAGAAACTAAAAAAAAAAAAAAAATCACATTGTTATAATGAGGTGTTTTTGTGTAGACCTTTGAGGAAAAATATCTAATATAGGGTTAGAATAAGGAAGTATCAGAACAAATTTTGGGGAAAGGGCTTGAATTTGTATTTGCTACAATAGTAACAAAAAGTACATGGATGAAGGAAATATAAGAATATATTTAATTTAATTGGCGGTGAAAGATATATGGCAAAAGTGTGGTGCTCTTTTCATATTTTTTGTTTCTCTTTCCCAGTTGAAATTATTTATGTTGTTTTTTACTAAATATCTAATGCATTTTATTGGAGCTGATGTGATAATGTTTTTCTGATCATATAAGTGAACAAACACTTCATAAAAATGAGAGAACACAACAAAAAGATCAAAATTGAAGCCGTGGAGATATTTATAAAACAATATTCGAAGCTTTGAGGATCTTAAACTCACTGCTCTGTAAACAAAAAGAGTGTACCACAACCTAAAAACCAACCTGAATATAAATTCTGCGGAGAACGAACATCTTCAGCTATTGGCTCTTTTCAAAGGAGGCTTTTTTATTAACTTTGAGAACTGGCCATGAAAGAGGATAAAAGTGGAGAAAGAAATCGCAGCGTTCAAACCAGAGGAAATGTTAATGGCATTTAACTTTCTAAAAGCTTTGAATCAGTACTTTACTTTAGTCATTCCTTAATTATGGGCACATCTTCCGGAACAAAGGACAAAACAGTAGGAAACGTGTCACCGACTGCGCTGTGCAGCACTCAGCAGCTTTAAAAAGAAATACAATTATTATTTTTTTCTTCCTGCGTGTGTTCGCCCTCCTTTTCCCTCCATCTCTTTCTAATAGTGTAATGCTGATACTTTCAAAAAAAGCCTGTGCTCTGTTGTGTTTCTGCACATGCCTTTGATTTGATTTGTGTTAAGGACTGTAAGGTAATTTTCTGCTTTGCTGAAACTCTTAATTTGAAGAGTTTCAAATCATAAAACGTATTCCTTAAGGATAAGGATATGATTTTTTGCAGCAAATGCTGCAGGAAAAAAAAAAAAAAAACAATAACAAGAAAAGAAAACAACCCCCAAATGGACTTGAGTAATGTTTAAACTATGTAAATATACATTATGCAAACTATAATTGTCAGGTATGAACTTAGTTAGTAGCTGAAATGAATCCATATTTTAAAGTTCTTTTAAAATTGAGTTCTCTGTCCAATTTCACAGGCTTCCCTTGTCTTAGTTACAGTAAGATGTCAGAAATGACTCTAAATTAGCAACTTCTTTTCATTTAAAGGCACATGCATAATTTTGAATAATTTTAGTAATAGTAATCCTTCACCATTTGTTTGCAAATTATTACCCAAACTGCATGGAGTAACAGCCCTTTGTTATATAAAATGATGTAACAGACGCATCTGTGTGAGGCATCAGTCTTAATTTATTTTGTGTAATTGTTTGATTAATTTTAATTGGTATGAATTGTGGAGAAAGTATAAAGATCCATTTGTTTTCAGCGATTGCTATAGTTTGAGATCGGCTGTGTCCATATTTTCCTCTCATGCACTGAAATGGAAGATGTTCAGTTTCCAGTAAAGTTAACCTTTGATGAAAGGTCATAAATACTTAATAATTACTAGTTCAGTGGCCAGAAGCTGAGCAGGCAGCCAACCAACAGAGATGACCAAGTTAGGATATGTTGATCATGCTGTGGCTCTCCATCGTCAATTCTCACTCCATTCAGTTAAATATCAGGTTCGGTTCTGGCCAAGTTGGGTGTGTCTCCGTTGCAATCTGTTTCTGACTGTTAAAAATTCGTAAGAATACTCAGATGGCGATTGAGATGTAACGTCATTTTAGGCTTTAATCTTATCTACTTGAGACTTTTGGCTGTTTGAATTTAAGACTCAGATATGTAGGTTTATTTGAGTCCATCAGAACCACAACCTTCCTATTGTCCATTGCTGAGATTTGCTGCAAATGATTTTTTTTGGTCATGTTTTCCGTTTCAACAGCTTAAATTAAAAGCATTATAAAGTGTTTGCTCTGTGTGAATTAAAGATGGTCTTGTTGTCAGTTTGCTTGTCTTGTTTGTCCATAGATTCGACTGACACATGGAGACAGACAATCAGGAGAGTCAGTCAAGTAAAAAATGGCACTGCACAAAGGCTTTGATTCTTTATTATTAAAGTTGGATCCGAGAGGAAGGTTGCTTGACAGGGACACAGGGACTACTGTAGCTGCCAGTTAGCTCAGACGGCACAGTTTTTGGCTGCTTATCTGTGTGTGTGTGTGTTTATGTGTGGTGGCTACAGATACCATCCCTGTTTGGGATGATATCTGCAGGCTGAGAGCAGGATCTCAGGATGACAGCAGTCACATACAGGGAACCATGAGACGTAGCTGTTAGATGACAGACATCCTTATTGCTTTGGCTGCTCCCCGCATAAAAACAATATCAGGCCATTTGTTGCTTACATTTCTTTGTTAACCTGGTTTAATGCACATAACATGGCTTGCAGGACCCAGTTCTAGGATATATATTTTTTGAATATATATATATATTTTTACTCTTGTGCAAGCTTGTGTGAAGCATGGAGAAGAAAACAGACCGATTTGTTACAAAAGGCTCAGTGACAGAGAAATAGATTCCAGGAGGAGCAAGACTGTAATGAATTTTTAAGAGCGATTGCACTCAGTATAGCTACTTGCACATACAACTGTCACACAGATACATTTACATACACATAAATATGTAACAAATACATCTCTCACATACATGTGAAATGCACATGCATGCTTGTATTTTCCATGCTCAAACAAAAGCCCTGAAATCAGCGCTGGCACAGTCAGCGCTGATTCCAGTTTCTGTGGACAGCTGCAGAGAAGGAACAACAAAAAGCTTTTACTGGTCCTGTGTTTGGCACTTGCCGATGTGTCCTCGTTTTACAAAAACCAGCAGGAGACAGATTGCAGCAGAAGCCAAACAATGTCTGCTTGACTTTTGCCATGGTCTTTTTTTAGGCTAACCCCGACTGCAATTAGCATTCAGCGTCGGCTCAGTTTTGTTCTTACTAACAGATGGAATGAAAAAAATCTACAGATGTTTCATTGAAAAGTTTATATCTGCGTATAGGCTTAACTATACGCAGATGTCCCAATAATATGTGGATAAATAAAGTTTGAAAACTGCATACATAGAAAACACGCAGCTTTTGAAGTCGTTAACAACCTTCTACATAATTCATAATGAATATTTCACCTGATCAATATTGGCTCCCGGGACAGATTTGGTTTGATTGAAATCTGGAACGAGACAGTTTCTTCCTGAGAAACGTTTTATGGTCCTGTACTTATGGACTGACATTCTCCAGCAGACCTTTGGGCAGAAAGCAAAATTCATGATGTCATACTCTGTAGTAAGTTTTCCAGAACATGAAGTAGTTCCTATCTCTCAAATCAACACCACCACCTTTGACTGTCAGTAGGTTTTTGAAAATCTGGACTGATTTTAAGCTAGAGTCAGCTGGCAGGATGAACCATTCAAAGGTTCCACTTTTGTCTCTCCCAAAAGTCTTGAGGTTTATCAAGATTTTTGGGAGGCCAATGTGAGACAGATCTTTCTGCTCTTTTTGATCTGCAGTGGCACTGATCTTGGAACGCACTTACACAGGCGATTTTTTATTGCTAAATATTGAACACTGACTTTAACTCAGGAGAAGCCTGCAGAGCTTTAGATATTTTTCTAAGCTTCTTGTGACTTCCTGGATGAACGGTCAATGTGCTCTTGGTGTATTTTTGGTTTACCAGGGCTGTATTTTCTCTTCAATTGTGCATTATGATCCTCATTTCCCCCAAAGTCTTCTAAATGGATTTGAAATCTGTTCCGGACTGTTAGATGCCAGTGACTTCAGTATCAGAGCAGATACATTCAGCTGGGATGCATAAATTTGGTCACTTACGTCGCCCACCAGGCTGTGATGCTTTAGCTCAGATCTCAGCAAAGGGCATGGGGGTCAACATTGTGATGACAACAATAATTTTTGACAGTGAAGCTCCGACAAGCTCTAACAATGAACAGCTTGCTACATGAAGCAGAGCAGGGAAAAGAAAATCTGTGCTTCTGTGGTGTGTGGGGGGTTACATCATCTCCGTTGATAGTTAGACTGGAGCATGCAGATACAGTCTGTGACACATTGGGGAGGAAGGGAACTTTAACTCTGTCATTGGCTTGCAGGATTGTGTATTGAATCACATGCAGTACGCTGTTGTACAGAAATGCATTTGTAACAAAACAAACAGAAAATTCTTGTCCTGCTCACTATGCGCCCTTGCTTTTTGTTGATAGTGCATGGTTAGATAGTTAAAGGCTCTTTTTCTTTTGCAGAATCTACCACTGGATTGCCAGCCAGTTCTTATTGATCGTTAAAATGAGACTACAGCTAAATAAAACGAAGGTTCAGGAACTGTAATTACAAGGACTCTGTAAAAGACCATTCTTCTTTGTTAATTCAAAAGTGTTTTTTTTTTATTGCGCTGGTCTGTTTTTTTTTTTTTTGGAAGTGTGGTTGTCTGAGACTCCTGGGCCAGATTCATCTTTTAAAAGGAGATATATCCCACAGGTGATAGATCAATGCTCTTCTTGATACAGCAGTGCAGCAAAGGAAACTGCAACTTGAAATCTACTCTCCAGAAACCATCACGACTCAATTTTAGTCAATTATGTGTAAAAACTATGTTGAAACTACCAACTTTTCGACTCACAAAGTTCAGAAAACTGTCCGACGTGCGCGCCTGAAAAGATTGCCTTTTCAAGAGCACATCCCAGCAGAATGCAGGGATTTTCAAGTATCTGGTCATGAATATGGATGAACTCAGATGACATGCCCTACTATCAGCTAAGTGAGGTGGTGGCCCTATATTCTCACACCTACTGTTTTCTAGTTCATGGAGGCTGGGTGGTGCAGCGGAAATGGAATAATACCATCTTTAATGTTTTATTCAGCTCCTCTCCTGTTCACTACAATAAGCCATTAAGAGTGCACAACACCTCCTGTTAGCACTGATTCCTCTTGCACTCCTGCTGATCTCTTTCCTCTCTGGCTTCCACTTGTTTCTTTCATGCAATTACCGCTCTGGTCTTTGTGAATAATAAGTTTGGCTCCCAATTAGTAAAATCACAAGAAATACGTCAAATATTTTGTTCCCCTGCAAAAAACTTCACACAGTTCCATCTTGACTGCACTGGTCTTGACAGAAATTATGCTCAATTATTCAAATACCTAATATGGCAGAAATAGTGATGTCGTAAAAATAAACATGTCCAAGTGTAAGTGCTGAAGCCACTGTGACTGTATAATCACCTGGCAGTTGCTCCCTAAAGCTTTTTCAAAAAATGTTTCTGCTCTGGTAGAGCAACTACTAATGAGCAACAAACCTTGGATCAAGTTATAACTGTTTTAAAAAATAAAAATCTTTTATTCTAAGTGTGCACTACTTTGCTAATTAATTTGGGACAGTATGTAATTTAGTTACGCTAAATGTCTATGTACATGTTTCTAAAAAAGAATGTAAAAGTGATGTATCCTCTTGTGTGTTTTAGTTTCACACGTCCTTGCATTCAATAAACCTGTGGATAAAACGACAACTTTCCTCAGAGTCTTGATGTTAAGGAAGAGTTTAGAGTAATGTCTAGTTGCATATCATATGGCTAAGGCAGTATAAACTAAGAAGAATAAAGTTATTCTTAAGATATGTGTTTTAATTTCATCTGCATAAACTGCATAAATTTGACACGTTGAAACTATACCACAAAAAAATCAAAGCTTTTCCTAAGGCCTCCTGTCCAATGTCACAAAACTCTACCTAATAAATTGGCCATTTGTCTAATACATTTATCTAATATTTTAGGTCTTAAAGTGAGTCAGAATTGACTCAAAGTGGTACAATGGGGACAAAGCTTGAAAAAAAGAAAAAAAAGATCTGATATAGGTCACAACATACCAGTTGGTGCCTGCATTATGTTAATTAAGTATTAAGATCTCTGTGTGTAAAAATGCTTCTTTATCAAGATTCCATGAAAAATAAAATAAAAGTTATAAAACAACAAAATTATGCAATTTCTGCAAAAGTGTTAGGCTGCTCATTTATGTGCTAGACATATTTGTAAAACATCTTATAGTGGAGCAAAAAGAAAGAAACAAGAAAAACAGACTTGGGTTTTGCAAGAGATGACAGACATAGATGTCAGTTTCATTGTATTCATCATCAGGTGTGTTTACAAATGTGCTTACAGTACACAGCTAACAAAGAGTCTCTCACTGTTAGTGCAGCTAACAGCTTCACATTCTGACACCTACTGAAAATCATTTTATCACACAATTTCTACCCATAGATAAAGCTCTCTCACATATTATATAACATCTACTAAAATATGTGACTCATGGCACAGTTGGCCTTTTGCACGGGCTGAGATATTGACACATATCTATTGTGAGTAAACCAGTGCAGGAGAGAGCAGTCAGAGTAAAATATACGTGAAAACAGTCTGATGCACAAAAAACAAACAAACAAAAAAAATCCTCCTGTTTTTGCATTTTTGCTAGAGTTAAATAATAACCCAGCTGTATCTTCTTGAATACTTTTTTTTTGGCAGTTTTCTGGTTATATGTGGGTATATTTATCACAAGGACTGCATATTTCATAATAAAAACATCTCCCATCATAAATCCTATTGGCAAACACACAGCAATTTGCTGCATTTTGGTCCTTCATCACATTTTCAGGTTATTAGTTCAACAAAAAACAAAAAACAAAAACAAAACAAAACATGAAAAGACGACTCATCAAATGATTTTATTCCAGTGCCTGCATATTATAATTCTCATTAATAGAATAAGAAACATTACCACTCTTGGCTCAGTGCAAATAAACACTATAAATACAAAACTCTTCTTTTTAAAACACAAGTTTCACCTGCTGCTATTGTTAAAGAACACACACTGCTTTTTTTCATAGATAAACTATCTCATTTCAAGAGCCCACACTCCACGGTTGTTAATCTTACGGCACAATTGCATAAAAAAATTGTAACTCCACCACGTCTCAGATGGAAATCTTTCCAAAAAAGGTTCAGAGTGGTTAACGTTGCTCATTGTAAAAAGGAAAAAAAAGAAGAAAATTAAGAAAAAATTGTTTTTTTTCACACTATTAAAACCAAAATGCAGATCCAGTCTTTAAGTTTACATACACTTATCTTAGCATCAATGTCGTTAATCGCTTGTCCCCACCTGGACGGCGTGACATGGGGGCAGGCAACGTTAAAAAGAGGAAAAGAAAATATTGTCAGCTGCACCTGACAACATGGAGCAGCTGACGATATGACAACTTCCCTTTTTCCCCCAATTCTATGTGAGTGACGTAAGGAGCATCCCCTGATATTTTACATCATGACCAATGACTCTCACAGTTAGTACAAAGTGACAGAGCCACAGTTTCTTTTAAAAGAATCTGATACATATTTAATCATCTCTAATGCACTAACTGATTTGGTTGTGTCACCTGTAAAGTACTAGACTAGTGTCAAATAGATTAAATAATTAATCTTTGCTTTTCTGATAAACTAAAATTGCTGTGGGCACGTGGGTGCGAAGTGCAGCATTCGTGCAAGAATCACTGCTGATTATGAACAGACCATTATATTTTATAAACAAGAAATATGTGAACAACTTTTGATTTTATTTTTCTAATCTGAAAATTGTCCAAATTATAGACACGTGCTTAATAATATGTACGCTGTCAAATAACAAGTTGCATCTTGACAACAGGCTTTATGGAGCTAATAACACATTTCTGACATAATTTTGTTTGGATATTTACTGAACTGGAACTGAAAATTGCTGGAGCACCAGTTTCACCAAAGAGAGTTTTAGATTACTATTCAATAAATAGATGTCGACCAAGAAAGACGGCGCTGTTCTTTAATGCCTTCTGAAGTTTTGTGGTCCGAGGAGACAAAGGCGAAGCTATTTTAGCTGCAGTGGTGCGAACATTTGGAGGAGTCAATGTGAAGGTCTGAAACTTCACACAGTGTTGGCTGTGGTGGAAACAGAATTAACGGAGAAAACAAAAACAACCTTTTTAACACAGGACCATGTAGGTTTGCATTTTTTACTTTGTTAAAAAAAATGCATTTTGTGTTAAATTCTATTTGTGTTGTCTCTGACTATATTCAAAGATTTTTGAAACATGGACACAACTAGATTTTCCAACATAAAATGATACCAAATATGCATCAAAACTGGCCTGGAGGTGGATAAAACAGACAAACAGGAGCATCAAATTTTCAACCTGTTGTAAATTATTTTTCAAGCTGATTCAAAAATTCTGTAAAAAAACAGATGCCCAACATCAAGCGAGAATTATGCAAGAAGTTTGTTGATGGCGAGAAAGAGGATCTTCTCGAAGTGCAATATTCTAACCAAAATATTACCAAGATCAAATGTATATTTTTGAATCTGTCAATATCTGTATCTAAGAAAACCCACAATAAACAGTAAATTTGTTCACCCGTGTGATAATTTAGTTTGATCAATCCAGCTTAAATATGGATTTTAAAGGGGAAAAGATGGCAATAATGAGTGTATGTAAACGTTTCCCTGGAGCTGTGACAGCTCAGGATATTTCTTCTTAGTTCTTCCATAAGCTGATAGAAAAATAAGAGTGACCACTGTTCTCCTTGCTAATACATCCCATCTTTGTTCACTGAAAGAAGCTTTGAATCCTCTATTAAAACTGTCTGGCAGAAGAAACAACACAAGGCCATTATGCTGCAGTAACAGGTCTAATATCTAAGTATCAAACTGTTTTTCGTTGTTGGATGAATAAATCACTTCTGAAAGTGACCTTTAAGTTCCATTGCAAGCATGTGCTGTAATGCATTACAAAGCTATTCCTAAAAAGCAGCACTACAGTCAAAACACGCAATACAGAGGCTTGAAAAAAGTCAAATCAATGCAATGGTTGCATGCATCGAAAACAATCCCAGTTGTATTAGGTGCTACATGAATATGGAGGGAAGCTTGTTTTCCTCTGGCTATAGCAACCAAAATAAAATATAGAAATATTATTTACATATTGCCCTTTACAGAGAGAGCTTCTGTCACCTCCAACCTGCATTTGACATCAATACTTAGAGCAGTGGGAATGTTTTCAACAGTAGATGATCCAAAGATTCTCATCAACAGTAAAACTCAGAGTCTCTTTGCTCGTTGACCCTTTTTCTCCAGATTCTGATTAGGAGGGAGACATATATTGAAAACAGACCAGTCCACAACACTGACAGGCATTGCTATGTTCAAAGCAAAAACATTTCTTTGTTTGAAGCTATGGCAAGTCATGCAGTCAGTCGTGGCTGAGGTCACAGGGGAGTTTCTTGCTCTTAGACTTTAAAGTCTGGGCCTGAGTAGGTTTCAAGTGGTCTGAAAGTGAACCGTGCATACAGCCTGACCATCATCAAACTCATCGCCGCATTACAGTGCCTTGCAAAAGCAGATGTACACTTTCAAGCGTTTTGTACTTTGTCATGCCAGAACTGTAACATTTGATGCATTTTATCGAGGTTTCATATGATTAATCTGTACAAAGTACTGCATAATTGTGAAGTAGAAGAAAAACAATGGATGCAAATAAAACTGAGAAGTGTGGCATGCACATATACAGACATTCTGTACCGGTGTCAAGACTTATAAATAGTCATATCCAATAAATCAGCACATTTTTAAGTTGAATTTTTCAGTAGCAAACTTTAGTAGTCGTAACTTTCACTAAGAAAGTAGATTAATTACACACAGACTCATGTTCCCAAGCTTTTATTTCTATTAATTCTGAGATTTTTTTGTGTGCTTTCAACGAATTAAAGCATGACATTTTAGAAATGTACTTGAGACCAATAGAAAAAAAATATTTTAATACAGAAATATGGACTTAATTAAAAGTTTGTTCAACGCTTCAAGGTTTTCAACGGATGCACATTGGAACACATTTCCTAATAAACTGAATATTAAGTTCAATTGCATCCCACCAAATCTGACTAAGCTTGAACTAGTTTGAAAAGAAAATCGAGCACATAGTGAGAGTTTTCCCTTCTGGATGTGTGCAGCAGATAGTGACAAGGCCCACAGGACTTGAAGCAGTTGTGCTGAAGAAAAAGATGTCAGAGTTTTGAGATCCTCCAACTCACAATACTATATTAAACTTGTCATAAATGCTTTTGTGATTGTGGTTTTAATGTAAGAAAATCTGAAAAGGTTCAAAGCATATGAATACTTTTGCAAGGCACTGTATTAGAAACACAAAGACATAAAGGATCGTATCCAGACTCTGATCACTGTCAGAACACCTGGGTCACCACTAATCACAGAGTTATTAGTACTCCTGTTCTGTGGCGATAAACTTCATGATTATTACCAGTCTGGGTAATGCAGTGACATCAGTTTAATTTATGATTGTGGTTCACAGAGGAGCTACGTGGTAATCCTCAGTTGCAAGTCTTCTGAAGATCGTTCAGGCCGTTCAACAATCAAAACACAATGTGCTGAATATACCTCGAATACTGAAATGAACACACCGTTATTCCCTACATACACTCACTTTAGATATGTGCATAGATGCCCACGACACACACCTACACACACACACACACGTACGCAAGCATCGACACTGCAGTTAATCTGCACTACTTTCTGGTACGAAGTCCTTTTTTCCGAAGTTGTTTATCCCAGTCTGTCTTCGTTGCTTCTTCTTTCCCGTGTGGTCTGACTTACTGCTGGTGTTGCTTTAGGCTGAAAAACAAAACACAGGAAAGAATATGTTAGTCTTGTTCTTCAGATTTGACAGGACCTGAAGAACCGCAGGGAGCATAAAACCCAGTGGAGTGAAAGATCTTACCTGGTCCCTTTGAACTAATCCTATTTTTCCGTAAGTCCATTTGACATTTTAAATCCAGAACAGATGGCACAATAAACACAGTATTTTAACAAGACAAACATAATACTGTAATTCTGCATTGCTGCTACTTCTCATTACTTGCTTCACTTAAAACAAATCCCCTTTACTGCAAAGTACAGCTCGGCAATATGCGAAACATTAACCAATACTCCTTCTCCACTGTCTTCTCATAATTACAGTCATCTGTTATGCCCGCGATCTGGCTGTGCTCCAAATTAAAACAAAGAAAATAGATAGGAGCATAAACCCTCATGTTTAAAGTGCAATATTTGCTGTGGATTTGGCCTTTATCATGAATAGCTAATTGTTTTTCTCGATGACAGCCGCTGCGGTTGCATTCTGCAGGTTTATCACTGTGAAATAAAGCAAGTGGAGAGGCAAGGAAGCCGTATTCAATTAAAACAAAAGCGATAAGTCGGACTGAAGATCATAGAAGCCATCTCACACCACACTGAGTGAGCCTTATTTTTGAAGCGTTATAGAGGACTAACATCCTGGGAAATCCTGCTGCAGATCTGTATCAGTGAGATGACGAGGGTGAGTCAGAGATTCGTGCTGTACGGAGTCATAACACAAACGTATGATGTCTTCTTTATCTCTTAAGAATTATTGTGCCATAGATCCTACATTCAATCTGCGATGCTATTATCATGTCTTTTATTATGCAGCTCTGGGATCGTTTTATTCTCGGTGTGAGCTTATGCTTCTCACCATTTACCTTAGTTGAAACAAATAAACAAATGTCTCCTCCACACGCTGCGGCCAATTTGAGCCTAAAATGAAAACATGAACCACAGACAGCATGACCAATTCCACTCTTTTCATCAGTCTTTGGTAAATTGCCACCTCTTCACAGTGCACCTTCATAATCACCGTTTGTGCAAACTCAGTGACAGATTTTGAGAAAGAAAGGAGAATTTGCAGGCAAACCAGCCTGTCAACGCCCATCTTGGTAATGGCTGTTAAAACAGTGGCCCCTGCAGCCTGTCTGCTCTGTCAGGACCTATCTGCTGGAGTCTCAGAAGAGAGGGAGGGCCTGAGTGAGGAAGCTTGTTTTGTTTTCTGGAAGGGGACAGGTAGCAGCCAGGAGGACTGAGAAATGAGAGAGGCAGAGAAAAAAAAACATGTAATGCAGAAAAGAGGATGACTAGTTAAATTACAGTTGCAATACATTTTACGTACCACGAACCATAAAAATGTAAATCAATTATTACTACTGTCAATTATTTTGTTTTTCTAATTAAAGTACGTGGTTTTTGAAAAAGGCAAAATAACAAATAAATATATAACAAAGGGAATTTGTAATACTAGTAGATCTGCTTACAGACTGTTTACTGTGTTTGCCTGAGAAAAGTGACGCAGTTGGTTGATCATCACTGCAGACTTACTCATCAGCAAGGTAAATTCACGAACAGAAATTGTGGAGACACTTCCATATGTACAGATGGAGTTAAATTTATATTTAGCTTTATGTCAAACACAGCAGCCATTATTACCACTGTTATTTGTTTCACATTTACCTGGAAATGTTCTGTATCTTCTCTGTTTCTATGGGGACAACATTGCTTGCTTTAAAATAAGATTTACAGAACATTGCTTTAAGCATAATAAATCTGCAGTATATAGCTGAAGCTCAAATTATATTAGTCCCACTGTCTTGTAAAAGCTTTACCAGTGTTGGCCCAAAAAATAAAAACTATTCACATCTCCTAAAGTGGGAAGACAACAACAACAACAACGCAAATAATCTGAGATATAAAAGAATTATACAAAGAAAAACAGAAAAAAAAATATTAAAGCATGAGGAGCAAAGACGGAAATATAAGTCAAGCTGAGGAAGGAGGCAAAAAAAGGTCACGGTCTGTAAATGAACAGGCTGTTAATGGACTAATCCAATAATCTGTCTCTGGGTTACATGTGCGCGATGTAAGATATATGAGGAGAGTGTGACAGTGGGTTCAAAGAGAGTGCATGCGCCTCTGATAACCACCGGAGGTGTTTGTGGACATTTGAAGGTCACTTTTGGGTGCTGTGAGTGTGTACGCATTTATGGAGCCCAGGATCTTTTGCGAAGGAAAGAATGTCCTAATATGGATTACAATGCAAACTCTCTAAGGCCCATTGTTGTGACAAATACTCATGTTGGGCCAGGATTTGGGTCCCAAAAGAAGGGCTCTTTTTGGGTCATACTCAAGGTATGAATTGAGTTTATATTAGAGTTAGGGTTAGGCAACAGAAATTAACAAAAAAAATTAATGGAAGTCAAAGAAAAACTTTGTCTGTGTGCATGTGTGTGTGTGTGTGTGTGTAAGGAAGAACTTACATTTGGTTAAACTTGCAAGAAAATGCACCTTGAAGAAATATATGTGATTTCCACATTCATCACTTTTCCAGTCCAAGTAGCTATAAACAATAGATGGGAGGATGGAGAGACTTCAGAGGGTCAAGGTTGCAAAACTGCACCAGTCACCCATGTTCAGATGTCACTGGACCAACAATATTCTTCTATCTCATAAACTGAAGTGTCACTTAAGCTGTCCCGGGGTCTCTCTGAGCTGAACCTTGACAAGTATAGAAGCTGACAGCAGATAAATCTTAAAATACCAGTCGAGAGAGTGGAAGCTAACTCCATTATTTTTATGTGAAGTAATTAGATTTTTTTTATGGGGAAAATCTCAAGAGTACATTTTTGGTCCGAAGTAATTTGCTTTCATAAGCATTCAGGCCCAGCAGCAAGGTTGATACTGGACCTACCCAGGTAAGAACATTGGATTTGGATGATGCGGCTCTAACATTGATCGTCTTCCCAAAACGTTCTCATTGGCCCCGAATTTTAGCAACAAACTCCAACCAATTATTCTGTCAAGGTGATTACAGTTTATACCTTATTGCAAACCACTGAATGCCCACTAGAAATATAACTGTAATAAACTTTGGATTTAGTAAAAGACTTTAGTATTTCTTTACTTTAAAGGTAAGCAGAAGATCTTTTGCTACACCATTGGTTTAAGAAGATCATTTACTCTCTCCACCTCCACAAACTCTGAAAGCAAAAGCCTGTTTAATTTAGTAGATAAAAGTTAATTTAATGGACTAATTTCCAAATAACCTTAGTGAATATTATTTGAATAGTTGAGTGTAGGCATTTGAAAACCTGATGACATTCAAAATAAGTGATGATGTTTTCACCAAGATGAAATTACCCCTGCTAAAAGTTAATAGAAGATTTACCTGGCCAAGGAGTTTAGAGTGGGAATGATTTGAATCAAATGCAGTGAGAATATAACCTTTAATAAATGTTTATCATCCTCCCACCACGAAACTCTCATTTGGCATTAATTTATGTAGTGGAAATGACAGGAGTAACAAAGAATTTCCCTCTGGAACTAATACGGTCTTATCTTATATTATCCTTCTTATCGTAACTGGATTTAGGTGGATTTCTTTAGAGATCCAAAACATTCATGCATCTAATCGCCTATTTATTGCAATTAAGAAAAGGCAATATTGAACTCTGGCATATGCTTTAGTGTGTTGTAAGGCTTCCCTGATGCATGCACACATTGCATGGGTCATTTGAAAATCATCCCAGTAATTAATAATTTATTGCAAGAGGAGATTCAAGGGGTGCACTGCAGAATGTTATTAGTAGTCAATTATAATATTTAACCCTTTTTTCTTCAAATCTTTACAATGTGTATAATATGCTGCATTTAGCCTGTATAGATTATCTAGTTGCATAACATTTAGACAATACCTACTTTCTGAAAATAAAACCAAATGGTACTGCAGCCATACACAAATCTAATTATCAGTAGTTGCACTTTAATCTTGTTGAAAACAAAATGTGTTTAGTGCATCCTATATCTATTTAAATCAGTCAGAGAAAGATAAAAGCAATGCTGATTTGTGTCTTTTGAATATTGTTATCTTTGATTCAGTTTAAAAAACTGTAATCTACCTTTAGTTATTAATATTTCAAGAGTAGCATGTGTAGCCCCTGCATCTTTAAACAAAGTTGTCTGCCTAAATCACAATATTATTTCTGGTACACTGCACCGGAAGACATGGCCAAGATTTTCAGGGGAAAAGAAGAATTTATTCAAGATGCATTTGCCCACTAACAACAACACAATAAGATCTTTTGTATTACACATGCCTTTGTCATGGAGAAGCAAAAAGCTAAAAAAAAAAAAAAAAAAGTTGTCTTAAAATAAATAAAAAAATAACAATATAGTAGTTAAATTACATTTTTTAATGGTTGACGAAAAACATTTATTTTTCAACAAACTTCCTTTACAGTGAGAATAAAACTACCTATTGTGTCAGTGGAGGTGGGTGGCTCCTATGTTTCTCAGTAAACTTCAGTTGAGTAACTTTTTGGAAAACAAATTGATTTAAGAGACACTATATGTTTTACTTTTACTTCTGTAATATTATTACTTCCCTTATTTGAGTAAAATTTCTGGATACATTACCCACCATGAGTAACTTCACTGAAAGAAGAACAAATATGTTTTTTTTAATTATTGGTTTTTACTCTTAGTCAGATAATTACATAGTGACTACTCTTGAGTCAAAACATGTTGAAGTATTTCTATTCATAGTTCAATAATTTTTTGTACCCTAGCCACATCTGTGTGTCAGTGATGAATACAACCCTTTTTTTGTTCCATATTTTTCTGGTAGTGACCTTTATTTGCAACAATTCAAACATGTAATAAGTAGAGAGAGACAGAGAGGTCAAACATGCTACTTTTCATGCTGTAATGATTTTGTTATCATAAAAAAACAACATTCCAGATTAATAGGAAATGTGTCAATATTATAAGAAAACAAATGATCAGTTTTTCTACAACATACAAATGTTTATTTTTCTGGAGAAAACAGAATAATTGAATCATAATCTGGCTGTGCTTTGCTTGGATCAACACCTCACTCTAATTATTAATATCTCAATTTCAATCTAATTCTTAAAATCTTTAAAACTTATGTCTTCTCTAAGCCTATTTGTGGCAGAGAAACAATACTGGTCAACATCTACTGCAAACAGACAGTGTGCTTTCTATTATTCATGAAAGACAAGATGCCACCAGACTCACTGAAATCTTTTGTAACTTAGTGGCTATCCCCCGGTTGAGTGTTGTCCTACTTCCGCTGACTTGATTCTACTTTTAGCAACAGTCTAATTTATCGTTCTAATAAAAACTTTATTTTGGAGTCTGATTTCTTTGCCAGGTAAACGGTCGAGAGACAGCAGTAGCTTAAGGGCAGAGATCTAATGATGGTCATCACGTAAGCTTAACATCACTGCTACCCTAAGCATCTGTGCTTCTACATCTGTTTTACTGCCTATATGTGCATGAATGTGGTTGCATTTTGTTTAGCTATATTTCACCTTTTTTATCTTAAAGATGTCTTTACATGATAATTGATGTGACCTGAAATACTGTATTATCTCTATGTATCTAGATTGTGAGTCTGGAGTCCTTTTCAGTTAAAAGAGGTCAGGAAAAAAACACCTTTAAGAAACTTTTTCAAAATTGGCACGACTGTTCATTTTACCTGGCGAATCGGAAAAAAGATTATTTTTCCGATTCCAAAAATAGACTTTTAGTTGTAAAAGTTTAAAAGTCAAAATTACCGTGACCTCGATTTTCTCCATTCTTGTGAATGTGACATTTCAGGAACACCTTGAGGGAATATCTTCAACTCGGAGACATACGTCTCCTTGGACAGGGAATGAAATGATGACATTTTACATCCAAAAGGTCAAAAGTGATTTTTTCATTGCCAATACACAACAGCATTGTCTTAACTTTAGTAATTCAGTAATCTAAGAAACTTGGGAGTCTTGTCAAAATGCAGTTTGACAGACCATATCTACTGTATGGTAGAAACATATCATAGTATAAATCATGTCTAGATAATCATAGATAGTTGATTTGACCAAATCCTTTGAGGAATGTGTTATGAAGGAAAACACAGTTTCATGGCAGAAGAGGGTCCAAGTTGATAGAAGTTGGTATGTCTAGTAACGTACTCATTTATTATAAATTATATGACTTTATGTCAATTTCTACTTGATGTTAAACAGGAAAACTGCAGAACCAAACACACCGATTTTTAAAGCAGAAGAAATTAATCAACATAAAACTTGCTGTAGAGGCAAGGATAATAAAAACACAATTTTCAGTTCTATATTGATCATCTTACAAAGGTATTTATCTAAAAATTGCAAAACAAATTATATTTGACCTTTGTAAAGAGAAAAAGTGAAAAAAAAGTTTGCTTTTCACAGAGCTTTCTTGTAGCCTTTGAAAGTTATTTAAAGTTGTTTTGAGCAATATTTCCTCAGGCTTTCTGAAGGTCTCTTTGCTTTCACACTTTCTTCATTTCAAAAGAAAAACTCTAATACTGCACCAGAAAGTCTGATGAACTATTGATTGCTTCAGACCACTTTAAACGCCACTTATTTCTTTATACACAATGTATCGAGGCTTCCAAATGTCATATGAAAGCCTCGATACTCCAAAAGTGTATAAAGACATGAGAAATGGTGTAAAAATTTTCCAGTGAACATAATTTTGAAATCTAACAACTGTGGACGTGCATGTAACTTTATATTTAGGGATCCTTTTTGGAATATGTTTCTAGAAAATAAAATTGCGTGTCAGATCACTACTAAATTGTATTGCTGAAAGTCTAAAACATTTTTTTAGACAATATTGTAGATAATTCTACCTGACAGTAGGGTGTACCAAGTAAAGTAAAATACTTGATTTTCATACAACAGCAAAGCTAAAACAAGTTTCAGCTCCTGCTGGCTGAGGGTCTGCTTCCCATTGTTTCATTTTCATGTTAGCAATTAAGTTATTAGATTTTAGGAGTGCTTTAGTTATTGTGTTTTCGAGCTCATGTGCCTGATTCAGTTGTGTTGTTCGTCTGCTGGCCAGCTCAGTGCATGGACTTAATCACCACACAGTGTAAACTGTAAAAATGTTCTGCCAGTTTATCATGTCATATCTACTGCTGTTATCCTTTACAAGTCCAATTACAGTAGCCAGTTTGGACCAACTGTGGAGTGTGCTGTGCTTCCAGTGACCTGCGGCTGCCTGTGAAGCAGATGGCCGGCTTAGATAAGACAGAGAAGCTGGTAGACTGAGGAGTCCAGCTGTTTACACAATACAGAAATCTGTCTTTGTTTTAGGATGATGGATTCCTAATGCCAATCACCACACAAAACACACATACAGACTCACACTTTTCTTCAGTGGAAGCTAATCCTCTGCTGCTGCCAGCCGCGCTTTCATCACATCCAGAACGCTCCTTACACAAACCAAAGCTCGTACTTAGTATGAAAGAACTCATATACAACACAAATATGCATATGCTCCCAAAGACTTAGGAAGACCTAAATCTTTGCCCTTATTGAAATATTGTCCAAGAAATGAAAAAAATCACAACATATTAAAAGAACTCCTCATATAGCCACTTTCATGTATATAGATAATTCTTAGCAACTATCCAGATTTGTTTCCACAGTAGTAATCTTTTTCAGGACCAAAGTTTTCTGGAGCTACTGCTCAACTTTATCTTAGTTATTTCAACTACAAAACAAGGGGTCAAATGCAGCTACCTGCAGAAATGAGCCCGACAGGGTGGAAATCTTTAATCAGGGATTTGTTCAGTTTTGTTGCTGGTTGAATTTTTGCAGCGCTGTATTTTAACTGTCTTCCGTCTTAAACCTTTACACACTTAGCTTTTTTGCTATTAATTTTAAATAACAAACATTAATTAGCATTTTTTTTCAAACAGAGAATAACCAGTGACTCCTGTTAAATGTCCTAGATTTTCATAAATCAGAAAACCCAAGAGATAAAAAAAAACAACAACAACAAAAAAGAGCCATAAAGTGGCTCAAAGCCACTTTTTGGGATTTAAACCAATAGCAGGTTTCCATATGGGTCATAAGGGCATTTGCCCAGAGCAGCATAAGAAAGAGGGACGCCACTGCACCAAACACATATAAACAATCATTTGTCAGTTGTATCTTAAATGGTTTTGCTATTGCTTTCATACGTCTTGTTCAATTAAACGGCAGGAGCAAAAAAATCATAAAAGTTTCATATGTTGTAGAAATAAAGGTGTAGAACTGATATTCATGCTGTATTGATCCCGCCCATTTAATTGGATTCCAGATTCTGCTGTTGTGGAACAACCGATGCTGAATCAGTAACATTTCTTCAATGTGAGGGAAACATCTTGTTTGCATTGTCAAAATGCACCTTTAAGTTTTATTTTGTCATTATTACATCATTCCATGGACAATAAAGGATAGAACAAGATACCTGTTGGTGTGGGAACGGTGGGAGATGAGGCTTATCCTAAACTGTTGTCAGACACAGATTTTTGGTGCAGTGTTGTGTTTCACCTAAGTGACTAGGTGAATACAGAGGAAGTGAGGCTGATGAGGTGGAACCTTTAGTCTTGTTCTCCGTTACCCAGAGGATCGATACCGCAGTGCAACAGAGCTGGCCAGGCTTCAGGTTTCAGAATCAGTTGTATTCAGTCTCTCAACGCCTGCAATGTGTCAGAGTGGTTGCACTCAAAACATCCTGTGCTTTGAGGCTTTTCAGCTTGACATGTAATAGACTTACTGCATTTCCACAGTTAATTGAATTAACAGTCTGAACTAGTTGAAATTCTTCTCATGCTCCGTATTTGTGTTTGTGTGTGCTTGTGTGTGTGACCTCTTTTTTAATGTATTGTAAGGACCATTTTCCAAACAGTTAATGTCCAACTGGTCTTAATGTGACCCAAAGCTCAGGCTCCATAAGGCAAAGTGTTGTTTTTGGGTTAGATTTAGGATTAAGATGTGATTTGAGTTCAGGTTTAGTTTTAGGGTTAGGAATAGACTAGTGTTGGTTATGGTTGGAGTGTGGGATAGGGGATAACTGCAGTTACTAAAATGTCCTAATGTGAGTAGAAATACAAACTGGCGTGTGTGCGTGTGTGTGTGTGTGTGTGTGTGTGTGAAAGATATCATCCTCAGCAACCGTCCTCCTGTCCTCAAATGCTGCAGTGTTGAGGTGTCATCAAAAACTCAGTGAGTCAGAAAATGTATCTACTGCTTCTCTTGAACCTTTTGTAACCATTTCTTATGCCGACTGGTGTGAGAGCAGTAAAAACAAACATTTAATGTAGTTTTGCACTATTGCTTTAAGCTTGGCTTTTGCATGCAGCATGTAGTCTTTCCACACTGCAAAAAGCCTCCCCTGTAAGTCTTCCTCCTTTCTTCTTATCTGTCTCTGGCCTATCCGTCCTTTCCATCCTAAAGCTCTGCACCTGTCAGCATGCTGGGTTAACCTCATCGTCCACTCCAAATCTCTATATCTCCAGCTCTACCTTTTTGCCCAGTCTAGAAGATTTTTTGTTAACTGCAGGTCTGTTTCACTCTCTCTTTATTATCTTTGCAGTGTCCTTCCTACAATACATCCTGCCTTTCTTTGTGAAAAAGAAACAATACCGTAGAGACATGTCTTAACTTTATTGTGGCCTCTTGCTATCTCTAAACCCCGTCGTCTCAAACCTGATGTCTCTTTCCTTCTCCCTGCGTCTCTCGTCTCATCTGTCTCTTGGTGTCTGCTGTGGATGTCGTCAATTAGTCTTGCTTATGCTCTCTTTGTCATAAACATGACTCTTTTAGTGTCTGTTGTCTGCGACAGTAAAACTGACACAAGAGACTTATGAACAGTCATCTTTTACCACAATATTCTTCCTGTGTAGAGTTATGATACTTTAGAAAAATCTCTCTTTCTGTGAGTTTAGATCATACTTTTTTATCCAGAGCTCTATGTGAAGATCTGTTTGATGTCCAGAACTTATTCTGTATTCTCACGTCAAGGTATAATTTTAAGCAATCTCTTCCAATTAACAAAAGCTCCTTACAAATACATAAACCTGAGAACTTTATCAACATGTTGACGTGAGACACTGATGGCATGTGGGCAGTCGTATTTTAATGGCGATAAAAACACAGACTAACTAAACACCATTGTCAAAGAACAATCATGTTATTTCTATTTAACAAGTTATTTTGAAGTAGTTTTATTTTTTTCTCCTCAAACATGTTTGAATTGCACTCGCCGGTGAGGAACATTGAAGGTTGAGCCATTAAAAATAATACATTTCTGATTCCTTAACTGTAAAACAAAAGAAAACATGAATAGAAAGCCAAAACACCACGTGGCTTTTTTATTTCTGGCAAAACTGATGTTAATTTCACTGCTTTGAATACATCGATGCATTCACCCATGCATCACAACACAGCCCGCAACCACACTCACAGCTATCTCATGGTAAATGTATGCAATACAATGGTTCTGTTTCAGATTACATTTTGCTGGTGGGTATAAAGTATTTTTCATTTTTTAGGTTGCAATGGCAGTACAGCACTCATCCTTCATTTGTCATTCATGTAGTCTTTCCACACTGCAAAACAATGTTAAACTCCATCTGACAGGAATGAGACAAAACAACTTTGAAGAAAACGTTGTACACAAATATCTGACATCACTTTGATGTGGCATCTCCAAGGCAACTATTTCATTCAGTTATATATATTTAATATATACTGCATATATAAAAAATATATGTATATATCCCTCATTTCATCAGCTTTTTGTTTTCATAGCATAACACTTGTTCACATCTTTCTAACTTCCAATTCAATTCAGTTTTCCAAAAATATGCTTTTAAATAAAAGTAGTTATTGTTTAAACGTAATGCAAAGTATTTTTTTCCATAAAGCTCGGTGTGAGTGGATTTGTTCTTTGGACCAAATAGTTCCCTGAACAAAGCGTGACAATGCCAACTCAGAGAGGGCGCTTTCAGGGATGAAAAAGAAAGAAAAGTGTAGCCAGTGAATTCATAGCAGCAATACACAGTATCTTAGACTATGTTCATATCGTTTGACTAAATTTAATGTATTTAAGCCTTTTCTCATAGGTATTTGTAATGGGTCTCTGAGAATGAAGCAGAGACTCAGAAGTTGTTCTTGCATCTTAAACATAATCATAATGCATGTTGGTAAATTGGAAAGTAACCCAATTAAAAAAGCAAGACTTAAAGATAGATTCATTAGATGCAAAATAATTACTTTTGTTAAAGTTAAAGCTCATTGGTAGCAGCAAATATATATAACAAAATATGTGTCAGTTTTATTGGTCTTATTGGACTGGATAGTTGATCAGTGGTTCACATCCTCTATTCAGATGGAAGAAACTGTATTTTATTTGAAAATGAAGGTCCCAGATGGGGACCTGCCCACGCCATCATAAGTTCAAATACCCAGTTTAATGGCAGTGCTGCTGCTATGATTGACTGACCAGCATGCATGACAGACCTTAGTCCCCCCAAAAAACAGATGGAGTATTGTCAAGAGGAAAATGAGAGAGCAAACAATAGAGACTCACTGAAAGCCAAATTAAGACTCAATTTTTATGTGAGCTTGAAAAGGGAAGAGGGCTTTCTCTGGGTTGGGAAGGACGTTCTGCCCCTAGTGGAGAAGTTTAAGTGTCTTGTTCATGAATGAGGGAACGATGCAGGAGCTGCATTGTTCTGCTGTTTTGACGAGCTTTGTCATCGTGTTTATTGTTAGGTAGTTGAAGCTCTTCATTAACCAGTCAACCTACATTCCTACACACATCTAAAAGAACATTCATTTTAAAAATAAATAGCTAAAATATATCCACTTATTGGTAATAACTCTAATTTACTGCAATGGACTTGTGTGAACATGCAACAGTTCTACTCACTTGTTCTGGTGCTTGGAGCCCTGGAGGTGTGCATGGTACTGTTCGATGGAGTTAAGGACCACACTGCAGACGCTGCAAGAGTAACTACTGCGCAGCCCTGGAGAGAAACAAACACAACCAGGAATTTGCACAAATTACTGGGCAGAGACGTGTGGATATGTAGAATTCAAACCACCGTCTTTATGAGGTGCACTACAAACATGCTGGAATGAGGACAACGTGGGCAACAATACAATTCTCAACAGACACTAAATAAGATTCTGTTACTCTCAGCTTTGGAAAGTAATTTTGTTAATTAATGTGCATCTGCAAAAGCATTTGATTAGATGAATCATTAGCAGAAAACCAGTTACAGTTTTAGACCCTTAAATCAATGCCTTTGACTTTCTAGCAACAATGTGTGTGGGCGTGAACAAGGGTGTCTCTTCCAAACTTGAAATTGAGCGGGGTTCAACACAAGAATCAGGACACCGAACAGAGGGAACTGAGCAGCTAATTGTGTTGCCTTCCACTGCGAAAAGATGTGCATAAATGCACATTTTACATTGTAGCAGTGAACGCATGCTTCAGACACAGATGTTAACTAATTAGAGGGTTTGCAGGTGGTCGGGATGAGCACCCCAAAAATAGATGAGTTTGGAGATACTGACAGAGCAGGGTGAAACAACATTTGGAGGCAGGAGGGGGAAAGGAAAGGGCTTAGCAGAAATGAGGAAAATTTCCAGAGAAAAGTAAGATGCACATACAGATAAAGAAGAGTAGACACATAATGAGTTGTTGGCATGGCAGCACCGATTCTAAAAATGTCTGCCTTTTGTGAGGGCAGAGGGAGCCGAGGAAATGCTCTCTGTGTCAAGGAGGATGGGGCGATCAACAGCGTGACATAATTGTCTCTGTAATCTCGGTCAGAGATACAATGAAGGGCTATTAATGTTTTCTAACATGTTGTATAATCAGGAACATCAGTGCAGAGCTTTACGAAGATCAGAGGTCATAATCCTTGATACTTTAAATTTAGCTGTGTATGACCCTCAGGCTTGATCGAGCTTGATTTTTGTTTTATGGAGTTTATTGTTTTTTGTTTTTTTTAATGTGAACTATTATCATTCAGTTTGTGCTGCAAAAGGAGCTGGATGTGTTTGCTTGTGTGTGGGTGCCCTTTTCTCCACTGTCATTACTGTCTTTGAGATTTATGACTAGTCAGTGTATTCTGTCACCTCCTGACCTTTCGAGGCAATAATTGCTAAAGAACTATGTTGGGAAATGAAGTTGTAACACAGTTGAGAGCAATGTGAGATCATTCAGACTGGGTGGGAGCTGCATAATGTAGCATATCCACTTCGTGTTGCCTCAGGAATCACTCCGTCTGTGACAGGGGTGATTAAGGACATACAGTCATTAAAAAAAGAAAAGCCCAGAGCAAATTAGGGCACTGTATTAGATTAACTTGCTGATATTTTGAAGCTTTTTAAAGCTGGTAGCTAAATCTGTGTGAAAAGAATAAATAAAAGAGGGAAAATATTCATATGATAAAATTTCTGATGATCAGCATAACTTAACTTTAAATCATCATTTAAGTACACTTGTTTAGTCTCTAAGTTACATCGCCTAAGAAGCAAGCAGAAGGCAAGAAATATAAATTGGAGATATAGGCATAAAGAAAGCCAAATAGAAATGCTATATTTAGCTGAAATTAGTGTAATTTTTCAGAAAAAAGTCTAAAATGATGGTGGTACTGAGAACTACTCTACTGTTGCTGCTGCTGCTACTATTATTTTGCACACGGTAATCCATCCATCCATCCATCCATCCATCCATCCATCCATCCATCCATCCATCCATCCATCCATCCATCCATCCATCCATCCATCCATCCATCCATCCATCCATCCATCCATCAGGAGGTGCTGGTGCCTATCTCCAGCTAACGTTCCGGGCGAGAGACAGGTCAGCAGTCTGTCGCAGCGCAAGACAGAGACAGACAGGACAAACAACCATGCACACACACACACACACACACACACGCACACGCGCGCACGCACACACACACACACACACACGCACGCACACGCACACACACACACACACACACACTCACACATACGGAGAATTTGGAATGACCAAGTGCTGCACGCACTTGGTCATTCCAAATGACCAAGCCGAGTCTACCAACTGCAGCACTGAATTTCATATTGTTAAATTTCTATGTGTTTATTGGAAAATAACTGAAAAGAAAACAATGCCTAATTTTTTTCTTCTTAGTTCAATAAATCTATACTGCTGAAAGGATTACACAAAGATTTCTGCTCTTCTTTATAAGACTAAGTGTGTTATAAGTGCACGTGTGAATGTGGATAGATAATGTCAGCTTCCCTGCTTTTAGCCTGATTGATGTCACCTCCCCAGTGTGTGGCCGAGCAGCACTGATGTGCAATATGCTGCCGCTTTGTATTGGTGCCAGTGGTCTGAACACAAACACACACACAAACACGCACACACGCACACACACAGACACACACAGACATTAACGTACACTCAAGAGCAGACGCTTTGTGTTTTTGGTTCTGGCATAAGTTTCTGGCAAAAGACCTAATCCATGTTAATTACATGCAAGGAAAGTGTGCATGACAGCATGCAGCTCAGGCTTAAGAATTTAGCTGTTTTTTGTTAGCGGGAGCAGTATTTGTGCGGGTGTTTTAAGCCTTGTTAATTACACAAGAAGATAGGCCAGGGAGGGAGTGAAAAGAGAGGGTGCGATGAGTAAAGGCAGTGGGTGTGGAGTTGTGACTGTCGTTTAATGTGCAAAGCCTTCTAGCACTGCAGCCATTCCTTGTTTGCAGATACATCAAGTCTGCTTGAAAATGGACCACATTTTATGTTAACATCTAGAGATACACTGTATGCTCATTATGAGGCCATTACTGCAGAGGAATCTTGACATGTCCTTGCTTCAGTTTCCTACCTTTAAATATTACATATCATACACAACTGAACATTTTTGATTCAGGTCTCACGACATTATTGCTCCCTTCAGGGGCACAATATGTGTGGCTTAGTCAATTTAAATGCTCTGCCAAGCTCTTACTCCAACTCCTTTTATGTGTCTCAGAGGGATTTATGGTACCATTTAACACTGACAATTATGAAATCTTGTTTACGGTGAGTATAGTTTGTTAAATTACACTAAATCAAGCAGAGAGGGACAATTAACCCGCCTGAAGATTATGAAAAATAAAGGTGCACAGCCAAAATTATGAACAGTGTTTTTTATCATTTCCTTTTCTATTTAATGTAAAATTAGAACATATTTAGAAGTGCAAGTGAAAGTTAAACATCTCAAAACAAATTCATAATTGAAATTAATTTTTTTAATGTCCTGCTGGCGTGATTTATAAAGCTTTTCCCACCCCATTGCCCTAAGATCCTATGATACACCATGAGTGGGCCATGTACTGTTCACGACTGAAAATGAAGCAGATTCAAAAGAAATCCTCTGAAATGCAATCAAAACTAACAGTATGCATAGGCCTGACTGCTTGTCTCCAAGGAATGCAACATACACATCACAGTAGAAGACAGTTGAATGTTGAGTGTGAAGCAGTCTGAGTCCAAAAGGAGCAAAATTTCAAGGACTTCAGGAGAGTCTAATTAATTTTGCAGAAATTGGAAACGACATTTGTTTCTGAGAGAACGAAGTAGAAATCATAAAGGAATAAAAGGCAAAATTGAAACTTGCCTAAACTGATGTTTGTGTTTTAGATTAACTGTGTTTTCTACTTCAAGTCAACATTGATTAAGACATATTTCACTGTGAAACACTTTGCACATTAATAATATTAAAACGACTGTATTACACATAATTTAAATGCAAACAATTATGTTTGCCTGTCTCATTCAATATTTTCTAACAAAATAAACAATGACATTCTTTCAACTCTAAAGAAATATAATATGTAAAGTTCAAATAATTGTGATCCCTTCAGCCAACAGTTTATATAATTAACTTGTTTACTTGTCAGCAACCTAAATAAATGTCTATTAGACAGCAGTGCAACAGCAGCAATGTCTTTTGTCATTCAGCTGTGAGGTTTAGGGGGAACATTCAAAAAGATGCTGTGGACTTATAATTTTCTTATATCTTTCTGCTTTTTTGATATAAATCAGAGCTGTGCAACATATTGAATAGCACTTCTCATTGCAAAATCAATGTGTGTGGTAGTGCAAGCGACATGAAACTTCTTAGTTGCATTATTTGGTTGATTACAATATTGTGCATTGAAACTTTGCTTTCCATTAGTAAATTGTGTGAACTGAATGAACTTGTGACCTTCCTTTAAGCACAAACAATGAGACAGTTCTCAGTTACCAAGCTCAGAAAGTGCAGAAATTGGGCCATTGTGATAAAGAAGAAAAGCAGTGTGGAAAATATGGGCTGGTCGTAATTGAGTTTGTCATAAAAATATTTAAGAAAATTGACGCTATGTCATGTTTTTGAAACAACTGCCCACTGGTACTTAGGGTTTATACTAATGAACATAGAGCAAATGAGAACTTCAGAGTTATGTTATGTAGAGCCGTCTCTTCTGATTATAGTAATCTCAGACAGTTGTCAAGACAATTTATTGAGAAATCTATATAAAAACTTATTTAAACAAGCCATTTCCTATCGCTGTTGTAAGAGTTAGGCATTTTATTGATCTTGACTCAATGATAAACACATTTATCTACAAAGCCCTGAATTGATTGTGGATATCTATGAAAGTGATGTGTAGCTATGTCAGGCAGTGCTATCTCCAGGGACAGGAGGTCATCTCTGCCTCACAATTGAGAGGCCATCAATAACAAACTGTATTCTTTCAGCTTCTGAACCGGATCATCCACGCACGGACCCATGCAAGCATTCGCTCACACACGCTCTGCAATCCCAGACGCTTATCTCACTGCTTCCAATTCCATGCTGAATCTCCAGAGAGCCACAAAGACAAAGAACAGGGGCTTCTTAAGGGGTTTCTACTCTGTTGTGATTTATGTTAAGATTCAGCAGAGTGAGGCAGCCTCCTTCCCTCACCTTTGGCCACAACCACAGCGCCTCTCTCGTTATCTACTGGAAATGTCTTCAAGAAACAAATGATGCTCATGTAAATATCATGCTACTTTATGATAAGTTTAGCTGCTGGGTAGATGGGATAGGATAGGAAAGGATAATGAAAGATCGAGAATGTATTATTATTGGGATACAAGCATAAAACAGTAGGCAGACTCTGTAGACACAGTTAGTAGAGGGGAGGAATACTACGTATGTAATTCACGACATCCTTGTTAGCAGAGCGCTAATGAGGATGACGGTTGAGATGTGACGCCATATCTGAGGTCTTTGTGACGCAAGTGCACACATTTAAACACCAAAGATCAAGTCATCACATAAAAAAAAATGTGAAAAAAAAAAACTGTAACCGCCCCAAACTTTAACATATTTGGGAGGGATTTAGAACAGTGTCAATTACTACATTAAAAAGCAAAGATTTAGATTAGGAATTTCTAACCCTGACTCAAGTAAATATCATGAGTCAGAGACTTTAAAGGGCCACTGTCCTGAATCCACCCCTACTTCAACACTCTTGGATGAAATGGTTGAATTACCTTTGAAGGAGGTCATGTTCCACAGAGGCCTGATAATGTGTTCTTCATTTAATGAACGCATGCTTCTTTTAATAAAGCACACCTTCATGATTAATGGATCTCTTGGTGACTGGAGCTAGGAATGCCTTCTTTAGATCAAGTGAGATTTATGCATTCGGGTGGCCTAGATAAACCTGTGGCAATAACTGTCAACTGTACAGAACATCTCAATTTAATTTGACTGAGGTTAAGCTATTTTACAATGAAGAGTGGGTAAAATGTACTCCAAGATTTTCAGCTGTAATATAAAGAGAAGGTGATTCATTCTATAAAGGATGAATTTAGGGGGCTCAGTACAAACACACGCCTTGGCTTTTTATCAGTAAAATATAGAAAAAAATGTTTTGCTTTCATTCTACTTTGTAAATATCATATAAAAATATTAAGAAATTCACATCACAGAACGACATCTCAGATTATAACGAAGACATTTTAATAGCCGTGAAGGAAGAGATTTTCTTAAATGCAACAAATGTAATATTTTTCAACAAGGTGTCTGTTTAATATTTATAACTGCATACATTTAAATGCTTTAGTCAAAATGATGAAAAAAAGAGAGAGCTCAGTTTGTGGGATCTGGGTCACAGTGTTTGGATTGCGGACGATATCCAAGACGACACTTTTAAAGCCTCTGAGCCACTGTAGGCGGCAACATGACTCATGCTTTTAATATGATTGGCTTCTTGAGATGATGGTTTGTGTCATAGCACCTGGAGCACAGAGCAATCAGCGCAGCTCAGGCTCTTAGAGAATCAGCATTTGCTTGTAGAAGCTGTGCAATGTGCGCCATGGGTGCGCCAAACTTGAAAGTGGAGAAGGACGATGTTAGATGGTATCTCTTTGCCAAACATTTCTTAATGTTTGGCAAAGATCAATTAAGGATAGCCTTGCTTCTTATTGCTATCCTTCATCCTGGAACTGTGTGGGAGACAAATTGAAAAAAGGCTCTGAAAATGTGAAAATTAAAAGCAAGGACATGGCATCATTGCAATTTTCTACTAAAGTAAGCAAAGTACATTGCTGTTTGCTTTATATTTGTAATTTTGTCACAAATATAAAGTGTGAATTTTCTTGGTTAAAGTTTTTTCTTATGTAGTTGCAAAATCCTGCTCTACTATGAGGTGTTTTAGCAGCTAAATTATGCTATGGCAACAGAAGGCCCATGGGTTTTACGCACATTAAAATACAGAACTAACAAGTGTAGAAGCTGTGCTGCAATCTGAGCAGACTGTGAACCCTGACAACTGATCTGGAAAGCTAGACTGTAGCAAACAGAATTAATAAGATATCAGGTCAAAGTTGAGGAGGAATTCACAGATATATAAAGAGAGAAATATTTCTATGGATTAATATATGCTCATTTAAAATGTTGTACTCTATGGGGTTTATAGCCACTCTTCTGTTCTTTTTTCGTCTGCTTTTTAGTAGATTTTGAATTTTGATTTAATTTTTGGCACCTTGATCATTCTGCAGTTACCCTGGTCAGATGTTTATTTGAGTTTCATGTTTTATGATTCTCTGCTTTATCACCTGGGCTGCACAGTGGCGCAGTGGGTAGCGCTGTTGCCTTGCAGCAAGAAGGTCCTGGGTTCGATTCCCGGCCCGGGGTCTTTCTGCACGGAGTTTGCATGTTCTCCCTGTGCATGTGTGGGTTCTCTCCGGGTTCTCCGGCTTCCTCCCACAGTCCAAAAACATGACTATCAGGTTGATTGGCCTTCCCAAATTCTCCCTAGGTGTGACTGTGTGTGTGCATGGTTGTTTGTCCTGTTTGTCTCTCTGTGTTGCCCTGCGACAGACTGGCGACAAGTCCAGGGTGACCCCGCCTCTCGCCCGGAACGCAGCTGGAGATAGGCACCAGCAACTCCCGACCCCGTTAGGGAGAAGGGTGACGGAAAATGGATGGATGGATGGATGCTTTATCACCATTCCTCAACTAATCATGAAAGATAAATATATGTTTCCCTTGGCTACTGTGGAGAACAGTATCTCGTATCCCAGGCTAAAGCTATGTTTATTGTTGATGTTAAACTGGCCTTGTGCGCTGTTGCAGTGCCTCATAATAGTCTATTAGGAAGGTAGTTTAGCAGAGCAGGTTCACTTGTACTGGCATTTATGTGACCACTCTATGAAGGTTGTTTTTCCCACTCTAACATAGAGGTCAAGTATAAACGCCTCATCGCTTGCTTGACCTGTGCCAAGCAAGCGTTTATTTTTTGTGCAAAAAATAAAATAAAATAAAATAAAATGCATTAATGCTGCAGGTAATCAAAACACATTGTATCCACTATTCTTAAATTACTTGGTTGCTCTGGTCATCAACAAATATTATTTGTTCTGGTCTTATATATTAGTTATAGTTATATATTTTTATAGAGAAAGACAGGAAAACAACTCTAGTAAAGGCTACGTTACATGTGATTTCTGCTGAATGGTCTGAAAACAGTGAATGACATTTACAAGGTGTGTGAAAGGACCTGTGCACAATCTGAAACTTTTTCTACTTTAACAAAAAAAATATGTTTAAAAGTAGAGAAAGGTTTCAGATTTGCTAGTAAAATACATCAATTGTGAGATCACTGTATGTTACTGTAAAAGTTATTTTATACTCTTTGCTCAAAATATGCCTCATAGTTTAATAACTATCAAAATGATAAACCTACACGATACTATACAAATGTAAAATGTACACAACATTTACAAGTGCACAGTTTGGACATTTCACCACCCACACCGCCACACTCTAAGGATATGATCACTCACTTAACCTTGTTCATTGTAACACGCTCACAAGCCACGGTTGTAAACAAGTTGAGTGGGGAGTCTGGAGGCTGACCTGTGCTCTCTGTGGCATCCAGACTGCCTGCTAGCTGCTCCAGGAGGCGGGCCCTGGCAGCATTTCTGCGATGTTTCTTCCCCTCGTAGTGCTGCTGGGCCATCAGAGGGTTGTTGAACCAGGCTCCGCACAAGCAGCAGTACTTCCCAGCCTCTCTGCCACCGTTTCCACTGAGCTCTGGCGTCGGCCAGGGTAAGGCAGGGGAAGCGTTGGTGTCTGTGGGCAGCGGGGTGGAAGGTGAGGAATCTGAAGGAGAAAGTAGAAAAAAAAAAAAAAGGCAAAAATTAGAGCAGAGGAGGCAGTTCTACAGGATTAATAAGAAAAGAAGGGGGAGTAAAGGTGGATATTAAAGTTCATTCAAATGCAAATTGAGCCCTATTGCAAAAATGACATGAATTGAAAAGATTTTTATTAAATTATTATACTTGTAAAATATTTAATGCATTCATATTCACTGATGAAACAAGATGACATTATTAATGCATGGTCCTGTGCACACTCATTTACATTTACACTTTCTAACGGTAGTTTGTACCCATCAAATTAGACTTTGTTGGCCAGATCTGTGCCAAGTGTCACGTTAGAGTGCCGAAGTAATCGGCACTCTGGGGTCCAATCTTCAAGAGCTGCCTTTCTGCTCACATTTACCATCCTACTAATCCTTTCCATTTCATCTTTTTTTCAACATCCCCTTGTCTTGTCTGTCCTCTGAGGGAATAAAAAAGGGGAAAAGGCAGACTTCCAGGTGACCTGCTACTCATGACACGACACTGGTTACCATGGTGATTGTCCATTAATAGCCAACAGGCACTGATATGGCCACAGAACGTAGTAGTGGCTCTCACAGGAAAGATGGCATATCTGCGTGTGTGTGTGTGGGTGTTTGTGCGGCGGACTGAATGTGCAATCCCTTGAGAGAAAGTGTGTGTTTGTGTGCGAGAACGACGATCCAGCACAGCCTGCTTGCATGTGTTAAGGTACAATACATGTACGAAAGACATCAACCCGGGAGGGGAGCTAGGTCCACAGCCAGACGGAGAGAGAAAGCTTATGATGCCAGATGGTATCTCCAAATGTGCCAATTCACTATCCTGAATGAGTCAAAGATGTTAGAGTCAGACTGATTGTGACGGTAAACCTGCACTACCGCACGTTGGTACATTTTATATCACAAACAAAAGCCCACGCATGCATCGTTTTGAACCAGGATGAGTCACTTATTTAACTGCAACCACTAACACATGAAGAGCATGCATGAATTTCTGACCACTGACCCCTGAGGTCCACTACTGAGAGGGTCTGTTCTACGCGGTCCTGTGTTGACTGAACTCTACCCCTGCAATCTGATTGGCTACTGATACCTTGATGTGTCTTCAGTCTCTGTTCACATAGTTACCGTATCTATGGCTGTGCCTCTGCTCATCGAACCCGCCACACCCACTCACATTCACTTGGCTCGTCTCTGCCATGCCACCCCATCTTCTCAGTTACTGAAACACAAACCTGTAACTATGTGGCTGTCATGCGTTTTTAAATTTTTCTCTGATCCCGTGAAAGACGAGGGGGTCATCAAAGCTCTGGATGATGTTTGTCTGTTTATGTGTGGCCATGCATGAGTGAAGTTCCTCAGCTCTGACAGCTTTGTGGAACAAGTACTGAGCAGAAACGAAGAGAGAGAGAGATCATCCAATGTAATTTCTCGTTCCCTGCCTTTGTTTTCCCACCATTTCCCCTTTTGACTGTGATCTCTGTACATTGGAGCAGAAGTAAGTGTTTTTCATGGAGTGGGGCACAGAGAGAGAGAGAGAGGGAGAGAGTGTGTGCAGGAAGTGCTCAATTGATGTGCACAGAGGAACAGACACAGGTATCTCTTCTCTACCTCTCTAGGGTTTCTACAGCATCTATTGACTTTTCTTTTTCTTACTTCAGTGAATGTGGGAGTCCAGGTTTCTAAGTAAATGCATCAGTCATTCTGCTTTTGTGTGTTTCTGATGATCATGTAAGTGTATTCGTGTTGTGATGCCCATGTACGGCCTGGCCTGTCAACTTGGCTGTGCATCTTTTGCGCTGTACTCATCTCAGTGAGCTCACAAAGGCTAGCTTTGACTTTAATCTCTCCTGAAATCCTCTCCTTCTCTCCCAGGTCACTCTTCCTCTGTTCTTGTGCTACTTCCCCTGTATCTTTTCCTCCAGGTCCCACTGTCATAAAAAGACAGAAATTCCACAGCAGCAGCAGCACAGAAGTGACAGTTTTCCAAAGTAGGCCAAAGTTTAGCAGGAGTCACTTTGGGGGTTGATTATAATGTTCCATTTTGGAGCACTGGTGTGTTTACAGCTCTGTGAATTTTCCCTTTCAGTCCAATTTGTTTCACATTATGTAAAACTTCCTTGGAGATAACTCACCAGAACATAAATTTAAGAAAAAGATACACAAACACCCATGAACAAAGACTAGGAAATAACTATCAGATCATTTGACTTGTCAGAGATTTTGTATTGCTACTTTTATGGCCTTTTCAGTTTAGGCTTTTTTTTTCTCTTGATTCTCTAAATTGTAGACATACTAGAAATGATAGTCCTCTGCCATTTCTAGTTTTAGAAATTACAGGGGGAGGAAGTGAATGAAGAAACTCTGTCTGTGTTGACCATGTTGCCAAATATATTGAATTAACATTAACAGCCATCTTGTTCAAATTGGCACTTCTCTCTTCGCAGTGGAGGATGGTTGTTTTTAAGTTTCTTAGCGTCGAACTGGCGAATTACATAGGTAATGGGCAAGTGCTAGCAATTGGGTAAAAATTAAAACCTCAACAAAGTTCAAGTCTCCAGGAATCAATCGTTTCTCAACAGCCAAGAGCCCAAACTCTTTGCATGGAGCAAAGTGAAGTGCAAGGCACTGTCTTTTTACCAGACTAGTACTTATCACCACTTAAGCTTCTTTAAAATTTTAGAGTACATTAAAGAAGTGTCACCAAATATATTAGTAGCATAGAGAGATTGAATGCCTGAAATTTAAATAATTACTTAATACTCTATTATTTGCAGTCTTGGTACTTTGCAATATTCATGTGTTGCTCAGTGATATTGCAATAATGATATATTTTGCAGCACCATTGTAAAGTAAGAAACTTTGAGGGAAAACAATAGCTAGTTTGTGTGGAAAAGTGTTCCAGCATTTACTTTCAAAGGATAGAGTTTGTTGACTGCTAAGAGTGTGAATCTGTGTGTGGGTGCAATTCAAGCTGCTAAACACAAATTTGTCTCTTTGGGAACCATCTTCCCCCGTCATTTTAACCTAATGATATAAATTGAAGGTCTGTGCCCTAAACATCAAAAAATACTATGTCAAAATATTTCTGTACTTCTTTTGTTTTGTCAAAGTGTTAAAATAGAATATTTCTGCAATTTGCACCTTAATGCATTTGGACTCTTCTAACTCAGCTTTTTGTCAATCACATGGGAAAGTCTATGTGAAATGACAGTATATGTTTTTTTTTTAAATTAAGGCTTCTGACTGTGTTAGCTGACAACTTGAAACAGAATAATCCACAATAATCCACAATAATTCTCTGGATTTGGAGAAGGCGTTCGACCGTGTCCCTCGGAGTGCCCTGTGGGGGGTTCTCCGGGAGTATGGGGTACCGGGCCCTTTGATACGGGCTGTCAGGTCCCTGTATGACCGGTGTCAGAGTCTGGTCCGCATTGCCGGCAATAAGTCGGGCTCGTTCCCAGTGAGGGTTGGACTCCGCCAGGGCTGCCCTTTGTCACCGATTCTGTTCATTACTTTTATGGACAGAATTTCTAGGCGCAGCCAGGGTGTTGAGGGGATCCGTTTTGGTGGCCTTAGGATTGCATCTCTGCTTTTTGCGGATGATGTGGTCCTATTGGCTTCATCGGGACGTGATCTTCAGCTCTCACTGGAGCGGTTCGCAGCCGAGTGTGAAGCGGCCGGATGAGGATCAGTGCCTCCAAGTCTGAGACCATGGTCCTGAGCCGGAAAAGGGTAGAGTGCCTTCTCCGGGTCGAGGGAGATGTCCTGCCCCAAGTGGAGGAGTTCAAGTATCTCGGGATCTTGTTCACGAATGAGGGAAGAAGGGAGCGTGAGATCGACAGGCGGATTGGTGCAGCGTCCGCCGTGAAGCGGACGCTGTACCGGTCCGTCGTGGTGAAGAGAGAGCTGAGTCAAAAGGCGAAGCTCTCGATTTACCGGTCGATCTACGTTCCTACCCTCATCTATGGTCATGAGCTTTGGGTAATGACCGAAAGAACGAGATTGCGGATACAAGCGGCTGAAATGGGTTTTCTCCGTAGGGTGGCTGGGCTCTCCCTTAGAGATAGGGTGAGAAGCTCGGTCATCCGGGAGGGACTCAGAGTAGAGCCGCTGCTCCTCCACATCGAGAGGAGCCAGTTGAGGTGGCTCGGGCATCTGGTCAGGATGCCTCCTGGACGCCTCCCTGGTGAGGTGTTTAGGGCACGTCCCACCGGGAGGAGGCCCCGGGGAAGACCCAGGACACGCTGGAGGGACTATGTCTCTCGGCTGGCTTGGGAACGCCTCGGGATTCCCCTGGAGGAGCTGGAGGAAGTGGCTGGGGAGAGGGAAGCCTGGGCCTCCCTTCTTAAGCTGCTACCCCCGCGACCTGACCCCGGATAAGCGGCAGAAGATGGATGGATGGATGGATGAAACAGAATAAAACTTTTTTTCCAAGTGGAACACCCACCTTGAAGTGCCCTAAAAGTGACAGCAAATAAAAATGAGCTTTCAATGGGCAGATGTTTTTGATGCTAAACTACTTTGTGGTGGAATAGAGCTTATTTCAGAATTTTTAAGGTGGTGAACCATGAACATAAACTGTAAATTGAACTCTTTTTAAAGGTGAAGTTGCACAAAACTGCTTACTCCAGTCTGTTTTACTCTTTTTTTTAGCAAACAGTCCCACAAATGCTCCAGAGATGCTTGGTTTTCCTGCTTCAGCAGTGCTTGCAGTTTGTTTGGAGTGATTAAATTTTTTGGCTTATTCTTGTCCTTGTGCCTTGAGCTTTCAAAATTTTGCCTTTGGGCTCTCCTCTGCTATTGTGTCCTGTTTCTCTCTTTATTTTCAGGTGGAATGTTTTGGCTGAGAGGAGCCTACAATGTAATATAGCCATTCATATACTTACACACTTAAAAAATGGGGTATATAGTTAAAAATTATGTTATTTATTGAAAAAATGTCATATATTGAGTCCATTTCGAGTTTTACACCATGGGAAGGATACAGATCTGAGTTTTGGCCTTCAGCTTTCCGTTTCTTAATTCATATCCAGTCCTTAGATATGAATTGAGAATTATGTGTTACAAACATGTTTTGGTTCAATGCCGTGTTAAAGGCTCCAGTTCTTCTTCAGCTTTAAGTTTCTTTTGTACAGGTGGTGTAAAATACAGGGGGTCTCCCAGTTTCATCATGCACTGTCTGATGCTTGGTGGAACTCACTGTAGCTATCGTAGCATCCAAGTCCTGCTGGAGGAAAGCATACCTGTAAAATGACACACCCACCTCGATGCTTTCACAGTGGGTATGAAAGCAACTCTCTGGGTTTGTTTTTGAAGAGGGAATAATGTTATGACAAAATTTAAAGCTAGAAAAAGTCTATTTTCTATAATACCTCCCCTTTAAATATAAGTTTTCTAGTTTGTTTCTGATAAATAATTGCCTTTTGTCAATATATTTTAGAATTTATTTTGTGTTTTATTAATTAATAATGAATTTTTCAGTAGTTCTAAAATGAACTTGTCTACATTATTACTAAAGTGATTTGCACAGACAACAACAAAGGTAAAATGTACCTGTGTTTGTAGGGCTGGTTATGGCTGTATGTAGGTTTGGTGGTTCCCCAAGCACTAGGCGCACTCTCTTGGCGTGGGTTTTCCCTTGGTAGTGGGACTGGGCCACGATGGCGGAGGTGAAGAACATGTTGCACAAGGTACAGCACTTGTTTCTGTCTACTTCTGTTTCTGCACAGTCCTAGAAGAACAGAAGTGGGAAAGATGGTTAAAGGAAGCTAAATGGCCGGGAAGGAAAACGGTAAATCTGGTGAAACACAAAAGAAAATAGTGCAGGTGAAAGAATAGCAGATAATACAATAGGGAACAAAGAGAAATAACCCTTTCTCTGAACTCAGTAGGCTTTCTCTCTCACACAATCACACACAGCCAACACACACAAAGGCAAAAGGCATGACAATCAAATATGCATCTGTCTCTCAGGGCTGAGATTGTGGTCTGGCTGCTGCTGCTGGTTCATTACTAATGATGAGCCAGTGTTACTCCCCGTGGGAGACGGCGCAAGCTAAAAGACCAACTGTCTGACTGACAGAAATGTGCAAACACACACAAGTTCACATCTTCACCAGAAAAAGATAGACAGACAAAAATATAGCTTTGCTGTCACCCAAACAAAGCAAAACTGAAAATGTTACCTTGAAAGAAAAATCTATAAATTAACAAGCAAATGAGAAATATATATATATAAAAAAAAAAGATTCAATATTTGAATCATATATATAAAAATGTGGTTATATGGGAGTGGTTGGTTGTCATTTTATCCCAACAGCAATAACATGTCACAGGTTCAAGTCCCGGCCGGGTGGAAGCGGATCTGTCTCAGGATCCACTTCCACTCTCAAATAAAAGGTACTAGAGCAAAAAAATAAATAAAAATAGGGTGATCAAAAATATTTAGTCATGACAAGAAGCAAAAACAAAAGAAATCCGTGGAGGACATGTTTGTAAACAAAACAACACATGTTTAAGTCGGCTTCGAATAAATAATTTCTTATCTAGTGTAGAGAATATTTTATTTAGACTGCTGCTCAAAGTTTACCCAACTGCTGTGCTCCCTAAATATGTGCATATCATAACATTTTTGAAACACATTTGAAAGATTTTGTGTACAATTCCCCAGTAAAAAATGAAACAAGCTGCATGGCTCCTTTTACAGTCGAAGAATTTTAGATGAATCTGTTTTGAGTGTCACCTGTCAAAGTAAAAAAAAAAAAACTGAACAAAAAGATTTTCACAAGAAATTGCTGCTACAATAAGTGAATATAGTAACAGTGTAGTCCCTTGAACATCATATTTGAATGAGTGGGTGAAAGCTGTGTGTCTCTGAGGATGTGTGTGTGTCTCTCTCATGTCATCCCTGGTTAACGTCACGGATGGTGATGTGAGAGATAAGGACACCTTTACCTTCCAGGCTTTCTCTCTTTCTCTTTCTCTCTCCTTCCCCTTTACTCTCTTCTCTTTCTTTTGTTTTTTTTTTTGTTTTTTTTTTTCTTTTTTGTCTTGCTTGCCTTCCCTTTCCCTTTGCTCTTAGCATTTCCTCCCCTGCATCCTCTCTCCCCCTCTGGGTCCCAGTCTTAGTGACTCTGTGTGTTGTGGGATGAAATATTTATCTGTATTGGCAGGCCCTCGCCACCCCCTCCTCTCCCTGCCCTTTCCCGCCTCGCCTCTTCGCCTCCTCCATGCCCGTGCCTGCTGTGAACGACGTGTAAATGCGTGCCATCAACTGTCCTACGCCTCTCCCCTGCATCAATAATACTCTGCTTTATATTCCCTTTTCTGTGACTTAAATGGCATATATAATAATTTGTGCAACTTCTCCCTATAATATATCTTTTATGGATGATGGGTCATAAAACAAATGTAGATCGTAACGTTCATTTACATAGAAATATGTAAAAACAAGTGTCAAAGACAAAACAGAGCACAAAACAAGCTGAGAATGTAGCCAAAAGTTTGTTTCAAACAAGAGTAATAAAACCCAAATCTCCAGCTCAAAAGTGAGGATTTATTTGGATAATCCTCCATGAGGATGGGGAAGTTTGTGAACAGTATTTTGGAGGTCTAGCAAACTAGCACCCTATTATGTGCGCATGGGTGCGTGCGTGTGTGTGTGTGTGTGTGTGCGTGTGTGTGTGTGTGCATATGTAGAATTTTTAATTCCAATTTTGCTATCTTTTAAAAAAGGTCAAACCAAGGATTTGTTTGCAAATTAGCCTGTGGTGAGAAAATCTTCACACAAAACAATGGTTGCTTTGTTTCTAACATGCAACATTTCTTCCTGCTCTGTTGCTGATTAAATAAACTTGAATTGAGTTCAATACCAAGAAAATGAAATATGCTTTGTGGTGAGTCCAGTCTGCTTGCAAGAAAAATAAAAAAATTAATGTCCCTAGACTTAAGTACTGTCATTTCATCCAACAATTATATCGCCAATGTAGCATACATTATGTTAAAAGCTATGCATATTTTACTCATGAGGATCTAACGGTACTACACTAATGAAACTGACAGAGTGTTAGTTTAAGGGCACTGTATTTTATGCATGTAATAGTCTACCAGTCCATCTGCATTTAGTCTCCATAACAACATGCCATTTGGCTCTCGAATGTGACAAAAACCTAATGCAACAGATGTAGGAGTTGAAACCAAGCTGAAATACTGAGATGGCATCTGTAGCTAAATATTGTCCTTTCTGTTTGGTTTGTTTCAAACATTTAATAATAATGAGATAGTTACCAAGGTTAAACATATGTGAAATGTTAGGCTTTTAGCTTTGGTCAAATCATTGGTCAGGCTGGTGACTCCCTGCTTCGGCTATCAGATTTACACATCGTATGAACTAATAATACCAAGACTGCAGTTGGAGTAAAACTGTCACCCACGGAGTGACCGTAGACCAAACACTGTGTTTGACTGTTAACTTTCACAATGCTGAGCCACATTTCCAACATTGCTGATGTCGGAGGCAAAAGTGCTCAGTCCATCCTTGCTCTAAGCAAGTGGACAAAAACAATCAGTTGACATATTCACTGACTGATTTATCGATGTTATATATAAATGACAGATAAAACCCAATAGCAGAAAAGTATCTGCACTTTTTTGATGTTATGATGCTTTAAAAAGTCAAAATTTCCATAGTTACATGGTATTCAATTCTGTGCCATTTCAGAGACGCTGTAGTTCTCTGGAGGGGAAATGCTTTCTATCCTGTCTTGTTTTTAAACAGAGTTTTTCCTCTCATATCCCCCATTCCTTCATCTCTCCTCCCCCAAAGTCTCTCATGTGTACTTTATGCAACATTTCCTTCTCTTTTTATCCTTCCGTTCCTTCCTTCCACCTAAACCCTCGCTTACATTGTTTACTTCAAACCTCTCTGAACCAAAATCTTAGCTGAGGGAAATCAACTGGAGCAGCCCGTCCTCCTGTAGCATTTTTTTTTTCTTATTTTTTTTTATTGGTTAGGGACAAAGATCTGAAGATGACACCATGCAGAAACTTGCAGGGGTCTCACCTGTCAAGACTCAGAGAAGAGTAAAAGATTCAGTGAGACAAATGGGAGCCAAACCACAGTGAAGCATCTGATTGAAAAGACGAAATACGTCACACCAGGGATTTAGTGAAAGCAGGGGAAAAGTTTTTAAACAATTTCATGCATGTGTGGGTGACTGACAGATGAATAATTGCCATCTCATTATGGCTGCCACTCTGCACAACCCCTTTAAACAATAAACAACATGCCTGACTCACTGTTTCCCTCTATCCTCTGCCTTTGCTGAAAGTCATCAACCTTTCCGAATTTCCCTGTTATTTTAGTGTTGTTACCTGTCACACTTCAAACATCTATCGCAACTGATTTGGATGCAATCTAATTGTTGTGTGTGCTTGTATCAACATGCATGTATGCCTTCTTATCAGCTGTCTGACAGTGACGCTTGTATTGCTGCGTATATATTTATTTTTTTTGTTAGGGTGACTTCTTCCAACTCATGCAACTAACAATAGACTCCTAATTAGCAGTGTTTATCTTCTTCTCCTTCTGTTTTGTTTTTCTCAGCTCCTTCTTGATTCTCCCACCGTTCGGCGCCGGGTTGCTTTGGGAAGTCTTGCTAAATTTACATGTGAAGCAGTGCAGAGTTTGAGGAAGCGCTAAGAGCAAATTGAAAGGGATAACAGCACAAGCATCATAACACAAGAAGAATAAAAGCTGAAGGGATAATGTGATATTTTTCACCCCCTGCAAAGGTAGAAAACTGCACAGATAAAATGGGAGGTTCAACAAACCATCTCTTATATTTGTGAGCACCTTTCCAACCTACTTTTTCTCCATCTTCTCTGTGACAAACACTTTCACTTACACACAAACACAGAAAACCTCAAGGCATGGCATTTTACTCTGGCAGTTCATTGACTCTGAGGAAAACCTTTTCTGCTGCTCCCACCGGACAGCGGCGTGTCAATCAGAGCAAAAACAGAGATAGAGAGAAAAAAAACACACTTAGATGCAGCGGTGAGAAAATGTGTGTGAAAGTTCCCATGGGAGGGGAAAGATAAAATAGATGAAAGGAGAAAAGATTTTTTTTTTTTTTTTACCCAGACTGACTGAGTATTTCATCTCTGCTCATCTAATATCAGCTTCCCAGCACTGTCTGATACAATGAAGCACAAAGCACTAGCTGCAACACTCACACTGCATTACAGTATGGCAGATGATTGGTGGGTGCTTGTCTGATGACCTGTTTATATGCATTCACTGTCCCATATGAGGTGCAGGCCAGGATGGGCTGAGTCATGTCTTATTCACCTTGGGAGACAGATGGAGACGCAGGTGTCTATATTTCTGCACTGGGTGTCAGTGTAAGTGTAGAGCCCAAATTTTTTGACAAATTATTTTATAAGTGTAATCTGGACAATTTTACTTCTGTTAGAAACTATGTTAGAGTTTAGTAGATCCAAAGGTAAGTATTAAACATGTCAACAGTGCTGAATCCAAGTGGAACTCAATTCCAGCTTAAAGCCATCTTGAGTTCCCAATTTCATTTAGTCAAAACCTTTCTTGAACTTTTTCAAAAATGCTCTCTTTATATGCCTAGAATATGGATAATACTGGATAATACTCATCTTTGCGGCAGTTTTCAGTCTTCTGTTTATAAACTGACTTTTAGGCTCCCTCAATACCACGGTTCCTGCATGCGTTTGAAAGTTAGATAAAAAGCAGGAGTTGTCACTTTTTCCCATAAGAAAAACAACGTCAAAGCCAGAAAAGAGACTCTCTAATGTTGAATTTGGCCTTTTTCTTCATGAGTCGGAATGGCTTATTTAATAGGGTGTTGGATAATTCCGAGAATAATGAAAGATAGTCATAGGTATGTGAACTAAAACCCACTTTAAAGGCCTTTTCTGTATGTCACTTTAAAAGGACCTTGTATATCTTAAGGTTCGGTAAAAAGCAAATTCTGTGCAGCTGGTAACTCTGGAAAACACGAGAAGACTATGTGCTTGTCAGCTGATAAGCATAAGTGTTTTCGTCTGAGTGCCTGTAAATAGATGTTTTAGTTCCTTTGAAGTCTTATTATTTTGCTCGTGCAGAAATTCTGAACACTTCAAAATAATCTAGCATGAGTCATAGTTTTAAATATTAATTGTGTCAAATTTAGTGTCTAAACCTGTCTTATAGTTATTAGCATGAGTACATGATGGTTTTCATTTGTGTATTTCTTTTTTAGATCTGGCAACCTAGAGGGATGGAAAGTGGGTTCAAACCAGCAACACTGAGCCACTTCAGAAAAAAACTCAATGTAAGAAAAAAACTTACAGCTGAAGTTTTAAAACTTCCGTCTGTCTGATGTCTGAAGCAAAAGAAAAAAAAAGTCCACTTTCTGCTAAGTGCCTAACTTTACACTAAATCCAGTTGATTGAGACAACTTTTTCTTCTGGAAGCACAAACTATGACAGAACTAAAATTTCTATCAACAATATTCTCCCAATCAGATCACATGAAAGCCTAATCATCTTTTCTAGGTTTTGTTGCCCTAAATTCTAACAGATTGATGGAAATTTCTGCCTATATAACTCAGACATGCACTTAGTGTCACTTAGTCAATTTCTCTAAGTGTTTTCCATTCGTATCAGCAACCTGAGTTGTAGTGATCCGGTTAAGGGACCTTCAGACATCCACAAGCCTTTGCCAGAAGAGACAGTGCACCTGATAGGTATAGATCAGCCCTTGGCAGACTGAACCGCTGTTAAACCAGAGACCTCATTATCTTTCAAGCTAATAGAGATGAAGGTGGGGAAATGCATAAAAGGCTTAACCTGGTTTCAGGGGATGTTGCACAGATCTCAACAAGTGAGGCTGCTTTTCCTCCTCTATTATGATTACTTCTGTGCTTTGACTTTAATTGATTAAGAGTGGTTGAAAAATTTTAAGTTTTCTTTAACAATTTTTGCTCTTAGTTAATTAAAACCTCTGAGACACTGGAAAACTTTAATTTTTTAAAAATTTACTTTTAAATTAGTTTTGTCATTTTTTGATTTCATTTTTCATTCTTAATGGATCTCATTTTTACCTTTCCACTTAATTGTTCTATTAATACAGTACTTGTAGTGACTCAATATGTGTGACAGTGCGAGTAAACAAAGTCCAAATCAGCATGTTGGACCTTCAAATATTTAAATATGTATTGATCCATAAAGACCTGACATGTGCATCTCAGATTTCTCAGATATATTTTCATTGTGGTTAAAATGGGATTATCAGTAAATATAATATTTAATGTGATAATGAATGTTTGGATGCACACGGAGGAAATAAATTATGTAAAACAATCACAGTCTACACAACTATAAACAGTGGGAGAAAAACAAAGACATCAGAGAATCTCATCTTATCGGGCAAGGGGGATACATTAAAAACTAGGCCAATATATCACAAGGGAATGTTTTTATCTCAACAAAGGCAATTGGTTTATAGCAGTAACTCCGCAGTACACTACTCTCTTTCTATTCCGGAGCAAAATCTGTCCTAATAATTTTGCTAATAAAAATAAAGACAATTCTATCTGGTATCTCCAACAATGGGAATATTAACAATTGTTTCAGCTCATTTAGTGAAAGTGTTACATTTTCTGACAAGAAAAATAAAAAGTCAGCAATCTCTCCACGTTGACTAGGTTTTTATTATTATTATTATTATTATCATTATTATTTCTTAAAAGTTGTTTCTCTAAAGCAGACACTGGAAATATTATTTTTGTTTATTTAACTTCATGACACATGGGTCACTCCAAATAACTGGCACACATTGTGGAGTTGTACATTTTCTTGTAGGACTCTCAATACATAATAATAACTGCACATTTAAACAAGCACCAAAATACCTTCTATGCCTCATGTTTGATGTGCAACAATTTGCTACAAATGCAAATGCAACCTCAGCAATTGCCATAGTTGCAAAAGATGCAAATCATGCCATTTCCAGGGCAAATTCACATAGGAGGACTGGAATAATAGAATGACCTCTTTAGGAAAGGGCTGCAATTGTCAGATATAGGACTTGTCAGATTTTCTACTAAATCTTACAAAACATGCTCAGGAATATTTATAAGGAAGAGCAAACACTTTCCTACAGCAGTTATGGTCTACAACTGTAGATGGTCAGTGCAGTTTTTTGTTAAATTAAAAAGGGAATTCCTTCTATCAACTCCTTCTACTTTGATTTGAAAATATATATTCATATTAGATTAGTAAAACAGAAAAAGACAAATAAATATACACTAATATTAAGTATGAGCTTACTGGGTTATCTGGCCTCAGTCTTTTGGAAGGTGGTCCTCCATCTTCAGGGTGAAGCATGTAGAACAGACGCACCTTGTTAGCGTGTTTCTTACTCTGCAGGAAAGACAGAAAGTAAAAAATCTGAAGACAATCCACAACCACCACTCCATCTCGCCATGTCTCTCCATGCTTTTAGTTTAGAGGGTGTCTGCCAACAAAGGTTTAGAGTTGGAAAGCATTAATTGTCAAACTTTTGTATAGTCGCATGCCACAACCACAAATTTTTATATATTTAGTTGGACTTTTTGTGACATAGACCAAGACAAAGTAGCACATAACTAAATCTGAAGAAAAAGCATGCTGAAAACGGTGGTATGCTTATAAAGCAGGGATAGGTTATATAATGAATGTTTGGATGCACACTTTACAGTAACACTGTTCTATCCATCATCTGAAAATGAAAAGAATATGGCACAATTGCAAAGCCAGAGAGACTCAAACATTCATCTAAAATGTTAGTTTGGGATAGGAGGGAACTAATCTGAGAAGCATCCAAGAGGTCTATAGGAAAGCTGGGGAAGCTGGAGAGACCCATAGCTCATGAATCTGTTGGGAACATCAAACTGGTCTGGTCAGATGAGACTAAAATTAAACATTTTGCATGACAGGCAAGAGGCTATGGGGAAAAATAATGCACATCTTCCTGAAAAGAGCACAGTGACAAATAGTGAGAGCATCATGCTACAGGGATGCATTTTTCAACAGAGACATGCAATCCTGAAGGAAAATTAGTTAGAGGCAGCAAAACACTTGATAATTAGGAGATTCACCAGTTTTATCTCAGGAAGTTTAGAAATACAGCCAGAACTCTGTGTCCAAAGGCAGTCTTCTAAGACAGGTATCCTGCATGTTCTAGTTCTCTCAATCTCTCTTCTTCATACAGCAGTCCACTTACATACTGATTAAACCCCGCCTTTTCAATTTAAATCGGCCAATCAAACTCCAGCTCTTACCACCGCTCTTTCTATAAAAGAGCTGAGTTGAAGGCAGGCCTCCTCTTTAGCAGGTTTCCAAGATGGCTGCCACAGAAGACACACCCACAAGACAACAAACATTTCAACCACACATACAAAAGGTTAATTTACACACTGTAAAACTAAAATGAAAGAAAAGCCCATTGCTTCTTCATAGTCATGTAAAGCTTTTACATAATGCTGAGGTATAATGCCGATTCAACAAGCTGAATTTGCAGAGAAATGTGGTTTTATAAAGTATCAACTGAGAAGACCTCAGTACAAATGTAAGTGGGCCACTTTGCAGCATTTTACTTTTGTTCAATATGGTTTAATCGTGTAAACTATGTATTGATTTGATAGTATACGTAACTAGTTGATGAATTGATGTGCTATTTTGATGCCAGTTAGCCGTTTTGCACTATTTTATATATTTAAAGACTGATTAACTAATAGCCTTTTATTATAATACTAATAGAAGGTCTTCTGAAAAGTAGACCACATTAAAACAAAGTGAGCATGTTTGGGTGCAAGTAACTACTATGCTCATGTAATCTATAAAATCCTAGCAAAAATATGTTAAAGTCTGTGGTTGTAATGAGATGAAATGCAAAGAAGCTCAAGAGGAATGGTGTTTTTGTAGCACATTGTGACAAATTGCATGGGTTGCTCACAGCTTCCTGAAGAGATAATTACGATATTAAGAAGGAGATTAGGGAGTCGGACATTTCTTCACCTGCAAATTCACACTTTCCATTGCTGAGAGAAGTGAGAAAAGAGTTTAGGGCCAACATGTGATAATTATGGCAAAAACAACAATGTCATAGTTACCTATAAATATGAAACCCAACAAAAAGGAAAAAATAAAAATTCAACAAATGTATTAGATATGTTAATGTGACATCCACTGAACTAGTTTTGAGTGCAAAATATCTTTTTATTTGTTCCCTACCTATTTAGAGCGTTCTCCTAATGCAATCGCTTCCTGTGTCATATGGGTTTAAAATATAAAGACTATAAGCAATAATGAATGCAGAAATGTTTATATGAAAAGACAGTGAGCTGTCCTTGTAGCTGCTAGCTGTCACTTTAATAACGAGCAATGGAAATAGCTGGACAAACTGCAGGGCAGAGACGTGTAAATGTGAAAGTGATCAGACATCTCAGGCAAAGTCAGGCCTTCATTTCCAATCTCTATATAAAACCTTGGATTGTCTCTAATCTCTATGGACTGCTGCTGTTTCAGAGCTACAAAGAGAAACAGGATAAAAAGCTGAGATACAAATAAAGATTTCAAGCATCTAAATCAAACATGGATAGCAGTTGGAAGCTGATGGGACATGTTCTACAGAGGCTAATGTTCTAGTGAAGCAAGACGATTATCACGGCTGAAAAGCATACAAAGAAGGCAATTGGGAAACTGATAAGACTTGCACTTGCACTTGTAGCCCATCAGCTTATATTGGATCTTTCCCCCCCCAGCAGAAGAATTCCTCCTCAGCCTCACTTGTCTCATGGCTGTTAATGCGTTTTGTAAGGGGGTATATGCACGTTTTCGAGTGTCTTGAGAGTGTACTGTGTGTTTATAGGTATATAAATGGCTGTGTTTGTGATGGCTCAGGGAGCTGGACTGTAAAAGCTGGACCTTGAGTTGGTAGGCTACCCTGCAATGACCCTCAGTGCTCACACTGCTCTAATGGACTATGCATGTTTCTTTTCTCTCCTTTTCCTGTGTTGTTGTGTCAAATCAAGTGGATGGAGACAGAGGAGAGGAAAAAAGGAAAAAAAAGGCATTTTGTTATGGTGAGTTTTGTATACATCTAGCATACAGCACATATAAAGATCAGTCATCAGAAACATGTCTTCATATGTGTTTCAGGTGATCAAAAACACATATGTGAAGACATAGTATTGCAATTTTGACACTTTGCAAGTTTCAATGTTTTTCTCTTTCATTTCGAAAAGTTCTTTCAGTTACAAGACCCCCATTTACTTAGGCCTAATTTTTGTTTGTACATCAAGGAAACATACTTTTTTTTTATCGTTATTTGAAACTCTGAAACGAGTTGAATAAAATCTGCCTGAGTCAAGCCTTTAAAGTTACAAGCAAAGAATTTTGTTAGTTTTTGCTGTTTCTCTCTCAAATAATAACAGTATGTTTGCCTATTTGGCACATAAAACAGAAAACAGATACAGAAACAAAATGTAAATTTACATGTGCACAATGTTTGTGTCGTGCAGCACTCCAACCAATTAAAATGCAAGCAATTGTTAGATTTTATTTATTTTTTTGTAGCAGAACACAGGTAATGTGTACTCAACAGGAAATAAGGGAAACTTGCTCCACTACACATAGAAGTAGGAGTAAACTTGTGAAATTAAACATGTAATTACGCTGCATTGTTTAACCCCTCAATGGACAGCACTTTATAGGCTAAATCCTCTGCTCCAGAAGCCTGACTCAAACGTGCCTCCTTACTCACTGTAGCTTTAAAAACCTTAAATAAATTGATTTTGCTTCTGGCATAAGTTTGGTGAAGCTAAACTTTTTCCAATATATTTTCACGACCCTTCCCCTCCTGAGCCACCCTGAGAAGAGCTATGGACTCACACTCAACACTGATCTAAGCAATTTTATTATTTACTTAGGTTACTGGTCTGACATTAAGATAGATTTAATCATTCTAAGATTCTAAATGTTACACAAAAAAAAAAGCAGAAAAAAAAAATCTGTGACGGGGTGAATAATGCTTTCACAATACTGCAATGTACCAAAATCACCTGCCTTCAAGTGATTTCTTGCCTTGTCTTTTTGATCCACTGACCTCTGCAGAGATCTTTTGTAAAGGCTGACTCCGACAACATGGTGTGACTCATCTTGTCGTCTATATCTGAAGGCTGCTTTTATTTTGTCAGGCTTGAAAAATCAAGGTCAGAAATAGATTGTCATTGAATGAGAATAAAGCATATACACCTGTGAGCAGACAGATGCACACAGACGCAAGCACACGCACACACACACAGTCATTGTCCTTGCTTAAGTCTCTCAAAAAAGCCCCTCGTTCTCATTAGTCCGCTTGTTAATTCTAATCCTGCCAAATATAATCAACATTTACCTCAGTGCTTCGCACAGAATCAAGAACATCCCGATAAACAAACAGTCGCACTCGCATATAGATTTAGATTACCTCATTTAAAGACTGATTATTTAATGGCCTTTCATTATAATACTAATAGAAGGTCTACTGAAAAGTAGATCACATTAAAACAAAGTGAGCATGTTTGGATGCAAGTAACTACTATGCTCATGTAATCCGATGTATAATGGATGAGCACAGTGATGAATGGCACAAGCACAAATTGGTACAAATAAAGCAGATGCATTGCAGGAATCAGAAATAAAAAAAGTAGTAGTAATCATATAAACAGTTTTTTGCTTTAGACCATCCTACTTTTAAATCCTCTGAATAATAACTCTGAAACTGAAGACACAAGCTCACCTCATAGTGAGCGGTGCGCTGGGACTCGGAGATGAGCTGAGCATTGCAGATGTTGCAATAGCTCTCTGTGAATAAACCTCCATCCACGACGCCCGCAGACTTCATCTTCATCTGAACCTGCATGAACACACACAGCCGACCAGAACGAAAATGAATATACAATATTAAAATGCACGATCGAATCAAATGTGAGGCAACATTGCAATGTGTGTGGAAGCTGTTTAAGCATGAATATTTCTCAACTTATAAACAGTTTTTCCTGTTTATAAGTGACTAATTAATCACACAAGTTTAGCCCCAAACATGTTGATCCTCTCCATCAGATTATCTTCTAGTGGGTTACTTTGGCTGTGGATTTAAAAACAGTAGCCAGAGGCTCAGGCTTTGGTTTTACCATTTTGTTGAGCAATAAATTATATTTTATTTCGTTGACTTTGTGTCAAACTCCTGTCAAGAACCTCAGGACGCGGAAAAACTGAAAAAAAATTCTCAACACTCCTATAAACTGCAATCATTTCAGAATAGAACAATTTTAAAGAATAATTTCAATAATAATTAAAAAAAAAATCATCATTTAAAAATAGATTTTTAATGTACATTGCTCAAAAAAATAAAGGGAACACTCAAATAACACATCCTAGATCTTAATGAATGAAATATTCTCATTGAATACTTTGTCCTGCACAAAGTTGAATGTGCTGACAACAAAATCATTGTTGATTGTCAATCAGTGTTGCTTCCTAAGTGGACAGTTTGATTTCACAGAAGTTTGATGTACTTGGAGTTATATTGTGTTGTTTGAGTGTTCCCTTTATTTTTTTGAGCACTATAGTATTGATATTTAGAAATGCTAAGTATTTTGAGTTGTTATTTTTATATAATTTTTTGCAGTGTATGAAACAGGTCTGTCTTGTAAATGAAACAATGAGTCTCAAAAGATTTTTTCTTTTTCATATATATATATATATAACAGCTTAGGCTAAATGGTTTCCTTTAGTTAGTCGACTTTCATTTGCCACAGAAAGCCCCTGAGAGTGAAGTAAACTCTAAATCAATGTTGCTCTAAGCAATAATAATTTATAAAGGTGAGCAAGTTTATTTTATAGTCTGGTCTGAATCTCAGTAACATACTGAACTACTAAGAGTTAATTTCATAGTAGCACACCAATGTAATTTACATTTGCATGATTTGTGTTGTACTTGCGTGATGTTTTAAGTTCTGTACTTAATTATCTTCCAAAGGATTCTAGCAATGTAACTCGATAAATTAAACTTGAATGTTTTGACTAATTCATCTCCAACTGAGGAGAAGACTGCACAAAAGGAAATAAATATAACTTCAGACATAACTTAATTGCTTATACAAATCCACACAAATGCTTTGCTCTGTTGCCTCATTGATTTGTCTCGGGTTTGAAATTTGTTCTTATACATATTGGTTTTCTCTGGTCCTCTAGTCTTGCAAATAGTGATACAATGGCATTTCTGGCATATTACTAAGATTTCTTTGTTTTATTTTTCTTAAAAAGGGTGAAAATGTAACCTTTTGTTTTGGTAAACACATTGATATTGGTTTCATTTATATATTCATGACACTAAATGCCAGACTAATGGAAGTGCAGTGTTTGCATCAGGGCTGTTTACTCATGATGAGCTGCAAACAAACATCAGAAACTGAGCACACAGTTTTCATTCCTGTATAAATATCAAACCTTCATCATCATTGTGAAAAAGGATGCTCTGCTGCAGCAATCTGTGTTACTGCAGGTCTACAGAAGCCTCTGACAGAAGATGATATGTTGTGTTATAGCAGCTTGATAAGGAGGATGCTCATGGTTGTCCATTATGTTCTTTATTTGATGAAAAAATATTTGCACAGTCATTTCCAGAGAGTCCAGAGCATCCGATTTATTTGCCAGTTTTTGCCCATTACGATCAATGGAAGAGATGGTTTGAACTTCCTCCCCCTGTCCATTATATTAGGTCCTGTTTCAGGTTCATGGCACCTCTTTAATGTTAATCAGCCACCCGAAGTTGTAAGACACTTTGTTGATGTTATTATTTTAAATGTAAAGAGATTGTATGGATTAGAAATTAGACAAAATATTCTTGGTAAAATTTGTTAGTGTTGGCAAACTCTTACACAACTTCATCATACCTTGTTGCAGAAATGTGATAGAGTTTAAACACACAGTTCCTAACCCCTTTGATTGACTGAAAGTACTACAAAGTGGCTACAAAGTAGAAGAAATGTGAACTAGCTTAACATAAATTGAACTAAAATCAACAAAATTCTTTAGAGAAAAGTTTCTAAAATGTCTTAAAGGCTCAAATGTGAGAGAAACTCTTAACAAATAAAACCATGAAGACCAGAGCGATCCGCAGGGAAACATTACTGTGAGGTCTTAATAAGTGGGCAGCTGTGTTTTTCTTTAGTTTTTATCCTGGGTAATGTTATAAAGAAGGATTTAGTGGTTCACTCTGGGATCTTGTGTTCAATTTTCCATTTTCTTCATTATGTGTCCCCTTGAGGCACCGCTCTGACTGGACTGGGGTGAGTAATGAGTCTTTAGGGAATGATTCAGAAACATCAGCTATCAAACAGCGTGGGGTTCATTCAACAGGGAAGCAACAGCAGAAGTTTAACAAGGGTAAAGTGTTTAGAAGCTCAAAATACACAGAGGTTTTCAGGTCAGTTTTCACTGTGATGTTTTCTTCTGAATAGCAGTGTGTGACAAATCTAAATTTTTGTGATGAGCTCAGATTTGTGACTTTAAGTCTTCTTCTGCATCACAAGTCTGGTGTGTAATCAATGTAAACTGATGTGTTTGCTTGTTCATGCGCACACACTCACTGCTTAAAATCACATTTGTCATTATCCATCTGCTCTCTTCTGTTTAGTCCACCTTAGACCTTTCAATTACCACCAGACACGGTGGACAAATGCATCCTTCATTATTTTTCATTACCCGTTTAAACTTTACAGTGTCATATTTATACAACAGAATAAAGAAAAGGAAATGCATTTGATCTAGAGCAGGACACCTCTGCATGTTGCTCTGTAGATGTACATGTTTATGAGGTGCATTTTCATATCTGGAAAGGCATAGATGAGGAGCTGAAAACCTGTTTCATCCTTAGAAAATGTCACATTATTACCTCCACGTTGAAGTGCCCTATAAGGCATTAAATAAGGGATTATATTCAGAACTGACGCACTAAATTTGCCTCAGAATATGCCACGCGCCTAAATGTTGCAGCGATAAAAAGACCTTGCAATACCCGCGGACGTCAGCCAGACTGACGCGATTCTATCTTTTAATCTTCAGGCTAATTAAAAGTGAGTGTGATGCAAGGCATATCTATATCTTTATAATATCTCTATTACCTTTGATTATTGGACACAAGATGGGAGATGCAGACTAATTAATAGAGCCAATCTGTTGGGGAGATTAATGGAATGCCATGCCCAACGAAGCGAAAAGATGGAAAGATAGAGTGTGGGGAACATAATGAAGAAGATAAAAGGAAAGATGGTGTAGAGGAATGGGGGAGAGCAAACCCAGTGCATGTGTGTGTTACATGGATTTAACCTAATTTAAACTATGTATAGCAATAATTATAAAAAAATAAATAATTAAAGTTGGATCAACAGGAGGATGTCAGTTTAGTTTAGTCAATTTCACTGCAAAGGTGTTTGGTAGCAATGTAATCGTTCCCGAAGCAGTCTCTTTCAGAAATAGACATTTTACATCGGTGTGTTCAAAATCTGTTGTTTGCTCATAATTTAAAGAGAAGGTCCATACAAAATCTGAGTAATAAAAAGGCTGTCTTGTTTCTGCAGTTTCTGCTAAAGATGGAAATAAAAATAAATAAATCCTTACACCAGAAAATATACTTTAAAGAAAATAATTAATGCAAGTCTGTATCATCTTGCTCTCGTCCAAGAAGAAGTCATGTAGAAATCATCATTTTTGGATTAAGACAGTTCAAGGTACCTTCTATTTTGTAGTTTGAGGAACAAATAACTCCTGACTGAAGCAGAAAAATAAATCAAATTCACAATGATATTACCCATGCTCATAAAAGACTTTTGGTGCAACACTATATTATTGTATTTATTGTCATCAGTGGTGTTACAGAATCTCGAAGAGCCAGATCTTACAAAATTGCATGATAGTGTTTATTGTCATTAGCAAAGACTTTCTCCAGTGGCTGTCAGCATGTGACCTTCTCTGGTGAAATATAAGCCAGCAGTTCTGAAACCTGGCACTTGATGGCATGTTGAGAAGGTAATCCACTCATTTGAATCTGGTGTGCTGGAGTCATCAAAGATAAAGGAGAGTGGATTCTGAGAAACAGGGTTGAGATCCACTGCTCTAAGCAATTATCATGAGCCCTGGATATAGAGCTGAATTATTTAAGCTTCACACTGTACACTGGAGACTATTACTTAGGAAGGAGTTCTTGAGACATTGTTAACAACCTATGAACAATCTGTGTTTGGACATTTCAGTTGCTTATGTGGTGTGAAGAACACATGTAGAGTTCGGAAAGAATAAGCACCGCTACATGTGGGCTATTCAAACCTGGACTACAATATTTAAAATCCATGTTTGTTCAAGTTCAAGATATGCTATTTTCATTTCAAATAATACAGAAACTGAATGTTGGCTTCACAAAGGTTTTTTCTGCTTTCACACCCCACAGCTAAGTGGAAATGCTGCAGATGCCCATTGTCTTCCAATCCACAAAGCTTCATTTCTGATGTTAGAACAACTGTTTCCCATCCCAATAGATTCTAAACCAATCCCACATTTGGGAAAAGGAGGGATTTTGTGCCACTATTGACATGGTGTAAATCCTGTAAATAAATGAGAAGTTTTGCATTTTGCAGACACTGTTGTGTGATTTTTTTCCCTCTGTAGAGATCTTTCATAAAACACTCACTGAATCTAAGGCAGTTAATTTGGGATTAGCACTCTGGTTTTGGTACCAGAGTTTATCATCAGCCAATCAGCTTGGGGGTGTCTAATCTTGGACTACCCTTTGAAAATATCTGGTCATAGATCACCCCCTTATTTTTAATACTGCCGTAACATCATCAGCAAGGGCGGTTAAGGGGCTGTATATGAAAATGTAATAAGATGTAAATATTCAGGATGCTAATTAGCTGTTTTTACTATTTTCACAAAATAAATGGGCACATTAAAATATTAAAATTTTTGCTACAGTAGAAGTAATTTATTCTCTGCAAATGGCCTGTACTTGCACAGCGCTTTATCTACTCCACAGGATCCCCGAAGTGCCTCACACTACAAAGACTAGGACATGAAGAAAAACAAATATTGAAATAGCAACTTTTTGGACATATACTGACAAGCAGCACTGAATTGGCAGGGGAGAAAATCCCTGTTGAACTTACATTGTTAGATTTTCTTCCCTGAAAATCTAGCAGACTGTAAATGATTTATGTGTAAGAAAGAACATACTTTGAAACTCATTATAAACAACATTATAAACGATGTAAGTGTGGGCATCACCATCATGCAAACAAAAACAACCCCATAGCATACTCTTTTATGTCAATATTTTTTTTAATAATTATGTCTAACTACAATGAAATCTGTGTTACATCAACTGTCTCAGTATCAGTAAAATTAACAAAACCAAACTTATGAGAACATACAATTTTGTATATTGTAAGAATGTGGTGGTTAACGGTATTGTTTAAAACAATGAGCTCTCTGCTTTTGTTTCTGTTTATAGTGCAAATGGGCTTAGATGAGAGTTCCTGAATCTGAAAGTGTACTTTATACAGCCTGAAGTGCTTGCCTGAGGCTATCAGCTCCTAAAGGTGGTGCAGTTGAAGTAAAAATGAAGTAGCTTTTCTCTTTGGGGAGGGTTGTTGCTTTCCTCCTGCTTTTCTGAAACAATTTGCAACATAGAAAAATGTGTGTGTGCTGAGGGCTTTCAACACTAATGCAGTCAGAAGCGAGACTCAGACACTCCAAGAAAGAGTTTTCAGTCACTCTCATGCTACATATTTTCTCAATGCAGTAAAAAATAAACAATTCCAAACTGGTAATTTAGACCTGGGGAAGAACAAAATTTACTCGGCACCAGAAGTCTGCAGCCTGTACAATCCAACAAGCCAAAAAGGAAAGTCCAACGTGATGATGCAATGTTTTAAAAATATATTCAGTGTTGTTTCCATGTTAATTTATAATCAACAACAATCCTTAAAAATGGATTTTCCATTATTCATTCAATTTCAGCATCACATATATTTTAATTGCATACATCCAGTAATTTCTTTTTAATTTACAACCATAAAATGGTTTCAATTTTTCCCAGAACAGCACATATTGATATCATATGTAAAAATAAGTTAGAATAAATTAGTGGCATAGCAAATTTATGCAAGATAAAGTAGAAACAATTTTGAACCAATCAGACCACCGGAGTGTCCCATAAGTAACCCTTCTGAATTGTGACACCATCTTGTTAATTTCTGCCCATAGGTGGAGGTAGAATATGACACTCTTCTCAGCTCATACATCTCCTTTTTCCCAATAGTATGCTGCAATCTATAGTGCACTAAAAGTAAGAAGATAAGTTGTGGGCATCTGGTGGTTTGATGATGAAAGACAGGACATCAAACTGATGGTCAGAACACAACATGTTTCTGAGAAAGACTGAAACAATATGCAAGGGATATAATAACAAACACATTTTAACAGAATAAGTAAAAGCCAGGAGATAGATTGTTAATATGTGGAAAAGGCTTATGAGAGCCCAACTGTATATAAAGTAATAACGTAAGCCATTTCATTTCAGCTGGGAATTTCAGTGGTACCATTCCAAAAACAACTTTTTATTAGACAGAAAACAACTTGTCTGTGTGATGAAAAATACTAGTGGAAATTTTGTCCCACTTTTTAGAGGAAGAGATGCAGAGATAATAATGGAAAAAGTGGAAACCAGCTGGTTGCAAAAGCTTGTGTTGAGCTCTCTCCTGCTTGGCTCCATTTCATCTGTGCTCCATTAGGAAGAAAACTCCTGTGAACTGGACTTTGAGTTCTTCTCTTTCACTTTCTTCCTTCGCACTTCCATCTATCTGACTTGAAATACATTACTATCCTGATTTGACATTTGAATTATGCATAGGGATAATGAAATACTGACACCATCCTGTGAGCCAGTGACCTGTCTAATGAGTCACAAGCAACAATAACAAGAGATGGGGTTAATAATACGGAACCCTATCCAGGAAGAGCACTGTGAGGTGTCTCTTTGAAGATCCAGATTACATTTTTCATGTTTCATTCTTGGAAATATATTCCTTCTCAATGCTGCCTTCCCTTGATCTACCATCCTTTGCAGCACCATCCACACTCTCTGGCAACCCTATCTAGCAAAGATGTGTAAAACATATATTTTAAAATGAATGAAGCTAAAATTATAGCAGCAAATGTTGGTAAATATTAAGAAAAAAAGAAATCAGCCTTAAATTTGACTAGATTTATTTAGTTTGGGGAAAAAAAATATCTCCCAAATTAACTGTCAGAACCTTGGGTTCAAGTTTTGATTGTGTGTTCTCGCTAGTTTAATTATGTTTACTTGTTCCTTGTGTTTAAATATTTTTTATCATAGTTAGAGATTTTCCTAGTTGCTCTGTTTACTCTCCCTTGCCCCATGGTGGCATTCTTTCTCCCTCTCCTCGGTCTGCCTTCTGCTCTCTCCCTTTTAACTCTGCTCTTATTCCTCCTGTTATACCCTACTGTCTTTTCACTTGGCTCCAATCTCTTTTTTTTTTTTTGCTCTGACTCTCTGTGTTCCAGTCTTTTTGTAATTTTGTATTTTTTTTTTAATCATCTCTATGAAATAATCTCCATCTGGACCCAACTCCTTCTCAACACAATCATGACGTTTACATTTTTATTTTTATTTTTAGCTAAATCAGTGATGCGACTGCTACATAAATCCCAGGTGTTAATATTTTGTACAATCTCTTTCTGCAAATAGGACAGCACCAAGTCTTCCTTTGTGACATCACACAAGTGTTAAGAGTCTAGTCCTCTTCTGCCTACTCTTCTTTTCAGATTTAGGTCTGGACATTGAGATAGCCATGGTAGATGGATTGCTTTGTATCTGTGAAACTATTTGATTTGATTTGTAGCAATGTGTTCTGAATAATTATCCAGAAAAAATTAGCAATGACCAATTTTCATCTAAAGGTTATCAGATATGCATTTAAAACAAGGTCTGAATATCCTTTGGTATATAAACCATACCATACCATACTTTATTTATAAAGCACTTTAAGACAACCACAGCTGATACAAAGTGCTGTACACAATAAAAACAAACAAATAAAAACTCTTACAGTTTAAAACAAACAAACATACAAACATAAACAAGCCCACAAATCCTCCACCATACTTTAAAATTGGCATAATAAAATTTTACCCATTCGTTGTTTTAACCTGTAGTCCCCCAGGAGAGTTTGTTCACTAAACTAAAAAAATATTGCATGCAATATATGCATAAAAGTATATTATGCCTGAACAAAGCCTGAAGAATTGTGGAATTGTACCCTTTATGTGCTCTCTTAAAAAATGTATCAAGCTGCTTTTCAGTTTTCTAACTCAAGTGGGCCAAAAATGTTCTACAACTTTCCATGTTTTAAAGATTTGGAACATAACCTCATAAAATGTTTTAGGATTTTTGACAATGTAAACATTTCTCAATATAGAAGTGAGAACTCCATGTTGTTGGGACACAAAGTTGTATCCTTTCTTGAATTGATTAGTACCAGCCGTTGTTTATGTGAGATCAGCCCAGTTTGTTATTGGCATGTTGATAAGTATGCAAACCACTGTAAGTCCTGTAGTGGTTGCAACAGATGCACTTAAAAAAATAATGGCCATTATCATTTTTTAAGTGGATCTCATTAACAGCACCTAGCTATTTTTCTCTTAAATCTTATGGAAGCACCAACACTGTCCCTACGTTTCGACATGAAACTAAAAATGTCCTTTCAGGGTTCACATCTGGGGAAGCTGAACCATTGCTGTGGGATTTCCTCCCACTGAAATAATGGCTTACAGTACAGTATAAGGAAACTCGTCGTTCAGAGTCCTGTCGACTTCTGATTACCTTACTTGGAGAAATAATTTCAGATTTGGTGCCACACTCAGAGATTTTTGTGACTGTGGAAAAAGTTACATGTATTCATTTGCTTAATGTGTAATGGCACGGTGTAAATTTTCCGTTCACCTTGACGAATATTAAACAAATCAAATCAAAATTAAATGCAATTCAATATTCCATTGTAATCATTTAAAAAAAGGACAATGAAGGACAATGAAAAAATTTAGACATCTAGATATCTGTTCTGACCACATGGCTACAACTTGCATTTAAATTGTTGATGCATAACTCAGTCAGTGTGGTAGTTTTTCATTGGTCATCAGATAAAGCATGAAAGTTAGAGCATGGGCTAAAAAACCAAAAGTGACACCCTGATAATCAAATTTTGATAAATTGCAGCAGCTAAAACACATAACCTTGGATTTAAATAACCAAAATGTTCTTGGAATTGCTTGCTTTTTATGGTTGTGAGCCACAAATTGAGAACTTTACCAACTCAATAGAAAAAAAACGAGTTTATTGGCTCGTTCCAGTCAAACAGCAACAACACTGTTAAACTGGTCATAATCTACCTTACATTCAGTTTTTTTCTACGCTCTCTCCAGTAGGTAAATACTTTGTACTCGTATTCAGTCTCTTACAGATTCAACTTATTAATACTGACAATCCAAATTATTGACATATGGTCGCTATGCTTCTCATCAGCTTCTATGCTTTTCCCTCCTCATCCACTTCTTTTCTTTTCTCACTGGGTAAAATGTTTCCCCTTAGCCAGAGATAATTCAGAAGAACTTATGTAGGCAAGACTTATTTACTCTTCGGGGAATAAAGAGCATCACTTCTCACTACATTATTATGCACATTACAATTCAGACCATTTAGTTGTACAAGTTAGATAATGGTGTTTTGAACTTGATGAAAAGTATTTATTTTCTCTTGCTGAACAAGTCGTTACCTTTAGCTTTACAGCTTAAAAATCTTACAACTTTATTTGTTCATGAATAGCAGCCGACAAGTTGAAAATCTTCGGGGTTTTATGTTTGTTTTTTTTCTGTTTTTACTTTGCTGAGAAAATCTGGATATGTGCAGAAATGCAAAGAGGATCAGTGTGGACAGTCAAATAAATCACCATATGCAACCCTTAACTCCAAATTATTTATTTAAATGTAATGTGTTCCCTTATTTTACAGGAGAATTGAAATCAAGAGGGCACTCTGGCAGTTTTATGTGTGAAAATCTCTCTTTGTGCATCATTAGCTGTTAATGTTATCTATAAAAGATCAATGGCTTCAGGCCACAATATTTACTTAAAAGATTAAAGACTATTCCTCTAAGAAAAAAAAAAAAGTTGCTTCTCTGAGTTTAACTGAGCACATCTCCTACCCAGTGTGTCTATCAGTAAGAGACTTCTAGGCAAACTGAGTTAATGGTGGGAGACAAAAGGCAAGCCAAAGTTTTAATGAGGGGGGTTTATGTTACTGTAACATATGGAGAATGCTATGCTGGATAGCAAAAGAACTGTGGGGGTCTGTCTGTTCCATTAGCAACTAATTGCATTGTTTTTATACAAGCTATTTTTTCCCCAAATGTTTCTGTCCTGTTTTCTGTGACTTCATTAGACATAATTCACAGTTTTTTCTTTCTTCATTTAAAAATTTAAAACACTAATTGACCATCTGAACTCAAGAACCAGAATCGCCAAAATGTAAAACTAATTCGATAATAAAATATGAGGAATATTGAGTTTTACATTTATTAAGTGGTAACAAAATTACCACTTAAGAAGAGACCAGCTTCACAGGGCATGTCACCATTGTAAAATCTCAAGGGGAAAAAATCAACAAAAAAAACAAAAACAAATGTGGACTAAAACAATCTCAAGTCATGCTTAATGGCAGATTTCCAATTGTATGCATAATAATAGGTCTGCTTCAATATGTCATGCAGTCAGATGAGGTAAGTGAGACGGTGCCCCGAGTCACAGTTAAGTGCCAAAAATGAAATTACTTCAGACTTGAGTTTGACTCCTGGTCTAAGACTTAAGTCTTAACAGTTTTTATGACATGTAATGAAGAGTGAAAGGCAGCTAGTATGTGAGCTACAGAGTGCAGCTGCTGTGCAAGTTCTGATGTGCAAATATAAACGATATCATAATTAAATGTTTGTGATAATTTACACCTAAGGAACAAACAGCACAGGTTTGGATTCTTGACCAGCGAAGGGCTATTGGTCCACAAGATGCTGTGGATTTGATAAAATTACGTTAGAAACATCTCTGATTTTAGGTCGCTATTGTTGGACAGCTGTACTTCTGGTCAGTTACATTATTTTGTCGATTAAATTAATCTCAACTTGTTTTCCATCCTTTTATTACGATTTTCTGATTCATAATTCTAGCTCTCAAAGAAAAATATATAACAATTAGTTCAAGGAACATTTCTAAACAAGCTTCAACATGATAAACCTTTATGGATCTTGAGTGGCAGTCTGATTACCTGGATGACAACCTGCTTACTTAAATAATAAATGTATGAATAAAAATACATTTCTTGATTTTGAATAACTGTTCTTTCTAAAGGCTGTGATTGTCCTTTCGTAATTTGTGCAAAAAATGTTCATACTGAAGATTCTACCAAAGTTCAGAATGTAGCTGTCAAGTTTATATATGTAATGCATCAATCATGGTGCACAATAAGATTATTTGTTTACATGCAGTAAAAAAGTCAATACAACAAACGTTTATTACATTTATAATCGAGGACAGATTACCGTCTGCATTCTGAACACAGAAGGCATCTAGCATTCAGACAATCCTCTTTTCAGGAAGATTGCAGAATACCCTTTTCTGAAGTTCAGAGTGAAGTATATGTGACTGGTCATGAGAAAATCAGGCATAAATCTCCCCTGAAGCATTTTGAGCTCTTTACAGATTTTGAAAGTGTGAATTCTAAGCTTTTTAATGTCAATCACAAAGAAATGGAAGGGGAAAAAAAAGATTGTCACTGCAGTGGAAGCAAGATCAGAGAGAAAACAATCCACAAAATTTGAAAACAATTGACATGACGCCACCTGTCATTCAAACCAATGGGTTCATTAGTAACTGTTGATGGTTGCAGTTTATCTCAAAGTAAAATCTGTTGACAAAGATTTGCTCGTTTGCGTACTTTATGTCACTAAGCGATTACTCACAATCACGTAAAATTATTCCAACACAACTATGTCGGAAAGAACACACGGATGCAATGACAGAAAACATGGCTGGTCAAATAATTGGAAGATTAAAAAACTATAATAATAATGGCAAAATATTCTCCAGCAATGCCAATTTTGACCAGCAAGACAAAATAATAATTCCAGCACACCGTCACATTATTGTGCAAACACCATAATCTCTGGGTGCCGTGGATGTAAAGCCCAAAAGTAACTTTACAGACTTGTTTGAAATCTTCTTTGCTTTAATATTTGCTGACGAGGCAAAAATGCCTCACCAAATGTCTCAGGTAACGCCATGAGCTTCACTACCATTACCTTATAACATTGTTCGTTTGTTGGAAGTTTGCTCTACTTTCGTTTGATTTCCACGTGGCGGAGTAATCTTGTGCTGGCTTCATGTCAGATGTCCCCAAACCTAATCAGCTACCTCGAGGTGTTAACAAAGGCAACTCATTTGCATTTCTTTGCAATAACCCCACCTCCCAGAGTTGACTGTCAATGAGCAGTGGGACTTACGGCTCTTTGAAGGGAACCACATCCTCAGGATCCATTCACTTTAATTCATGCACACATTCACATGCTGATGATGGTGAGCTAACGCATCAGGTCCTCTGATCACCACCAGTGGATAAGCCGGGTGAGGTCTCTTGCCAAAGGACACAACAACTGAGACAGACAGAGCACAGGTTCAAACTGGCAACCCACCACCTTGATCATACTTTACATCCTTCTTGAGGAGTTAATGCACTGATTACTTCTTCTACATGACGCAGTGTTTTCCATTTTTAAAAGAAATACTCAAATTTAACATCAGAACAAAGAACATTTTTACGTTCATTCTAAATTAGCTCGGTTGAAGAATCTTTGTTGTCTCACTTGCAGATATTTGCTCAGTCATCTGAGGTTGTGAACCAGCTAACAGCATTGAGCAATATAGACACTTTGTCTCTGTACACGGGACTCAATGTTGCAACAACAAAAACAGAGGACTTACAGTAAGCAATGACTTTTAAAGTCAATATTGTTGTTAATGCATTCTCCAAACCCAAACAAAACTCATCTATAATCAATATCACACTGTGTTGCAAAGTGCAGTGCATATCATTCTACTAGATTAGATTAACATTGATAAAAATGCAAACAGACTTTTCACGAGGTACTCAACACAACCAACAAAGAATCAGTTTGACCTCATAATAAATGCTGAAAACACAAATTAGAAGTGCGCAATAAATAAAGTGTATAATTGCAATACCAGAGCCCCTGAGGTGACACAACGAATACGTTTTAATATCATTCCTCCTTCATATTGCTCTCCTCACTCTCTTTGATTATAGTGCTGAACTGACATGAGTACTACAAACTAAAGACCAGTACGGCATTTTCTCCTCTTCCTAATTACAAAAACGAGATGTAAGCTGCTTGTTCTTCACTACAAAAGACTCGGCTGACAAATCAAATGCTAAGCAATAAACTCCAACATACTCAAGTCTGATAGTGTGACTGTAAAGGAACAATATAAATAGATGCAGTACAATGCAGCTCACAGACAATTATACATTTTGTTTCTCAGGGGATATGTGCACAACAAAAATGGTTTTATCAGTGTCATTTATGGTATCTGTTTTTAGATACATTAAATGTTTTTTCTCAAATGTATCTGAACCAAACAAAGTTAAAGAAAATATGGATCAAAATTATCTTTACAAAAGAAAAAAAGAGAATAAAGCAATATTAGCAATATTCCTACTTTACTAAAGTCGATTTAGTTGAGAGCTACAAATAGCAACTACACTTTTTTCATTTTAATCATTCATTTATCCATGAATGCATGTATAAATGCATTCATTTATACATGCATAATGCATTTATACATTATGCATGTATTTATACAGAAACATGCATAAATACATGTTTCTGCTGCTGTCAAAAACAGACGAGAGTTTTGACATTGGAAAATCGGTGGATTTTTGATAACTGTGTTCACCGCAACAATAAGAGGTCTTCCTGAAGGAGAAGTCTTTTTTGACATCTCTCTGCAGGAAGGATCCCGCAGTAAAGACAAGTGAAGCTGTGTCAAAATGTGCATGAGCTTTTTTATCTGCACACTGAGCATGCCTGACTGCAAAGTTGCGTACCATCTTTTGCCGATGTTATACAATGCATCACTACATCCTAAAGCTTAATCCATTTAAGAAAGAAATGTGAGGGTAGAGAATAGCACAAAACTAGTATCAATGGCATTAAAGATCACAGAACAAACAAGAAAACTTGCTGTTGTTTTGGACATAGATCTAATTGTTAACAACTGCATAAGTCCTGTTGCTAAGTCAGCTTAATACTCTCACCAGAATATAGAATTTCCTTCCAAAACAGAAAAATTGGAGCATGCTTTCATTGGATGACTGTGATGGTGTCTTTTCAGGTATTTGCAGCTGCTTTACAAGTCAGAGTTACAAGTGACATATGAACCATTGGGACCCTTCAGGTCTTCAAAGGCCAGCTTACTCTGCTCCCAGGAGCGGAACGAAACAAGATGAAGCAGTATTTCATTTCTATGTTCCTCCATTCTGGAGCAAACTCCCAGAAAACCTGAGACGTTTGCCCCTTTAAATCAGGTTTAAAGCATCGTTTATGGCAGTTCTTGATCAAAGAGTCTCATTACTGAAGTGTTAATAATAACTGATTTTAACAGTTTTTTTTTTTAAAGTGTTTTTGCCATTTTAATGTTTTCAGCAGACATTCTGTAAAGCAGAATATCTGGCTTTTGTGTGCCTTTTACATAAATAAACTTGCTTTGGCCTGCAGGCAAACACATGGCCCAAAAATTGGCACAAACAGATCTACACAGGTGTGATCCAAACAGGGCATGACCTTGTAAAATAGCCTACGCAAACAGTCTGCGTGAAGTTTCTACCCATCCTTGTTTAACTACATCATTAATAGATGAGGTCATTGAGTGTTGTACATGTCTATGACAAAGTAATCCACAACTGTTAAGACAAGGTGAAAGAAGTAATGGCAAGTATGCTACTTTTTTCTTAAGTAATCTGAAATATCTGAATAAAAAGGCAAGCGTGATATCTGAGAGAAACACTTTACACAAAAAACCCCTTGAAATAAGGTCTACTGTTGTTTACATAGGAACACTTTGATATCATGCATCTGTAACAGTTAATGGTTGCAAATTAGTCATCATGCAGCTATTAATGAAAGTATACTATCAAATGTCAAATGGCCCAGACACCAATATGAGATTAGATCTCTTTCTTTCTCGCTCTTTTTCTCACACACGGAAACAAGGGAACACACATGAAGATGCATCCATGCAAAGACAACAGTGGTCACAACACACCATGAATGAAAAATATATATCAAAGGATGAGCTGATTCACTGCCTGTTGCTATGGAACATTCCTCCAAAAGAACACAAACAAAGACACAAACTCACTCGCACTCCACTGTCAATCTTAAAGAAACAAACTCATGTCCATGGACTTAAGCACCGGCGCTCAATCAACTGCCATCCTGTTAAAGACGTGAAGATGGTTCAACAACTCTTAAAGAGTGCTCCTCCTTCAGTCATTTTGTTCGGTATCAATTTTCCTGTGCTTCTAAAAGCACTAACACCTGAGCACTAAGTAGGGCTGGGCAATAAATTAATGACAACATACATCATGATATGCACGTGATCAATATAAGAAAATACGTACAATATAATTTTCAATAATTCGCCATATCTCTGATACAAAATCGCAAAGCATTTTGGGGGATGTAGGCAGAGGAAAGGCTTTCCCCACTGAACTGCAGGAATGCTCAACGACCAGCTAACTCAACTAACTCACTCACTCATCGGTTACCTAGCAACAACCTGATGAATAACTCCCGCACAATCTTGCATTAACTTTTGCAGACTTCCAGTATGACGCTAAATGGATATTAGTCTGAAGTGACAGATGTCAGGGTTGGATTTGTATTAAAACAAATCCATTTTACATTACAAAATAGAAGAAATTTATGAATGAACAAATACAAAAAGCAAGGTTAGGAATATCACCCGACTGACACATTTTTTAAAATCTATTAATCACGTTCTGACAGAAAAATTTCATTTCCTAATGTTACACTTCACTGTCAGTGTGACATTTAATATGACGTATGCTGATCAGCAATCACATTAAGATTACAAACATGTGTAGTGAACAACACAGATTATCTTGTCATCACAGATGGTGGAATGTATTTGGTAATAGTGAACATTATGCCTTCAAAGTTGATGTGTGAGAAGCAGGAACAGTTAGAAAAGTGTCGGGATCTCAGCCAATTCGACCGAACTGGAATAACTATTGGGTTAGAAGGCATCTCAAAGACAACACCTCGAGTGGGCTGTGCCCAAATATTGGGCAGAATTGATCATAAATGGTTTAAAGAAGGAACAGAAGTGAACAATGCCGGTTCCTACAGCCCAAACCATCAAATGAAACAATAGTTTAAATAGCTTAAGAAGTTAATCTTTACAAAATCTTTACATAATCTTTACGAATGGTGTAAAGCCACGGTCCTCATTCTGGTTATAATGTCATGCCTGCTCACTGTGTAACAGAACATCCTCATTGACAAAAAAGCAAACTTATTCTTTCTTTCTCCTTGACTTAAAAGTGGATGACTTTTAGAGTTTAGCATATCACTGCCTCACCATCCATGCTGATCATCTGAGTGATCCATCTCATCCATTCATTCTCTTTCATTGCACTTTCTTTTGGGCTTTTATTCTAATTACTCAAATCTAAAACTTTGAGAAATCAGCATATCTAAGATCTTTAATTGAACTATTTAATAGGCATCGTTATGTATAATAAGATCAGACCTGACTAGTAAAACTGTAGTTGCAGCGTTTATTAACTTGATTCAAACAGTTCTGGCACTAAAGTGCCATGTGTTCATATCGTATCTATTCAGGGATATAATACCCTTAAAATGATCCATCACCATTGCATGTTGCTGAGAGTGACATATTAAACATGCAGAATTACCTGCTTCAAATTGATTAAATATACTAACAGCTCAAAGTTTCCAAGGTCTTTCTGTAAAGTGATGCTACAAAACTTTTTTTTGAGTGTGTGTGTGTGGCTTTTCTACAAGACATATGTGAAAAGTCAAATAGAAAAGCTAGTCTATAATTCATCTGTTGTCAGTGCTCTGGTCAGTGTTCCCCAGCGTTGGGCAGCGCGGTCCATCACTCACCTTGCGCAGAGGCAGAGACTTCTCTCCTCGAAGCCGACAACCATCCGCCAGCTGTCCTGTCTGTATTCCCGTATCGCACCTGTTCCTTAAAACCCGTCAGAACTCAGGGGGACTCCGCTTCATCCAGATAAACATTTCTACCGTATATCTCGCCTCAAACCGCGTCGTGCCCTCTGAGAAAATAAAAAAAATGAAAAAAATAAAAAATAAAAACAACAGACTCCTTTCCCCGATGCTTTTACGTCGTGACGCGCCGGTTGTCCCCCCGGCGACTTATCTGGTCCGCGGAGCCGCGCAGGAGGTGAGAGGAGCACCGGGCTCTGTTGATATCATCCACTTAACTCGGACCGTAAAGCCACAGCGGAGATCAGACGGAGAGGAGTTCTCTCCCGGCGTGAGGGAAGAGGAGCAGGAGGAGCAGGAGGACGAGCTGGAAGTGTAAGGGGAAGCGGCAGCCTTCACCCGGGATGAATGAAAGACACAAAGCGCTCTCTGCTTACACGGCGTGTGCGAGAGAGTCCACGCTCAATGCCCGATTTGTTCAGTGAGTGAATGTGAGCTCCGGTCCACGGAGCGGGTCTCCGCTTTGGTTCACCCACGTCAATAACAGCTCGTATAAACAGGAAAAATCGCGGAACGTTCCCAGCGATATCCCGACACTGAGGTGGAATTTTGCGCTTGTAGTGTTTTGTCACAAACTCCCGCTGTTACTTTGCCTCATTTCCTAAATCCTGACTGTGATGGACAAACCAGACGCTGAAGTGCAGCAGGTGGAGGCGATAGCAACGCATCTTGGTGACACTTTGCCAGGGTTTAGTTAAGGTAAGGGGCTGATTTGCGCGCCTTTCACGCACACAGAACTGAAGTTACTCACGCAGACAAAAAAAAAAAAAAAAAGGAAAAAAAAATCAAAGGAAACGGGAAAGATAATTACATTTAGAATAACATGTGCTTTACTAAATAATTCTAAGGAATACAAATAAATATGCACAACATGATACAAATGAGCACTCTGGTTTTCAGATTTTGGATTTTTCATATTTTCTCAAATTCAGAACCTGAAATACTGAACCTGAAATGAATTTCTGGTAAATTTCGGAGTCCAGATGGTTTCTGCTTCAACAACTCTGAAAAATATGTAGATCTCAGACCATCGTGGGCTTCGGAGCACTGGGTTTTAAAAAACAGTGCATAGTTTCAAAGTGATTGGAATATAATCAATACATATTTACCTAATGACAGTAAGGGACTCTGGTCATGTGCTGGTATCGAAATAAAAGGTTGTGTCATCAGTACATCTATGATTTGGTGTCTTGTCATAAAAGACACAATCTGAGCTTGGGGTACAGCTCAACTTTGCAACACTAGTGTCAGTGGCATAAAAGATCCTAATCAAAACTTTAAATTGTATTGTAAGTATTTGCTTAAGAATCTCTTTGGTCCAGCAAGACATGTCATCAGTTTTTCACTGAACTTGAGGGAAGAAAGAAAAGAGATATGGTAACATTACCAGATAGGAACAGGATCATGCACAACTTTTAACCTTTTTTATTAGACTTCAGAAATATTTTTTTATGATCAGCTCCACCTCTTGACTGAATTTGTACCTCTATTTTGAACCCAGTCATTTCACATTCATCTTTTTGTATTTCAGTTTTATACTCATGCTAAAGTATATTTGTGGAATATAAAAATGCTCAAGTCTCATGAATAATTTCATGTAATATTTCCAGACGAATCTGAGCAACATCGTGCTGACACATAACCACATTTCCTGACAAAATATTGAAAAATACTTCAGGTTATTAGACAAAGTGGGTTAAGAAAAACTTCCTGTCATTTAAAGTTGGAAAAATAGTCAGTATTAAATTTGAAAGAAGGTTCCTTTGCAACCTGCAAACGTCAGGTCTGAAATGGCCAAAACTGTAAAAAAAAATTACTATTATATATCATCTTTTAGTGAATAATTCTTGCATTTAAACTGTCTGAAAGCAAGTCTATACAACAAGGTTTTCCTTAGTTTCTTAGTAGACTTAATGAAATGATGAGTATACCAGTCAATCTCATCTTTAACGGGACTACTTGTTTCTGAAAATCTTTATTTCTGGAATTATTTGTAAAGTTTAATTATGTGATGAAAAGACAATATGTCTGAAAGCATTTAAAAGCACTATAGTTTTTCATGATGTGATCAAAAGAAGGAGGTATCATTACGTCCCAAACAGTGATATGGTAGAAGAAGTAGTTCAAAAAGTCACAATTAAACTCATGCAAAATACATCCAATTCATAAGATATACAGTTAAACGACCTTGGTGGAAGTTGTACATGAGAGCCAAAAATACAGTTCTGCATAATGTCCGGTTCTTTGAACCCAATGCTGTCATTGAACATCCTTTGTCCTCCTGAGGCCAATGATTTGATCAAATTGGCCAATTTATAGTCCTTCTGTGCATTGTTGTCCTGGGTTTATGCCTGTTTAGTATATTTGTGTGTATGTAAATTTTTTGTTATTTTTTACTGACAGAATATTTATATTTATTTGTCTAGTATGTTGGAGTATATCTAAGAATGTAGCTTGTCTAACTAAAATGATGCCAGTTATCTGCACAAGACGTTTCTCAAGAGATGGATATCGCTTCCCATGGTGCTGCACAGCATGGTTCATGCTCACATTTTCTACACATGCTCATTAAAATTCAGTTGACATTCTTATTTTTTGACAGAAAAAGTAGTAATAATATACAACCTCAAGTTATGTTGACATGACATGTCTGCTAATGTTATGCAGCTGTTTTAGAGCATAATCATTTGTAGAATAATTGTAATCAGTTGGTTACAATTTGGAACACAAATGAATAAATAACATATAAAAGTCGTATGATAAAACTTACTACCGATATTCTCCATTTTGTACAGTAAAATTGTCCCCATCCCTGTCAAAATTACTGTATTTTCTGATGTAAAAAGTGAGGCCATGATAAATCATTCCAAAACCTTTAAGAGTAATAGTGATAAAGAAATAAAACATGGCAACAACTTGGGTGCGTAAGTGTGTACACTCTTAAACTAATACTTAGTTAAAACACACTTTGATTAAATTTTGGTATTCAGTCTTTGCTTGTTTGCACCCCACATCCCAACAAGTATATTTGTCCTCATTACTTTGTATTTGTTTGGCAGACTTATCAGTGCCGGAGGGCATTTCTTGTTCATTGCACTCTTCAGGTGAGACCAGAATTACCTGTTATATTTAGTTATCAGTTCTGGCTGGCAATTATAAACCTTAAATTTCCCTCTGGCGAAGCTATGTGCTTGGATTCACAGTAATGCTGAAATATTTAATTCCTCTCCATCTTCATATTTAAACCAGACAACTGAGAGTTTTGGGTGAGAAACGACTCTTGGAACTATTCAACATTTCTTCCATCTTGATTAAAATCTCAGTTCCATACATAGAAAAGTAACTAGGGATACTTTACTTGGCTGTTGAGAAGCAAATCTGTAACTCCTTACAAATAAATGCACAATACTGACCCTCTTCTTTTCTTAAACTCTCCTACTACAGCATGCACTCTGTTATTTTTTGTTGTGTTTGCTTTGTTGTTAAATGACCTTGAGTGTCCTGAATGGCACTTGTAAATAAAATGTATGATTATGACACGTGTTAGGACCACCCAACCAGGACAGATGAACTTCATTTCCTGTTCATCAAGTTCAGCATGTAGGTGTGAACTAGAAAAGACTGAATGCTGAAATTAAGTCAGAAGGTGTTAAAGCAAGGTGCTATTAAGGGAGAGTTCACTTACGCACCAAATTTTTTGAACAATCTGTCTTTTTTCAGAAGAAAAAAATTTATTCACTGAAGACTTTTGAGAGCCACATATATCAAATAATGACATAAATTCAACTTGATTTGCATCCAGTTTGTAAAGCAGTCATGTTTACCAAATTTAGAGCTTAGCTGAAGAGAATGACATTGCCATGCCCCTTTTTATAATTTTCTTCAGTTCGATTATCCCGGTCGTTTTGAAATGCCACATTTTTTGCGCTTGTGTATGGATGTGCATTCATGCCGAGAGAATGGGCGGTTATTATACGCTTTCAGGGGCTGTGACAGCAGCTCTCGGTGAAGAAGCCAAACACTATGCAGCTTAGACAATATACCGAGGCAGACACACACAAATGCATATCTATTCACTCCCAGATTCAAACACACACTAATCCACTGACACAATTCACACTGATGCGATGAAAGGGCCAATTTATCAAACCACCAGCCAAGCCAGGCCTGAGGATGGTTAGTGCAGTATTGGTCTGGAGACAGAGGGTGTTGTGGGCTCATGTTGTGGGTGTGTGTGTTTGTGTGTTTAACTTTTGGCAAAGTGGTGAAGCAAGTCTTCAAATACAGCTTGCACTTTTGCCTATGGCCAAATTTCAAAACCATCACCTGCTGATTGTGGGTCCATGAAATGAATCTGTTGCTCTATTGGCTGTCAGGTGCCCTGGTGCAAAGACGTGAAATTATCTGCTTGAGTTTGTTGAAGGCATAGAACTAAACAGTGGGAGGTTGCGAGGATACTGAGTGTAATTAGATTTCAGGATCGACAACTGCTTTCAGAATAGTTGCGTCTACTGTTAGAAAACAGCACCGCAGATAAAGAAAAGAAGTGCTGCAAAACAGATCGATATGTATTCCTAGTGTTTCACATAGTTGGCACAGTGCAGATCATGAACAAATTCATGTCTGTGGGGATGTGATTTAAATTTTATCATCTGTCGACAATCTCTCTCAAGCCACTTGACACATGAACTTCAGCCGTGGCATTTTCCTAAAGCTGTAAGCTAGAAGTCAGATTTCAGTAGCTCTCTGTCTGGATTTACTGTAGGTAGATCTATCCAAAGTCAGGAAAAAAAAAACTGCTTCTCAATCAATAATGTTTTGAGAATGGTCTGTGTGACAATCGTGCCTTACCTGTAAATGTAGCCTTTCTCCTGAAAGAAAACCCACACAGGCTCTTGAATTTAATTTTCATTTTTTCATATCTTGTCTTGCATGTGTGCAGGGTTTTCTTTTTTATAGAGTTGCTAGTTTTTCTTTCGTGAGGATTTAGATGTCCAGACATCTGCTAAATCTCCATCAGCCTGCACACATGAACACAATAATCTTGAAGTACCCTTGAAAACAACTTCTTCATTGAGCAGATATTGGCCATCATGCTGAATGTAATACTTCTCTTTCTCGGTAAGCTGCTAGCAGAAGACATACACCTATTTTATTCATATTATAATATCTTACAAATGTCTTGGATTAAACTTCTTGACAAAGGAAGGATGTACTTAATGCTGTATGATAGTCATCGTTCTGGATCTCTTTGTTTAAATTATTTGAATTTGTTTCGATTTTCACATTTTATCGAAACAGTGTTAGAAATCAGGATTTTGATTTACTACTTCTACTCTTTCTATCTTGCGGTCTGTGCTGCTGTACCAGAAACATTACACAGATCTAATTAAGAGAAAGTGAACAAGATTTTGTTTATCACAAATCCTGTTGGGTTTTTGAGGTGTGCGTGTTGCTTTTAATATGCTCCTAGGTGGAATAGTGTGCACTATAGTGTATTGGGATCAAAGGTGTGAAGATCACAGTGTTAAACTGTCAGAGAGTAAAGCAAATTTATGTTACATTTGGCATCACAGTCTGATTTTTCCCCCCCACAATTAAAATCTACTGACTGTCTGGCGATTCAATGTCAGCTCTCTGAGGACCCCACAAGTAATCCGAAAATTATTTAGGAAATAAATCAAAAAGTAGGTCACGCTGTCAGTTTGCATGTTGCCATGGTGTTTAATGAAATTAATGATAATATTGGGTCATTGTGGCACACTGCTTGTTAGAGCTTATTGGATGTTAGAGTTGCATGTAAAAGTAAATTCATATATATATTTATATGAAATTATATATATATTATATATACAAATTTATATATATCATATATATAAATATAGATTTACCAATTTTATTTTAACAATGACTATGTGGAAGTTCCTCCCAGAGACGTAAATGCAAGCAATGCATGAGTGTCTTTATTTGTGTTGGGAGGGTATTTCAAGTCTCTTGATTTTGTGACATCATCTGTGCCTCTAATCTTTACTCTGCTATTCGGTCTGGGCTGCTAAGATACTGGATCGGTTAGTTTAATGTCAGGCCAAGGTCGGGGGCTGTCTGCCGGCACTTGCTGTTGGGACTAGCCAAGTGAGGTGAATTGTAGTTTGATAAGAAGCTGTGCTACCTCAGAGAATCGAATTCCCCTAAGCAATTAGAAAGTAGACACATATTGTTTAACCCTTCAGGTCTGAAAAATAGCTACAGGTCTTGTCATTTACCTAATGAGTGGAGCTTGTTTGCAAGGAACAAGTTAAACAAACTGAAGTTCACAAGGTCATTGATGAACATTGCACAAAAGTTCTTAACAATAAAGTGTTTATTGGTGACAGGTGAGAGAGAGTCCAGCAAGAGATTTAATTTCAGGAGCATCAGCAATCCTTAGCATTACTGCTCAGATCACTTACAAACAGCAATATATAGAGGCCAGGCAACACTGAGACTGCACAGAGGGAGCTAAATCAAAATTAATGTGAACTTGTTACCCTGCCTGGAAACCAGTCAGGAAAAAAGGAGCCAGCGCATAAATAATCTGTCTAGCATTCGTTTCTAAGCGGTATCCTTTTCACATGATTAATGGCCTCCTCCTCAATTATCCTCACATTATTGAGGCAATAAAAATGCAAACCTATAGATTTCAGTTTTTAAAAGTCAAAGTATGTGTACTGTTTGAATAATGTATGTAGAAGTGATATATTCTTACCAACTAACAATTTCCCCCCTGAAACTCCTATTTTTATGATATCTATCATGGAACATCAATAATCCACTTACGAGGGTTGTCTGAGCTCAACTAGTGACAAAATAATTTATTGAGGTGACAGATCAATGTGAGCCCTAAGGTTACAAACCTGTCATCAGATGTCTACCACAGTATTTTTAATCCAACAGCGTCTGCGGGACATGCATCAGATACAATCACATCACATGACTAATATGTCTTAAACAAACTCCTATGCGATTCGGTTTCTACACAGGCTTTGTACTTTAAATTCAAGAATAAAATGTTAAACTTACATTTCACATTATTCGCCTGAAACCAAACCATTTTGTTTCAAAATAAATTTTTCTCTTTTTTTCCCCACAAAATAGCATACATCACAAAAACTGAAATTCTGTGATTAGGTTATAATGCATGCTGCTTTTTTTTTTTTATTATTTTGATCTGCCTCACTTTTGATCCAGTGATCTGCCTTAGGTAGCTACTGCCACCTAGCGGGCAATAAATATACTGTGCAGTTAAAAGCTCCTGTGGGTCACCGCCACTTTTTTATTCTTTTTAGATTACCATATTTCTTTAAAAAAAAAAAAAAAAAAAACAATATTTAGAAATTTTCAATCGATTATATTTTGTTCGCAAAGCATGATATATCCTGGCAATGATAAGTTATAAATCCTGAATTTACATCACCAAACAAGCCCAGTTCAAACCGACTTGATTTGTTTCAGTCATATCCAGTCAAATTAAATCAGATTAAAATAATTATTTTAACAATTAATATTTTTTTGAGAAAACAAGAAGCTTGCTTTGAATGTTCACTTTATTGAAGTCTCCCATTCTATCAGCAACAGACGTTTAATAAGAAACTCCCAGTAAAATTAGCTGAGGGTTAGAACAACAATGAAGAAAACACTGGCAAAATGCTGTTGGCAAACATCCAGATGGATGTAGGTCTAAATTTGTAATAATGTTGAATTAGGTAAATATTTATTTATTGCAGCAGTCTTTAAAACTTGACGTTCATTGCTGCTTATTGGAGAGATATTGGTCAGATCTAAATGGTAAATCTTGATTCATTAAGAAACAAAGCAACAACAACAACAACAAAAAAAAAACCATCTATAGCATTTGGTTGAATCAGGTATCTGCAGGAATGTTTTTTTTTTTTTTTTTGTTTAAATGAAAATATAGTTGGTTTTGCAAGGAAAGCTCAAAAAGTTGAAAACAATTTAAATTTAATTTTAAAGTATGCAGGGCAGGCAGTGGTTCCTGAGGACCAGAATTGACCAACACTGCTCGATAGAGACAATTCATAGCATCCAAATGCTGAAGACTTCTCCAGCGAATCCATTCACATTAAAAAAGAGAGAGAGAAAAAGAGAGAGAAAAACCCACATTGAAACAGACAGACACCACTTAAAGTACTGAAAAATATATTAAGAGATAAAGATAACCCTCTGCCTTCACTCTGTCATTCTGTATGCATAATACTGTGGACATTTCTTCTCCAAACTGATATCTTTGTCCGGTGGGATTCTTTTGATTCGTTGCGACCGCTCTGCAGTTTATGTCTTTAGCTCAAGGATGCATTTGAGCAAATGTCAGGAGAATCCTAATGGGACAGCTGTAATTTGTTTCAGGTTAATCAGATACTTGAGATCCCTTCACAAAGTCAAATCAAGATGACTGAATGATGAAAGTAAATTGAATGAGTATTCATAGTTATGCATCCAACTTGTAGCGGTATTTAATTTTACAATTTGTTTCTCTAATATTGCCACTTTTTACTGTACAGTCAATGTGGAAACAATTTTGAAATCATTTGTGTCATTTTTTTTTTTTTACATCACAAAAGCGTAACATTTTAACAAAGGGGTGTACATTTTTGACAGCCACTGTAGAGCTCTTAAATATTGTAGGAGGAATTCAGAGGCAACAGATGGCGCTAAGGTACTGCTTTCTTTCCTTCACAGCATGAGGGAAGAAAAGGGAGAACATAGAGATGGGGTAGCAGGAATCACATGAATACTACAGTGGTTTTTATGTCTGAATGCTTCCATTTAAACCAGCATTAATTAAATTCATGGCAAATTGAGTTTACACATTGAAACTGAGTTTTCTTTACTGAGATCACTCTGAACTTATTTACTCCATTCTTTCCACTCCGTTGCCTATAATTGTATCCAAATGACTCGGTCTTCATTACAGATGTCCTCCTGGAATTAAAAAGCTTGTGCTGACTGACTTTGTGTGCATTCTCCTCTGCCTATGGCTGCGTAAATGTGTGTGTGTGTGTGTGTGTGTGTGTGTGTGTGTGTGTGTGTGTGTGTGTGCACATGTTCATAAATATTTCATGTTTCTGTTTGATGAACATACTTCTGCAGTGTGTCAGTTCTGTTTTTAGCCCCATAGACTCACTGACAAAAGGTGTGTGTATCCAGATTTAGGTTGTCTTGATTTTTACTTTCAATGTGGGGAAATCTTTATTCTTAAACAAGGGGATCTATGGGTTGGAGAGGAGTATTATGTTAAGCCATCTATTTTGAGCTTTATATAAACTTTTTACTTCTAATCTGTAAATCGTCATTGAAATGAAACCTAAAGCTCCTCTTGTTTTATGTCATGCTTTAATGTTATTCCCTCATCATAAACATATCTGGAGTGTTGTTTGGATTCTGTCATGCATGTTTGAAAGAATCCCAGCAATACTTCAGCACTGTTTCTGTAAATAAAACTTTGTTCTTAATAACTCACCTGGTTAAATACAGGTTACTTTTTAGGATTTCTTGAATCTCCCAATGGAGGGCTTTGTGAAAAAATATTCCTTATAGAAGCTCAGCTTCTGCCTCACAGGACCTAAACTTGTTTTATCATACAAACTTGGAGGCACAGCCCCACAGAGCACCCCTCCCACAAGCCTTACCTACTCAGCTCCTACAGACTAGTGGCAGACACAATTAGCAAACACCTGGTGGAACTGTGAGTCTGCTGTCCTTATATAAACTACTTCTCAACTCAACACTCCTCCAATCATAAAAAAAAAAAATGTTTAAACACCATAATGGAGGAGCCCTTCTGTGATGATGTGCTGAAGGCAAAGTGTCACAAAGCATAGGGGATTCTTAAAGAGACAGATGCCCAGTTTCAAGGTGTCAAACAAGTCAAAATTCTTTTAAGTCATGTTGAATATATATAGCATTTTTAAAAATAACTGAGGGTAACATAGTATATTGGTTGGGTAATTGTAATATGTGCCTGAAAAATACATAACACAAACTCATCAGATCTTAAGCAGATGTTATTAGGAGCTCTTTGGTGTTTGTGAGCAGGGACTTTGGACTGCAGAAACAGATTCTAATGAGCTTCAATCAGTGTAGCGCATTACATCATCAGCACACAAGTGCAAACAATTTGCATGGAAGCTGAAGACCGTGTTTTCATGTTGACTTTGACTTTACACATAAATCTCTTCATTGTAATTTGCTAACATTTTGAACTTTAACCAGCTGTAAGTTCCTGGGAACTTACAGCTGGATTTTTATGATCCTCAAATGGCTTTACTCTAAATCCCCAGAAATCCTGCCTTTCGTTCAACCACTGGCATGAATGTAGCCCTCTCCAACAAGCTCTTATTCTCTTTCTTCAAAACAAATGAGATTTAGCTTTCCAGCTAACAAGGTTGAAGTTGTGTTCTTGTGGTTGTAACAGAACAAAAACATTCGAGGGACACTTTGTGATGCAGGATCTTTGTGTAACCACAATGTATCTATTGCTGAGAACTTTATTCTTGTTTGTGTGGTTTTTAGGCTTCCATTCATTCATAAGTGTTATTTTGACTTTGATTTATTATAATTTATCTATGGTACTGCATTGTTCTGGTTGACAACATGATTATGTAAAAAACTGACCGGTAACTCATGCCAGAATTTCTAGGAACAGTCACTTCTACGTGTTCAATATAAATTGTTTAATCTAAATTGACAATATTCTGAGAAATACATATTTTGTGGTATTGACTACTTCCATGGTGTTCCACTGCCTTTCCTACAACAGTAAATTAATCAACGAAATACTGGAACTCAAGTCAGATTCTTTGTTCATGAAAAACCATGGCATAGAAAATTACCTCTGAGGGCAACCTCTCTGTGGCTATGTGCCCACTTGTGTTTCCACAGAACATGCATTTTCAACAAATTTAAAATTTATTTCTTTCAACTGACAGCTGTGCTGATATGTTGCACAGGATCTCTGTGTGTGTTTTTTTGTTTGCCCCTCTTCGTGCAACCCTGTGGGTTGAGGATTTATATTTCTCAGGTGGTTGTACAGTTCCTGAGGAAAAACATCTCAGCTGATACAAAGATCTGCAATGCCACTTTGTGCGTGTGTGTGTGTGTAGTTGTGCGCGCACGTTTGTATGTGTGTGTTTATGCTTCAGTGCTGCTGTCCAAGTGAGTGTGGATGTAAGGTGTCCTGGGGAAAGGACGTTCTTCTCACAGTGCTTTACTGTACATCCATCACAACTGTTGATAACATGCTGTTTGTTTAATCACACACAGATCCATTATGAAACAGACTTTTGACCACACCAGCAGACTTCCTTGGCAGCTGCTGTCCATCTTGTTTTTCCACATTTGGCTGCTCCCCTGTCTGTCTGCTTTCAGGTCACTCAGAGACGTATTGCATGCTTGGTTTTTTCAGCTTTCTTTTTTATGTGTTCTTTTTTGGTAGAACATATTTTTTGTAATAACGTTTTTTTTTTCTTCTTCTTTTTCTACAGTGTTTGGAAAAACTTTTGGATCAAGATATTTTGCAAGACAGGAAGATGGACGGAGAGAAGATGAGATTTATGAGATGTTGAAATTACCAAAAGCTTCTATAAGATCAAATTTAATTAGAAATGCATTGCCGTGCAGAAAAAGTTAAACTTGTTCACATTTTGCCATGTTATAAATTCTTAGTATTTTGGGGGGATTTTATGTGACACACCAACACAAGGTAGTCCACTGTATGTAGTGGGAGATTAAGGACACATATTTTTACTTTTTTAAATATGAGAAATTTAGCCTTGTTTGCTCTAATGTCCATAGATGACATTCAGCATCTATGGACATTAGAGCCTTCAAAAATTAATTGTGAAACAGAATCTAGCAAGTTATACTTTAATCTCAGGAATGGAAGGAAAAAGTATGACTCTGAAACAGCCGTGGCACACTGCAAATGTAAAGAAGAAAATTGAAGTCGTTCTCAGCTCATCCTTCTGTCTGCTAATTCAGCTAGTTGACATTCTACCAGAGAAATTAAGGTCAATGAGAGAAATCCCAGATGCAGCACTGAAAGGAGATGAGAATTGAATAGAAGGCAATGGCATGACAAAATAGTAACAATTCCATCAAACTTATACAGTTTACAAAATAATACTAATGCTGCTTTGCATTCCATTATTGGTAAATGATGAAAAAGCTGCCGCTATCATTTACCTTCAAGTGAGAGTCTCATAAATTCATGCAACACATTATAGCCTTTTATTTTATTTTAAAAGAAAACATATATCATCTCTTAAAGTGGTTTATGGGATGGAACATTTTTTGCAAGAAGTTTTGCATCCCAGGCTTGCTTTTTATGCACTGACCACAGAGGGCTATACCCTGACTCCCCTTAGGCTATGAGAGCTTGTTCCACTCCAGATGTGCTCTTTGTATGGTGGATGTTTCACCACATGGTGGAGGGCCAATTGAACTTGGCGAGGGTTTACCCAGGAGTCCTCAATGGGCCAAAAGTAAAGGCTTTACTGGGTCATATCTAAAAAAAAAATAAAATAAAAAAGTGTTGGATGAACGGACTGGGTTGCCATTGTTTTTTTGATGATGCAACAGAAAGTTCTGTCATGCAAATGCAAATGAACCGGCCCAATGGTAGTTAGAACCACATTTTATGCATCTGTAAAGTGCAGTGTGGTGTGTTTTATGAATTGCTTTCAGTGCATTTAACTGTGACCAAAAAACTAGCTAACTTAATTCTGTGACACGTCTTTGCTAAACTTGTGACTCTGACTTGGAAAGACACATAGTGCAGACTGACATGAAGTATTAAAGTAATAAATTGTGTCTTTGTGGTACTTTATGGTAGATGAAGTTCACATTTTAGATGTCAAAAGATTGGTGTAAATTTAAAAAACACCTATTAAGGAAATTGGATTTTGAAAAGATAATCAAATGCATAGACTTACAATAACAAGTTTTAAAAAAAATACTTCATTGTATCAGAACTGAAACTTTAAAATGGTATTCAACAGTTCCTATCACAATTTAGTATGGCTTTTCAAAAGTGCCATAAATCACCTAAAAATGATATGATTACTTACAATGGTGTGGTAGTTTTTGGTAGACAGCAGAATTCAAGGTTCCATTTTTCTCAATAAGTCTTCTAGGTTCAAAACAGCAAAACAGCCTCTGACCATCACACTACAACCATATCATACTGCTGGTATGATGTTAATTTTCTAAAAACTCTGAATTGTCTCATCAGTCCACAGAATTTTTACCTTGAAGAGTTGGGGATCATTATGAAGTGTTTTGGAAAAAAGAGACCAGCCTCAATGCTTCTTTGGCTCAGCAGGTTTTTTTTTTGTCTTGGAACTCCTATGCAGGTAATTTTTTTTTCTCACTTTCTTATGATGGAGGAATGACCTCTGACCTTAACTGATCCATCGGATGCCTCTATTGTTCTAGAGTCTTTGTGACCTCTTGTCACTGAGTTGTCACTGAGTTCTTGCTGTAATTTGGGTCAGCCAGCCACTCCTGGAAAGGTTCTCCACTGTTCCAAGTCTTCACCAGTTGTGTTGAGTTGTGACTCGCACTGTGGCCAGCTGGACTCCATTGTAAACCTTTCCAGACTGATAGATCTCAATTACTTTCCTTCTCAGTTGTTCCTGAATTTCTCAGGATCTCAGCATGATGTCTAGGATTTTGAGGATGAGAGAAGCCAATTACAATTAAATAACTTGTAGCTGAAAGATAATTGACCTTGCTGTGATTATCCATAGGAGGCTTATATCTATTTGATTAGTTAACTCCCAGTGGCAATGTGTTTATTTGGGGGGTTTTGGGCCAGGCAGTGTTCATAGTTAATTTATTATATCTGGCGATCAATAAACATCTCATTAATCACTGAATTGTGTTAATCTAATGAAAAAAGCTTGGTAATGTGCCTGTGGTATCCACACAATGTACTCAACTAAACTGTACTATACATAAAATAGTTTTTTCCCCCACATTAGCATCTAAACATGATTAAAAAAAAAAAAAAACATGTCACACAATAAAGGGGAGGAGGCTGAAAATAATTGCAGGAGGTTCCATATGTTTCTGGGTTTGAAGATGGAAATGAAAGAGAATCAAACTCTGAGCATATTCATGTCTTTCATCGGCGTCTAATTGAAATCTGCTAGTGTCTGTGGCGTGAAAAACAGAATGCATGCGCCCGACTTTTGATGTTTATCTTGATAAAGACCTTTAGTGAGTAACTTCTTGCCAGCTCAAGCTATAACGATTGGATTGCAGAGTGTTATTAATGAGGGACCAGAGAAGAAATGCGTGTGCTTGAGTCCAGAATGCATAGATGTGTTTGCACACTAGCGCATTATGTAGTGGAATCTAAATGTGCTCATGGCCTGATATTTCAGCATCATTGCCTCAGAATATAATGATCTGCCAGTCATAATATGTGTGCTTGTGTGCTTTTGCTCATTGCGCTTGTGTCTATACAGTGACTCATTAGTTGATGCTGATCCAACAGTTTTTTAGAACAATTGGATGCTCCAAACTTTTCTTGAAACTTTATTCAAAGCTATTTTAAATACTGCAGCATTCAGAGGATACTGAAAGAAAACCATTAAGCCAGACATGATGAGTTTGCATGTGTAAGACTAAACCCTATTAAGAGTCAAAGACAGTCAATGTGGTTTACTTCATTTCTACAAGATACATCAAGCATGAGTAAATATGCAATTACAACTATGACCACTTATAGTTCAGCTTAAGAAGCCGTTGAACATCTACTGAACCCTGACAGGCATTGACCCACCAGTTGTGCAGATGGATGGATGGATGCATGTTTTTCCTTTATGCTCAGTGTTGTCGTAAAGTATTTGCCCCATCCCAATCATTAAACAAATTTTGATACCAGACAAATAAAATCGGAGAAGAAGAAAATACCATTTAGAACAACTAGGTCCATATGTTAGAAAGTACTGAAGTTCATCTGAAAAAATCGGATGGAACAAGGACCACAAAACATTTGCAATGATTGCGGAAGAGTGCGTGTAGCTCGTCCAGTTTGCTCTTCTTTGTGTAATTGTTTTAATTCAGCCACATTAGAGGCCTACAAAATGCGTCCAATTGGAACACAGCATCCAAATCAGACATAAGGAAAACTTTAAGTAGGCTATTTTGAAAACCTTTAACTTGAGGATTTGCTGATGACATGGTTAAGATATTGCTCCCTGTATTTTTTGGTAAAGACCAGACCAAGACCATGGTTCTATTACAGTAAGTCATTCGGGTTATGAAATAAAAAACACACTTCATGACCATTATTCTGCCATTACCTTGTTTGACAGTGTATGAGCATGCTTTTCAGAAATGCAGTTAGTTTTACGCCAAATGTAATGAGATGCATATGTTTTTCAAGAAGTTCCACTTTTGTCTCATGATAAACATATAGTTTTGTACCAGATATCTTGAATAAACATGTTTTTGACAAATGGAACAATGGTCTTTATGGGAGGGTTTATCAGCAATGGTTTCCATGTTGGAAGTGTGCTGTGAGATAATTTTTGCCCAGTCTTTTTTTTTTATTATTGTTAATTTTAATTGTTGATTTGGGTTGCAACTACAGCCATGACCACTTCTGGTTCAGCCAAATTCTGAATTGCCAAATTTGTCATTTGGTAATTATGGATTGAATACCAAATGGATTTTTCTCCATATTTCCTCAATATATTACTAATGACCTTTAAAAATTAAATATTTATTTTATGATTTTAAACATGTAGCGTTCCTAAAAGACAAAATCAAACAATTAAATAAATTTAAAAAAAATCTGTAAGGAGGTAAACCCTTTTTTATTTTGCTGTTAGGTGTGTCAGTGTCTGACTCCACTTTTCTGCGGACAGGTCTCTTCCCCTCTCTTATTTTCTCGGGCCAGAGGCACTGTCATGGTAACCAAAAATATTTTGAAGAGTGCTTGTTTAGGTAGTATGTGTCACGGGACAGTTTAGAGAGCGCTCTTTCTGCTTCTCTCCGGACCTGAGGGAGGAAGAAGTTAATAGCTAAGGCTGCAGGGAAAACCAATGGGCAGTAAGTCACCCATCAGAAGACAAATTCAAATTCAGAGATGTGCTATGAACACCAATACCTTCACTTAACACAGGCATGTACAGTTCTGCTGACATGATGGACTTTAAAAGGGATCTTTTGTGTCTTCTGCTGTCATTTTAATCACTGAAGTCCTTTGGCACATCCCACTATGTCCATTGTGTCTCAAGTCCCATTTTAACTGATATAGTCGTCGGTGTCTTTTCATTTGATTTTTAGTTTTTAATTTTGTTTCTTCATTTTGATTCTTGATAAGTATATTTGTCATTTATGAGATAGAATCAAACCACCTAAACAATTTGGAATCACAGGTAGCGCTGTGATCCCAAAATAAAACTAAGCTGTGCAATAAAAACACAACTATTAATTATCTATTTGGTGACTTCTGTTAGTAAATTGTCTGTCATTACATACTTGAATATTTCAAGGGACAATGAATGTTCACATTTGCACAATTGTTTGATTTCATTTATTTGTGTTTTGCATGTTTTGGTCTATCTGGTTAAGTTCAAAATTAAGTTTAAAATTTGGCTATGATTCAGGGTGTTGTATAAGTAGACAAGTTCTGAACCAGTAAATGAATGCAAATGAACAAACCACAAGACTAAACTAAGAAACTAAACACAAAGGAATTAAGTTATAATGGGAATACATTTCTAACAAAAAAGAACAAAGACAAATGACATGAATACGACACAGCCTATAAATTAACAAAATGATTAAAACACAAACATCCAAGGATAGTGACATATTTTCATTAAGCTCTGAAATAATGTTTTTACCTTAAAGTTCACAGTTATGCATTACCTATTGCAATCACATAAAATCTCAATAAAATACATTTATTTAAATGGTTGGAACTTGACAAAATGTAAATTGGAGTCTCAACACATAAAAGTCCTTTCACAAAACATTGTAAATTCAGTTATATTCAACTCTAATATCCAGCATTTATATATTCTGTTTAGAAAAGATTGCTGCTGTATTTACTATCATATTCCAATCACTGTCATGAGAATTTAGAGTTTTATAAATATTATAGTTAAATGCAAGCTGCAGCAATTCATAGGTTTTCCTCTAAATTCAACATGTTGGCCTTCACCAGAAGGGGGCAGATGTGTGCAGTACAAATAGTCAACTTGCTCTTGCATCTTTTCAGATACATGTTTTAAATTTAGCATTTTGTTAATTAAAAAAAAAAATGTATGGGGTCAGTATTTTATTTTTGCTCTTCGGACTAGCCTTTCATGTCTGTCCTGTAAGGAATCTGAGGAACGCGAATGGCCTGATGATTGAACTGGTCCAGAAGTGATGGTGCAAATCCCTCTGTCACATATTGAAGAGGATAGACAGAGCCTGTCTCTCTTTTTAGGCAACCAAATTCAACTATTTCTGCTCATCTGATGCCGACTATAACTCTACTTCAAAGGGAGTAACCACTTTGTGCCGCTGGGGTGATAAAACTGCCAGTCGGCATAAGAATGTTAATGATTAGGGCTGTGACAGTTTAGATGTAAGAATATATATAGAGAGTCAAGTGAGAGCGTGTGAAAGAGTCCAAGTGGGTGTCTGTTGTATTTCAAAGTAAAGTCCTTATGAAATACAGCAGAATTTGTGCATCATCAAAAAAGAAGCCGAGACATGACAGATTAACAAAGACGAATGGCGCTGTTAAAGTTCAATAAGGTATCAGTGGAGGTGGTTATAGTCTGTTCTGATCAAGCTTGGAAGACGTTAATGCAACTTTTGATTGTTTCACTGCAGACACTGATGAAAAGAGACTGTGTGAAAGCGTGGCCTGCTGTTTGAGGGGCTGATTCACAGTACCACTCGGGGGAAATTATGAATCAGGTCGTTTTCGACACTTTGACTAGAATCTGGGCTCGGTGGGAGAAGGACCAAGAGAGAAGAGCATGGAAAGAATCACAGAGGATTTATGATGTCTGAGCTCTCCAGTGAGATGGTCTTTCCTCTGACCCTCAAGGAAATACTTCTTCAATCTGTCTCTTTGCCGACATCCTCCGCAGAACTGACACATACGAGACCTCCTTAACCCTGCTCGTGCCCCTCGCTTTCACTCTTCATCTGCCCCGCCATTAAATCTGCTACTAATGATGCGGCCCATTCAAACTGGAAAGAGAGGCTGAGAGGGAAAAAGAAAGAGAGTCCAGGGGTTCAGGGATTCCCAAACTGTGGAAAAAGTTCACTCGCCGTGTCTTCATCCTCCTCCGGAGAGCGTGGTGTTCCAGGAAGCGCAGGGGTTAAGCACACACATTTTGTAGCCGACCTCTCACCTCTGATTAGCCTAGCGTAGCCGCTAAGTGGTTTTCTGTGACTCCTTCACTCAGCTTTCCAGTTTCTCACACAGTAGCGGTGGGCATGACACATTTCATTTGACACATGGTGCTCACTTTTGCGGTAAACTGATTGCTAGGCCGACATAATATAAGTGTAATGAACCTTGGATTTATTAATGACATCTCACATTCGCTTCCCCGATGTGCAAGCAACTCAAGGCAGCTGAGAGACCGTAACTAACAACACAGCCTGGATGTTTTGCTGTATAAGAATGCCTGCTGGCAGTAGCCCATGCTTTTTGTGGCTTTGTACTGTGTGATTTTTAAAGCTCTACTGCTGTGATCATAACCACTGGGTTTAGTGATTTTTTTTTTTTCTCTTTTCTTCCTCAGCTGACCCATTTCTGACCCGTTTTTACTTGTCATGCCTGATATTAGAAAAGTTTAATCATTGCTGGGAGACATACAAAGAGGATTAACATTCCTAGGTCTCCTACACTCAGACCTTGCCCTTCTCCCTCCCGTTTCCCCTCCCCATTTGCTCTCTCTCTTTCTCTTTCTGTCTCTCGCTCTCTCTCTTCCTCTTTCTGCTTCTCTCTCCCTCTCTCTCTCTCTCTCTCTCTCTCTCTCTCCTGCATTTCTCCACTTGAATTTTGCCCTCTCCCATTCCTATGCATGTAATCTTTCTTCCTTATAAGCAACCAAGTAGGTTCATTAGCAATCAGGTATCTAATTTTACTGGTTACCAATGATGACAAACTACGGTCAAACAAAGGCAAACAATGCCAGATCCATTATATTAGTCTTCTTCTAATCCCATTTTCTGTGGAGAATTTGAATCAAATTACTTTTCTTTAAGGGGCCATCAAGAAACAATTACATGATTTCCCCACAGAGGCTTCTGATACCCTAAATATGAATTATGGACACTGTGTGTGGCATGTGGATTTACTGGTGCCACATCCCTTCTAATACAAACAGGAATGGTCTGCAGTCTGTGTGTGCTACACGTCATCTGTATGCTGACACAGAGTGTATACAGTGGCTTCTTTATGGATATTAATAGTTAGACTATTTCCCAAAGTAATGGGCTTGAAGAGAGATAAATGTGGCTGGAGGTCACACCTCCATGTCTCATCTTCCTAAATTTTCTCAAGTGCCTGTTTATCCACTTCCCATCACAAACTGCAGATGGGTCTTTGTTTGTAGAAACATCAAATCTGGCTCTTATCGACATAGCTATGGAAAAAGATCGTTATTGTGAGTCTTGTCTTTATCTTCTTCTCCTTATTAACAAAACTGTTATCAATTCAGTTAAAGGACAAATGCATAATATTTTAGAGCCATAAAGCCTAAGTATTCAAACTATGAAGTACTGACCCATTCAAAAAATTAGAAAAAGATTAGAAAGGTGACTATGCATGCTCTCATGTTGGCACTAGATTTTTCACGTATTATCCACAATCTTTCTGTGATTCTGCCAGTGTTGATTATAGAAATTTTAAAACAAAACATACCAATTTGTTTTTTTTTTATTCATTTTTTATTAAAGCATTCCACATATACAGTTCCATATGAAGCCTTATGTGGTTTAAGCCGAAACTACTTTCTTCTGTAGACAAACAGCAGGGTAGTATTTCCACAGTTTGTTTGATCTACAATGTTTACTGAATGTACAGCACTGGCTCAGTGCTAGCCTTAGGATTGTATTGTCTCCCTGAGGCTCTGGAGGAGAGACTCAACTTATCTTTGAAGTTATTTGTTGATAAAGCAAGTCATCATCACTTACAGACTTATTTCATCTTTCCTGCTAAACAGCTAAAGAGTTTAGGTAGCTTTTTAGATCCAACAAAATCTAAAAAGGGCTGTGACCATCCATCCATCCATCCATCCATCCATCCATTGTCCGTCACCCTTCTCCCTAACGGGGTCGGGCGTTGCTGGTGCCCATCTCCAGCTGCGTTCCGGGCGAGAGGCGGGGTTCACCCTGGACAGGTCGCCAGTCTGTCGCAGGGGCTGTGACCAAAGAATCCTAAATCTGAAATTCTGCACCTAGCTAAAAAGTAAATCAAATATTATATCACTTTTTAAACCATGAATATTAAGATAGCATTTATCCATGAGATTTTGTGTATTGAAAGTGTCCACAAAACCTCTAAAAACTCCCCATTTGTGGTTTTGCAGCAGCAAAGTTTGAAAACTATCCATCACATTTTTTTTCACCTTTCACAAAAAATATTAAAACTCAGCATATTGGCTTCATATTTCCCTGATGCTGTAGTTAATACAAAACAACATCTTGAATTTCAATTTGCTTTGTTTTGTTCGTCTTTCCACAAATATAATCAACCACAAAATGTTCCTAAAAATACAGCCATGAGGTGACAACTTTTAACGTCTTTCCAATTTTACCTTTTTTTTTATTTTTTTTATTTTGTTAGGCCTGAGTGAGAAGGCAGATTTATTTATAGACTTCAAGTGTAATGTATAAACCCTCTGATTGTTGTGTTTTCTGACATCTACTTGGACTGCAGGTTGATGTTAGCTGATTGACAATAAACTCTATGCTACCAGTTCGTTTTACATTTATTTAAAGTTCAATAAAGTGTGATGGGACAGTACTACAAACATTTTATTATTAGTATTATTATTGTTTTAATTGCCAGTGCCATTATAACAGGCTGAAATTAAGAAATCCCTTTGGGACATATTAATTTATTACTCTTCTCAAGGAACTATTTAATTATTTATTCACATCTTATTTTTCCAAAGTTGCTTAAGAAAGTGCTAAAAGTGGAAAAAAGTCATTATCTTTAGTGTCTGTAGTTAACTCTTGTCTCTGCCCTATCAGAAGCTGTCATTAGGATCTGGAGACGCCCGGCTGGTACCCTCACAAACATACCAAGACAGGTAACAATTCACCAGCTATTCTTTAAGGTTAAGCCTTGTTCCTTCAACACACAGCTATCTTTGAAGATATACTAAGAAAGACATCTAAGGCAATAGAATGCTTTTATGTCATTATTTATAGGACTTTTTTCTTTATTTTCTGCAGCTTTATGACACCTGTCTCATATTTGTCCAGAGATATTACCTTGTCTGGAACTTATCTTAAAGAGTCAGCACACACCCTAATTGATTGCCATTCATTATCAACGTTAAGCCGTCTCAACACACAAACGCACAGGCAGGTGGGCACACAAGAACAAAGGTCCCTTTCTTATGGAGCAACCTCTCTGAAGTCAATGGTTGATGACAGCTTGTCGATAACAAACTGTCATCAACCTTGAAGTGACAAGGTGAATAATAGCAACAACTCATTTTTAAATCAATAACATGCTTTTTTCAGTTGCAGCTTTCTTTTTAATAAAATCCTTATTCTAATACACGCTAATCTCTTTACTTTCACTGCTAGCTGGTGACCGGAACGTGCAGGCTTAATGCCATAATAGATCACGTTAGCAGTACTTTAAAAATTGGCAAAAATGTATATAAAGTAAAAGGCTTAACCTAAAATAAATGTAACTAAATTGATTTGTGGCTGCGCTGTGTTTCTGATGTTTGGCTCTGCTGCTTCACAGTTAGCATGTTGCCAAGTCAAATCTTGTCTGGAATCTCTCCTTGTGGAGTTTTCTGATTTTTCATGTGTGAGTAGCAGCTATGTGCCCTGGTGTAAAAACAAGCATTCGAGATTAACTGGCAACTAAAATATATGTGCATAGATTTGTCTCTCTCTGCGGAAACCCTGATATAGCTCACTATTCCCCATATCTTGCCTGTTAATAGCTTGGCACCGGCTCAGTAGAATCTCACTTGGAATTTGGGAAATAAAGTGAACTGAACTTAATTAAAAATTAACACTGACATGTGCTGCCCAGTCTATTTGTGCATCAGTCAACTCTTTAGTTATACAGAAACTTAAGTGTAATTAATTACATGAATGCTGTAGGCATTCACACTATTGAGTTCCACTTTTCTGATCCGTAAATTTTGCCGTGCTTCTTCTCCTGGATACTTTGTGCTGTTTTCACCATTCACCATTTTATATTATTCAACTTGCTCTCCTAATGCCGACTATATCTCTTTATATTCATAACCTTCATATTTTATGTGAATTTTTCTCCCCATGGGCTTCATCCTGTGGCAGAATTGTGAATTACAATATAAAACACTGGACGCTTTAGGTCCTGCCTTTCATGGAGGAAAGAAAGCAGAGGCCATTTTGAAGTTGTGCAGTTTAACAGCTTTTATGCTGTTTAACACCTAGGAATAAATTGAGCTTTTGGCGTTGTTTTGTTCGTACTGCATGAAGCATGTTTTTTGTAGTCTCCGTGCTAAACGATGCCTCCAAACAAACGTTGACGTCTCAGAAACCTTAAAAAGTATGGATTTCATTCATCCACCGTTTTTATCAGAGGGAATAGGGGAATGCTTCTGTCCTTTTCACATTTTAGGTTACATTATTTTTTTATTTACATTGAATATATTACTGTAACCCAGCATACTAGTATTATCTTAGATTCTAACATTAGTATTTTAGCTAGTTTTAGCTTTTTTGCTAATTTTGGCTTTTACCTGGGTTTCTTACCTTTCTGCAAGTCTTCTGCTGTTGGCTTCAAACGCTTTTGCCATTTTCACCAAAAGCATTCAGCACTGAGCATTCAGCATTCACACTTGCATTTTCATAGGAAATGCACAATTTCTAGTTAGTTTTTTAAGATCTTTTAATTATGGCAAAAACTTACCAACCTATCTTGAGCCAGTTTGTCTCCCAGAATATTTTGTTGCCACTTGTATATTACTTGTATATTACCTTGGAAGTGACGATAGCGCCAAAACTCAATTTTTAGCCAATGAAGAATAAGTTTATGTGTTATCCAGGCAATCATCAGTGACCTTAATATTTAGATCTTATCAGCTTATCAGAAAAAAAATGATAAAATCCTGAAATAATTTTGCACTTTTTACATGTAGCTGTAATGGTCTGGGTTTGTGCATAGTGTGCAAGTTCAAGAGTCCCTGTGCAAATCTTTATTTGTGTGGAAGAGATTTGGCAGCACAGTTTGAGCGTTGTGTGATGAGTTTGGCATAAAAAGCTGTTGATTTGCTGACTTCTCCCTCTAGATCAACAGAGCAACATACACAAACAGACTCCCACAGGACAGAAGTTATACTGTCAACATACACATTTATCATTCATTTGGGGTGTGTTGCAGCTTCCAAGATCTCAAGTGAAATTGGTATGGTTTGAAAGATCACTCATCCAAAAATCTAAAATTGATGCTGGAGCCAGAAAATGTTCTGCATGTATGCAAGTGAATCAATAATTGAGGATGGTGGAAAAACAACAGATGATTTCTTTCAGGAATAAAGGAGTTTGGGATTCAGATTTATGTGACTTAATAATTTCGAATGACATATTGAATGAGATGTTGCACCTCAACTTTTTAAGCTTCATGATACAAATGCACCCGTGTTCTTAGAAAATTATTACAATTTCGATTAACTTGGCAATTAGAAATTATTTTGAAGCATTTTTAATACTCTAACAAAGAAAATCTTTCAGAAATATATGTTAGTATTTCCAAGACCTATTTCACAACTCGCAAAAGTTTGGGTGGTCAGTAAGATCAAGATCTTGCATTGTCCCTTTCAGGCACAGGCTTTGTTCACTGGGTTCCACTAAAGACAAAAACAACATGAAAAGCTGGTTAGGAGCCATCGGTGGCGAATAAAACATACCTCACCAGTCAGTCCCAATCATCAGTGAGTAATGTCAAATACATGGAGGCCTTACTTAGTTCAAAGACCTGCTTCCAGGAAAATATATTAAAGGGACAACAAAGCAACAAAGGGATCAGAAAGTGGGAGGTCATTTTCACATTATCACAGTCCCATTCTTACTTGAATGACACATAAACGAGGAATCTTGCCTTTGTTTCTCACAGTCATTGCATGTCAGGAAATGTGCCACTTGGAAAAAATAGGAGCATTCATGTGCACCAAAACTACTTTCTGTGCGACTGCCGAGTTAACGGCCCTTGTCTACAAGCTGTTACTGTCTGCGTCTGTAAATGAGTGCTCAATTGTGAGCGCTGTCTGCCTGCGATGGCTCCTTCTTTCTTTATAAGCTGGTGCTGACAGACAGAGATAGAGGTTGTGTATACTCAGTGTGATGACAGAGCAGGGCAGCTCTTTCACATGGGTGAAGGTCAAAGCAACCAAGTGGCTCATCATTCGCACACATTAAATTGACTCATCGCTATTCTTTTTGCCATTGAGCATGTATTTACAGAACAATTGTGGCTCTTGGTCTTTTTGATATATTGAGTTAAAATCAGATATTTGCTGATTTTAACTGATCAGTAAAAATCAATAGACACACCCTGTGTAAATATACTGTTTTAACTCTTGAATAAAATCAAACTAAATCAAACTTTTCTGTTTTTGACAAATTAGACAATGTCTGAATAATGAGAGAGAAATAAAAGCTATCCAATATTAAAAGTTTACAAATGCTCAAATTACTGTCCCATCATCAATGTGAGAAAGCCTGTACAATGATGCAAATGTTTGAAAAGCTTTTGAGTTCTACTTTAAAGGGTCAGTAAGTGTATTTTTCATGCACGTAGTACCATTTTATAACAAAATCTAGTAACTATACTAACTTCAATTGTCATAAAAATCTGGAATGGACTCTCACTATTGTATTGAAGTTGCTTAAGACTCACAAAGTTGAATTTGAAGAATTTGACCCTGCAATAGCTGCATGCTGGTTAAAGTTTGTAAGCTGCTTTAATGAAGAAAAACAAAGTCAATGCATCTAATCTGGCTTTGGGGATTTTTAGAACTTTTCTGCAAAAGATTTACCTTTAAACCCTGATCATAAGAGGTGGATGTTGCAAAGCACTGTTAAGGGAAATCAGAAGCTTCAGATGGTACGTACATGTTATTGTTGCCTTCCTAAAATAATGACCAAAATTTTGTTTTTTATTTTGGTTTTTTTTAATAAATATTTTAACAGGTTACCAGTCCCTCAAAAAAATATAACCAACAATAACATTAATATATGCAGGTCAAAGTAAAACAGTTTTGGATTTTAAAGCTGAACTGTAATATATTTTCTTGTTCAATAAAAATCAGACCTAAAACTTAAAGCAGCCACCAATTAACCAATAAGTTCTTTTGTGTCTTGGTACTTGATACCTTAAGTGTGGATATTTCAAAAGCCTTTGCCAAGGAGTCTGTTTTTGTTCCAAACTCAGCGTGCTCACTTCTTTTGGGTGGAAGAAGAAGAGCTCTCGAAAGCTTAGCTAACAACAGCACCGGGAATATTTCCATTTAACAATAGCAGAATGCCACCCACGCTTTCTCTTGTCCAGACAAATGCATTATGTCTGTTTGAAAGAAGATTGACAAGCTGAAGATGGGAGATTATGTCAATTAGTGGCCATGGTCCCACCTCGCTAGACTGCGCCGTCTCTCAGGGCCCAAGGGGTCAGAGTTCGCGACCTCAGAGAGGTTGCAAACGTTTTGCCACTGTGACTTTATGCAGCTATCAGCCTGTGAGCCACCACACACAATCACACACTGACGCACTCTCACCTCCCTCTGACCTTCTGCTCATCTCTGCCTGCCCTTGACCCCCCACTGTTGTGTGTGTGAAAATAAAGAGAGGAAGGCCAAAAGGGTCTCCCTGAGCAGGAGGAATTATTTATCGCCTGATGCTTGTCTTTCCAAACGAGTGTAAATCTTCTTACCAGCGAAGTGATTGAGCGTGAAAGCATATGTGTTAAGAGTAACACATACTAAGAGTAACATTAGACATTACTTTGTCTAATGTGCAATCATTTGTTTTTGTCTAAGGCATTGTTCTCCGACTGCGATCTGTTCTGTAAATGCTGGTTTGGCTGCACCTAGAATCAATGTTTTACTGTGTGCAGACATGTGTTTGTGTATGTGTGTGCTTTCCAAGTGGCCATAAATCTCCAGACTGACTTGTTGGTTCAGTAGGGAAACAGCAGGTTTGGGACACCCTGATAGCCTTCACAGATGGCTAAAGAAATGTTGCCCACACAAGGCCTTTTACTCCATCTATTAATTAATTCATTTTCCACAGCGGATGAGACACCAGAGTCTGTTGTGATTGTGATTGTGGTTACCTCTTTCTCCACTCCTTTTTGCTAACTCGTGCTTTCCCAGACCCCCCTGTGGCCTGCCATTTTTTCTTCAGGTGTATGTTGTTGTACATTTGTTTGTCCTGTGGTCACACCTGAGCCTGTGATTTATGCAGCCTCTTAATCATCTGTCTAGAAGTGAAACAACACCTTAACGTTTTGTGGGTGGATAGTTGTCACAACTACACAGTTGTACTTTTTAGTTTTGGCTTATATGCTTAGCAGGTTAAGGTGTAATTCTGTGTGCGATCAGTAGGATTTTCTTTATCTGGCACTAAAGTTATCTTTCTTTTCTTTAATAATAGTTTGACACTGTGGTGTCTAGGAGACAAGATTTGTTGAACATGTTGGCCTGAATATGTTGCAATTTTTCTATTACCTAAAAATGTGTTAGTTGTGATACATAAAAACAAATTTTTTAAAAAATCGTATCTTTTGTTATATTCTTCACCAATGGAGGTTGCCGTTTTTTCAGATGCGCAATGCATGCTCGACTGATGATGTTTTAGTCTGTTCATTGCTTCCCTCGTTCATCTAAAAAAACTCTCAAAATGTAAAAAAGTTGGACTTCTTTCACTCATTTCAGAAAGTGAACCTCATAAATGATTAATTGCATATACAGTGAAATACTTCTAACTTTTCATTTATGTAGAATGATTGCACATTTTTAACCCAACAAACTGTCAACGGTTTTTCTTCTGAGCACCAGCCAAGTAGTTCCAAAATTCAGTTTATGAAACGTTTAATTGCCTAAAGTATTTTAGATACTTGCTTTCTTTGGTATTCCTGTGTGTGTTGCCAATATTACAATAGATGAAGTATGTTTGGGTCATTTGATTTGCAGCCATTTGATTTGCTGTTCGAACAAGGCATTAATTTGGTTAATAAAAATGTTAAAATGTTTTGACATAGTGTCAACTAAAACAAGCATAACTTGATCAGTTTTTTACAAACATATCTGAAACAATTTTCAAATCTAGAGATTTCACTCAACTCATGATTGTTTGTTTATTGTTTGTATTTGGATTGCCATTACCCATTGCTACAATGGCTACACATCATCTACATCATGCAGTTATAATTATTTATTTTAAAAAAAAATTAAACAGGGCATTTTTATAAGCTCTTGCCTTTTGCCTTTTGTTACCTTTATAGATGAAGGAATGGAGGTTTGGAATTAGGTTTGGAAAAAGAGTTTGAAAGAGGGTTAGAGGAATGTTTTGAAGCAAAGTTGGAATTAGGGTTTCATTCCAGCCCTCCTTACCTTTGTAAACAATGTTCTGTATGAATTTCTAACAGCTTTTGGCTTGGATTTTTGCATAGAGTGAAAGTTTTCTGTCCTGCTCTACCTTTTTTTTCCATTTGCATTTTGCATGCTTCTACTTTATTCTTCTGGCTATTTCTAACATTTCCACAAATACAGTTGCTTCTGAAAGTTTCACTCAAAATATTCAGCTTAGAACATTCACACTGCAGGAAATGCACATTATTTTACTTTAAATAGTTTCTCATACAATGCAATTCAAACAATTACCTTTGTTTGATAGAGGAAGGGATACTTTAACAAAACAACATTAATGTTGTTATAATACACTGTTTTTATACAATAATACAATGATATGTGTAAACACAGTGAAATGGTGGCACATCTAATAGCTACAGCATCATTGTCAGAGAGGAAGACGGGCTGCAGTTTAGAGCAGAGCTTCATGTGTGGCCATTTTTGAAATGTCTCCTCCACTTTCTGCATCCTGCCGTCCTCCAGACAGGTGGTCTTGTGGTTCAGACCAGAGGGATGTTGGCTCAATGTTTAATGCTGTTTTAATGGTACCTTGTGTGGCGATTATAGAGGCCTACTGTAACTAATAGAAATTCTTTTGACTCTCCGGAGGGTTATATAATGACCTTTTCCCATTGAAGTAGACTGGGCAAACACAATTGTCATGGATATGAATTTTGTGAGGGTGTTCAGTCTCTTATTGCCACAAAAATATATATTTAGCAGCATTGTTTTATATCTAAATAGATTTTTAGTTTAGCTTGACTATACATGACTTGCTCATGTGGACTGTGAATAATGTCAATAATGTCAATTAAACATTATCTTCTGTAATAGTAATGTTATTTCTTAATAAGAGGTCCCAGAATTTTTTATTTTCTTTCTCTAGAGTCAAAGTTACTTCTTTCATCCTAACTACAGCCACACAATCCATTTTCTGGTTATTGTATATTTGTGCTTTCATAAGCTATAAGCTAATAAAGTTAATTACATTAAAGGGTAGAAATTACTTTAGAAGGATCAACATTTTATTGCCATTGGTTTCAGGGCTGGTTGAGAGGAGTGAAACAACACCATAAATCTAATTTACGAGACATACTTTTAAGCTCCATTAGCTCATTTCCCAAAAGAACTTTATCACACAAGCAAAATATTTTCTCAGATATTGAAGCAAGCAGTTTTAAACTGATCATACCCAACGCTTTGGGTTTTTCCAAACTTTCAAGCAAGTCCTGGAATGTCCAGTGTAATAAAGTGTGTGACTAACGGTGTGTGTGCACGTGTGTGCATATGCAGGTAGGTGACAGACAGCCACTATTCAGCTGTGAAAAGGTGCTGCTTATCAGCACACTGCAATGAAAACAGACAATGTGGCCTTTATTCTAGATCCAGTGGGAATGTGGGTGAAGTGATTTTTTAAATTTATTTATTTTTTGTGTTCATTTTCTTTTAACTATTGCTTTTAATACAGTCCAACAGCATTAAATAGGATGTTTATGTCTGCATTCAGCAGATTGCTCAGTCAAGATTGCTCTGGAAGAGAGCAAGTAAACTGTAGTATTTGGTGCTTTTGAGTGTGTCTGTGTGTGTGCGTGTGCGTGTGTGTTCATGAGTTTGCAAGTCGATCATCGGGCCCTTATTAACTACACAAGTGACCTTTGAGGAAGTGTTGATTGGTGTCTTTGGGACTTTGCCAAGTTTCCTCCTTCTTTTTTTTTTCACCTTCCATTTAACTCCAAATATAAACACCGCTTATGATTTTCAGGGCTCCTACATAATTTTGAAGAGTCTGGGAAAGATTGGAATAAAAAAAATTAAGTTCTGAATGGAAAAATATTTTATTTGGCATTCTTTTTTTTGTTCATTTCTCTGAAGAACAATATACCCATAGTGCTTGTTAAGTGAAATGGTTTTAAGTTCATTTATATTTAACTTCATTCTTCTTTAACTTATGACTTACTATCATCTAGACAGATTTAAATTCAGTTGAAGATTGATAAAATGCCACATCATATATAATATTTTTTGACCTATTGACAAACGCAAGAATTAAAGATTTGTATATAAAGTTGGTGTGTGTTATTCAGGATACCAGAACTTGGAAGCCGATTTTTGGATTATATTATTTTGTAATTTGTAAATCTACAAGCTAGAAAAATCTAGAAAATTTGAGCCTGAAAAAGGGTGAAAGTTTAAATATTTTAGATATTTTACTGTCTGGGTGTTCTGGATTTCCCTTACAGTGTCTGCTAACATTTGTAGCGTGCTCTCTCGCCCTCTGGTATATGACGTTCCAGTTAATGTTTAATTGCACATAGAATTTTGAGTTTCCAAGAAAACCGCCTCTGTCCAACTCATGTAAACCCATTATGCCTGTCCCTTCCTGTTTCTGTCATGCTTCAGTCTGGAGCTCAAGGCACTATCTCTGCAATCACTGCTGCACCGGCATTCAAGCTTCAACCGGCCTCCAATCGGGAGAAATATGAGTGCAGGGTAGTAAACATTGTAAATGAACACATTTAGCACATTGATGACAATTTGGCATTGAAAGAAAGTTTTTTACTTTTTAAATAATGTTGGTCAGACACATTGAAGCCTATTGTCTTTCTACAATTTTAAATTTTTTCATGGAAGTGGACATACTAAGCCTTTTATGGTGTTATGTTATTACTAGTGTGTCATAATAGTAAGTGTTCTCCAATCATCAAAGTTTGAAACAATGTTGTTGATTAGATACTATCTGGTCTAGATGAAAACTTTGGGCCGACAATTTGATTTTTGATGGAGTTTTCCTGCTTTCTTTGTTAATTAGCCTGCTGTTAAGCTGAGTTGACATCATTGATTATTTTTTCAAGTGGTTTTGCTGCAGGCAGTAAGTATACATTTTTTATTCCAAAATAGGCCTTCATAGCAACTATTTGCATACAGCTTTTTTGTGCAAGTCTTTTCCATGTTTTGTCTTACAGTGAGCAAGTAATAAACAGGAATGCATCCAATCCAATCTACTGAATGTTTGGATAAGAATTTAGGGCTATGAACACAGTTAAGCCCAAATTTATTCACATCGTTGGCAGATATAGATTTAAAATCATTTTCATTTAACCTGTAATGTTGTCTTTCAAAGAAAACAAAACAAGTGGCTTTTCAAAGATAATAAAACAATATTAAAGGAGTAGTCATTTCGATTTTTTAATGTTGAAAGGTTTTAGTATGCCCCTTTCTGAAAGGGCATGCTAAAATGCTTTATACTTCTTCCAATAATCAATGGACCAATTTTATTGGCATTTACTACGACTACTCTTTTCGACAATTTGCCTTTGGCGATGAACTCCATTGATCTGCTTTTATTTTATACTGATTTACCATCAGATGTCATTCGGACTCTTATTGCTGCTGTTATTCAGGCAAGCAAATCATGTCTTGTGCTTAGATGAGTTTCTGCTGGACAACTTTCTCTGCTGGAGGAGCTGGTTTTATGAAAGCTGCTGTCATTTACTGGTTATGGACGCATCTTAGTAAATACAAATTCAAGTGAAAGAAAAACTGAACTCATGTGATGTATACCTTTATTACACAGGGGAGATATAGTTCAAGCATTTATTTTTGTTCATTTTTATGATAATGACTTATAGCTAACAAAAAGCCCAAAAGCTAGGGTTGCCAAAACTTAGAATATTGCAGAATATCAATAGAAATGATTACATAAATACAGAAATGTAATGTTACTGGTTTGTATTGCCCTACAATCAAGTGAAAAACTGCTGATTTGACAATTGTCCAGAAGACAGATTCTTACACTGTGTACAAGGAGAGGAAGCCACAAAACGTCTTGGCTAAAGACGGAGTGGTGCATGAAAGCCACGTGAATAATGTCAAGTAAAGTAATAAAAATGTAAAGCTGCCAAAGTCAGAGATGAATTAGGGAGCCATATCATCTGCTGGTGTTTGTTTATCATATTTTAAGAAGTCCAAAGTCAGCACAGTAATCTACTAGGACATTTTTTGAGTACAGTACTTTGTTCCTCTTTCTGCTGATAAATGTTAGTGAGGTCCTGTGCCTTAATCTGCACAAAGTACAGCCTGGCAAGAAAACCTGGCAGGTCTGATTAAAAAAAAAAAAATGCACATTATAACTACAAAACTCAATAATGTGTAAGATGCTTTAATACGATTTAAAGATACCACTGACTATTCCCCTTGCCACAATTAAAACACAATAATATTTTGCACCCAGTGTAATTGAAGGAAAATCATGTTTTAGATATAAGACTGTGATACTTTTCTCTCCAGGTATCAAGAATACACCTTGGGGGTAAAACAATAATGCAAAAGAAATCTCTCACAGGGCTCGTATTATTTATAAAAATTTCAAATAGATTTTATTCATTTACCTTTTTCAAAAACCAATATCTATTTCAGTAAAATAACTACTTTCAGAAAAATAGCTTAGACATTATTGGTGAAATTAAATCATTACTACAGCAAGTATATGTAGGTGCTATGTCTGCATTATAATTCATTCTTTGATACAATAACAGTAAAACTGATGTGATTTTTTTTATTTTTAAGTACAAAAATTGAAATATTAGAATGCTTTATATTAAAAAAAAATAGTGAGTATCACAAGCATCTGTATGGAAGATCCAATGTTTTTTTTTTTTTTTTTCTGTTATGAGTTTCTCAGTCTCTGTTCATTTCTGTTGTACTCCCCAGTTGTTTGTAGGAACTTACTTTCCTTCTTCAAAAAGTTCAGAAGTCAAAAAAAAAAAAAAAAAAAATCATGTTTCCATGTTTTAAACCACCATAACAGTGCTGTTAAGTCGGCAGAAGGATTGTCCAGTCCGTATGCCCTCCTTGTTCCATCGACTGTCTCTCCAATCACAGATAAAAAAAGAAGCAAAAATACAAAAACAGTTTTCTAGTTCTCTATTTTTCATGATAATCTACTTTTGTACATGATTATAAGATGCAGTTATGTGGATCATTTATTTTTGCTCTGTTTTGAAGGAACTGTGTGCAGTTGTTTGTGTGTTGCACAACCAACATGTACAAGGACATTTTTATCTGGTCCACTTTGTTTTACGCACAAATAACTTCGCCTCAAATTTCATTCAACATTTCAACAATCATACCACCACTTAAAATTTCACTTCTTATCTTGATTGTGTTTTGAACAATTTGTGTTGCTAAGCTGAAAAGGAATCAGCTTCCTTAAGATTTGTTCAGGCTCACTGAGGGAGCTGCAGCTAAATCAATGAGAATGAAGCCCTTAGCAATCAGATTTATGGATTTTGATGGGGTTTATGTTTGGGACTTTAACCGACTCTTCATTTGCAGTTAGCACTGTACAGGACTTCATATTTTTCTTAAGTTATTGAAGCATGATTGAATTTATTGTTAAACAGGGTGAGATATGAGTAAAACTGGAAATTCTGCAGAACATTCTTTGAGCAGTGTCACTGGAAGACAGTGTGGTAAGAAGGGCACTGATGGGATTTCATGTACTTGATGGCAAACTTGAGCTCCTTGCTCTTCTTGTCCCACTTGTGAATGGACATGAGCAGCAGCTGCTGGTCCACTTTGCGGCCCATGATGAGGAAGTTGGAGCCCAGGTTCTCCAGCTGTGAGCACGGGCAGTTTGCTCCATTCTTTATGTACAAGGTCAGCTTCTTCAGGTCCTTCTTCCTCAGCACACCCTGCTTCAAAACCTTCTTCTTCTTCTGTGCTGCAATTAGTTTTCGGTCACCTTTTTCCTTTTTCACCTCCTTGATTTTCATCTTCAGGACTAGAAAAGAAGAGAAGATATTTATTCTCATATAGGATTGTGCTTATAAAACCTACACTCAAGCACAAAGTCTGACATTTGTTCTGATCAGTAATTGCAGTGTACAAAGGCACTTCCAGGTTGAGCTGACAATAATATTCCACAGTAGACAAGTTCTCACACAAAAAGTTATAAGCTGCTTCTGGAGAGGCAGCTGTATTTTTTATTATTTTTTTTACTGAGGCAATTGATGCAAACTACATAAAAGAAGTGAAACAATAAGAAGAAGCCAAATGTATAATAGGAAGTTGGTCTATTTAATCCATTTGTGTAGACACTTCTAATTGTTTTCCAACATGCTGAATTGGGAAATGTCAGTGTTTGGCAAATTTCACAGTTAAGGTGGCGGTATACCATCTCCACAAGGAATAAGCACGGTGGCTGATATTTAGAGTCAATAATCCTACCATAATAATTGTACTAATAATGCCAAATTTAGATTAAATACCAAGAGCTAAAAGTACCAAAACACCTCAAAACAAGCATGTTTTCTTCTCAATGTGTATTGTGTAATGTGTGTTATACTTAAATACACACTTATTATCAATATCATTTTGGATGCATTTAATTCAAAACAGTGTATGTTTATTGGGATCAGTGGTGTGGAAATGACAGTGATCTGCATAGCCACGATTTGGTGCTTTACTTTTATGAGATTTCACATTTTAATGATTTTTTTAAATATATTTGGGGTTTAAGTAACCACATGGGAATGAAACTTGAATTGCTTCTCTGTGCTGTGTGGTTGTTATGAGAGTAACTGATGCATTCACTTACAGTTTTAAGAAACGGGAATACTGGGGAGAGTGAATATGTTGTATAACATAGCATTAAATAAAATAATGTTATTTTGGGGTCAGTACTGAGATATAATTTACATCAGAACTACACCAGTGATACACATGTGCGGTTTATGGCCTCTGAGAACTGTGGAAATCCTGAAGTGCAATTCCAACATGTAGCCTGGCAAAGCTGGTGATCACATTACAAACCCAACAGTAGTCAGATGAAGCAGAAACCTTATTTTCCTTTGGCTTCATGTCATTCTCCTCCACTAAATGAAAGGCAGACACACAAGAATGTGACTGGCATTATAATGCAGGTAAATTTTCAAGTTATTCATAAAGTACGAAGAATCTTTCAAGTTTTGATGGACTTGGAGGAATGAGCAATTAAAACTATGAGCAATTGATTTTTTTTTCAACAAAAAATAATAACTTGGACTTTATACACAAGTCAAACTGATAGGTGTGCAAAATTAATAGATGCTGGAAATTATTTGACTATCTAGATGAAGCTGAAGCATGTGTGGAGCAAAGTACTACACTTGCTGTGTAGTACTTTAGGTCACTTGTCGTCACTTTTTTGAGGACTGCAATTAGATTTCATCATCCGTGTTGTATTAAGACTTGTGTTTTCACGCAAACCTGCAGTGCAAAAATAGAGCTGCAAAATTTTGCACGTAGTTTTGATTACATGTGACAAAGCCAAGTTTGTCAGCGTGATGAAATGCTGAGCTTTAGGCCTCACTGAGTGTTGTGTTTATAGGTTCATATTTTCTCATGTCGGAGATTAAAATTAAAGTGGCAACTATTTCCAAGGAGAATTTGCAGGGTAACCCTTTTTGACAGGAGGAATTAATCATAGGTTGGGCAAAGGCACAGTGCTGAAACGAGACATCTCCGTTTGCCTAAGCCTGCTGGAAGATCGCCATGTCGCTTCTCGACTGCCTGTCTGTGGTTGCATAAACAATCCCGAGTACACTAATGCGTGTACCGTACATGTGAAGTTGTGGCACGCACCAAAAGCAATGTTCAGTGAATTGCTCCTCATGCACTTTGTGACTGTCCTCCAGCTCCTCCTCATGTATTTATGACCATCAGTTTATGTGATCCTGTTCCTGTGCATATGTGTCTTTTCATGAATGACTGCATTCAGCACAAGTTCGAAGCATTAAATTGCCACCCTTCCTCTTTCATTTCGCTTTAAATGTCCACCCGTGTGCATTCATGCTTAGAACAAAGTATGCAGTGGCCCCTCTGTGCAGCCTGGCCAGCATCTTTGTGACATGCCATGCCCGTTTCTTTATACAAACTCAGTCTCTTTACTGTGAGCATACAGAAATACGCTGTCATTATGAGGAGAAGCAGATTTTCTTTAAAGCAAAAGCAAACAAACAAACAAAAAAAAACCTCACTGGAAAACGTGAGATGCTAGACTTGGTTTTATGTAGCACATGCCCTTTTTCTGGATCTTAAAGAAAAAATGTTTAAGGATTAAGAGTCAAAAGCAGACTCTTAATAAATTGTGAAAATGTTTTAGGGCCACGAGATCAAGCTGCAAACAACTGTGGCACATTGAAATACCATTGTAGAGGAATTCACCAATGCATATCACAGTTATCTTACCTTATCTTGTTACACATCACCTGTAAGCAACCTTAACTAATAAAATATCTTCACTCAATTGTCTATATTAAATGGAACCATTACTTTATTATAATAACCTGACAAAATGTGTTGTATGATTCTTGAAACTGCATAAAGGACCTCCGCAGTTAAATGTCACATTTAATTATGATTAAATGAGACTGTATTTCAGCTTCAGCTCAGTGAGAAGACATAGTTTATAGATTCTGGATTAGCCTGTTTTATTTATGACGGCCCAGGATAATTTTGTCCAGGTTGTGTTTTTTAAGGGATGATTAATTACGTACGAGGCTTAGGCACAGAAACAATCTCCAGATTCTTCAGTATTCTGGCTTGGTGCATGAGAACTTGGCAATGTGGTTAAAATGCCAAGTTTTGTGTTTTAGTTTGTGCAAAAACACAAACTAAGCTGCTGTGGACTTTGAAGAGAAACAGAAATGCTTCAACACAATGAGAAAAAAATGTGAGCAAGGTATAATTCTTAAAAAAAAAAAAAAAGTTCTAAAACAATACCAGAAAAGAATTTGAATATTTTTGAAGCAAATGTCAATAGTCTTTCCTCAAACATTTGTCTTAACTATTAGTTAATGTCTTAGCGTGGACAAACTCTGAAATACCAAATGTACATAAGATAACTTATAATTTCAGACAAATAAAAATTAGGATTTTAGTTATTGAAAGAAAAAAGCTATCCAAAGCAAGCAGGAACTAATCAATCAATCAATCAAATTTTATTTGTATAGCACATTTCAGCTTCAAGGCATTTCAAAGTGCTTTACATCATAAACACAAAACACAAAGTCATGCAACATAGAATAAAATACCACCTTTTCCTGTTGCCCACAACAGGAAAAGGTCTCACAACCTTTTGACACGGAATTTAAGCGCCTAAGTAAAAAATAAAACCATCTGTAATAACTTGTTGACCTAAAAGCAATAACTAGCAATTAGTCATTTTACATTGTTGGAAATAAAAATCGCTCAAAGCATTGTTTTTTGCATAACTGTTCAAAATGTTCAGGTACTGTAGCAGCAAAGCAGCCCCTCATCATTGTATTACCATCACCAATACAAGTTTGACATTTTTCTAAAATGCTATGTTAGTTTTATGCCACTTTTGTCTCTTTGATCTACAGAATATTTTTCAGAACATTTGGAGCATCAGTAATAAATTGTTTGGGTCCTCTGAAAGAAGTCTTTGTGTTCTTTTCGGTCACCAGCTGTTTTCATCTTTGAAATCTCTATGCTTTAAATGTTGTCCACGGCTCTTCTGGATGAGTCATTGAAGGCCTTGTGGAGGTTTTCTTTCAGGCCGTCCATCCCTGGGAAATTTCCTCACTGTTCCACGTTCTCTCCATTTGTGAATTTTGGCTCTCATTGTTGTCCTCTGAAGCCACAGTCCCTTATAAATTGCTGTGTAACACTTTCCAGATTGATCAATGTTAATTAAATATTCACATCTGATTTTAATCTCTTTAGATTGGAGCTTGATGTTTTGCACTTTGAGACTTCATCTCAGACAAGTTCAACTTTTGTGCCTTTTCGATTCTGGGTGTGTCTAGTGGAATTGAACCCATCTTTCTAAATATGATTTATGACTTTTGAGTGATCATTTAATCTGTTTTTCTCACAAGCCAAGGATGGTTTGGATAGCTTCTTCTCTAAAATCATTCATGTTATCTCTAGATTATATTAATATTAGCCTAAAATGTGAAACATTTATAAAGAAAAATGTATAGTTTTGCATTACTCCAGGAGTATTCTTTGTCTTTTTTTTCAAAATTGCCTACTTACCAAAATCACTTGCGCAGTAATGCTCCATGATGCTGTCTGTTTTCAGCTCGTTGTCACATGGAGGGCACGCCTTTGACACTGAAGGAAAAAACATGATTTCTCATCAGTTACAATAAAATACATTTTGTTTGATGCCTTTAAACCTAGATTAGCTAATATCTAACAGCTGAACATTGTTAGTCAAGTGCAGACAGCAAAACCAAAGCACCGGGTGTAAAACATTGAGCACTGTTGAGTCACATATTTGCAGCCCCCACTGGGTCCTCTTGTCAGAGGATATTTGCTGTGGAGCAAATACTAAGTCCAGCAGACTGACTGATGTTTGCCCTGCAATTACACTGGAAAAATTTTTTTTTATTCTCCCCACTTGTATATTTTGGTGGTGCAGGCGTGGTCTGGCTGTGCAGAAAGGTAAACGGTGCGCAAGGAGCTGCTGAACCTGGTGAAAAGTGATTCAGTACACACACACACACGCACACACACCCCCCCACACACACACACACACACACACAGCAGCCACACATTGTGAAACAGCAAGCAGACCAAAACCAATGAGTCCTGTTTATCTGGAACTCAGAATTTATGGTCACGCACGTTGTGCTTAAGAACGTGTTTGGCCTTGCTTATTTTGATATGGAGCTTTGTGACTGTCATTACAGCGAAGACACAACAAGACACAGTAAAAGCAAAGGTCCCAAAATTTTTTTTTTTTTCAATAAAATAGTACAGCTGTTCAGTTGTTTCTGCACTCCTAATCAGTGGCAGTTCATGCATGGTTGTGAGCCTCTCCTTTTCTTGTCTATTTGAATCCAGCTTAGTAAATTGGAAGCATAACATTTGTTTAAACAATATTACTTTATCCTGGAAATAAATGGAGATCTTTATGGACTTTAGAAATTTATTCAGAATATAAAGATACCCTAGCGCTGTTGCCTTGCAGCAAGAAGGTCCTGGGTTCGATTCCCGGCTTGGGGTCTTTCTGCACGGAGTTTGCATGTTCTCCCTGTGCATGCGTGGGTTCTCTCCGGGTTCTCCGGCTTCCTCCCACAGTCCAAAAACATGACTGTCAGGTTAATTGGCCTTCCCAAATTCTCCCTAGGTGTGAGTGTGTGTGTGCATGGTTGTTTGTCCTGTTTGTCTCTCTGTGTTGCCCTGCGACAGACTGGCGACCTGTCCAGGGTGAACCCCGCCTCTCGCCCGGAACGCAGCTGGAGATAGGAACCAGCAACTCCCGACCCCGTTAGGGAGAAGGGTGACGGAAAATGGATGGATGGATGGATAAAGATGCCCTTCTCTCTCGTTTTTTGTGAATTGGCACTAACACAATGCCAATTCCGTTTTACTGAACATAGAGATAAGCCGTAGAAAACTCAGCACAAACACCACTGACATATGTGACTTTCAAAAAATGTGTTGTTTATTGTCAGAAAATGTGTTTATAAAGAATTTACATTTTGCCTGGAAAACACCAAACTATTGCCTACTGCAGTCATTTTAACCAAGCGATTAAAATGAACAATTTTCAGAAAGTATCATTTTACTCTGATCATTGAATGCACCATTACATGTATTGCGCATAAGCACAACTAGTTAACTCTGACCATAAACTCTTCTGTCTTGATGTTGTTATTGACGAAAGAGGATTTAGTTATTTTCACTCTCAGTGACGACTTGGAGTACAAAACTAATTTGGAGAAAGCACAGTGATTTTAGAGCAGAGCCAGCCCAACGCATGATCAAACAAAGCATCTGCTTCGCCTTCATTGGCTTCCCATAAGTACTTAAACTTTAACACAAACCACAAAGCTAAAAATGTTACATTTTTAATGGCAAACTGGAATGTTATTAAATTTGATTTAATGGTTTCAGGACAGAGAAATTAAAATAGCTAATTTAAATCTTAAATTAAAAATTTAAACAGAGTTTAATTTGTGTAAGTGCTAAAAATAATCTTAATTGCTTGATTTTTGTGTCATGTTAACATTCTCATGCTAAACATTAAATATCTTTTAAGCAATTAAAACAATAATAGGGATTACAGATAACAGGAACCCTTGAACTGTATGCAGAAAAGTTAGTCTTCCACAAAACTCAAGATTTCACATGATCCAAAAATATTGGCTGCCGCTAATCTCAGTACAGTACGCACTGACAGGGCAGACAGTTTTGATCCGACTCAGCTCGTCTGAAGGGAAAACAGTTCTGACCTTTCCCTGAGTGGGAAGTCTTTTTTTACCAGGGCTGCTTAAACAAGAGCTACATTTTTCTATCGCTCACTCATCGCTGTACCTAAAATATGCTTTCAGCTCACTGTTCCCTCCCTGTTCCCCCATGACTGCTACAAACACTTACAAACACACACATTCAAATGCACATGGGAGAGCTGCAGTGCAGTTGAGGCCCGGGGTTAGAAGTCAGGGTTCAGAGGTTATCGTCCCCTGTCCAGACCTCAGTGTCTGGACAGATAATGAGAAGGGTCAAAGTTTTGCATGCTTTGCTGCGTGGGTCGTGGGGAGGTGAACCCCCTTAACCGTCAGTGAGTGCAAGTCTGTGTGAGTGCATGTGTGCATGTCAAGGATAGCCGAACCATGCTCTTGTAGAAAATCAACAGTTTTCTCGTCAGAGAGAAGTCCATGCTTTCCCAGAAAGGAGCCATGTGAGTCCATGCAGGGTCAGCTTCTAATGGTCGGCCGCTTACTGGAGGGCTGGGCAGTCACATGGAAATGCCATTCACGCCAACATGAACGAGACACAAGTTCCTATGAAGTCTGTTCAGCTTCCCTGTTCTCACTAAAGAAAGCACCCCAAGTTATGGTGCCACCATCACAGTGAATGTGATGTCTTCAGATGAACATAAGATTGTTTTTACAACCACACACAGGGATCGCATTTAAGCAATAATTGTCATCCCACCAGATTGTCTCCTTCTATCTTTGCTGTGTCCCACGAATTACAAACTGAACTTCTTTTGCCTTTCTTTCAGCAGTGACTTCCTTAATGCCACTTTTCTATTACACCTGGAAGTAGAACTTACTTCTGCTTCAAAACTTTTATTTTGTGTTGCTTGGTCTCTGTTATGCTGTTGGTTCAACATACTGCTCTGATGAAGCTTCATCAAAATACATTAAAATTTGTGGTTTGAATTCCAGAAAATGTAAGAAGGTTCACTCTTGTAAGCCACTGATTTATTTATTATTATTATTATTAGTTTTTAAGAAATCTCTTGAAGTTGCATGTTATTTAGCCTCCATGGGAAATCATTTCACTCGGGTGGTATCCTGGCAGGATGCCCAGCTGTGCTGATGCCAGAGCATGTGTCAGGAGAAACCAGTGCCTCCAAGAAACTCTCTGAGCTTGGACTGAAAACCAGCATTTGGATGCCGCCTCATAACACGAGTCTGTCAGAGTAATTACTGTCACGTTCTTTTCAATGCCTCATAGATTAATCTATGTGCATGTATCTCATTTCTTGTATTGATTTTTGCAAACATTGCAAAACAGATAGGAGTATTTGCAAGTGCAAAAAAAAAAAGAAAAAGAGAGAGAGAAAAAATTCAACTTGACTACAGATCTGACAGCTTCTGTTTTGCAAACCTTTAAAGTTATCAGTGATTCTGGCAGATCTATGTTGCCTCTCGCGGAACTATTTCAGTGGAGGATGAGAGAGCTATGAGTCAATGATTAAGGGGAAGAGGAAAAGGTTGATGGGAGCTGTACGAGTAAGGAGGTGGTCTGTTTGAAAGCACTGCTGTTAATCTTCAAACAGAGAGCCAGAGTGGAAATGGTGAGCGGCAAGAGTCCAAGAATTTAACTGCACTACTTCACTTAGTCAGAGCTCCAAAGTTAATATCACTTTCTCTGACGCAGCCTCTCCTTTCTCCCCGTCTGTCATATCTCCAAAGAAATCTCTAGCAAACACATATTGAAACTGTTTAATACTAAGCACAAAATGTTAAAAGCTCACTTTAAAGTTTCATCGTTTTTGGGGTAAAAATTGCTGAAACCTGCCATTGTACACTGGCATAAAAATAAAAATTGTTCACTTGCGCCACAAAAAGCATTGCGATCACTTTGATGTCAATATTTGATGTGAATGATTTGAAATAACTTTAAAGAATGACCTCAATTTTTCATAAACAACACCATAAATCTTGAGCCCCATTAAAGCCTTTGAAAAGCAAAAGAGAAATCTGTTCTCCTTTTTGTCTTTGCATGACTTTTGACAATTGCCCATTTGAAAACAAAAAACATAGTAAATCACAGCTTCTGTTTGCAACTTTTGACGGGCTTCCTTGACAACAGCTTTGCAGCCGAATGCATTTTAGATGGAGTATGTGCAACGTTGCATACACTTCTCTCTGTCTCTCCCCTCGGGGGCAAACACGCACATGTCGTCACAAAAAAAAAAAAAAAAAAGAGGCAACCTGATCTGACGGCGTTGTGGTCGGACTCCCTGACACGTCTCAAGCCTCGTCTTTCACAGTCCTCAGAAGAATGTTCCATTTAAAATATGCTCAGGTCACTGTCTTATGTCTCATCTGGGCCCTTTAAGTTATGAACAGCAACACTTATGACATAAAATGGTACTGTGCAGGAGATGAAATGCAAGATATGATTTACGTCCAAGGGCCTCACATCTGTTTAAATGTGGCATGCAGACAGACAGAGGAAAGCTTAAACATGGCGCAGAGGCAACCCCCTTGAGGGTCCTAAAACAAAGCACACTCCTTGCATCTGAAGGAATACTATACAGACGAGAAAATATGTTCTCAAAAGGCCTCGGCGGTCTTCCATGCACGGAGCATTGGATCACATTTTCCTTTTCATATAGCAGCCAGGGCCACATGAGTAGAGTCCATTGTGTTGCTGGAGACCTGACAGTTTCACTTGTCTCCTTTAGCGAAGTTGCAACCTAAACTGGCCACATCAAAAAGAGCGCATGCAATACTTTGAGTTGGCACATTTAAGCAGCATCCAATCTTTGAAGAATATATATCAGCAAACTTTGGCTATGGAGAAAACCAAGAGAACTAGATCATTCTGTAAGGAATCTATTTTTTTTTTTTACCTACCTGGTGATTAAAGAAATGGTTCTGAATTTTTTAAGTTCTCCTGAAATGTTGAAATCACTTCATATCTTATCTGGAGTACATAAATCTCTTTGCATCTTCATTTATTAAAGAAGCAGGACAATTGGTTAGCTTTTATGTATATGTGGCCTTTGGCAATAATTGTTTCCTCCTGGTTTACATTAGACCAGTAAAAAGTAACAAGATGTCAGACTCTACTGCAGCTGCACTTTGCATCACATCAATAATCACTTCAAAATCAATGTTTACAGTATCACAATTGCAAAACACTCCTGGGATGCAACATACATTTCAAGCCGCACATTCACCGTTACCAGTGTGGTAATTCATATGACCAGATACACAGTCTTCAAATGCCCTTGATTCTCATTCCACATATCTTCTTCCAGTGGCCTAGATGTAAAAACCTCATTAAAATTGTAATCAGGATAAAAAACAAGAGCGTTAGAAAAAGTATTTTGGGTTATTTGTAACTAGTATTTCCGTCCAAATTTTCAGTAACAGCATTGTAACTACATAGATTGATGAAATTGTGCCGTCGTAGACTGAAAGTACAATGCTGAGCACAAAGGTCTGAAATTACAGAAAATGTTTCCCTCCGGACCAGATGACCTGTTGCATTTCTTTTAAGACAACTTTTATTGCGACAAAAATGGCAAACACAAAGTTCATGTTACAGTCCAGGTCCATCTAATCTGAATTTACTGTAAATGAAGATGCTACGAGAGTTAACTGCTTATAAACAAAAGCTGAAAAAAAAAAAAAAAAAACGAAAGAAACTTAAGAAGGGTTGATGGGGTAGGATTAGTTGTTATCTGGCTGACAGAATATGCTGGGATTTTGTGTTTCTAGCCCTATTTATTTAATCAGCAGTCTCCTGTTCCTCCCTGATACAATGTACATACTTTTATTTCACATAATAACACCTCATGGTCTCCTTAAACAGACACACACATCAACATGTTGCACACACACACAGAAACAAATCATCCACACAGACAACCTGAGCTCAGGTGGTCTTGGGAGTTTTTCTAACATTTTTTTCATTGTTTTTAAGTGGCACTGAGGTGGAACGTGAATCTGACTCTCTGCTGTGAGTTTCCACAGGAATCCTCCCACTGTGCTGTATCATGAAATTGCAGAATAGCTCAGACAGCATCTGGGCCTCCGGCGAGAGCGGCAGGTAGCTCAGTGCATAATTCCCCTGATTGACTCCACTCTGCCATTTGGCTGGATTACTCGACATTCCCTCTATGATCCCAACAGAAGAGAATCGTCAGTGTCCTCCGGTGTGACTGAGGGTTCCCAGAAAACCCTCTTCTCAGAGTTCTTAGCCGAAATTCCTTTTTTATTATTGCTGGCTGCCTCTGTGTGTGTGTGTGTGTGTGTGTGTGTGTGTGTGTGTGTGTGTGTGTGTGTGTGTGTGTAAGTATGCATTGTATGCGTGTGTTTTTGGAGTCAAAAACTTGTCCTTGGGATGGCCTCATCGGCACATCTGAGAATCTTTGGATCTTCAGAAAATGTCACTGAGCCTTCAGGCGAGAAATGATAGGGGTTTAATATCAGTTTCAAAGACAGACGTAATCATGCACGGCCACAAAAATGCACACAGAAACAGTATTGCCAAACGCTGCTCCACTTTAATTTGATTGAGGACCTGATTGTGTTTTATCTGGTTTATTGTATTTATTTCAAATCATTATAAATAATAGAAATAAAGAAAGCATCCACCTGAACTTTAACTGAAGTCCTGACTCATTAATTACTTTAAACAAACAACTGATTGTCTCCTAGAACAATGGCAGAAGAGGGTTAAGCTGCCTCCCTTTTTTTTTTTTTGGAGACTATGTGCAAGAATGAATTATGACTCTTTAGTCAAAATGTCGCATAGCTGAAAGCAATCCTATAAAAACAGAACAGCCATTTTTTTCCCCCCCAAATGGAACAACTGAGTTGTGCATTTATTCACTTTGAGGATCACCCAGCAATAATTGTCACACTTTTAAGTACTGACAATTACGTAACAGAGTGCTGTGAACATTTGTGATTAAAAAGCAGAGATGTGCCCTGAAGCTGCAGGAACAAAATGCTTTGTGCATTTACTTTAGCAGTCTAGGATATTAGGAAAAAAAAAACCTAGTGGAAAAAAGTTAATTTTTATCTACTAAAAACTCAATATGCAGTAACAGGAGCAACAAAGAAAGGTAAGTTATTTGAGGAATAAAGAACCTTCCTCAAGATCCTTAAAGAAAACAGAGAGCCAAACATTTCTCCTGCAGCAGGAAGAAGCTTTTCTCCACTTTTATGCTCCATCTGCCTCTCTTCATTCTCCTCCTTCCCCCCTCCTTTCACTCCTCTCCATTCGACTCTCTCAGGAACAATCATACTTGGCGATTACCATTCTCTGCCCACCCCGCTCGCTCTGACATGTCGACTAATTATCGAAGCTCAGTAATTGGCCTTCTAGTTAATTGGCCCACTGTCTGCCAGAACCAACAAAAGGTCGAGCAGAGCAGGACGCGGTGGGGACCGGTCCCTTCTCATTGAGTCTCCCTCAGTTCCGACTGCTTTGTGAAGAGGTTGCATAGGTACTACACACACATACTCACACACAGGCACACGCAAAGTCTTCCTGCCTTCACAAACACTTTGCATTGACTTCCATTCAGTTTTCATTCATTTCTAAAGTCTAATCCTTCCCCTACATCTTATCATTGAGTGTAGGCCAAATTCTAAGTCTAACCCCAGTCCCAAAACAGCCCTAATTCTTATGGGGAATGGACTTTGGGTCCCATAACAGATAAAAGTAGGTTCTCACAATTTGCAGAAAAATGATCTTACAATTTGAGGAATGCTAACACACACACACACACACACAGTCACACCTGTACATTTCACCTTCTCAGAACCCTTTATGAGAATGTTTGTGACCTTCTTTCTTTCATTCCTTATTGTTTGAAGTGCATTTGTTCAGTCAGTGACTCTGATCAGGCCGGGCTTTGAGTCATTCACATTGACATTAAACATTCCTCCTCAACCCATTTGTTAGGCTGATTGATTAGATGTAACTGGATCTCTGCTGATAAAGGTGAGTGTGTTCATGCGCAAGTGTGTGTTGCCCCTTTTTTTTTCATGGAGATGGATACGTCATCACAGGACATTTATCTTAACTTACTAAAGAATCTAGTAACTTGAGTCTTTGAGTCTCCCATCCTCGCCTCCCCTGAAGGCATGTGAGATCTAAACTGTCCACTTGGGAACTTTCCCCATTAGCCACCCCCAACCACAAAAACACACGCACACGCACGCACACACACATCCTGCTCCTGTCACTCCTCTTTGACCTCCTCTGGATAGTTTCTGCCTTAGACTTTCATGTCATTACTGCAGCGCTGAAGTTTTGACAGCTTTCGACTGTTGAAAATGTTTGTAAAAATATATGTCATCAAAACTACACTAAACTATAACACAGTTCTTTATGACCCAGAAACAAAGTTAAATATATCTTAAGAACTTTTGTTAAAGTTGTTCTTAGAGATCCATTCATCAATTTTCCAGGTTGAGGTCTTCCTGTAGCATCAGGCACTATGATCAGTGATCAGATTCTCCATACTGCAATCATCTCAATTGCATTTGTTCTATTCATTAAAATTAAAAACACAACATTTTTGTTCATGAGCACATCAACAACTTCATGTTCTCTAATGTACTTTTAGTGTCATAGAAATCAGATAAGATTTTTTTGACATTTTTTTGTCCTATGATTAGGACAAAAATCCATGCTTTGCACATCATGCTCAATCATGCCACAAATTATAAAGAGCTTGCAAAGCATTTTTGCCTCCTTTAGGTATTAAACACTTTAGAATAAAAACTTGGTTTTGTTCAAAATCACTTTTGGCACGTTTATCCACAGTTTGGGCCTTGAAACTGACCAGTGGCTTCGTCAAATTGTTATAAAATGTTTTATGTGCGAGGATGCATGGGCTGGTCCTACCTGGAGGCTGCGTGGCGTGGTTCCCAGCAAACTGAACGGGGATGCATAGGTCGTTATCAATGGGGAATTTGTCGCAGGACAGCATCTCTGGCCAGGGGAAGCCGTAGGTCTCCATCACTGGAGCGCAGCTGTCCCTGACAGCCTCGCACAACGAGCGGCAGGGGTAGATGGGCCTGTCTAGACATACGGGCGCAAACAACGAGCACAGAAAGACCTGGGTGTCAGCATGGCACCTTTTGGCCAAGAGAGGCACCCAGCTGCCTGCCTGCTGCTTGACTTCTGGCATTGTCTCGTGATCCAGGAGGTTGGGCAACCTCATCTTCTTGTACCCCACGTTGTGGCAGAGGCGCAGGTCAGCTGGTATGTCCACACACTGTGGCTGCTTCGTGTAGAAGCGGCCGTTGTGGAAGTTATCTGACTGCCAGCTGTAGTAGTCATAGTCATCTGCGGTTACGATGTTAGGGAGGAGGGAGAAGAGCAACAGGCTCAGTGCCAGGCTGAATAAACCCTGGGTTAATGCCCACCTCAGGATCTTTTGTCCATATGCCATCCTTTTTGGAGTTCAGACCTGCTATTTAAGAAGGATGTATCCAGAAGTCTCCAAAGTAACCCAGTGGAGAGACAATCTTCAGAGACGATTGCAACAAGTGGACAGGCGTATGAAACGTAATCCTTTTTTTTTTGTTCTTCTGAGTATGGATATCGCAAACAGAAAGGAAGCACAAGTTTTTAAATCTCTTCTTCCCAGGAGAGTCAGCCCTTAAAATCTGTCTTTGTCTGAGAGCCTCAGCTAGTTGAAGGGGGTGCAGCAGCCAGAAGTAGGTGAACACGCAGGTAGGACCTCTTATTTCCCCCAAGCTTCTTACTCCACTGCCTTCACCCCCTCTTCATACTGTCTGAAGCCCACTCCTGCTTTCTATCAGTGTGTGGCTGTGAAGAGGAGTACCTAGTCTTTAAGAGCTGGCTCCTCGGCTGCCTGTCCCCCCAACAGGCTCCCAGACCATTCATCTTCCTACTGGTCTCCCCTGGACTCACTCACAACAGCCTCAGCCAATTGAAACCACAGAGGGAGGGTGCCACTGGTCTTCAGGACACTCCCTCTGCTACTTATTCTCAACAAAATTCCCCCTCTGAAGCAAGTTAACAAGAAAGAATAAGGCAGCAATATTTCACAAGTTCTTCTTGCTGCAGCTGTTTATTCCAAAATATAATTAAAAAACATGTTTTGGTTAGATGAGCACTCTGCAGATGATAAGATGGAGGCTGTACAACATTGATTAACTCATTGCACACGAAAGAAGCTCCTTTTGCATACAACAAAGGAAGTCTGCTTGGCATTTAAGTCTGTTCACTTCATTAGCTCAAAACAGTCTGGCAGCAAGCCTCTCCTGGCATGGAGTAGCACACATTTGCAATCACAACTCTCATGCAAAGGCTTCAGGGGAATGCATGAATGAGGTGAGAGTGAAGGAGTTGCAGCATGGGGGCGGTTACAGAGAGATGGTTGTGTGGCTACAGGTGGCTAGGTGGCACTATGAGCTAATATGCTAATGTGTATTTTGGCTGTGAACCGAGGCACACTACCCCTGCCTCTTTCTATCCATGCTGCAGATGCAGTGAGAGCTTTCATCTTTGGAGCAAAGGCAGCAGCATTGTGAACAGGACGTTCTTGGATCTTGCATTTGATGTGCGTCATGCCTTCATGCATCTTCTCCTCTGAATGAACTCTAAATGCAGGTTTTTGCAAGTTGACATTTCACCGAAAACACACCAGGATTGCTAATACTCACACTTGTTCTTTGTTGAATGTAATATGGAGAAAGATGACATGTTTTTTTTTTATGTTGTTGAAGGGTCATGACAGATTAAAAAGAGGGAAATTGGAAATTGGGCACTGGACTGTTTAGAGGTGAAATCAGATAAACATTATGGCTTGTATTGTTTCCTTTTCTATTATGTGAAAGATAAAATTCCAGAAAAAAGGTGTCTATTTTCAAAAGGTTAATTCAATAAGTCAAAATCAAACAGATAAAAACTTGGCTAAATGTGAGGAAGCTAGCCGCATCCATTATGGTCCTTTTTATCTACGTATAATAAAGTTTTGCTGTAACAAGACAGCAGTAAATAACATATTTTCATTCTTTTCTTTAGATTAATCTGGACATCTCTCAGGTTTTATCTTCTTGAGGATACAGATAAAGTCATTGCCTTATTGGAGTGTGCGCCAATGCCGCAGATTGATTTTCTTGGGAATCAAAAAGCTGCCGCCGGAGCAAGCACGTGTAGACCTCCCTAAGATCGTTTTTCATACCCTGTAGTGCGGAAAGATCAGATGTCCTCTCCTAATTTTCCCCCAGAAATGTTGACTTCATGGCCTGTGAAGTCGATCTTAAAAACATTTCGTTTTGAGTGTTGTTCAAAGAAGGCGTTACTCTGTTAACCTTTGAACTGCAGCTAATCAATATTACTCACAGCTAATAATTTGTGGAGGTTACTCCTGCTTGGGGGGCTAGTTTATCCATGCACACATCGCTATCTTTGTGAGGTAACTTGTATGCAAGTTAGTGCAGCAGTGACCCATTTTAAGACTGCCAGCATTTCCTACAGATACAAGCCCAGTGTCCTGCCTTCAAGTCAGCAACAAAAGTGTCTTTCATGGTAATCAATCAACAATGGTTGTCTCCTCTTGTTCTCCTTCCCCATTACTGGCCCCTCTGGCCACCAGCCAATCAATTCCACTCTTAGGTTTCCAGTCCTCTGATTGGCCAGGGGTTATGAGATTAGGTTCAGTCTGTATTGTTGTGCCTAAAGGTTTAGCATGGTTTGAAAAGAGTGTCTCAGCAATTGTATGAGCAAGTGTGAGTGCGTTTGGAGATAGTGAATCTGTGTGTGTCATGGTGATTGTGAAAAGGACAAGCGAGGTGGCCAGCTACGCAGATATGCCCTCCATGAAGAGTTTGAATTTAAAACCACACAAGAAGACGGTAGTGAGGATATGCCCAACAAAAGATGCATGAACGTGTTGCATGTCTTTTTCTGACTGAAGTTTCACACACATAAGCAGAAAAAAAAAAGACTTCCTAAATGTTGTTAGTTGCTGATTTTCTCCAGCCAGTTAAAAGCCAGTTTACTTGCGCAAAGATCGGGTGGTGAGATGTTTCCAACAAGTCAGCCATAGTCGCTTCACGCTTACTGTGCACAAGACTTGCAGACGTTGTAGGTATAAGTGTACACAGAAGAGTATTTCTGAGGATGACTGATGTGCTCAAATTACAACTGCTTAAATTTCTGTTACTGTTTGTAATTTAATAGTAGTTTATGTGTAGGCTACAGAAAAGTCTCTAAGTATGCCATGACTGTGGCTACATTGTAGCAAAAACAAAAACAAAACAGTGAAAATCATATATATATTTATATTTTATTATTAAAATGGTACCATACGGTATCATGCAGTGCATTCTGGGCAACAATTTGTCCATGTCTATTAAAAGATATTTAAAAAGTATTGCAAACCTCATTAACTTTTGTTATTTTTTGAGGTTTATTATATTTTGATGTTTGACTTTTAATCAGGATTCCTTTATCGTCAGTGGTTAGTGAGCTAATTGCGTTAAATAGATTCAGATGTTAAAATTAACTTTGGAATTTTAACTTCAATAAATTTATGGCTCTAGAGTTAAAAAAATAATAATTCCATTATAATTGTTAGCATTTATCAAGATAAAACTGATGTTTTCACTCTCATTCAGTTGTTATTCCTCTGCAGCCGTTTGCTACAGTGACTGATGTTAGGAGGACCCTCGCTTTTCCATCGATGCCTTGTCTGGTACAGCTTTTTAAAGTCAAAAGTCATTGGTCAACATCAAATTTGTAATTATCCTGAAGAATTTTTTATTTTTAGTGAAATGCATCATAAATAAATGCGAATCAATAACTCTGGTACTAATAAGATGAATAAAACCCATGTCTTTTGCAGAGTAATTAATGTGCACTGGAGATGAGCTCATTCTGCTGACTCTCTTTCATCCAACTAATAAAGCGTTTAAGAAAAATACTTTAAGGCGGGACACATTAGAGGCTGAATGCTGGAGTAGTAGTTATCATTGTCTTGTCACAACTTGAAAGTTACTTGTTCAGATCTTGGCTTGGTTCTTTTTCTGTGGAATTTACATGCTGTTCCAGCATGTGTTTTGAGCCAATAAACATGCTTCCTCTCACTGATAGATAATTTAATACATTGGTGTTAAATGAAAAATGTTTTTTAATTTTCTTTAATTTTAGATGGGAAAGAGCTTTCAACTGCTCAACATTGATCAACATTGACAGTTACATATAAGGAAATTCTGCAATCATTTGTCACAAGACTTGTCACATGGTTTTCAGCATAATGCACCTTTAAACTACAGTATCAGATTTATTCAGAGATAAGGTTTGTCTTGAATAATGAATCAATCAGATTTCCTCAAATACCAGCCCATTTTCGCATCTGTCACATTTTTTAGGAAATATTCCTGCATCTGAAAAGTCTTACAAATGTGTGTATGCAACCAAGAAACTAACTTGTGAGTCTGGTTTGCTTCTGTAGCATATGACTTTTTGTATTTTGAATTGTGTTGACAGATTTGAAGTCTGCAGAACTGAGTCTGCTATTATTTACATCACATTGTTTTATGCTAATTTTTTTAGGTGGCTTTACTTTTTGCAAATGTCATTTTTGGCCTTTAGGCAAAAAAAAATAATACATAGGCCATTATTTTAGGCAGGTGACAATATTTATATTTTTTTGTTTCGTTTTATTGACTGGTAGCAGTTATTTGTGGTGTCTGCAGCTGTTTTCGTTTGTTTGGCTGCATTTTTACAAAAAAAAAATATTTTACAGTTTTTCAGCCTGTTTCCTGGTCACCATAAAACATTTGTATCAGTGTCAGTATTTGATAAAATATAAATATGAAATATACAAATATAAAACATGATAACAGTTCTTTGTGCTTTGATCACCTAAAGGTTAGACCATTGTTATTCTCTTTATCTGGACATTAAACAGCCTTTATTATCTCATCTGCACCTGGTTCAAAATTCTGCTGCCAGAGTTTTGACTGGAACCAGAAATGTGACACATTTAATGTTTTTCATACAGTGCATCCGGACAGTGTTTAACGCACTTCATTTTTTTTCAACATTTTGTTATGTTGCAGGCTAATTACAAATTGTATTAAATTATTCTCCTCAAAATTATGCACACAAGTAACCCATTTAAAAAAAAACTTGACGCTGTAATTTCTGCCAAATGTGCATCAACAAATTATTAATCAAAAGCCGTGAATACTTACGGGAATTTTTTGGCTTTCTATTTATAACAAATTAGCAAAAATCTCAAAACCCCTTTTTCACATTATCATAATGAGGTATTATTGAGTCAAATTTTGAGGAAAGATATTAATTTAATACAATTTCAAGTAAGGCTGCAAGATAGGAAAATGTAAAAAAAGGGAAATGCTGTGAATACTTTCCAGATGCACTTACATGATCATTATGTCTCTTACATGTAAATGCACAATATCAACAGAGTCAGTTATATTGCAGAATAGACAGATGAAAATAAGACAGAGATGTATTTCTCCATGACTGTCGGAAATCAGCAGAAATCTGGCAGCATGAGTATCACCAGGAAACATCAGGCTTGTGTGAAATGACTGACTCTGCCTCATTTCACCTTTCACTTGGTCTGCCTAAGGCCAGGAACAACTCAGCTGGAATGGGGGTTATGGCACATAGTTACTAAAATGTGTTGAATTTATGCTGGAAGATTTTAACACCACTTGGTCACATAGTGCTGAAACCTGTACATGTCAGTCAATCTGGGCAGTGACGGATGAAATGTGGCTTCAGCTCTTTCTGTTTGACTGGAGATTCATTACTTGGTCAATTTTCTTTTGCTGTGGTGTCTGTCTTCATCCCTTTTTATTATATACAAGTCTCAAGTTCATGTTTCAATGTGAGGTCAGGATAATGTTCAGTCACACGACCAGCCTAAAAGTTACGCACTCTTCCCTCAGTGGTCAACTTGAACCTTTATTAGCCTTCAGCCTCCCTTTGATTGACTCTTTTTAAGGGAGCTTGAACCTAAGACGACATACAGAAGAAAGGCTGATCCAAACTCTCCTAAGTATTAACAGTAAAATCTTTGAGTGACAGGAAACATGTCCGAATGTTGAGACACATACATATGCAAAAAAAAAAAAAAAAAAAAATTGAGAGGCAGTATTTCTTTGACAAACTGTCAGTATAACTGAGCTAACAATGATGGCTCTCCTCTGGATTCTGGGTAACACTTGTTATCAGTGTGTTAAAATTCACACTTTTCCAACCTCCTGGATCATTTTTTACATCTCATCTCTATGAAAACGCGACGCTTCCTCAAGCTGCACAATGAATGCTGAAAGGCCGGTTGAGGCGGCGTGACCTGGGTGTTGTCATCAGATACTGGATGTAACGCAAAAAGTAAATTGTAATCTAACTTAGTTCCTTGAAATAAAGTAATTAGCAAAACTTTATATTTTAAAGCATTAATCAGTAATCTGTAGTTGGATAACATGTTGAAGGTAACTGTGGCAGCACTTCATTTCATGTTATTTTGTTTTACTTATAAAAGCTAAAATAAATTGCAAGCATTTTGATTTATTCCCCCGTTAATACATATAACAGTTCCAGGAGAACCAACTGCATTTTTACATGTAACGGTCCAAGAAAATACAGTTCAAGAATAAACACGAATATCAAACAAGCAACTACACCTGATAAGAATAAAATGGTACAGGACTGATGTAGTGAATGAACATTCAGAAAATCTATTTCTATAAGCAGTCAGAGCTGTGATGGGGATTCAACAGGCTTTCATGAAACCATGTAAGGATCTGCAGCCACGTAATCTGAGCACTATCTGATCAAAGGGAAAAGGGAAGAAAGGACTTTGAAGTTTTCTCTTCCAACACATGTTCACATCTACTGTCACATGAAGCAATACAAAGGATTTCTCCCTCCTGGGTCAGCTGGGAAATGTCTGCCTCATGTTCTGCTGCCTGAGATCTCAGGCTCTCAGGAAACAGGCTAGATAACAGCCCAACTCCCTATCTGTCAAATAAGCTTCACCCATCGGCCTTTAAGACCAGCCTGGTTACTGTGAGGAAGGAGAGCAGGCAATATAGGTCTGTCTGACATGCAATAATATTTGATGGATATCTCTGGTTCTCATGAGATCACCGATCAATATAAAAGCATATAAAATGAAGTAATTACTTGATGGTTTTTGAACTGGAGGTTCCCAAGTAGACAGTGAGGGAGCAGAAAAGCTGAGGATTTACATAAAAAGATTCCCCCTCAGGAATGTTTGTATTCCGGGATCTTGAAAAACAGCCTCACAAGGCCCAGATGAAAAAACGCTTTCTGATGAGCACAAATCTTGCACACATGCAGCATGGTGTGGACGTGACCATTTTAAAAGTCTGTCTCTCAGTCCAAATTGTTCATGGAGATGTTACTATGAGGAAGAAAAGACACAAACTGGAAGAAACAAATTATAAAATTGCAATCATCAACTAACTTTATCAAGAATAAAGGCTTGGGGTTAATGCCTCAGAAAAAGGTCCTTCAAGGTCCTTTATCCACCAAAGTGGCACCTTAAAATACCTCTAAAATATTAAAACTACCCTTAATAAATGCTGGACGAAGTTAACATCTCATGCTCTTTATTCCTTCCCACTTTTAGCCTCTTGACTTGTTGCATTTTAAAGAAATGAGACTAGAGTTCAACATAAATATCTGATTTGCCTTGAATATTCAATGGAGGCATCCAGGTATTGGAACTCTGTTACAAAATTTTCATAAGCCAGTGAGTGGACATAACCCTAAAAATAACCAAAGGTCAGCAACATTCGAAATTAGAGAGAAGAAAGAAATGTGGGCATTTAACAAAGCAGAGCGATCATTCAAGCAAATTATAATTTCAAGGTGACCAAATTTTTCTTAAACCCGGTCCATATGTGAGTTACTGCAAAGCTAAGCAGGTTTGTTCTCGTCGCCAGGATTTCCAGTTTCACCTTTGGTGATGTGAATTCAGGTGAGAGTCTTGCATTTAGTCAGTGACGGCGTCACCTGAAGTGATTTACAACCTGTCAACTCTTGTTACAAACTTTCCCATCACCAGAGCTATTTGTTTTTGTGTGACTGGTTCTATACTTGTCCCTCAATATGCAATCCGAACCAACTTAGCAAGAACAGAAAATATCTTTTTCCTCTCCACTTTATCTTTTAATCTCCACAGATTTGCATGTGTGTGTGTGTGTGTCCGCATGCCTGCTCTCATATTTTAGGAGTTGCTCGGGGGTCATCAGTTAACGCTCAAAACTCACTTCTCTTGAGAAACAAGAGAATTTGGAATTTCAACAACTAGGAAAATCATTTTCCCATATCTCTGTGAAAAAGATTGTGAGATAACATTTTTAGTTGATTAGAGAAAAGTCATGGCATTTATGTCAGCCTTCAGCAGTCTCCAGTTTAAATTTTTAAGAAGGTTTGGCAGTCCCTCTGAACCCTCTGTTACAGCTTAATAAAAACAGATCTGCTGGTTATGCAAAGATTTATTTTTGGTGGTTCTCGTACAGACTCTGCTTTACAACAAGAACAAAGTTCATGATTGTCACTTTCTTTAATGAGCTGGAACAAATGATAGACACCATCCACATATTTCAGAAAGCTGCTTTTTGATGTGTGTTTTATTTGAGTCGTCAACATTGGCTCAACTAAGACATCAGTGTCATTTAAACTTGCACTTTTTGTCGTAGAGCTCTGTGAAACATATCTTTCTTGGGAATTTTCTGGAACATTGGCCAGGCTGGAGACACTGCACAGCCACATGTTTCTGCTTTTCCCTTTTACTGCCTTATGAACAGTTTGTTATTGGAAGTTTGAACCTTATTCTCAGCAGCTCTCACAACCCTTAATTGTCTCAGCCTTCAAGATTTATCAAGCTAAACATTTCTGACAAAGTCAAAAGTGAGAAAGTATATGGCTGTTTTACTAGTTCCAGGGTGATGGAAGTTCTGGATGTTCTCCACCCGTCAATTTTATGAAAACTTTGTCAGATCTGAAATTTTCCATTGATTATGATAAGAAAATAGAAAATAGTTTTAACTAAAAAGTAGCCTGGATCCCCACCCCCTTTCTTTTCTTTCTTGTTGAGAAGAAGTGATTGTATTTTTAAAAGTGATAACGCTTCATTTTTCACCACACTATACTCAGCATTTCACAAGTTATTTTTCCACTAATGAAAGGTGACTCCTTTATTCATATTGGTTTGGCTGCTTTCAGTAAGAAAGTCTCAGGTTGAGTTCTCATTTTGCCATGCCAAGCTTGCATGTTCTCCCATAAGTTATTTCTTTTTTGACACACTGGTTGCCTCTCTCAGCTGAAAAACATGAATGTTAGGTTCACTAGCACACCTATCTAACCTTTCTGATTGAATGAGTTTGTGTGTTGTTTATCTCACGTAGTTTTGTGTTGATCTTCGTGTAAAATGACACCTGCACAAGTCATAGCTCACAACATCTGGCTGATTTTCAGAGAATGGCCGTGAACTTAGTGAAGATCCAGACAAGCGATTTGATTATTTACAACTTTTTTGAGATTGCAAAAAAGAGTGGACAAAAGGGAGAAAACAATTGAGATAAACGCTTTTCCCGTCAAGTGAAACACTCTCAGAAAGTGTCAACAACTTCACTTGAAGGAAATTCAAAAACCTGCAAAAAAAACACACATTCCAGGAGAGGATATAAAATGATAAACCATGAGAGAACCACAAGGAAGCGGGTTTAACGCATTAGCAAGGAGATTTAACAAGAAGAGTTTGTTACGGAAAGAGGAACAGGTTGGTCAGGAACACGGTGCTGATGTGAGGAAAGACAAATAACTAAAGATGAACTGAGAAAATTGGAAAAATACACAGAAATTCAGGCAGCAGAAAATTTACACAAATAAAACAATAATATGAAAAAACAAAAGCTTATTTATCCTAAATCAAAACCTTAATTCAAAATAGTTCTGATTACCAGACTGTACTTTGTTCTCTCCTACTATAATAAAACAACATGCAATGTTTATATTTTTATAGATATTTTTATATCTGTCTTTTCAATTTTTTTTTTGTTTTAAACTCCTTTCTCTTCAACTTCTTGAGTGATTTTACCCTCATCTAAAAAAATGAATTGTTTTCTGATTGACACATTTCATTTGTTCATCTGCTTTCAATGGCATAAACTTATTTGCTTCAATAGCTTAAACTTTTTGTATATATGAATTGACACTGCATTTGTTATAAGTAATATACATGGTATATTTTGTCTTCAATTTCTGGTTTGTTCACAAAAACTGATAAAACATGAGCTGAATGGATGACTATAAGTTATAAAAAAGTGGGAGAAAGGATAGACTGGCTTAATTGGACTTGAGAACATAAAAAGTTGAAGGTTCATGGAGGACCTTTAGAAAATTATAAAGTATTATTTTAATATAAAACATTAAATATTGAAATAGCAGAAGCACAGAAACATGTTTTTCATTATGTGCAACACCAAACTCTTGCTAATGTTACTTAGGTCCAAAGTTTTAATAGAAAAATTAACATTCATATATTGATACTCAGTTTAGACTAAAATTCTTCTATTGCTAATGTTCTTTCATTGCAACCTTTGTATATTTAAACTGGCTACGGGTTAAGCACATAATTGAAGCTCTGAGTAGTCAGTAGCAGTTGACTAATGGGAGGAACTGGAGACGTGTGCATAACTAAAGAATGTGACATATTGCATAAGAACATGTGTCCAGAATAACCCCTGCCCAGATAAATGAAGGCAAGAACAAACTAGTTAATTGTTCGGCACAATGGGGCTTTTCAGCAATCTGGCAGGCAGACACGCTGCTGAACTGTGTTAATGGAAGAACAGCAGTTTCTCTCTGGCAGGGGTTGGAGCCGCTGTTCCAAACCACTTCATCTGTCCTACTGGAGTCTGCTCACCGTACACCTATGCTAGTTTTGGACAACATAAACTCTGGAACAAGAAAAGCATAATTTTCTTCACTTTCTCGCTCATTCATTCAGTCTGTGTATGTGTCCCATAAGCGTTACCCCACACATACCAATGCGCACAGATGAAAAATCTCAAGGGCAGACCACCTGGCAGTTTCATGCCTGGTCAGAGGAAAATCATCCCGACTTCATCAATAGGGTGCAGTGTGCTGAACGTGCTCTGTCCCACTCACATATCACTGCTATTAGACAGGCATGTGCCGGGCCAGCTCCGGGGCAGGGCAGGGCCCGCTGCTGTACTCTCTGAAGTCTCATTCACGGCAATCTAATTCAGACCAACCAATTCTGCAGGTGCAAAAATGTGGAACGAGGAGAACTTGAAACATTATTTCTCGGCTCAGATGATCCTTGTGTGAAATGAGCAGTGGAGAAAATCCATTTTTCAAGCCTAAACACTGTTGTGTCGAGAATGGAACAGTGGATTTATGAATGGGCACCGCATACACAAACTGCGTCCAAGAAAATTACAGCCTTGTTTGGTTTTACTTAAGTTTCTAATTATTCAATTAAATGATTTGATTCACTGACTAAAGCAAAACGCAGGGCATGGTATTTCTAGACAGTCTAATTATATGGCAAACATGACCTGTAAACCTTTATGGCTGATATGCTTGTTACACTCAGAGGAAAACCATAAATACATTTTTGTCTGCAAGGAAACATTCAAAAGGAAGAAAATATGTTAAGTGATTGTGTGGTTCTCAGTCTTCAGACTGTGTGGTTTTGGTTGAAAGCAAAAAATATGTATAATTTATCCATCCATCCATCCATCCATTTTCCGTCACCCTTCTCCTTAACGGGGTCGGGAGTTGCTGGTGCCTATCTCCAGCTGCGTTCCGGGCGAGAGGCGGGGTTCACCCTGGACAGGTCGCCAGTCTGTCGCAGTGTATAATTTATATGAAGGCAAAATTTCCTGTGGATTTTGATATAGTCATTGCTTCTAAAATCTTTATAAATTTGAGTATGGCTTTATTATTGCACAGTTCTTTGCTTTGATGCATTGCAGCAGAAATATGTTGGCTGGGACATTATTATGTAGTTAGTATGCATACGTTCACTCAAGATTGACTTATTTCATCTTATGGACAAAATCCTAGCTGTAATGTTAATAAGCCAGGTTCTGTGCAATTATCTCTGCTCTTGTCCAGAATTTTTCACCATGAATGAAAATCTCTGTTTGGGGCTTAAGTTAATGTTCCGGGGTCATTCAGAGTGACAGTCACTCCAAACACCAGTTCAGAGATCCTGCAGCGATCAATGACCTTGAAATATTAAGTTGAGTCACTCATTTAATAGGCAGTCAACATCTGATTTTCCAATTTTGTCCAGCCTCAAGCAGCTCTGCTGCTCTCTTCATTCCAGCATCGTCCTCTCCCTCTTTTATCCACCACCTAGTCACAAGCATTACAAGTTTACAAAAGCTACAAATGCTTCAATGTTCAGTATTTGCTTGGACTTAACACTTGTCCCAATGCAAGTAAACAAAGAAAGCAAGAATACATCTTTTTCTCATTATAAGCTCATAAATATCTAAAACTTATTGTCCATTTATTAGTAGGCTCATATGTCCGAGAGATCTGTTTGATGCATTTGTGCTTCAGCAGCAAGTCATGTCATCTGCCTTGCAGTGTGACTAGAGTTATTGTATCATGGTTCTCACAGAGTTTGACATGTTTAAGTCCTTAGATACATCTGAAATCATATTGTGTATAATGATTTGAAGTTGTATCTAAAAGTTGAATGTGCATGTAGGTCCTGAATGCCCATGTCAAAGCATATTTTCTGAAATCACACCAAAGTTTCAAAATAATAAAACATGAACATTTTGACCTCAACCATAAGTATCTCTTGATGTGAAACTAAACATCCCACAGTTGCGGATGGGGTCAGCAAAACGACGCTTATAATTTTTTTATTCCTCCACATTTTTAGTATAAGCCACTCCATAAAGCACTTGAAATGAAAGAAATTGTTTAGTTTGGTAAGGTTTTGTGCATGCTTATATTTATGAATGTTTTTGCATACTTGGACTGTATTTGAAGTAATAGAAGTGCTCCAATGTGATGGATACTGTACACTACCTAGTCAGTGTGTCTAAAGTCACTGGCTGCAGTAAATCTATATAAAGTGTTTAGAAGTAGAGAAGAAGCTGCAGGCTCCAGAAGACCTAAACACATAGAGATGTCTGGCTGAGACAAGAAAACATCTTCAGCAGTTTGGGTTTCCTCAACTAAAGCAGCAGACCAAAGAAATGATGTAAAGCAGTCTGAAGTGGTTGGAACAGAGTTCTGGCATTTGAGAGATGAAGTATGATTTTTCTCTTTTATTCTTTCAGTGTTAAGTTATTGAGATCCACAAGCTTAACTTTGTCCCTGATATAAATTCTTCCATGTGAGAACAAGTCTTCTCCTGTTTCAAGTTTCAAGCCACTACACAAAAGCCCTCCACCCTCCAGTTATTCAAGTCCCTTTTCATGAAAGCCTTTCGGTTCCTTTTTATGTATGTTTCTTGTGGCAGGTGATGAAGAGCAGTTCAGATCTGCTCAGTCTCATCATTGGGCCTATCAATCTGTGATGAACTCATTGTTCAAGCTTTGCGGCATTCTCCAGATTATATCTGGAGTCTGTTTATCATTTGTATGACAGGTATAATTCATCCTTCGTCTCCATATCCCTGCTGTCACCATGTAAGTACTGTAATTTCCGGCCTATCAGCCACTACTTGAACAGTGATGCGGCTAAAATAGAAATTTATTGATGGGTTTTGATTGGCTGGACTGCTGCTTGATGAAAAGATAGCAAAAGCTCAAGGGTGAAAGAGACATCGAGAACAACAGGAGAGACCGAAGAAGTGAGTGACAAAGTGATTCTGACCATTTTAGTGGAGGAAGATAATGGTAGCGATCAATGACTTGCCCTAATTGACAGAATAGATTCCGTCTTTGACCAGTTTTTTTTTTTTAATGATTACAGAAAAATGTGAAGGCCATCTGTCATGCTGACAGATTACAATCACATTGACCACCTGGTGCAGAAGAGCGGACTTCCCCTTGTTCAGAGAGTTTTGTTGAGTTCTGATTACTTCAATTGGAGAAATGTCTTCTGATTTCAAAGAGTTCTTGTAATGCTAGTCACCAGTCTCACAGCAGAATGCTCACTCAGCCTCCAGATCAACATCGAAACCTTGAAACTTTATTTTGCACAAAGTTAAAACTTGTTTACATTTGTTCCCTGTATCTGTGACTGTCCATAGTTTCTACTAAAGATCCCTTGATAATTGTTGGTACAGCAGGATGGAGAGTTTCTCTGAAGTCTATGACCTTGTTCTTTGTTTCACAAAGTTATATTCCCAGATTCATAGTCAGATTTTGGTCTATGCTTTCACTGGGCCATTGTATCTTTACTATCTTTGATCTGCTGAATCTCCACCCCAGTCTCTGGTTTTCTTGCTCATGCTCACTGCTCAGGTTCAGTCAGTTTGTGATTGTCTCAGTTAACTAAAACACCTTCTTTCACGTTTAGTGCATCTTTTAATTGGCTTTTGGCAACAGGATTTATCTACCCGTTAATGAATGCTGGATGATAATAGTGGTCCTGCTGAAAGTCGCAAAAAATCCCAATAAAACACACAGAAATTTTGTGTTGAATACTTTTGAAAAAACACGACATCTTTACGACACATCTGGAAAAACAAGTGTGTTAAAGTTTCCACACCAAATATCATCTGTGCTAATCAATGCAGCCAAATCATCCCACTATTTCCATGATTTCCATTATTTCAGAAATTGACTCCTAAGAATCAATCTCTGAAATTGACTCTTTGGATCTTTTTCTCTCCATTTTCCCCTGTATAGATGTTGTTTCACTCTTGAATGTCCATCTACAGGAAATGGACATGTGACATTTGGTGGATTATGTGCTCAGATGTAATTAGAAACTTAACTGTAATAGTCATGTCTCCCTTAGTGCCTTAGTGCCTCACCATGCAGAACTCGGCAAAGGACAGAATATATTTCTTGGTATGGAAGCAATAAAGCTCTTCAAAGTGACTGAAGAGGCATTACATCAAGTGAAATGTGTTAAGAGAAAAGACTGGACAAAGTGGTAGCAATGTCAATGTTCATGTCAAATTTATTTGTAAGACACTTTTGAAACAGAAGCAGTTGAGTCTTAGGTAAGACCAGACAGGTAGACTAAGGAAGGAGTGAGGGAATGGCGCAAGGAGGCGAAGGAGAACAGGGGAACTAGGAAATTGAAACTGAAGCAAATAACTAAACGGGACCTGAACAGGGCATATAACACTGAACAGAACAAGGCTGATCAAATCACAAAAAGGAATAAATCCCAAACTGAACAAACTGAAAGAAGAATGAAGATAGGAAAAAGAAAAGCTGAAGTCTACTACCGGATTGGATACGACAGACATTATATTTTCCCTTTTTAACTTTATTTGTTGAAATATTTTTAAGCAGCAAACAGACACTGATAGACAATGTGTTATCTTCTGACCTTTGTCTAACATACTGTCATTTCTGCATTTTTGTCCACCAGAGGGCATAGTGGGCACTGTTGAGCTGTTCCCTGGCTAACCCAGCCTGTGACCCCAATTTGGAACAAGAACGCACAAGGAAGAACATTCTACGTTCTTCCTTGTGCACAGTTTTATTAATTTTTTTTTACCTTTGTAATATGCAGTTATAATGTTCAACTTTGGTGAAGCCATGGCAGCCTATACTGAGTTGATTAACAAACTGTACTGTAGTATTGGCCCTGGGGACCCTGCCATCTGCTCTGTCATCTGAAGGCAGGAAAGAGGCTTATTCATCTTACCTTCTGCTGTGGACTCTGCCAGTCTGTTTTGAGCTTCAGTCGCAGCACGAATAAGCTTCCAACAGCCTGAAATCCTGCTCTCACTGTAGGCTACAACAAGCCTCGTTTGGCGTACAGCCGAAAACCTTCCTTTCATTTCTGATTAGAGTCAAGATTGGAAATAGTGTTTCATGTGGGCTAAATTTAGGATGTGTGTTTCTTTGATTAAGGGAAATCTGATTAATTCTTACTCATTTGAGGATATTTAAAGAAATGTACTGCAACCACAAAGCCCACCTGGTGTTTTTTGCTGTATGCACACAAAATCTTGAGTGATCAGCCAAGGTTTGCCCTTATCCTCCCTTAAATCTGTTCATCTAGAGAACGCACAGTAGTCCAATAACTGGCAGACTACATTGATGGAATGAGTGCTTTTTAGTCTGTGCAAAATCTTGGCTATAAAATGAAGACAGGCAGCCAAAAACTTCACATCACAATTTTAAAGGAAAGATTTTTTTTTCATACGTTTCTTTCCTCCAGTTGAGAGGCTGATATTACTGCCTCAGAGGAAGAACTGTCAGTAGTTGTATTACCTTTTGATATGTTACAAAAAGTTCTATCAAGATCTGCGTCCAACTGCTTTTGCACTTGGACGCAAAAGTGCGTCCAAGTGCTGCTTGTGTAAGTGAAAAACTTGGATATTTTGTTCATGTAAATTACCTCTTAAAATATGTTCAGTGTGTTAAGAAATGTGATAGGAGAACACAGAGTGTGATTGCATGACAATGAAAAGACTTTACAAATAAAAATCTGAAAAATATCTGTGTGTAGGCTGGTGTGTGTGTGTGTGTGTGTGTGTCTATATCTTTCTCCTCTGACTGTAGGATGTAACCGGCAGATGCATCTTCACAGCTGGAGTTCATCAAGCCCAATCAAGAGGAGCGGATTCCCCTTCGACAAACGCTAGACTGTTTGCTCATATGAAGGGTAATCAGGCATGCCTACTTTCAGCTTCTGTGTTTTCAAGACATTCATATGCTTGTTTGTGTTGTCTCCCGAACAGGAAAACAGATTGTCTATAGGTGTTACGTTCCTGGAATTTAGTGCTCTGTCTCCTCGTTTTTAGAGTCTTTTTCGAAGACACTTCAAGACTACCTCATTGCATCTCTTCACCAGTTTATGCTGTCAAAATGTAACCACAACAACCCACCATTACTCAGCTCCATGTCCAATAAGCACCATCCATTACCACCTGCCAGTATTTGTGGAAATCCTCACCTTTCCTCTTGAAACTCCCCACCTTTCCAACAGTAAACATCCATCTGCTCAACAATTTCAAAATGCAGGTCAATAATCAAGTTCTTGTAATAATTGCTCCTCCTCTTCCGTGGCGTCTTGGATTTTCCATGAAAACTTGGAAGAGCTGTTCATTTATTTGAATCAAACATTTTAAGCTTTGGTTTATTTCTATGTTGTTTCCTGTACAAGAGTCTCAGATCAAACCAACATGGCATTCTGCTGTAGCTCTAAATTGTGCATTAAGGCTCATGATCCTGTGAATGGGGAAACCTTTGTCCCAGTTCCATTCCCTTTTCTGCCTGTAATGGGCTTTCCTTCCGCTCTGCACTGCTCTATTCATTTTCCCACTCTCTCTGATTAGTATTTGAACATGCTGTAGAAAGTATCCTAGAGTTTATTGAACATAGTGTCCAATAAACTCAAACTCAAAGTGGAAAACTCAAAGTGGAAAAAAATATTTATATATTTTTCAATTCAGTGGGGGTAAATAATTTTGCAAAGCACCTTATGTCAACGTTTTGCAACAAAGATCTCTCTATCTTCTGTGTGCTGCCAGTATTTTCAGAGAATCCTATCCAGACAAAGGCTTCCCATAAGAGGTTATATTTCAGTTTTAGTGTCTTCTTCTCATCCCAGATTCTTCACAGTGGTCAGCAGACAGAGGCTCTACAAAGACATAAAAATCTGCTTGTCTGTTTTAGGTTGTGTGTTCTTTGTTATTTTAAGCAGCTGTTTATTTGGTTCACATCAAGCCCAAAGCCCTATAAGGTCCAAAGAAGAAGCGGCACTCACTTTAGTTTCAATATTCATGGTTCAAAATGGGCTTTTTTACTATTTTTGCTTTCATTTTAATGGATACACTTTTATTTGGTGGATGCAGTGGAGCTGTGGAGTGCAACAAAATATAGTTGCAGGTTGAAAAAGACAACAAACAAATCTGTTCTGCTGTTATAATATCAAGCAAGCAAATAATGCTCTTATTAGTTTGCATTTGCTCTGCTTTTCTGACTCACTTCATCCACTTTGCATATGTTAGCAGTGAAACACAAAATGCAATAATATGTCTTCTTTTAAAAATCAGTACAAAATGAATCTGATTAGCTTTCTCCAACACGCTGACTATACATGGAGTACTTAAGAAACACATTTGGTGTCTCAAGATATTTGTGTATTTAAGTCAATCAGAAAATTTATCATGCCTCAATATATTAAGCAAGGGCTTCTTGTTAATGCTTTTACTTCCATCAGATACGGAATAAGGGTTTGATATGTCTGGACCTCTTATGTCACTGTAAGATGTATATAAAATGTTCTACTAGTATATCACATTTTAAATAGTTAACTGCCTCAACATTATCATATTTGTATGTAAAACATAAAAAGGGATCAATTGCACTAAAATTTTTAATGTGTTTAAAATCTATGTTATTAATACATTGAAGTCCTGGTTCCAATAGATGTCTATTTTCTTAACCTATGATTCTTAAAAAGAGAAATATCTCCAACCCTCTAAGTTTTTTTTTTCTTTTTTTTTTTTTTTAGAGATTTTTAACAGGAACTAAGGTGGGTGATACCATGGCAACAAACAAGACACATACATCTGAGGCTCCCAGTCACTCAGTGGGAAGGTCTCAGGAGACTCAGATGTTTTCTCTGCAGCAAGGAACCTCTCCACTTGTCTATTTCAAATTTCTGGAAATAAAGACACAGTGTGAAAACTGTGAAAAAGGAATCACCTCTGCAGTTTGGGCCCATCATTTAACTGGAAATTGGAGTGACAAAACAATCTGAGGAGAGATTAGTCTCTTCTAAACAATTGAGTAAAGCAGGACAGCCAGAGGTGCAGGGGAACTATGTGTTTGGACATTTGTCTTAACACTCTGAGAGGTTTCTTCTACAGCTGTTACTTTCTTTGTTTTCCCATTCAAACCAGCCTCAGTGTCTATATATGGTAGTGAAGGAGAGAGTGTATGAGAGACGGATGCAGAAATCTCTTGGCTCACCTCTTTTCTCTCATCCACTTCCCTCTGGCAGTGGGTGTACTGAGGGACTATAGTTGTCACCACATTATAGAGGTAGAATATTTCAACAATGCTCTAAGATGGAAAAACAAAACAAAACAGGAAGAACCAGTTTTATGAGAATACAAGTGGACAGTACTGCGGGGGGGATTTTAAGCTAAGGACAAGATGTGTGTCATAACCACTACTCGTCATTTGACATCAAACAAAGAATGATGGGCCCAGTTAAAATTAAGGATAGTAATAATGGGTATTTCTCTGCTCATTTTGTTCCTCTGTTATTCCCATAAAATTAGCATAACATTTTATCCTGATGAAGTCTTGCACCATCTCAATCTAAACAGATTTTAACTGGTTGCTTTCTTATTACTATCCACATTTTAGGACACTAAAGATTAGAGTTGTACAAAAACATTCCCTGCTTTTACCCTCTGCTTTGTCCTCCTTCCTTTATAACCACAGCCTTGATTGCACATAGGAACCTCACTTGATTTGAAAATGATCAGAGAATTATTTTTATTTCCTCCAGTGCATCTTTTTCCAAACCATAACATCTGTTCATGGGCAAGTTCATATTTTATGTGTGGCTTAGACTTTTTTTTTTTTTTTTTTAAATAATATGTAACTCATCAAATCTCTGGTAGTTTTCATGCATGACATGTGGAGACGAGTCATTAAATCAACTTCCTGGTTTGTATTACTTCTAATCAGTATTATTCATGTCTCTCAAGCAAAGATGTGCTTTATTGCTTCTGATTGTATTTTGGCTCAAGATTTTTGGCTTCTTTAGTTTCTTCATCTTTAAACAGAATGATTGTTTAGCAAAAACACAGAGACGTTTTGCCTCAATGCAAATCTATTCTCATTTTACTCAAATCTGCAAATACATTGTATGGGGAATTGGTAGTTTTGCAACTACTTTCCCTTTTATGTGTATTATGCTGCTGGAGTAGATACATGTAGCAGATTGCATCAAATGCGTCCAGACAGAAATATTGTATAAGCATCAGCTGGGATAATTTATACCAAACACAACAGATGCAATGAAGAGATCAGAGTGAGGACAAACAATTCCTTTTACATAATTTTAAGTAAGAAAAAAAGTCTTGGTCTCAACCTATAAGTATTCCCTAAAGTTTTAGGATATCATTTCAAAGGAGTCATCACAAACTGGAATTTGAAAATGCGATAGTGATGTTTTAGATGGCAAAGAAAAGTGGATTCCTCCATGTCTTGAACTGATTTATATAGACATAAAAATAATTAATTGAAGTTAAAATGTAAAAATTGTAATTTTGTTCTTTAATATTTACGAGCACTGTATAACCCTACATTTATGTAAGAATAGAAAAAGAATCAGTTGCTCATCACATGCCGTTGTCACTGGGATGAGGCTCACCGAAGAAGAATGATTTCTTAGATACAGATCTTATTTGCAGAAACATTAAGATCTGTTCCTAAATCTATGAATGTGAGCATCTGTTGGAATGTTACAAAATCATTGGTTTGAATTCTGTATTTTGAAAACTCAACATTATGATTTTGAACATTATGATTTTTAATTTTTTTTTTTGCTAAATTAGCAGACATAGCTCACTAGAAGGTAGAATCTTTCTGTGATATCTCTGATACATATTTTCCCAAAATTACCTCCTTAGCAGTTTTTTTTTTGTTTGTTTTTTTAATCCCATTTCCTTTCCTCTGCCCAAAATTTACCATCAGCTTTCAAGAGGTGGGAGTTTTTCCCACACGATCAGCATAATGCACACAGCTTCGGTCTTTAAGAATGCCAAGCATTTTGCTCTTGCTGTAGATCACAGAAATTTATCAACTTCCTTACCGATGACCATGCTTAGTAAATGTGCCATTTAGATACATTAATTGGGACAGTGACACATTGTCCATGTGCACAATGTGTCATTGCACATGGACGTCACTCTTGTAGCTTGGTAAAGCTCTTTTAGGAGCAGTTCTGTTTCTGATGTTCCAGTGTGTTGCCCATTTTGTCGATTTAAATTGATTTCTTGATTTAATTTCCCATGGTAAACTTCTATGTGTAAACCACATTCTTTACCGTGGACATTTTGACACTGTCAATGATTTTGAGTCTGACAGCTTTCTCGCGCTCTCTGAACCGCCATCCATGCTGGTATGCAGGTTCGAGGCAGCCAGCATTGAAATCAAATATGAGGATATCCGTTGGCGGTAAAATGAAAAATAAACTTAGATTCAAGACCAACAATTGAAAAAAAAACAAAAAACACACAAGAACAAAACTAAAAAAAATCCCGTATGTGGTCAAAAAATACAGACGATATGTCCCAGAAGCATCCAAACAGAATCTCACAGACATATTGGACTCGTTGAGGTTGATTCTGTTTGTCCTTAGTATCCAAATTGTTTGGAGGCATTAAAAGGCTATGTTTATTTGCTGTTGACATTTCCAAGTAATTTTTGGGGGCAGGAGGGTTGGTTTGAAACTTTTTCATTTCCTGTCATGTTGTAAGAGAACAAGATCTCTTTCACTATGTTCCTCAAACAGAATCTGTGTATCTGTGTGTGTAAGAAAGATTCTCAACTTGTGGTTAAGTCAATAGGAGGAGGGTGTTTGCAGTGGCACAAAGCCCAGATGGCCTGGAGAGAGAAAAGACTGCATGCATGAGCAAAAATATTAAGACTCCCTTGTCAATGTAACATGTGATATTGAAGCAGAAACTGACAGTGCAGTAAAGTTGTTCTATTGTTAAAACCTCAGAGAAAAACAATAATTTTGACAGCCCACTTCAGAAAAACTTCCAAGAAAGTTTTTTTTTTTTTGCTTTATTATTGTTTTTTTATTGTAATTGGAAACAGATTAGCATTCCAGGATTGTTCTTTCACTCTTTTAAACACACAGATACAATGAAAAGTTCTAAATATTATGACAATACACTTATTTTTTTAGGCTGCTGGGACACGCTGGAACAGGTGCAGATTTGATAAACAATTTCAAACTTCATGGACCAAAAGCAAACTTGTCAAAGTACTTAATTCTACTCAAACATGGCGAGTTAAGGGGAAAGAAACTGCAGTAAGAGTGTTTTCTTTAGCACATTTCCTTTGCTTTCCATGGTTGGGTCGATATCACCATAATCAACATTTCACAGCAAAAGCTTCAAACAGAAGCTGTCAGTTTTGGAGCAGGTCAGAAACCGTGAATGCTTTGCTGAAATAAATAGTTTATAAAATTGTACAGTGAAAAAAGTCAATATGTGTGTGTGTGATATATATGTGCTGCACTGTGTGTGTGCGTGTGCATGCGTGTGTGTGCGTGTGTGTGTGTGTAAATAGTGCTGTGGATCATTATGATAATTTAAGGCTGTGGCAAAGTTATTATTTTTCTGCTGAATGGTCGGATTAGACACACAGAAAGACCAGAATGAGATGTAATACCAAAGCATTTTGTTTCATTCGTATTCGAGTATGAAAAGGAATGCATATTGGAGTTAAAATGTAATAACCCAGCATTTTTCTTTGGACTTGCTTACATTAGCTGGAATTTGTCTCCAAACCGTTTGGGTCTCCAAACAGAGACCCAAAGACCTTTCCTATCTCTCTTTGGATGCAGCAGATTATACATTTCTGACTGTTTTGTAAACAAGTATAAACACCCAAATAATTAAAAACTGGCCACTGCAGCTGCTGTTCTGTCATACCACTGCACAAAAACTCAACAAATGATACAACAAAATGTGGTGACAATAATAACAAGGCATTTTACAAGTTCTGTACGCTCTGTGGGCGCATTACTTGTTGCTGTAACTTTTGTGGAATTAATTTGTTTCATTCTTGGACTCTGTGAATATTAGCTGTCCTAATAAGATGTGTCAAAAGACTGTGGTCTAAGTAGTGAGGAAAAAAATCCCTGTTCAATAGCTTTGGGAATAAACAACATGAAGATCAACATGCAGTTCTGTTGATCATTGCGTACTAACGCAGTACCCCAAGTTTCAACCCTGGGGGCCGTCTTATTTAATGTTTATATGCTCAAACAATGTTCAGATTATAACACTTGATAAGATAGTTACCATAAATATGATGATACACATTTACAATATCACCATTTGACCACAAACCCAATCAATTGTGTAGATGAACAGAACAAATCAACGCATTGATGTGCTTCAGCTTTTTTCTTCTGAACATAAATGTCAGCAATTTTATTACTTTCCTTTAAAATCTACAAAAGAAAATTTGTTGGAACGTTAATTATCTTCCATTAAGGGATAGATTGCATTAACAAATAGGTTTAATGCTGACTGTGTGCAGTTTCCTTCTTTAAACACATAATGTTTGCATTAATATTCTGATGTAGTATTAGCTCGCTCAGCGTAAATGGAATAAAAAGTGGCAATTGTCACATTAATTCTGACAAATGATGGAGTTTTACATAGCAACATGACCTGTGTGAAGGCAGGCAAGGAGTGACGGCAACAAACTAGACAAGCATGTATGAAAGTTCCACTCGCTCAGTGGGAAGCTGTGTGTCTGAGTGTCCAAGCAGACTGGGATGTTTTCTCTGCTGTCAAAGCCCTTATGCACGTGTTCATCTCAGACCTGCAGAAACCCAAGTAACACATTGGGTTGTGTCGAACAAAGCTTACAGAACGTAAACAAAAAAATCAAATCACCTCATCCATCTGAGGTCATCTTTGAGCGGGAAACAGGAAAACCAGTCGAATTGAGGATTTTTGGAACTGTAATGTCCTTACAAAGCTGCTCATTAAAGCAGGACGACCACAGGCACTGAATAAATATGTGCCAACATATTCACAGTGTGTTTCGACAGGCAGAAATGAATAATAATCTGCAATTTCCATGCTATGTGCTAACATAGAAAATGTCAACCTGATATTGGCATGTGACTGAAACTGTTGAGCAGATGATAACAGAACAGATTGTAATCCCAGACATTCACATACAAAAAAAAACATGTGAACATAAACACATACACGCACACACACACACACGCACACACACATCCCAAAGGAATCTGTGGTAGTGTGATTAGAACTGCATCTTTTCAAGAAATCTGGAGCAAGCAGCAGGATGCTGGCAAATAATATCAGCTCTGAATAATGCTTGCTCATTTTGTCAAAGCTCTGTTCATTTATTTCTGGATTTTGTTTCTGTTTGTTAGAGTTTGATGCTGCGTTACTGTAAATGTGTTCACCAGAAAGGCTATTTATTCTAACTCTGGAGATTTAGCACCAGATTAACTGAGAAAAGACCTGAGGTTGGCGTATCATAACTTAAAGGTTGGGTTTGTTCTGTACTGGAATTTACCAAGAAAACACAGCAAGGCTAACTTTACATGAGTTGTTGTTTATCGTATTGCGTTTGATTGATGTACATTTAGACTGTGTCACTATAGGCTGTAATTTAAAGAGACAAAGATACTGAGGTGTCTCTGGATCACTTCCCACATAAAAAAAGAGCACAGTGGGAAAGAGCTGAACACAACTTCTGACATTTTTGCCTTAAACATTTGTTTCTAGAAGATTTTGAGTCGCCTGTACAAGCAAAACCGATGAAGGATCTGACAGGTGGTTGTTACTGTCTCCAGGTAAAAGCAAGTACTGTTTTCCAACAGTTTTCATCCACAAAACGCCTAAACCTCGCTGCAGGCTAGCAAACGAAAGATGCTGGGAGAAACATCAGAGACAAACAGCTCTAGAAGCTCTTTTAAATGTTAGCGGCGCTTTTGCTGCAGCCGCCGATACCAAATGTGAAACCACACCGAACCAAAGACAAGAACCTATACAGCTGTTCCCGGACTGCAGACTGAAACGGACACTGAGAAACCTACAGAACTACTTATCGAATCTCACAGTCCGACCAGAAGTACCTGTCATTCATTGTTTGGTTTATGAAGCTGAAGGTGGCAGCAGTGAACATCAGCTTCTTTGTCCAACTCTTTCCTCTTCCTCCATTTACTCCTACTGATTTCTACATTCCCCGTCAATTTCAGTGCACTCTGGTTTGAATTAGGGTGGGGTTGGGGTTAGGGTCAGGGTTAGGCAATAACATTACTCATTGCTGTTTTGGCTTGCACGATCGAGCCAAGCATACGTCATTTACCCAGAATGCATTGCAGCATAAACAAGGGCATTGACGTGACCATGTTTTATTAAAATTGATAAAAACCCAATAGTCTGCAGCATCATCACTGTATTGTTTTTGCATCTAAAATAAATATTTCTCAAATAAAATCCTTGGTTCAAACTTAATTGTGGATCCCTTTAAATGTTCAATTGACCACAGGTTAGTCCACCAGAGAGCCCAATGCATGAACCTACACATACCACTGACATTTACAGTACACATTATGCAGAGAGAGCTGCTTGTTGCTAACAAGTCCCAAAGAAGATGATTGAGCAAGTGTCTCCTATGTGCCGCCAGAACCGCATCCCGCAGTCTCGCTGACACTCACCAACACGTGCACGGCAGCTCGCGCGCTCGGGGCTCTACGGCAGCAGCAGCAGCAGCAGCAGCAACAACCTGCGTTGTCCCGCACAACACGAGCAAACGGCGCCCAGCTCGGGACAGACCCCGCACCCTCTCACTGCAGCATGGCAACAGAGGTAAGGGATTTCCTGCTGCTTCTGTGAGTGTTCCCCCACAGACTCCATTGCTACCCATTCTTATTTTTATCCCGGCAAGTGCAGGTGGGGGGACGCGTTGCTGCAAACCGAATCAGATGCGTGTGTGTCCCGAATGTGGCGAACACCTGATTGAATATCCGACTGATTCTGGAGCACAGGAGAGGCTCGTTTGTTTATTTAGTTCTTCTTGTTCTTTTATTTATATTCGCTCCCTAATATCTACTAACATTTTGCAATTTGCTCGCATTTTACGTTTTTTTTTTTCTCTTTTTTTTTTTTTTTTTACTATAACTCAGATGCAAATATTTATTGAGTAGTTATTTATGGAGACTGTTGGTTCAGAATGTGATTGCACTGTTTATGAAAAATGATTATTATGATGATATTCAGCATCAGGGACATACAAATCCTCGTCTTACCTTCATCTGCATCATGTTTTTACTCATCTTCACAAGGCTTAATAAATATTTTTAGATGAAGTGAATCCTTTTGACACAGTTCAGAGCCTAGCAAAACAGATAGATTTCTACCCTGAACACTTTTTGGATTCATCTCCTTTCATTGTAGTTTTTGTATGACTTGCAAATCCAATTCAAGATCATCAACAATGTCCTTGTTCATGCTGTGACTAATAGCACAACTAGTTGCCTCATTCAGGAGTTGCGGGTTTATTTTTAGATCCAGTAATGCCTGGTAGCTCTTGGGCCAGCAGCACATCTTCCTCCCCTCTCCGTGCCCTTGGTAATGTCACCATAATGCTGAAGACGTCGCTGGCTGAGTTATCATGGTGATGATCTCACAAGAGGATGCAGCTATTACTTTGCATGGTTGGGAAAGCACTCTCATCCAGGCACTGATGTGGGTTAAGTCATGCAAGCATGTCCAGTACATGTGGATATGGGAGATGTATGTGTAACAGAATTGCCCCAATTTATCGATCAGTGAAAATAGTAAATTAAGCACACTAAAAATAAAGCTAAAGTTGAGAAGAAGCCGTGGAACAGTTTGTTTGTTTTTTTTTCTTAGGTTTTATCTACTTTATTGTCTGGTGTCCTTTTGCAAATCCCATCATTTTCTTAGAAACACATGTGCGTCCATGCTAATACACAATTATTTTTTAGTCCATAAGCTTTTATTAATCCAGAATATAAATAATTTGATTTTACTGTTGCAGTTTAAAACCATAAATACCAAACTCTGAGAATCCTTCCATTATGTTTTCTGCATGAAAAGTCAACAATCATTGCATAATGTTATTGAATAGCAGTTGGCTCGCTCTGCGTCTCCAAATGTATCACCTAATATCCTTACATCCTGATACTGATCCCAGTTGATAGCTTCGCTTTGGCTTGGGACCTGGACTGTTTGGAAATAACAAAAAAGAGATCCCGGCTATTCCACCTTTTCTAAAATAAACAAAAAAGAGGTTTCTTCCTCTGGCTTTGGTCTCACAGTTGTTAATGTATCATTTCAATTTTTTTTGGAAGTTCATAGACCCTAGGGTGAACAGGAAGCCACTTACAGAGTTAAGAAAGGATGAAAAAAAAAGAGCACTCACTGTGAAAAAGAAAATGCTGAGAGATAAAAATGACATGTCTAATGTTGAATGCATTTACTCTGCATACCCTTATTGTTTGAGTATGTGTGTCGTCTGCGTACTGGCAGCACTCACCCATATTGCAGCTGTGTGCTCATTGAATCAAAATTACTAAACGAGGGAACATGTCATGTTAGCGAGAACTACACAAAGCTAGAATGCGAGAATAAGGAGGAGATGTCAATAGAGTGGAAAAAAGCTACAAAGAAAATGTTACCTCTTCATTCTGATCAGTTCTCTGCCAGAGGCTTTCTCTTTTCTTTTTGCGTGTCATTTTTTGAAGCTTTCCCAGAGTCTTTTCTGATGACAGCTTTGTCCTTTTGTAAAACGCAGTTTCAATGGCTTCCCCTGTACTTCTGCAAAATGTCAACACATTTGATGTGAATTCATTTTTTTATTTTTATTTCACGTTAATTACATAACTTGCTTACATAATGCCAAAGGAAAGGAAATTATTCTAATTTCTGTGGCAAATGGGAAGACATTTGTAGAAACTTTTAGGGGTTGCACAATCGAATGCCTGGCACTTATGTTGAAGTGGACTTCTTTCACAATTCCCTTCAGTGAATTGACTGGTGGGTCATTTTGTCACTTCAACCTCCATGCAAAAGGATCCTCAGGCTGGGCAACGGTGCCCCAGGTTTTTTAAGCTCCTCATTCTTTTTCACTCACTCCAGCATTCTTGTTAGCCACAATTGTGATTCTGGCCATCTACTTGCCTTTGTTAGTTTAGTTCCCTTTGGTTTATTTTTTTTTTATTAAAAAACACTTGCAATTCTCCCCAAAAAAAATCTCTACACCTGGGTTTTTTGAAAACCTAATAATGAAATTTTATTTCTTGAGGTATTTCTTGCAGTAGCATTCTTCTGTTTCCAGTCTCTACTTTTATGTTTTCTAAAGTTTAAACCCTATAAGAAGGTTATTTATTTCAACAACTGAAATTGAGAATAGAAAACACACCAAAAATATATATAATATAGCTTCTATTCATGAGACAACTTTGTTTAAAAAATAGTTTTTGATGTTTTTTTGTTATGCAATATCTTCATTTTCAGAGAATTGCCAAAATAAAGAGCAATCAAAACTAAATATGTGATGTTATTTGTATGAATTTATGAATTTCTCATTTTTAATTGACTTGCCTAAATAAGTACATTTTTAGTGGTACTCCAATTTGTTTGGCTGTGCCAGTACCTTTTAAATGTCTAAATCAGGGGTCTTCAAATCCAGGCCTTGAATAATCTCTGGAGAACATGACCACATACTGAGGAGGTACCGTAAGTGCTTCATTTACTTCGGGTATGTTGGACCAGGGGCACATCTAAAAGTGGCAGGGCCATGGCCTTTGGGGTCTGGCTTTCAGGACCGCTGATTTAAATATTACGTTTCCTACTTTTGGACACTTTCGGAAAACATCCTGCTGGAAGAAGGACTTAATCCTCCCTGTTACAGTTTTTCCTCATTAGTGTTTAGTAACTATTAAATCAGTTCTAGTCATCTTTTGATGTTTTGGTGATTTATATTTAAACAGTACAGTATTTCCCATTCTGGCACTGCAAAACAAAGAACCAATGTAAACATAATGAGGTTGACGTTGGGCCAGCTGATGCTGATTTGAATAAACAAAGCTGCGGCGTGTCTTATGATGATTACATCTATTGATAGAACGACTGATGTATCATCATGGCCCAAAGATAGACACTATGTTAGAGAGGCAGAGAAAGCAAAGAAACAGATATTAAAATCTCTGGCTGTGAGATGATGATTGTGGCTGTTAGTGGATGAAAATAGAAGCTTAGACTCTATTTCTGGTGGAGATTGATGTTGGCCTTTTCTGTAAAGAGATGAAAGACTGGCTCTGTGCTGTGTCTGCTTACATGGTCTCACTACCTTCCAATAATAACAGACTGCGGTGGCCACCAAAGCTCTGCAAAAGAGGCATGGATTAAAAGTTGGCTCGTTAATTCTGGCAAATACACAAATATTTTGCATTCCTGGAGAATATTATATATATAACCTGAAGGGCAACGTGTTGTTGTATCTTTTTATACTTTCTTTTTGTTTCTCTCTGACTCCTTCCTGTTTTCTTGCATACTTTTTCTGTATTACTAATTGCCAACCTCTTGGGAGAAGTAATTTAGATCAGCATGAAACAAGTTTACTGTGCCTGTTTTGATGTAAAACATAGCAGTTACTAGCAAAGTGCTGCAAAGAGCAGAATCTCTGAGTGCTGTAATTGAAACTGGGTCTGCCATTGCAAGCCTACACTGCTGTTAAAACATGATATTTTCACATTTGGGCCATTACCATTAGTTAATTAAAAGCTGCCAAGATGATTTCACATCACTTTATTGGCATTTATGATAAAAATCTGTAGAATTGACTTGCCAGAAAATACAGATCAACAACCAAAATAATAATAAAATATATATGTGTGTGTGTGTGTGTATGCGTGCGTGCGTGCGTGTGTGTGTGTGTGTGTGTGTGTTCCAGTGAAGTTGTTAGTATTCCAGCATTTTTTGTGATTCTGGGTTGTTCCTGAACATTTTAAGCAAGTCCCTTTCATCTGAGAGTGACAGTTTGGGTCGGACTGTGTAAACTTGGACTCTGTTGGTTGTTCCAGCTGGATGATAATACTAAACACATCAAAAGCAGTTAAACACAAGCACATTAAGATTCATGAATGGCCTCCTCAATGTCTTTAACACTATTGAGTTTGTTGACTATGCATAAAACCAAGAAACAAAGTTTTTAAAATGAAGTATAGGAGTTATGCTAAGTAGAATGGTCACATATCCCTCTAGAATATGCCTGGTGACCGAACAGAATGCAGTCAGGATTCAAGCTACCACCACTAACATTCCCACAAATATTGGTTGGGGTGTATTTGAGTCCGCATGTCTTAAGTTTTACCCAGAGAGGAGTTGGAAACACTTCAAAATAAACTCAAGTATGGATACTCAGTTTTTGTTTTTAAGAATCACTTAGGTTGTATGTGTTTCTTTAATCACTCCCTGTTGGAAAAAGAACAGTTAAAAATGTATCAGTAAAAACCCCTAAACTATTATGACATTCATGTCTATGATGAGCTATTTAACTAGAACTGTTTGCGAATTCGATTGGACTTAAATCTAAAGAAACACTTCCTTTTCCTCCCCCACTGCTGTGTGTCTTCTAAGTTTCATAACCTCCAGGACATGCAGCACACTGCGTCGCTGGTAACAAAGGTGTTCATACAACGAGACTACAGCGAAGGAACAGTGTGCCGATTTCAGACCAAGTTCCCCACAGAGCTCGACAACAGGGTGAGAACCACAACAAAGCATTGTGAAACAACTGCAACATGCTGCAGCTTAAAATTAAGTCCTTTTAATGTGATAAGCAAATATGCCTATTGAACTAAATCTGCTTTTCTGCCCATGTTTTTTCACTTTAGATTAGACAAGCTTTAAGAGTGTGAGAATTCTTATCAAAAAATTTAATTTTGGCTTGAGTAAAATGCAGCAGGCATGTTTAACACGCTTCTCAATAGGTGCACAACTTGTTTATGTTGTTGTGGGAGAGCTAATTATACTTGTGCTCCCAGTCTGCCATATCTATACCACTCATTACTTTCTCTCCTTGTTTGTGTTTATTAGATAGAGAGAGCTCTGCTTGAGCAGACAGTGAAGACCCTGAACTCTTATTATGTGGAGGCTGAGAAAGTTGGCGGTCAGTCATACCTGGAAGGATGCCTGGCTTGTGCAACAGCATACATCGTCTTCCTCTGCATGGAAACACGCTATGAGAAGGTAAGAAGTCTAAGATAAAACTATTAGAATCAGCACGTATTGAATTTGTTTCGTATTAAACTCATAAGTCATATGAAAATGCTGGTTGGTTTAGCAATTTAGAAGTTAATGTTTAAAAACAGACAGAAAGGCATTTGGTTTTGTTTTGGCTGCTTCCTAAAACCCAGTAGTTTTTAAAACTCGCTCCAGTGGGAAACAGGCAGAATGCAGGAGATAAAATCAGGTCTTTAAAATCTTCCACTACTTCTTACATCCTGTTCTGAAAGCCACACATGAGTGGCACCGGGTAAAGCATGGCACGCCATCTGTAAAACAGTTTTACTTAGCACAGGCAAGATGCCCATCTTCAGAAAGGACAGGTGGCTCAACCTGTTCATGACTGTGTTGCCGCTTGTTAGTCGCTGAGATGGAACAACAGCACACACGCATGCATACTGCAATCGCACACACAAGCACAGTGAGCTTGATTAATCCTCTTTGTCGTTTTCTGTGAACTTGCCAATGCATCAGATGAGATTGGAGTGGCGTGAAGTTCCAGCATGTCTTTCTGTTCTGATCTCTGTCTCACACAACATTCATCGCCCTCATCTTGTAGCATTTTGTAAACATTGCGTTATCAAAGCTGCGCCAGGTACTGGGAGATTGACCAAGGCCCACAAAGCAGGTTTATTGCTACGTTGAAGCCATGCAGAAATGGCCTGGTCTGACTCACCTTTCATCTTCCTGTCAGGTGGAACCGCTCCATTGAGAGGCTCAGATGTTATCGGCTCCAGAGAGCTGTTTATTTACCTGTTTAAACTTTATGAATACCTCTATGACTGACGACGATAAAATATACCCACCCAGGTTGAAGCTGAGTGTGCATATTCATGTGTGCCACACAACCGTGGTTTTCCAATCTTCTTAGCGGACTTTTCAGAAGGCACTGATTGTTCCCTGCACGTCGGAACAAGCACCAAAAACTCCCTCACACAGACTCTTCATTGTACATCTCCTATTTCTTTTCTTCTTTGCTGACAAGAACGTGGCTCAAAATGCAGCAGTAGATTTACTATGATACAAGTTCAGAGTTTGTACAAAAAACACAAAGAAGTTTCTACATGCAGCTTAAAAGAGGAACACTACTTCTGTATCATGTGTGTAATGTCTTCCCAGAGCAGCTGACACAATCATGCCAGCATAGCAGTGACACAGTTAGAATAAGGATACTTGAATGTCAAATTTTGAAAGTAAAAAGGGTTGAGCTTTTCCCAGGGTTTACTAGATGTATGATTGGCTTTTTCCCTTGGACACATTCAAGGAGTTTTTGTCATTATTTATTTATTTGCAGACGTAAATATTTTACGCCATTGTTTTTTCCTGTTTGTAATGTTGTTTATTTCCCACTATTTAGTTAAATCCATAATGTGTGTGAGTGTGCGTGAACGGGTGAGTGACTGCTGCTTTGCGGTTCTCTGGACTTGATAAGGCGCTATACAAGTACAAAGTCATTTACCATTTAAACTTTAAGGTTTAAAGAAATCTTTATTTTACCAACATGTTTCTTCTGACTGGAAGTAAAACCAACATTTTTGATCAGCACAGCTGGAAACCTGATTTCAATTTTGATGAGATTTTGTAGAGTGGACAAAATATTAGGCCGATGACAACCAGAGAGAAAGCAACCTGCTTTGAGCTCATTCCAGAAAAGTAGCTGATTTTTAAATATGATGTCTCCAAACCAGTCGAAGGTGGAAAAATATTTTCAGATTGTAAGGCAGGATAAGGCAGAACGGATTACCTGTCAGGAGCACTAAAAGTCATTTCCCATTGATTATGCATGACAAGATGACATAATTGTGTTTTCTGTGTTGTGTTTGTCTTTTAACTCCGAACTTAATAATGATCCATGTTCCCCATATCAAAAGACAGCACTGCTCACATTTTCAAGTGAAGTGGAGTCCCAGATCTGCTTATAAAAACCTGTAAACAGTTAAATGTTTAGAAAAGTGGTATTCTAAAAACAGATTTGCTGACTTTGTTATCCTTATAGCAGTGATCCTAATAAACGCAAGGCTGAGCTGAATGAAGTGCATCTGAGTGACATAATTAGAGTGTATTTTAGAGATGCATGGCATGTCCGCGTTGCTGGGACCCACACAGGCATGTTTGATGTACTTCTGAGGAGCTGTTCTAATCAAGCCTTTAGTTTATATCTGTTAATTTAGCATGACTGTTCAATTCTTTGGAGCAACCTACCAGCAACAAAGATAGACTACAAAGAATATTTGCAACTGTTTTTGTTTTTTTGTGTGTGTACAGACATGCTAGCTTAAATTTGTATGTCGAGGCATAGCCTGAAGTGCACAGTTTCCTCCCCGCTGCTTTGTGGTTATTGCTCAGTGGCTGCAAATCTAATGGGTGGGTTCATTGCCAATACAATGTAAATAAACTAGCCACTTTACTTTTTAGAAAGTTTGTCCTGATGGTTAGCCAAGGCATAACATTTGGCCTGAGAGAGTCATCTGTTCCATTTGGAGCCACGGCTTCAAGATGGAAATTTTCAGAAAGAGAAAGGAGCTCCTCGGTTTTAGCAATTCAATTTACAGTCATGCTTAGCATGAGTGATTAGAAATATGCTAAAAAAAAAAAAAAAATACTGATAAACTATAATAGAATTATTTTAAGTTTGTATTATAATTCTCTGGAATAAAAGACTCAAGGATACACATTTGCTCCAAGATGAACTAATTTCTTCCATTTTTATATTTTCCACTTGAGACAAAACATATCAGGAGATTAAATGGCTAAATCCAATTTCATGGTTAATCTCTCGACTATCCATGACTATTACATGGTACATAAAGTACCCTTTAAAAAGTCATATGCAGGTATTAGCCCCCAGTTAGTGCAGTTAGATTGTCTTTGTAAAACTGCGTTACCTGCTTTTGCATTCAAAGAACTTTGGATGTTTCTAATGAAATCTGGATTAAAACCAGATGTATGTCAGTCCTCCTCTAAAACCTCTTCAACCACCTTTTATTTCAGGTTTTGAAGAAGATATCAGGCTACATCCAGGAGCAGAATGAGAAGATCTACGCTCCGAGAGGTCTGCTGCTCACAGACCCCATAGAGAGAGGAATGAGGGTTGTATCCTTCATCCAGCTGCTGCTATACTTTCTGAGAACAATAAACAAATTTGTATAATGGTTTATATGATAGACTGGCAATTGGAGAAACTGGCTGTTACCAAAACAGTTGCTAGTGATGGATATAAGAAAAGCATAATTTGTACAATTTGAATAAATCTTTAATTCTCCATGGTACCAGTTCAACATCTCCTTGTTACCAGGAATAAATCGAATACATGGGAGCTTTGAAGAGGTTTGCTAAAAGGAAATTCTGAAAGCAGAAACTAACCAAAAGCCAAGAGCTAACAAAATGAGCAGGCAGACGTCATGGAAAGTCTTATTTTTTTCAAATGAGCCAAGAATTTTTACTGTTCTATACAGTTTTCTAAATGTCTGTGCGGTTCATGGCACTGCTGTTTTTTTATTGTCTTCCTGACTGACCCCAGAACAGGCAGCAGGAGAAAGAAAAATGTGCCCAACAGACCATCACACTAGCTTGCCATAGAATGACTTTCTGAAAAATGAGGCTAAAAGTCAAAGAGCAAAGTTTTACCAATGTAGTTGGTGCTGACCTAAAACTACAAATAAATGTTGAAGACCATTTTACAGTAAGCGAATCCCGTAGCAATAAATTTACCCATCAATTCTTCTTATTCATAAGGGAATCCCAGGCCTCCCTTGCCACAGTGACATACTGAAGCTTATTCTTAGGGATCCAGACATCTTCACAGACCAGAAAGAAGATATAGACCTTACAGTGGGAAACATCCTGCTTTCATTAGGATCACATGCCCCAACAACCTCAACTGCCTCTTTTCCTTGCAGAGCAGCATTGGCTTTACTTTAATCTTTCTTTGGATGGCTGAACTACAAACCCGATCTATGCTGTTCACTGGCTGTAGGCAACACGCATTTCCAGCTGGGTCAGTGATCAGTTCATACTACCCGATTGTATCCAGATCAGCCTAAAACAATTCAAACATGTTTGTTCAACTGCGATCTAGGTCGGTTTGTTCCCCTCACACTGGAGTCCACGTTTGCGGACTCCAGTCCTCACCTCCTCTCACAATGGCAGATTTTTGTGCCAATTTTCCCTGATGACTAACTTCCCATGTGATTTTGTTTGGCAGGGTTTCTCTGTCCGGTAAAGCAGGAACCTCACAGTTAAAGCACCACTGCTATTGTGCAGAAAGTTTTGACATGGCAATATCCATAGCTGTCATTGGGGATTACAGAATGATATTGCTTTAGGACATCCCTTTTCGTGCTCTTCTCTTGTGTGTTCCTCTTTATCTGTATGATCCTTGACGCTCCTTGTGACCCCAGCTGGAGATCAGCGTGTTTGAGGACCGGGGCTCAAGCGGCTCTAGTCCCAGCAGCATGTCATCGTGCAGCACAGCTCGGTGACTGGAGGAGCAGCATCAGGCTTACGGGTACCACCACAGAGGCAGCGGGACACTCACCAACATCCGCATGTTGAAACATGAGAGCACCAGGTTCTAAAGACAAGCAGAAAGACGGAAAATCCAAGGAGGTGATCCACAAGTTTCACACACTCTTCCTGTTGAGACCTTCGACCAACCACCATTGGAAAAGGATCTGGCTTGTATAAAAGCTGTGACTACTTAAAATAATCAACCTAAGTCAAACAAAACCCTCGTAACAGCTTGTGACAAAAAGCAAAATCCAGTGTCTAAGAAGATAAAAACCTTTACATTTGAAAAGAAGTGAATCATTTTTGTAACTTTTCATCATGTCTGTTTTATGTCCTAACTTAGTCTGCAAGCTGACATGAGTTTAGGCCCGTTATCAGTGCATGACTAGTATCATTTCACTGTCATTGTTATTCTGTGCTCATTTATAGTCAGGATATTCAAAAGTCTGTGCAGCAGCACCAGCATCTAAAATGAGGATAACTTACTGAGCCCCAGGAGACACAGTGTTCTTGCATTTGTTTCAGGTAGTTGAGGTCAAGTTGCTTTGAATGGTGGCAAATTGGGCTTATCAAAGCCCAAGGCTTTGTTCAGAGGCATTTGGCATAAATGTCAAACTAAGAACAGTGTGATTTATTTATCTTTCTTATTCATCAGAGTAGATTAGGTGATCTGCATCACAGCTGCAGACATATTCACATACAATGCCCTAACATTAGACATACAGTATATGCAGTGAAGGGGACATGTGTGCACATGTAGTATATACAATGAGACGCATACGTGTGCAGCATGTGCTTATGCTTTCCTGTCCACACGGAGATTATTCTAGAGTTTGGATATGACAAAGCCAGGAAATATGATTTCAGCTTTCTGGGAACATATTCAGAGGTTTGGACTTTTTTTTTTTTTTTTTTTTGCTTTCTCTCTGGATAATAGTTTTGATGTCTGGCAGTGTTTATGATTTTGAATTCACTTGCAGTCTAGTGTGAGATGAAAGCATGCAGATCTTAACACTGTCAAAAACCCTTTTCCCTAAACATACTTACTGGCTTCCTAAGAAAGCTGAAAGAGAGTGGGCCGTTATCAGGGAAGCTGGAGACTCTGCACTCATTAAGCCGAGAAATATGTTTCTGTTTGAGAGCTGGAGCTCGCAGGAGAATCGGCCCACACAGAGTTAAAGAACTAAACCTTATTTAGCCTGCATTCACGGCTGCTATGTAGATGCAGATTGTGTTAATAATTCAAACACAACAGAAAGGTAAAATGTAAAAAATCTTGGAATGCACTGCATCCAACTGGCGCACTGAGAGAAGTAGAAAAGTGGAAAAAGAAAGTTCTGCCTCTCATATGGAAAACCATCAATCATGGCTGTATGGCATCATTAAGTGTGGCCATAATGTTGCAAATATTTTCATATCAGCATAATATTCATTTTGTTTGTCTGTTTATCATGTTGTGGTATTTTTAGTGTTACTTCAGCAGCTGATGCTGTTTTATTTTGTTACTGAATGTTCAACAGTAAACTGACCACTGCAGATCTGTGTTTTAATTTATTTCTGTGAATAGGTTTACATCTTTCAGCCATTGGATAACTGATCTGAACCAGCGAGACATTTATACCACAAGAGTTTAGATGTGCTTGGATTTAGCCTCCTGTGCTTTGATTTTTGATGCCTTCATGTTTCATTCTGGTGGAATGGATATCCAACCTGGTGCTGATGGACTGACCAATTTAAAAGTGACTTAACACTGCCAAAAGGCTCATCAAGGAGTTTATTGGACAATGTATATTAAAATGAGTATAAACAATCTGTGCAGGTATGACTTTGTAGCTTTGATTTTACACATTTGTGAATAGAAGATATTGAACATGTAATACAATAATCCCATTTCACTAGATGTTAGTAATTTGTTTCATATGTTCATGAAGAAAAGGAGCAGTTAAATGCAGACGAAAATGTTGGATTGTGTCATTTGTTAGTCATTATTGATTTGTCTTTAAATCTGTTGAGAGTTTTGATACTGTAGCTAACAAAGTTGACAGTACAAACAAGTTGGTGACAATGATTCTCAGGGAAACCTTTTAACAGGCCAAATTTTAAAGGTCTTAAACGAGTGTAGCAACATGGTGATGGCCTTGTTACTCAGCTGGTTGCACAAGCTACAATGGAGTCTCTGAGTGCAACTCCTCAGCCTATGATTAAGCTTTGCATAGGCCTAATATTGAGCAATTCATTTTATTTAGATGTTTATAAACAGGGATTCATCTTAAAGTAGCATGTCAGTGGTTCCTGGGAATTAAGAATCATAAGTCTGACAAAAAACAATCTATATATATATGTTAGTCTACTGATGTACAAAAATCTTCCAGAAAAGGTACTGTTTACAATTGGTCTAAAAGTCATTTTTCTTTTACATATTTAATAATATCCCTGTTCAAAGTACAGAGACAAAGAAGTGAGAAAGTCACTTTGTATAATCAGTCTTAAATTTGCAAACCAGACAGCCAATCATAAAATGTGATTTCTAAAAAGTGTGATTAACTTAAAATGCAAAAAAAGATCAACATTTTTGAAGAAATCCTTATTTTTAAGGAATGCTTACTATTCTGCAAGTGCTGAACAGTGGTGGGTAGCTCATTTAATAATGTTACCTATGGGTACTTTATTTATCTTGTACTGCATTTATGAGTGACACACCTTCATTAGGTTGTACACACTCAGTAATAAGAACATATCAAACGCTTGATGTTCTGTAAGAAAAGAAATATTGGGCAGTAACTATGATGTGTTCCTGAAAATATCTAATATAATGTGTGCAGTATCGGTGCTGAGTTGTTTTGCCTCCTGGGAGACTCATTGTTCTGCACTGATGTTTTATGCTGCATGGTGTGTAAACATGGTTGCAAAGGTCAAGACAAATACAATCCTTCTTAAAAAAGTATTGCAACATGCTGCCAAATGTTATATATTAATGTTGTTGGTGTGCTAATATTTGGTTACTTGTAAGTTCATTAAAATAATGTTATGTAAATTTTATAAAAGTTGATTAGACATCCTATCCAGAGATGGGATGTAGCTGTCTATAAAGTGTTCGATGAAGCCCGTGAAAACAGGATTGATTGTTGTCTCAAAATAAAATAAATTTTGCTTAAAAGACTGATTCAATTTTTGACTCTTGTTAGTTTTATAAATTGATATTTCACATATTTCTGGAAAAATCTTGGAAACCCCCACAAAGAATGAAAGTTATATCACAGAAGGCCTGTTGTTAATATGTTCAATAAAAGAAAAAAAAACTCTCTTTTCAATCCAAGAATCTTTGTTGCCCCAACTGATCACAACTGGTCTTGTGAAAAGCTGTAAAAATTGCAATTGTCCTAAGCCAAAAGGCAACAAGGATGCAAACTTTAGGTTTGGTGGTAAATGTTTGAGATTTTTTCTTTTTAAGTTTTCTCAGGGAAAAATTTTATTTCCCCAAATTAATAACACTATAAGTAAAATTTTTAGATCTAATTTTCTTTTTATCAAGTTGGAAACTATGTGCTGTTTTTTTTTTTTGATAATTTTTCACAAATATTCTATCAAGCCTAATGTATGATTATTTTTTTAATTATGTTTTTATTTAAAAACCTACAAATAGCAATAAAATAGGGGTTCTTTGAAAAACAAAATTAAAGCTTTTCTATAGACAATGTTGCTAAAAAAAATATCTTGTCTTTTTTGAAAAAGTCATCCAACATTTACCTCTGAACAAGTTTTGCTTAGCTGAACTGAGGTCAAAAATGAGGCTCTTTGGACCATAAAGGTCACAAGCCTCTCTCTTAGACAGTACCAAAGTTTCCATGTTGTCAACATTTGTTGCTCTCTGGCTGGACAACACTGTTCCTTTCTGCTCTTTCCTGTTCTTTAATTGCTTGTTTTCTCAACAGAAAGGAAGTCGTCTACTTAACCTTCACAGTTGTTTGCTTTTTGAGTCATGGAGAAGAAGTCACTTCTTGCTCTTGCATTAATGGACTTAAATGCTTATTCTTTCTGAAGACAGAAAACCTATATACCGCCCGAGATTCTGCTTTCCAGAAATAATGGAGTATGCACCAATCTGGAAAATATCTGTGCGCACTTGCATGTAAAACAGTTTCTTGGTGCAAGATCTTTTCATTACAGAAAGCTCTTTGTCTCCACCTGGTATTTTGCCGGTGACATGTGTTGACAACTTCATTTAGAAATAAATGTTAATGTATTTAGCTTACCATGGCAAAGCCCTAGGACAACATTTATCCAGTAAGAGGCAGTTATGATTCTTTTGAAAAAGCAGAAAGCTTTGTAAGCTGCTTTCAGGAAGCAACATAAATTTGACAATTTCCACATTGGGTCAATTTAGAACTACAAAGTTCAATGTACTTTACAGAAATGTAATGTAACAGATCAGCGTAAAGTAGCAAATAATGGTGAAGTTAAAGAAAAACAATTCAAGGTTTTGTTTATGTTGTTTTTAGGTTTACAAAAAAAAAAATCTAAAATTGTGTATTTTTATAAATCTAGTGCAAACAATTTCCTTAAAACATAGTGCAATTATTAAAACAGGATGCAATAAGCTCCACAGTGTGTAAAGAAAAGTCTTGAATATGTATGTTTTGAACACTTTTCTGTAAATACAGCAGCAGTGACTTGCTTTTAGCCTGGGCAGAGACAAAATATGCAGGCAACACCAGTCAGCCATCTGCTAAACTGCTTTTTTGTGTTAGCTGTGGCGTGAATATAAACACATTTTGAATGACCTCAGTGTGATTGACAGTTGTTGTGGTTGCTGCTGGATCTTCCAGAAATTCGGCCTGTCTACATAAAACGTAATGACAACCATCAAAGCCAGATCACACTGACTCATGGTGAGCGATTATAGTGGGGTCGCTCTTCTCACATCTACTGCACGAACTACAGGACAATCAATTGTTGCAATAGTTGTTCAAATAGTCAATTTTGTAAATGGATCAATGAGTTGGTTTAGCAGAGGCTGATAAAAGCCTGACAGAGGGAGATATGGCTGATTTGATTTGTCTGTTTTATTTAGCTAACACCAAATTTAGGACCAGAAGTGATAAGAAAAGATTCACAAATGGAAGAATTCACCTCATCAGCATTCTCCAGTAAAGAACCTTTCAGGGGTCATATAGAAGAAAGAACAAATATATAACACAATGCAGTACTTAAAAGAAAAGCAAAACTAGACATAGTTTCTTACTGTGTTTATTTTATTTTACATTAGACCACTTTTTAATAGAAAAATGACTCAAATAAGACAGGTTGAATTTGTTTTCCCCCTCACATGAAACTTTTGACGTTTGCTCTTAATTCTTCAACAACAAGCACATCCTACCACAGAAACTAATATCCGATCAGCAACCCAATGAATTTTGGCCACAAATTTTGGTAAGTTTACATTTTGATTTTATTAATGGACACTTCTGTTTGGATCAAACATTTCAGTCAATATCTTTCTCAGATTACAGCGCATGTAACAGCCAATGGTTTTCACATCTTTCTTTGATTTCCTGAACGTAAAGGTGAAACGAGTCAAAAAATGCCATTTCCTGAATACACTGTTAAAATACACCTCTGTTAAACATCCTGCTAAAAGTCAACTTTAGAAAACCTCAGGATGTCTCAAGGGAGGGAGGTGAAAATTTTAAATTAAAAATAAACTGAGCCAAAAACAAGAAACTGCAAACTTAGGGTACTTCAAAAACCCTTTCAGGTCTCTCTATCACAAATAAAGCATTGTTAGTTTGACTTTAGTCTCATACTTTTTTTGTTTTTTCAGAAGAATGTGGTATTTTTATTGAAAGAAAAAAGAAAGTCTGTTCCGTTTATTCTATGGATGAACCTGTTCTAACCAGAAAACACATAAAAGCTATTTTCTTATACATTTTCAAATACATGACTATGTTACAATTCCTAACAAGAAAAAAGACATAGCACTGTATCTCTAGCCTATGTACTTCCTATCTCATAAATTGGTAAAAACACAAAAGGAAAGAAGGCAGTGGAAAGTGTTGTTAGAAACAAGGTTTCACTGTTGAAACTCATCCAATTAGGTCATTTTGTAACATTTGTCTGCATTAACAAAGCAAAACAAAGTAGAACTCTGATGCTGGTGATGGGCAACATCCAGGGTTAGAACATAGGGTTGGCTCAAAGGACAGACTTTGGTTTGTTGTTCTTGGCCTTCCAAGAACCCGACAAAACCTCTAAGATAAAGAGTAGCTTCCAATGTAAATGACATAGTTTATTCCAAGCTAATGAAAACAAGATGTTACTCTCTTTATGAAAAAAAAAAAATAACATCAATTTTACATTTCCAAAATCCCATTTAATAAAGCAAATGTGAAATCTCACACAGTGAAATGTGGCATGTGTGAAATACATGTACATGGGTTTACATGGGGTGTACAATGTGCACCGCAGTTGTTACTCTGCTGGCTGAACAAGAAAGAAGGAAATAAACCCCCAAATAAACTCCCAATATACACTCAGAAAAATTGGGCTCCCCAGAAAGAAAGGCTTCATTTAGTTGATTCAGTTGAATTTACATGTCAACTGATATGTAATTCTTAAATAACTTGTTTAAATCAGGGGAGTAGAACTTGTTCAGTGATGTTGCTTTATGTGATTTTGAACAAAGAATTTATACAATCAGATTAGCAGAATCTGAGTGCTAGATTTCAAATCTGGACCATTTGTTCACATATTGTTTGATAAAAAGTGAAACATTTACGCAATGTGAAATTTGTTCTCATTTGCACATTTGTCGCGTTGCACATTTGGCTATCATCAGTTTTATCTGTACGTCTGTTATGTACAGGTTTAGATCTTAATTTTAAAGAAATAATTGTCTGAAGTTCTCTGCAAGACTGTGGTGTTTTAAGAATCTTGCTGTAAACAGAAGAAAAAATATAACAGTTATATTTGTGTATCATATATAACTTTTCTCAAACAACACGAGCCAAAAATAAAGAGTTATGACCTTCCTCAAAGATGCGTTCCATGTGATGCCATTCATGCTTACGAGGTAACGGAAAGCATTTTATCAGTCATATCAGTGACTTATTCCTGTATTCAGACACACTTAAATTACTCTGATAAGCTTAAATCGAATTACATTCTCTGGCAGCAAGAAGCAAGGAAGAAAAGATGTATTTGATCTAAGGTTGTGGTGACCCTGAGTGAACCCTCGGGCCAGCATTAGCATAGTTTGTGCAAAGGACTGCAAAGATGGCTTGACTTACTTTTATCAGGGCTAAAAAGATGCATATAACAGATGCAGCTGAGGGGAAATGACAACTGCAGATCATACTCCAACACCGTTTGGACAGTGTTTTCTTGGCACTCTTTCTTTCTCCTATTTTCCACTTAGAAAGGCTTTCTCGTCATTTCCATTCCCATCAGATCCCGCATCATTTTCTGCGAATTGTGCATTACCTTCACATGAGCAACCTCTCTTTTTGATGAAGACTTTGCGGCTGCTGATTTGAGGCAGAAAAATAAGGCTCTGGGTCACAACACCAGTTCACAAACATGCACACCCGCTGGCGAGGCCATGAGAAGGTGGGGTGCCGAATATGCTGCAACGTCCCATTTATAGGTGGCTGATGGGAAATGCTGGAAATAACACAAAAAAGTAAGTTATTTAAGAACTATTAGGATGAGACATTTACATAACAATTTTTTAGAATTCCTTCCTTTAAAACTCACCAGTTTAGAGTTTTATTTGAAACGTAATCAATTACGAATTTAATGATGGCACTTGACTAAATGTAATGTTTTGATTCTTGATTCTATGCTGCATGACTTTGTGTTTTTGTGTTTGTTATAATGTAAAGCACTTTGAAATGCCTTGCTGCTCAAATGTGCTATACAAATAAAATTTGATTGATTAAGACAACTCCCATAGGCAGGAACCTGGTAAAGCAGAAGTGTTACCTTAGAGATGCTATGGCAACCCCTTGTGTTTCCATGACTATGCCTACAGGACTTTGCCATAATTCACAGCCTGAACATTGAATTTCAGGTTTTATTTGAAATACAAGGACATCTCAGAACAGACAGTTGGGGAAACATGGATGTAAATGTGCATCGCTACTCATTATGGCAAACACATCACCCTCCCGACCCAGGCGTAGTTCGTAGGTAAAACCTGCACCTGTATTTTTCTTCTCCTACCTGAAATACTGGCTGCCTGCTAAAAACAGCCAGCCATTTAACCTAATGCATCTTTGTAGAATATTTTACATTTATTCATTTTCTTCAAGTTCAACCAAGTCTCTCTCACTGGACTCAAATCTGTGAAGTGACAACATCTGATTTCAGAGACGCTCTCTGGGTTTAGAAAGCCAGAACCCACAAAAACATTGTACACATTTCATTTAGTTTTAGACGATATATTTACATGCAGTAAGGAGGACTCTGGTCATTTTCTGCACTGTAACATCTGCAGCAAATTTTTGCACCAGCTAAGTTTCAACAAACAAGTGATTTCAAAAGACATTTAAAAAAAAATTAAAAATAATTGACAAACTGGAATCACACAGCCAGCTGAAGTAATGAGAGCTATCATGATTTTTATGGAAAGAAAAGCCCCGCAGTAATGTTGGAACACGGTCAGCTGTGTCCTTCCAACGCATTTAGCCGCCCCATCCTGCAAAATGGAAGATTACATTTCATTTCTCGGTCAGGAAACCGAGTCCGTCCGTGGGGAGAAAAAAAAAAAAAAAAAAAACAAGAAAAAAAGGTTCCCTTTCTTCCTGACTCTAACGTTTCACCTTAGCTGCAGCCTCTGGTCAACTGTCTAACAAATATTTCAGTAAAAACATGTTAAAATATTTGACTTAAGTGGACATGGTCTCCTGACCCTTCATAAACTATCCAGACTCTTTGGCTACCACAGAAAGCAAACCACCGATGTGAAAATGAACTGAACAAAGAGCCGCAGTAAGTGACCTGTCTTTTTAATGGGCTGCTGTCATTTTCTTTTTCAGGAAAAAAAAATGTTGCTGATAAACTGATACTATGAAACAATCAGGACTTACATTACGGTGGGTGCTGCTAAACATTTTGGTGTGTCTCTGTAGATGATAAAAAGCTGGTGGAATAAAACACCACCTGTGAGCAATTCATAGTCTCCTGACAGAAACACACAATAAATCATTTTTTATTCATGTACATAGCTGTGTAAAAATGAACTTCCGGATTACTCAGTACATCTGAAATCATCTTGAAAGAAAATAACTTTGGTAAGTCCAACAGAATAAAGAAATAGTCTAAATAGTATCTTTAAAATTGACAGAGGGTTCACATTTCTGTTAGAAATACTTTTTGAACCTAAAGTGCATTCATGACCAGACACTTCCCTGCAGAAAAGCAAGGATCAGTCAAACTGTCCACCAGGATCTTATTAGTATCTTCATTATTTCTATTTTTTGCCATCTTTTTGGCCACAGTACAGTATATATTTCGTTTTACTTCTCAGAACATAGCAATGTCAAAAACATATGGAAGCATACATATTTTCAGAACGATAAAGAGTTCTACTTTGCTCTCAACTTTAAAGGTTTGATTGTTGAATAATCACCTACACTGCCACAAAACCTCAGGGGCAAATCTAGATGGTTTTCTTCAGGCATATGGCTCAGGGTTATAAAAGCAAAGATGATCAATGCAATATTAGACAATGTACATTTGGGATGTTCACAAAATAGTGGTAATACACAAAATGTATTCGCAAATTTAGATTTGTACACTTGAAACTGCAAAGGCAGACTTTCCTGTGAATTGATCAACATTTTGATGCTAGTGTGGAAAACAACCCAACATTGTAAAGTATTTTAAGTCTTCCTGACACCTTCCCATTATTTCATTTCTGTGTTTGTTTCATTCAAATCATCAGATGTGGTCTCACACTCTGTATGCGTTTCTCAACACACACACACAGCCTTGCATCCGTTTTCTGCTCCATTTTATTTCATAATTTATTCCTGAAATAATAAATAAATAAACAGAAATGTGTCGTGCCATTGGCGACAGATGGTCCGACGTATGTTTCTGTACCTGAACACTTCTTTGGACCACGCACAATCAGGCACACACGCGTCGCCCACACAGACATAAAAACACACACAACCTAAAGCTTTGTATTCATACGCTTTTCAGTAAACACATAATCAAGGTGAGAATGATCTGTAATGATTAATACACATTGGGGTATGGCAGAGATACAGGTGGGATGTCTCCAGTGAACATGCTTGGTGGATTCATCTCTGTATGTGCGGGGACTATACTAAAGCTTCCCTTATTGGCTTGGCCTCAGTTCAGGTCACATTTTGAATGCCAGGCAATGAAATCAGGGGTCCACAGGTGACAGTTCTGATCTCTGTAGCTCACAGCAAAGCTCCCAGAGGAGGTCAGGAGCCACAGGGCAAAAATACAGCAGCGATGACAACCGGGTATATACAGTAACCGATGAAGAAAAGACAGCAGAGCTTCATAGTGAAGAAGTAGGAGGTTATTTCTCAGAGAAAAGTTTGCACACAGTTTCTGTACATCTCTGCTCAGCGGTAAAGCGGAGGAAAAAAAGAGTAAAGCTACAGCAGTCCTATCTGCAGATGGGTAGAGATGACGGGTAGCAGAGTGAGAGTAAGCATATGGAAAGCATTGCATTCCCCTGAAGAGTGGGTCCTTCCAAAGTAAGCCACCTGGGCTGCAAAGCAAAACGAGAAACAGAAGGCGGAAAACTGTCAGGCCACAACTCATTTAGACTGACACAAGATAACAAGTGTAGAAAGGGGAAATGGTCAGAGAAATGTTAGCAAGGCTAAGCCTTCACCCAAAACCAATGTAATTAAAGCTCTTAAAGCCTCTCCTTTTCTCATGGCGCTTCCTTTGTTCTCCTGATCTTGGGCAATCCAGCAATTTATTTTGTTAGGACAACTCACCCACACAGGCAGACCCATCGTCATTGGGCTCAAAGCCCTGGTTGCATCTCTTCTTGGCACGGCATTTATAGCTGCCGTAGGTATTAGTGCAGATGGGACGGTCAGAGGGGCACATAGAGGGGAACTGGGTGCATTCATCTTTATCTAAGGATGGGGAAGGCGAGGAAGGCAAAGACGCTTGACTGAAGGAGACTCGTATAAGGAGACGGGAGATCACGAAGGGAAAATAAATGAGGTCTGCTTACCTGTGCAACGGCCAAACTCATTTAGAGCAAATCCATGGCCGCACTGTAAAACACAATTGATGTGAAGCAAAAAAAAAAAAAAAAAAATCTTTACAGTCCATTAATATGTTCACAGTAAATATCAATGCCTTCTCTGCACTACATCTTCAGAATTTACCGGAGACTTGAAAATAACACAGAACTAGCTTAAATTGGGCAGCATTTCCTTCAGCAAAAACAGAACTGGCAAAAATGGGACAAAATGTAAAAAAGCTCCTGGGGTGTGAATACTTTTGCAAGGCACCACATGAAACTGGAAGAGTGTCACTATGTTGTTCCTAAAATAGCCAATTATATGTCTTGAACCATTCAAGTTCAACTCTATGCAATGATCTGTTGAAGCCTCAGAGCTTAATGTTGGGTTCTGTACCTCGATTTCCACAGTAGGAGTCACTTCCTCCTCATCTTTTGGGTAGGGGATCTCCAGCACTGAGTTGATCTCTGAAGGCTCCAGAGGACGGGCTATCGACCGCCCATCTGGCCAGTACACTTCAACATTTGTGGCCACATCCCTACCTGTGTAAGTAAAAATGATTTCAGGTAGATATGATGCACACACAGAAAGAGGTTATATGAGCTCAGCGAATCTATAGATCAACTCCAGTAACAATTTACTGTGTTGACAGTCATGACTCGTCCATCTTTGCCTCCTTTTAGGAGACTTAGTTCTTCTCATCATTAACTGTTTTAATCAGGCACAGAGAAAGCTCATCTCCTGGGAGCCTTTGTGGATCTTAATTAAAGTGGCATTTTTAATGTAAACAGATCTTCAGTAACCCTGCCAGATAGGTGCACTGCCAGGGAGCCAGAGACTATTTCACCTGTTCTGAACCACGATGACACCCTCTCACAGTGCTGTAGAGTGTATCACGTATAACTCCCTGAAGTCTGGAGGTCCTTTCTAAAGTTACAACATCTTGCAGAGTTTGCTGCTACAGATTGTAATGTGAAGGCCACAGGAGCCGACCTTTTCTTCGCAAGCCCTGATGCAGAACTGAGAGAGACCAGGGAGCTCAAAGGATTAAAAAAATGCTTTCCATACTTTCTTTTTCTTTCCCACTGTTAGTATCAAATCTTGCAATAATTTAGAAAATGAAGTATGTTATTTCAGAACATGTCAAATAAAAAAGGGCTCTTAATATAATGCAAAATTTACTAGTTGCAGCCTCACATCAGAGAAGATTTAGCCGGCTGAAAGGCTGCCTGGTTCTTTGAATGTGATCTTACCAAGGCCAAAGTGAGCGACAGGTTCCATCTCACACAGATACCCAGAACCCCCATCAATAATACGTGTGTGTGGGCCGCTTTTCTTTGTGTAGACAACCACTTTAGCTCCTCGGGCAAAAGCTCCAAACTTGGTTCGGGGAATCACTCGGAGCCATGAGTTAGTGAGGCCCTGTCACATGAGGAGGAAGACGGGGAGGAGACGGGTGACTTATGCTTGACCAGCCTACAGAATATAAAATGCTATTTAAGACCAGCACACTCACCTGATTGACTCTGTAGACAGAGAGCGGCTGTGCTGCGCTTTCGCCATGAGACACCACCAGTTCCAGACGGCCGTCGCCATCAATATCTGTGGCGATGGCTCCTGGAGGCCCATCACAATAAACACTTCAGGAAGTGGGCTTTACAACAATCACTGTCCTCATTAATGAATATATGTACATAACTTACATGACAATGTCAAAAAGATAGGAAGGGTAACACATTTTCAAAAGTGGAGCATCGGTGTCATCTAGTGGTGGGATGTGGTACTACCGTATGAGACTTTCAGATTTTTTTGACGCGTTAATGAACATTTACACCGTCACTTACAGTTAATGTAACAACAAAATATGTATATTTTTTTTTACCCTTCCACAACTTCAACAAAAATATCTTAAGCAAATTTAATTTTCCATTTTATTAGACTTGATAGGCAGGTCTACAGATAATAACAGGGTTGTGCAAATAATGGTTACTGATTGTTTTGACTAGATTACCAGTTCCTCGTCCATCAGGCTCTGCAGCCTCCCCAATATTCAACTCTTCTATCTGGGGGTCCGCATGTTCTCTCCTGCTCACCCTACAAAGGAACAACATTACCTTCACATTTCTGCACATCATCAAAGCATTACCACTAAAACATAGAAAAACTAAAAATCAATTTGTTACATCCACTGTTTTATTTCACTCGATGCCACACCGAAGAGAGATGTTTATTTAACTTTAGTTTATTTATTCCAGAATAAATATTAAGTAATAAACAAAAATACTGAACTCTGCAGCCTTTATAGGCTATGCTAATAAGTTATACCTTTCCCAAGCTGGTCTTTTGGTTGTATAGAATCAAAAAGGACATTATAAAACTTTATAATACAAACACAGATAGATCACAATTGCCAATAAAGCATAATGTCCACTTTAATGGACGTGCAATTTCTTTTCAGTGTAAAACCAATACTTAAAAATGTTACAAATAATTTTAGTCTATGGTTTTGGGGGGACTGTGGCTCAGTGGTAGAGTAGTTGTCTTGCAATTGGAAAGCTGACGGTTCAATTCCAGTTTCCTCCTGTCATGTGCCCAAGGTGCTCAATGATCTGTGCATAAATGTGTGCAAATTGGTGAATGTATCTGCAGTGTAAAGTGGCTTAAGTGGTCAGTATAACTAGAAAGGTGTTATATAAATTGAGTCAAATTACCGTCTTTGAATGCAAATGTCCCTGCAAGTTATTCCTGAGGTCTTCTGTTTTTTTGCATTTGACGTTTTCTGTCAACTTACATTGGTGGTTCTGAACACCACAAAATTACCCTACAACCTACCAATTAGTGAAGTGTGCTGTATGCAAGGATACCATCAGCAACCACACACATCCAGAACAAATGGCTGAATAGCTCCCTACCATACTGCCCACCGTGCATGAAAGTGTTTGAGTTCCAGATTTAAAATGATTCAATCTCTTAGAGCCACTAATGTGGTGATTTTAGCTGTTATAGCACTAACATCGGCTCCATATTGATTTGTTGTACTGGATTAATTTGCTTGTTCAAGCATGTTTTTTTTCTGTGCCAAAGAGCAGAAAAAATAAGCTTGTTCATCTCCACAGAAGACAATGGCTGAGCCACTGGCTGTGAAGTAGTGACCTTTCAGACCAGGAAGATAGATTTTTCTTGGGTGACCTGGCGTGGAGAAATATTCCAATCCAGGAGATCTCTGGTGAATAGGCTGATTACTGATATTCTGTGTGAATTGAAATTTGAATCCTCTTCAAACAACTTTGCCAAATCAGATTTTGCTCAGAGAGGAAAGGGTTCATTTTACTATCAGTCAACCAATCACACGTTTTGCACATTTTGAGCACTGAGTTAATTAATATTATCTAGAGAGGAAACCAAACCATGAACAAAGAAAGATCTTAAAACTGTCTTAATGAAAGAATCATTCATGTGTGAAGAAGAAGGAAGAGGCGGGACGCCAGACTAGATGACTATCCTTTTCCTGGAAATTTAAATTCCCTGCAGCTTTCAAGCATAGCATTAGAATATTAAATCAAGACACAAAAGCATTTTATTAACCTCCTCATCAAAGTGCTCTTTAAACATAAGGTCATAAATCTCTATTTGCAACGTGAACACCTAAGAGTGTTTGGATTTCAGTCACTGTCGGTACCTAAAGAGTCTGTTGGCTGAGGGTCCCCTATAGGCGATGTTATTGAAGAACACCTCCAACTCATTGTCATTATCAAAGTCAGCAGCAATAACTGTCCGCACTGGAGATGGCATGGAAAACTTCTGGGAAGCTATGTCCTGAGGAAAAGGGGCACAGGAGAGAAAACATGTACCATTTTTCTATTGAACAGGTGTATTAATTCATCTTCAGATCATCTGCATTTATTCAATATTGTTCAAATGTATGCTCTTGCTTAGAGCTGGAATAATTCTCTCCAAATGTGTATTCAATTTGAAAAAAAAAAGTGTTTTATCTGCGATGCAACATGCGTATTTTTTGCATAAATAATCACTGTCAGTGACGCATTATCGCTTTAAAGAGCAGAGCACAAAATAAAAACACAAATATATTGTTGATATGAGAAAATGGCAGCTCGACAGAGCTGAGTGTTTGTCAGTAAACAGAAACGGCTGCTGAAATGCAACAAAAGTATGACATAAGTAAGACACTGTTGTACAGTTTCACATATCTCATTCCATTTTCTGACCAGTTTGGACAAAGGAGTACAGTTAAAGAAATTTTATTGACTTCTCTGTGTGTTGTTTCGGATCTGTTTGGAGTGGCCGCTGTGTTACATTCTGCTAATCTGATTTCTCTTGCATGTTGAGTCATGTTTACATACTGTCTTATCTATAAGCCACTTTATAGACCACATTATCACATTTGGTCTTATTTTTCTTTTTACCTGTGTTTAGATGCATTCCGTTTAGGTTAAGGGTTACCTGATCTGTTTACTATTCTTTTGCCATTTTTAGCCCATGGCTCCCTCAGTCATGCTTCTTCCCATACCACAGCATTAACGGGAAAATATAGTTAGAAAAAGCATTTCTCATTTTTTTTTTTTTTAGACATGGGGCAAATAGGTTAGATGCCTCCCCTCTACTCCACTTCCTAAAAAAAGTTTCTGCAGTAGCTGAGTTTTTGCATGAGGAAGTAACAGATATGTCCTCGCTTCAGTGAGCTGGTGATAAGTCTTGAAAGAGTTATAGAGCGGCCCTTCACTCCTCCCAGTATTTACTCCCTGTTTTAATTATAAGGCTCATAAAGCTGCAGAGGTAGGGGCTGCCCACATTGACCTTCTCCTGCACAGGTGAAGGAGAGGGGATAGCTGTCTGAGGCGCTGAGGGAATAACTGCGTTTACTGTGTCACTTACTTTAGTGCAGAGGCAAAAATCTGAGCAAATAAACATAACATTAACATTTCTAGGTGAAAATTGGATCCATCACAACATGGAGCAAGCGTACGTATTGAAATTAGCACACAATTTAATTTACTTAATCATTTATTATTTTACTTTAAGATAAAAATCTACTGCAATCGATTGCCATCAAAAAAGAGGAATCTGCCAAGGTGCCTGTGGTAGATCATTTCACTCTTAGCATTTTGTCAGATGAGAGTGAAATTCAATATTAAGTTTTTTTTTAATCTACATGCAAAATAGTATTGGTCTACAAGCCATATCCTGTGTGAAAAATAGCAGTGGCAGCATCATGCTGTGTTTATCTGTAAAGGGGGTGTGGTTGGGGCAGATAGAATGATAGAGGGAGCTATAAGCAGACCTTCACCTGTTTTGTGTATTTGTGGTAAGATTTTTCTGCTTACCGATGCTTACAGATGTTCTCCATCTTGTCTGACTGATGATGACCTAACTATGGAAAAGAATTGATAAACTTTCTGTTTCTGCAAACTGTTAAATCAGGATCAAAATACAAATTAACTTTTTTTTTTTTTCAGTTTTACTTGTAAAAAAAAAAAAAAAAAACTTGTACTATGCACTATTTTCTTGACACTTTTCACAATTATGTGCACATTTTTGTTGTCTGTCAGATAAATATCCCCAAAAAATACACTGATTTTTCCCAATGACAAAATGTGAAAAAATGTGATAGGAATGCTTCTAAGGCAAAGCACTTTTGTTTTGCTGTGCTGTGATTGAGGAAAAAGCTGTCATAAAATAAATGATAATGAATCACAATTATATGTCCATCCATTCCATCCATCCATTTTCCGTCACCCTTCTCCCTAACGGGGTCGGGAGTTGCTGGTGCATATCTCCAGCTGCGTTCCGGGCGAGAGGCGGGGTTCACCCTGGACAGGTCGCCAGTCTGTCACAAGGCAACACAGAGAGACAAACAGGACAAACAACCATACACACACACACTCACACCTAGGGAGAATTTGGGAAGGCCAATTAACCTGACAGTCATGTTTTTGGACTGTGGGAGGAAGCCGGAGAACCCGGAGAGAACCCACGCATGCACAGGGAGAACATGCAAACTCCGTGCAGAAAGACCCCGGGCCGGGAATCGAACCCAGGACCTTCTTACTGCAAGGCAACAGTGCTACCCACTGCACCACTGTGCAGCCCACAATTATATGTAATAAGTCAAATTCCCTGCAAATCTCCTCACACAAAGCTTTTTATCAAAATATCTTATTTGCAACAAGAGAATCCTACTTTAAGTGCTTTTGCAATAAACAACAACAATTCTATGACTTCTGTGTATTGGATGTGTGTGTGTGCGCGTGTGTGTGTGTGTGTGGGGTCGGGGGTGTGTGTGCGTGTGTGTGTGTGTGCGTATACATGCAGGTTTTCAACCTACTATAAAGAGTAACCTATCTAACAGATTTTAATTAAACATAAAACGACCTAATCTGCACTTTCCATTACCAAGACAAGCTGCTGGCTCAGCGCGATTTAAGTATTGGTTTATTGAAGTGATGCAACAGCTTCATTATGCAAGCCAACGGTCAATATTAGATAATATGGAAAAGTGTCAGCTTTTTAGGTGTCTGAGTATGTTGTTGGCTTGAGATTTAGCTTGTTGTCATACTGTGCCCTAATTTTGTTTGTCTTATCCGTAAGAGTGTGGAAGAGTTGAGACGTGTGTGTTGGTATGATTGAATAGTCTTGGGGCTAAGTATCACACATTAACCCCTTACTTGACCCATATAAAAATGGCTCCTGTGACGTTTATCTCCTGTATAAAGGATGTGGGGCAGACAGTGAGAGGTAGATCACAGAGCATGAAGGGTCTGCAGAATCACACACAGCACAGCTCATTCCTCTGTGTCTGTAGCAGAGTAACATAATCACCCCGAACGACACATGTACAACACTGGAGTAAATCACAGGAGCCTTTAAATACCACTTAAACCCAAATTGAAGCCCCATGAGAGGTGCTAATGCGTTAGCCAATTGTTAGCACTGACGAGGACACGTTCACTGTGATAACAGTTTAGATTTGCTGATTTTATCCTGGTTTGTCATTAGACATTGATTGATCAGAGGACAACAAATGAAGACCAACAACCTTCAGTATGTGAAATGTGTCCTTTGATTGTGGGAATCACCGATCGAGATTTTAGCAAGCTCAAAGATAACTGGTTAGTCTGGATTATGCAGAGCTGCCAGTGAGTTTTAAATTGGTAATATTTCGGTCAAGTCCCCATACTCCATAAAGTTACTCCATAATTAAACAGTTACAAAATTGACAATAGTTTTTCCAAAAACTTTGCCAAATTTATCATTGGCTTAAGCTGCTATTCAGTTTTTCATTGTTCAGGTTCTCCTAATGGCACCAGCTTACAGTTTTATATGTATCATTGATAAGCCATGGTCTGTGTGAGAAACAAAACTTTCAGATGATTTCAGTTCAGAAAGTAAGAGGATAAAAAAAACAAAACAAAACAAAAAAACAACTTCATCTTCTGGTATTTTCTAAATTATGTGCATGTACATAGAACGTTTGGATAAGCCATTCAAATTTTCTTTGTTTTGTGGAACCACATATAGGATTTTTTATTTTATTTTTTTTTCCATTGAATGAAAGACATCATTTCAGGTCCTTACCTTAAATTTCTGCTTGCGGTTGTTTAGCTGTAAGTACAGGCGGTGAGGTCCATTCCAGTTCCCGTACACAATGTCAGTCCTGCCGTCACGGTTAAAATCTGCCAGTGCCACCCCTCTGCCATGCTGCATGGGATCCTCCACTCCTAGAAGTATATACCAAAAGGTTATTTCATACTTTAAAGCCTGGACGTGTTTCGTTTTCTTCAAACTTACACTGCATGTCCCTTACCAGCCTGCTGCGCAACATCAGTAAAAGTTCCATCGCCGTTGTTTCTGAACAGGAAGTTGGATCCGTACTCATTGTCGCAGAAGATATCAGATAGAGTTTGACTGATAATTGGCCCCACCACCACACCTCTTCCCCCTGTGCAGATGGATACAAGGTCCCTCAGTAAGATACAATACGGCAGCTAGTTAAACAGAGACGAAGTTTTTGAAAGAAAAAAATGAAACTGGAAAGGTGAAATATTGTACTAAACAACGAGAGAGAGATCAGCTCCATAACAGAAGGGAATTATAAGAGATCATTAGTGTCTTTTCGGTCCATTTGCTTTGAACAGTGTAGGGCTTTTTTGCTGACACAGACTCTGATTCTGATGGCTACAAACACAGGTAAATAACTACAAGCGAAGTACAAGTGCAAACAAATACAGTGGACCAGTGCTACAACCCATACTGAGATGCTTTGCATTAACCAAAGGCTATCAGTAATTTAATCACCAAGATGAAAAAAAAATAAATAAATCACAGCAAATATCACCCCATGATTTTCCAGTGACTTCCTATAAAGAAAAGCATCTTGCCACAGAGTTTCATCTCAGGCCAGCAGAGTTTAATTATATAGCTGATAGGGCTTTGATTGCCCTTTCTCCGTGCAGAGTCAGTGCTGTGAGTCAGGCCATGCACCTGATTTACTGGCCCGCTTCATCAGCCCGGACAAATATCACTTGCCCCCAACAGCAATAAACCACAAAATGCCTCTCCAGAGATATGTAACCATCAGATATACAACTTCACGGGCTGTCCGTCTGCTCTGATTAACAGCAGTCTGATGACAAAGCCATCCAGCTGACATCACTCACAGTAACTGTGAACCAGCTTGCTCTGGCCCCCTGGGTGGATCAGATGATGTCCTTCACGTTAAAAAAAAAAAAAAAAGAAAGAAAACGATCCAGAGATGATAAAGCTTCATTCTGTCGCTCTCAAACACAAAGTCATTGCCCATTTTTGAAACTCACTGGAACATCAACATCAAGGACTTTTCAGTGGTTACAATAAAGTTTCATTAACAGGTGATCTCACTCTTGGTTATGAGGAAACAAATCATAGTTAGCTTGGGCCTTTCTGGCATTTACTGCTCCACTTTTCTATACATCATTGGCTGTATAGTGAGCTTGAATTGAGTCACTGAGATGAGGGAGTTCTGGCTTTAAAGCTCTAAAATGAAAGAACAGACGGCTGGCAAAAGTTTTAAGCTCATTTGATCAGTTTTAAAGAAAATGCTGAAATAAATTCAGGAAAACAAAATATCTATTAAAGAAAAAGTATTCATAAAACCACAATTTTGTAACTACAATAAAATACTTCAAAAGACTAAAATCAAAAGAACACAAAGCCTATGCTACAAAGTTTCACTGGATATAAATTGGATTTAGCTCTTGGAACTATTCAGGCCTTTTCAGCATGTTGTGTCTGGTAAACCATTGGAGCCAATTGGCCAGATGTTTTAGATCTACATGCTGCTGAAAGATGCAGGAACAACACATTTTCAGTTTTCTGGCACAGGCCACCATATTGTATTTAAAATAGTCTTTATATTTCAAAGGCTTCAGAATGCCATAAGCTCAGATGAGGTGCTGATGGCCCTTGGAAAAAACACCAGCACACTCCATCACATATTATCCTCCATTAACAGCGGACAAATAGTACTTTTCCAAATATTCAACCTGTGTTTCATGCCAGACCTACATGAAGTATTTGCTGCTAAAACACTCAATTTTAATTTCATCTGATCGAAGCACATGGTTCAGGTTCCAGTGAGGTTTGGCAAATTCCACACTCAGTGATGGTATGGACATAAAAAGTTATTTTGTAAAGACTTCTCTTCCGATCATTTTGTTGACATGGAGCTAGAAGACCTGGTGAATTTAAGATGCCCTTTTTGCTATTTCTGTGACATTCAGTTTGCATAGTGAAAAGATAACCTTTTCTATCTGGTATCCATTGTTTGTCTGAATACCGGTTTTTACATTTTCTTACTAATATGGGAAGATTTGGGCAGTTAGCTAATTTCATGTGGCAATTTCCAAAATTAGGAAAAACAACACGTCTGCATAACTTGAAGAGGCGATGAATCGATCTTCAGCAGTATGACAGCTTAGAACCACAAGATGCTTAAGTTACATCCCAAAAAGTGCTTAATCAATAATATCTGTCTTTTTGAAGGGTATTTTCTTCAAGTTATACCTATAAATACATTGAGAATGTTATTGTTTACAGGCACTATTAATGGGCAGCTGATTTGGAGATTCTTTATGACAGATGTCAGCATTAATAACACTTTATGGGCAGTTAGCACAAACAAATCATCAAGACCTATTTCACAGTCTCCATGAGCTCTTGACACCCACCAATTAGTTTGTTAACTCCAGCTTGCTCTGCAACGTTGGAGAGGGCAACGACTCCCTCGGAGAGGTCACTGGCTGCCTCGTCCATCTCTATGAGAGCGTGAGGTCCCACGTTTCCGCTGGCATAGTTGGCAATATAGATAGCATAGCGGCCGGTACCCTGCAGAGAAACATGTGTAGTTTTCATTAAATTACATCTGTTGACATTTTGTAGCACAAACTCAGACATGTGAGAAAACAGCTCGGTCATTTGACCTTTCTGCGAGTTTCAGAGGTAACATTTATTGCCACCACTTAACTCTAACATATGAACCAGATACTTCTGATGAAATAAAATGACTCTGGAAGGCGAAGTGGTTAAAGATCAAAAGGTCAAGCATGGAAATGACGTTTCTATTTTAACATGTTTATTAGCAAAGGCAACCTTTCCTGTCTCTTGTTTCTCTGTTTTGCTTCTTTGAATTGACATTGCAGCAATAATTGTTGCAAAATCCAGTTTACAGTGCAAAAGGTCAGTACGAGTAAAAAAATGGCCGATTTCAGACCCGAAACAGACCTGGGGCTCAAAACCTTTTCTCATCTGAATGTTGTGACTTTTAAACAACCATGCCTCTGTGATGTTTTTCCACTGATTTGAGGGCACATGTGTTTATTTTGCTGGATAATACAGTCTAAATGTGTATTGAATTGGTTCTATATGGCACACCTTTGCTCTTCTCAAAAGCATGCTTTGCTCTTTTTTTTTTTCCCACAGTATTGCAGTAAATGAGCTCAAATTAAAAAATATTCCCTGTTGGCAAGAGTGATTAATAAAAGCTACAAAATGCATAATTAACTTTTATGCTTGACTATTGTAAGGTTTTATTGCCAGAAAAAGCTTTCAGCTGGTCTAAATTGCTGCGGTAACAGTTCTGACGAAGACAAAAAAGAAACTTTTAGCTTCGCTTTTTTGGTTTCCTGCAGAATGCAGAAAAAAAAAGTAAATTATTCTTACAAGTAAAGCTCTGAAAGTTTATATGCAGTATTTGATTGCTCATTGTATTCCTGGATCCCCAAGAACTTTTCGCTTGACCTGCAACTTTGCTTTTGGTTGCAAGAATATCTTAAGGTAAAATGGAGATTTGCTTTATTTGAGCCAGACCAGCAGCTATCTGAGGATTTGGTGCTATATTAACATCAGGCAAAAAGCTAAACGTCCAGGCATAATCAGACTATGGTAGGGTGTCGTAAGTTTGGAGGACAAGGAAATGATGACTGACGAGCTGCAAAGTCACATTTTATTTTCCATGTTATCAGAAAGAAAAAAAAAAAAAAAACAGAAAGCGTCGGTGGGACATTTGTCGCTGCAGCAGAGCAGAACTGAGCAGGTTTTAATGTTTTAGTCAAACAGTTGTACTTCCTTTTGGGACAATTGATCCTCCAAACTATCCCTGCTGCTCACTGGCTGAAAAACTGGCTTCTGGAAGATGTGCAGTTTGGGTTTGTTTGTCCACGAACACAAACACTCCCATGAAATTCTGACCAATCATAAAACAGTTTTGCATGCCGAAGGGTGCTAAAGGTTCGCCATAGGGGTTTTGACAACAAGGGGAGGAGAACAAAATGAAGTGATTCTCAACATGCAACAGTGACGATGAGAACCAATTTCATCAGTTTGGCCCGACAATGCAGAGACCTTAACTCAAACAGTTAAGTGAGATGTTTGTTGATTTAAACTAAAAAGAGAAAAAGAACTTTTCTCCATTTTCATTACTTTTCTTATTTCCTGTACCTATTAAGCACCTCTTTCCTCATCAAACCTTCTCTGTTCTGCCTTTATCTCCATTCACCCTTTTTACCCCTTGTCCCCTCTTACTCAGCCTGGCACTTCTTGCTCTGCCTCCCTTTGGAGATTAATTTCACACTCCATTATCAGTCAGAGTCCCTGCAGACACAAACTCACAGACGGAACCACACTAATAGACTATACACTCGATTTAAATGAGCTTTCCCACCAGGCCTAACGTGTTTCCATCAATACAAATGCATGCACGTATGCAAGACCACACAAATAAAAGCCATCTGACCATTTTTGCTCACCCTACTGTATTTTTATGTGGAGAGTAAGGTAAACAAGTCAGGCTGATGTAAATGCCATTTTACCGTGCACAATATGATGAGCAGTTTCACAGAAATACACACACAGGACGGAAAACGAAAAAAAAAAAAAAAGTTAAGTGTAATGAAAAACCTGAAGGCTAGTGGTTGTTACTTAATAAAGTTAAAAGTCAATGATTTTTCAATAAGTCTTCACCCTAGGCTAATTCTTGTCACTGAAACTAGCAGTCATAGTAGCTTCTCGTGTTAATAATCAAAGCCTTTGAAGAAAAGAATGAATGACTTAGCACACGCAATGTCTTTTTTTTTTTTCATCAACAGAAACTGTTTATCATTCGTCTGAAAATTTGCCATCACTGTAAAAATAAATCTCTTATTTGTGCTTGTAAAGTCCACTTGCTTTCTCCGGGTCCTGCTCAAAGTGGGCCGATCCATCAGCTCCAGGTGAGACGCCTCAATATGTCAGTCTCATCAGTTCGTTTAGGAATAATAATGGGACGTCAGCGTCAAGGAGACCTGGAGAGACGGGATGGCCCGATGACAAATGCACTTCATTTGCTACAAGATAACATTTTATTTATGGGTAAACAAGAGCAAACACATTAACCACCCAGCTGACAACGCAGCACACTTTGGCAACTCCCTGCAGTTACTCGGAACACGTTCCAATAAAATACGCTCAGCAAAGAGCAACGCTTGGATCTGCTCGAACTGGCATGCAAGAGCGCGCATCAGGGCTTTGGCTTCTTTTAAAAGAACTATGCTATTAAAGAAGATATCTTTCCAATCTGCTTGGCACCTGCACCTCCTATCAGTGCTCAGTGAGATGGGACTGTTAAAAAAAAAAAAAAAAAAAGAAGAAAAAACTATTGTAATCCCTGTTGTCCTCTTTCGCCTATTACTATCTTTATCCCATCCTCTTATTAGAAGGGAGCGCTGTGTGGTTGTGTGCGAGATAAGAGACAAAGACAGAGCATGTCAGTCAGAGAAGGGGGAAAAATGTAAGTGAGAGAAGGATAAAAACAAAAGAAATGAACGGAAGGAGGACGCAGCTACAGGCAGGAAGCAGAAGCGTGCAGTCATCACTCCCTTCCTCTCTTTGCAGGATGCGTTCTGTAAAACAAACGAGCCTTTGCTTCTGTAATTACACTGGTGCGATGGACAGAAGAGAGAAAATAGCGCACCATTCGCCCAAATGAACTGTCAGAGCACATGCTGAGAAGGGCGGCGTAGGCAGGGCATGACTTATCACTGGTAAACAAACAGAAGCAACCGTGCATGTACGTAGAAGACACTACGAGCCGGAGTGGGTGTGTGCGGGGGGGAAGCAGACTTCATACTGTACTCTGGTCTGTGTGCGTGTGCGTGTGAAATACCTTTCTATCTATGCAGGCCACAGAGCGCCCGGCCATGGGGTTGGCCACGTCCCGGTGCTCGTTTATATCATCGTTCAGCAGGTCCTCGAAGCGACCGTTGCGAAACTTGAACAGTTTGTCGGAGTAGGTCGCCCGACCTTCATGTAGGTGTGAGGAGGTAAAAAAAAAAAAAAAAAGATGGTAAGTTTAGCTGAGGTAAAGAGGAGGTTATGAAGAACGACACGTCCGGGTTACAGAAAAGGAAACGTAGAGTTGCTGTGGTAGAAAAGTGAACATTGAGTTTTCAGAAAAATGACAACGGGGAGGTGCTGCAGCGTTAACGGCGTGCTCACTGCAGCCCTCTCTATGATATATCGCTACACAAAGCTTATCTGTTATCTGATGAGGACTCAGATGAGATAAGTTCAGTTACTGCTTTCAGATTCTCCTCCTAGGATACACTGTGCCTTTGTAATAGCTTGTACTGTACCAGAGAAGGCATTGTTGGTGTTGAGGACATAAATCTCCTCCCGTCCATCTCCATCTATGTCGCATGCTGTCACTCCTATGGCATTGCCTTGACGGTCCCTTAGCGCATAGAACGGGGAGCTTGGGTCGTCTACGGCGATGTTGACAAGCCCTTTCCTCTGTTTATCGTACTTCAGCACCAGGTTTGGACCATTGTATCTGTGAACATGTGGAAACAAAGCGTTTCTCTATTTATAAATTGGAGCTGATCATGAGGACTCAAAGCATGCTCACTGAATTACTGGCTTATTTGCTTCATGATTTCTTTTTTATTATTTGAGTCAGCATTTGGTCAAACTAGATTTTATTCATTTGTTCATTCATGTATTTCTTTATTAGGGGATATGCTGTACCCAGTCAAATAACAATAAATAAAAAACAAAAGAAAGAAATCAATTTTCTCATTTTAATGTGGATGGGTACCTGGGAGAAACCATCTTTAAGGTCATCTTCAGAGACCTCTCGGCCACATAAAAAAAATAATTTTAATCCAACATGTTCTTCCAGAAAGTTACATACAATTCAAATGAAGCAGGTTGACTTTAACACAGATGAGTATTAATCTGTATTAAAGTCAGAATTATTAGAAAAATGCCAGAATTATTATTTTTTCTTTCTTAGATTAAGATCAGAATTTTGTTCTTCTTTTTTTTTAATACCATTGACCCAAATCTTCTTATGTATGAGATTGAGACAAAAAAAAAAGAAGATCCTTAACTAGGTAACACCGTTACATCGGATTTCATAGTTTTAAAATATGCTACCCAAGAAAACATATTACGTACTAAATTTTAACGAAATCAGGGCTCCGAATTCCTCTAGTAAAAGAAAGGCATTTTGTTGCATCAGCTCACATTCAGTTGCATGGTAAATTGTGAAGTATTTAGGTAAATCTGTTACTCATGTTTAATTCTCTATTTTATTTTGTAATCAAATAGGCTGTATACCTGAAAAAGTGACCAATATCCATTCCCACAATTTGAGATTGTAGATTAAAGAGCCTGGTAGCAAACCATCTTTGCTATAACTGCCTGTTATAATTATGTTTCACACTGAAAGACATTAAACTTCAAAATAATTTGTATAAGCATAGTTTTGGTACTTTGAACTTCTGTAATACTTCTTTGGAACCTAAATTATTATTATTTTTTTATAAATAAATACTTATCTCTGTAAGTATTTACAGAGATAAGGCACTTACCAGGCACTTAACTCTGTCAGAGACAGAGTTAAGTGCCTGGTTCAAACAAAAGAAATGAACCAGCCGGGCAACTTTTGTTCCCATCTGCTGTTTAGAACAGGGCTTACCTTCAAATTGAGCTTCAAAAGGAGCGTGGACAACAATAAAGTAACCACCCTGAAAATCATGAAATCATAAAACAACAATTTCATGAACGACTAAAAAGCTGACAGCATATGAAGTTGATAAGCTCCTCAAAAATAACAGTCTGGGAAGTTTGCTTTATCATTTCCAGCATGAGTCACAAGAAATATATTTAGGTTCCAGACATCCTTGTGTGAGATTAAAAATGCCTAAAGTGATCATTGTTATGATTACTGAAGGTCAGCAACACAGGTGCAATATAAACTATATGGAAGCTATTCAAGCAAAGATTCTCCTAATGGCAAATGAAATTACATCCTCTAGAAGACTGTGGGATGATCCTCTTCCTGGGATACCTGCTGAATAGGTTGTTTTGGCTAAATTACATTTAGTAAGCACCCTCATTTGGGCTTATCTATATTCTGTTAAGCATTGAGAATCTCATTGCTGCTTCATTGGATAGCGAGAGGCTTGTAAAGCTATTCCCATCAGTGGCATTCTATTCAATCACATCCATTTTCATCAGATGAGTGAGCTTCAGGGCACCTTAATCTCCCCTCTTCTAGTTTTTCACCTTTGTTTTAAAGGTTTACCTTTGGAAAGTGACAATGGATTTCGGTTTTAGTCTTCAGAATTAGATAGCACTCGTAGTGGTTGCTGTTTTTAAGAATATGTGGGTCACCTAAAACATCGGATCAAGGTCAAGAAGCCAGTGACTTAAAAGAGAAACACTCCTCTCACCCAGCTACAAATATCTCCAGGTCTCCATCGCCGTCCACGTCAGTGACAGCCATGCCGTAGTTAAGCTGGCTGGGGTTGTTTTCGTAGTCCGGACGGAGAGCGGTCTTGGTTACAGCAGAGAACATGGGCTCCGACCGCTGAGCCGAGGAGTGGGCATGCAGGAAGAACAGCAGGCACAGCAGCATCCTCACCTGGAGAGTAAAACACGCTATTTGCCCCTGCAAAAACTGGATTGACTCTTTATTTTGTCCATCAAAATCCACTGGCTGCGATGTTTGAATAATCCAAAATAGCTGGCTTGCTCACTAGTTACCTGCTCACATGATTGTTCTGTTAGTTGGAAATATAAAGTGTGAAAACTAATTGTGACCTGTGAGTACTTAGTTTTGTTAAGACGTACAGAAAATGGTCAATCTCCGATTCAGCCGCATTCTGCAGGTCTTAGATCTGAACAACCCATCACATGTGGACAGGACAGAAAATCCATACATGAATCGAACATTCTGTTGAGCAAAGAGGAAACCAATATGACCTGATACACCAGGCATAAGGTGCTGCTCACTCAGACATTTATCTTTGAGTGGGGATGAAAGGTAAGGCTTGAAAACAGTTTGGTGTGTAAAAGCATTCGGGCATAGGATTTTGCAAAAAATATAGAAGGAACGTAATTACTGAGAAAGGAAAAAAAAAAAGCCAGGTCACCTTCTCATAGCCAAAATAAACTTCACACCCACCGCATTTACACACACACATACTAAAAGGTGTTTACAAGCTGAAGAATTGATTTTCTCTTTTCATGGATTTATGAACTCATCCTTCGTCATTCCTTCTGTGACACCGATGAGTCGCTCCCTTCTCTGCTTCCCGACTGCTGCATATTCTTTCCCTCAGCTCTGAGTGTTCCAGTGATGTATGACTCTTTAACGTCTCCTTCAACAATTCAATTTGAGATAAAACTATTGCGCTGTTTGCGTAATGCTCTGCAGTAAGTCGAAGAGGCACCTCAGCTGACACCTGCAGAAATACAGCTGGGGACCGCTGCTAATTTGCAGGCAAGCTGTGCCGCGATAATGCACACTGGTTATCTGGCAGAAATGTAGACAGTGGCTGTTAGCGGGAAGGGTTAATTAACAGCAGTTTCTCCCTATTAGAGCAGGGTGAAATGACAAATGAGCTGGCTCGTTCAGGAAGCAGTTTTGCAGAATGAGAAATTTACCCCAACGTGAGATAGAAGAGGTAACGTATAAATTACTAAGAGTAAAGACTTGAAGTAAAAAATAATAAAAAAAAAGGGAGTGTTGAAAAAAGTGAAAAAGAAGAATTGTACTGCAGCATATTTGACCCTGCAGTTAAAATCTCTACGAGTTTAGTTTTGTTTGTTTTTTTTCTTTTTTACAGTTAAATCTTTGGTGAGTGTTTCAAAATGGAGCCAGGGCGCTCCCTAAAATTCTCCAGGCTACTTTAAGTTCATGTGTGAACAAAGTCCAGTCCTTAACACATCTCTATGGGTGTGTCCAAATTAAGGACACACCCGCCCTTAGCGCGGTGTATGTCCTTCCACCGAGTATGGCAGCACTAAACACAATCTGGTGAAAATCGAGCCCAAAATCTTGCTTTTTTTTTTTTACAATTTTTTTTTTTTTTTACAAAAATGTTGTTAGAAAACATCTGTACAAGTGACAAAAGCACAACCACAATAAGCTTTTAACTCCTGTACTGCCAAATTTTAATAGACCTTTATTTAAAACTGGACTACTCTCCCACTTTAACTCCTGTTTCATCTGTTGTTGTATCAAAAACAAAAATCTTTCTTTCAGCCCTCAATAAATCTTCGGTTGGGATGGACTGCGAATGATACACCAGACATTCCCTTTGAATTCAAACAGCCTTCATCACATCACTGTCACATATTTGGTCATCAAATGTGGCCTTAGAAAGATGCACTTGCTGAATTAGGACACATGACAAAAAGCTGACGTCAATTTAGCCCCGCCCAAAAAGAACAAGAGATGACATGATTTTCTGCCACACATTTCCGTTGACGCTGTTAATTATATTAGCTTCAAACTTTATCGGATAGCAGGTAAAAAGTTGATGTTTCCTAATTCAGATCTTACAGAAAGTTGGCTACTGTAAATTGCAGAGCATCTTTTGACTATCAAGTTAGCATGACTTCCAGAAGCAATGTTTGACTTCAAACACATTTGATCTAGCTCATGTCAGACCTTAGCTCAATGTGCCAGGAAGTCATTTTCCAGAGTTTTGAACAGTGTCACCTACTGACTATGTGGACATGTTGCGAGCCACAGTGTGAACAAAATGAAACTTTCGGACGCAACTTTGTGACGCCTGTGTTGCAGCCAAATGCCTTACTGTAAAAGAGTAAACATGCAGACCAAATTTTGCGTACAGTTTTTACTGACCAGGAATGTCCAATGCGTGCTAGTTCCATGTAGATCAAATCATTTCCAAAGAGAAAAATTCAAAGGAGAATTTGAAGGGTCCTAAAGTAGCTGCTGTACAAAAAACAAAATGCATTGTTTTTGTTAATCCATTAGGTGTTTGGAAGCTACATGCTAACCAGTATTTGGAATAAGGGTGCCAAAAATCTTTGACTTTGGTTTTTAAAACAAACATGAGAGACAGTAATACGAGTGCTTCATTGTTTTACATGCAAGTGTGTGAAAGTCTTTCATTGTTCTTATGCAAGTGCATCAGATAAATGGTAGTTTTTTTTTGGTGGGGGGTGCTGGGAAGGTTGCTGAGAACCTGGCAAATTAATGAGTGAACTTTTGAGACTCTGCATGTTTGAGTCAAGAAGGTTGAATGGCTTCATTCCCATGGTACAGTTAAGTATCTGCCCGAAAACTTTGTTAGAGCCTTCATAATTCAGACTTAAAAATGCTGGCTGGAACCACAGGGGCCTTTTTGATTTGATTAAGCCATGAGGTATTACATTATCCAGCCAAGGACATAGAATCGCTTTGCCTAACATTCAGTGCAGTAAAGACCTAGACATCCCACTCAAGTGAAGCTGTGATGGATCCACAAAGCATTTCATGTGCGTGTTGAGGTTTTATGGCGAGATATCTGCAGGGTCAACAATAATAATGGGAAGCAACACATTTGTTCCAAACCAGTCAAATACCATATGAAAGTGCTGGGGGAAAAAAAAACAAAAAAACAACAACAACAACAACAAAAAAAACAATGCTGTTTGAAGCCGAGTGATGTTTTTCCATTAGATTATTTATACGAGCGGTAAGAGGCCATTACCACAGCGTGCAACATCAGCATGTGCTTTCTGGAGCGTTCCTGCCCAGCTCTGATCCTGATAACACTGCGACAAAAGAGCCAGCAACATCTTCACTTCCAAACACACTCTTCCAGATGCTCTTACCCTATGAAGGACAATGCTTACTGCAGAACACACACACACACACATGCACCACTACATCAAAACCAGTGATTTGCTCTTATTTTAGGTCACACTGAACTTATATTCAGTTTGCCTATTATTTATCACAGTGGGAAGAGGATAAAACTTCTTAAACTTCCCATTGAGACAAAGACACACTACTTTAAGATTGCATTTTTGAAAACTTTAGCAAAGAATATTTTGATATTAAATGAGCTTAGCAAATATGAAATATATATATATATATATATATATATATATATATATATACATATAATTACTGTTTCATATGTTCATATATCAAATAAATCTCGATTTATAAGAAATAACCACAAAGTATAACAAAGCTAACAAATGACACCACTTCTGCAAACTTGACTCTGATCATACTAAAATAAATAAATAAATAAATAAAACAAGTCCATCTATCTACAATCTAGCCATCTTTCTGAGCTTCTACCTACACATTTTTGTCAAAAACAATTTTGTTCAGTAAAGGAATAATAATCAGAAGTCAGTAGGAAAATGTTCTTGTTGAAACACAACCGCTGCAATCATCACTCCTCTGTCAGGTTTCCTCTCTTTCCACCATCAGCGTTTCAAAGGTGTGCACCATCACCGCCACTGCAGGTGGTTAATTAAAACATGTTCACTTTGTTAGCGAGCGACTTAATTAAGGTTAACTATTCGCTTCGAGGAGAGGCGGAGGGGGAGAAAGCAGAAAAAGTTACGGTCAAATTGAAAGCAACTTTTTTTCTTGCTTTCTTTTGGTTCTTTCGCTGCAGCGCGATGCAGCCGAGAGCTGCTGGTTTCTGAAGCCGGAGAAAGGAGGGCAAACTCAGGTACTCACAGATGCAGAGAGGCGCTCCGAAAACTCCCAACAAATCCTGCAGCGATTGACAGCCAGAGGACAACGGGGAGAAACGCGAACCCGGCGTATAAAGGTTGGCTAATTGGAGCCGTTGATACCGCGGACATCAGAAGGGTTTTTTTTTTTTTTTCCCTTCTTCTTTTTTTTCCTACACACACACGCACTTTCACGCAACTTCCCACGAAAAATTGCTTTATGAAATGGTTGGTGTGAGAGTTTGGCCAATAGCCTGAGAGCTCGCGGAATATGCAAAGACGCAGCCAATGGCGGAGCCGGAAAAGCGAGAGTTGGGCGGGTCTTCAGGTGTTGGTTTACGGCTCGAGCCCGGGGGCGCAGCTGGGATGGAGATGCGGAGGCAGGCCTCTTCAAGTCGGATGCTCCGGATCAGATCCGGCTCCATCTGCTTCTTAGATGTCCTGGGATGCAGGACGACCTTTTGTTCTGTCGTTTTGACACGGAGCCACAGACTCGAATGGACGAACGACTTTTCATAAACTCAAACTGCGAAATGTCGACTTTTGAGTGAAGATTCTTCAAACTCTCAGACAAAATCTCACACTTCCAAAAGTACTCAAACCACTTGAACTTTTTCATATTTGGTGACGTTACAATCAGAAACACCTGTGTATTTTATATATATATTTTAAATTACTTTATGGTAAAGTTGTGCATAACCGTGAAAAAAAAAAAAAAAAAAAAAATGAAATAAAAAAATAAGATCACAAGGAGATTCAATATTCCAGACAGTGGTATAAAGAACACCTGTCAACTGTGTACTGCTCAAACTTGGTAAAATGAACACTACTGTTGAGCTAAAGCAAAATCCCATTCAAAGTTTGCTACTGGCTGCATAGAGGATTCAGCGAAACTGTGAAAGAAAGTGGTCTTGTTATAACAAAACAAAACTGGACACACTGATTTAGATGGAAAAACTCCACTGCCCAACGCTGCACATCACATTTTCACATCTGCTTGTGGTCATGGCAGCATCATGCTGTGAAGAAGACAGGAGAAGAAAACGTGCTAAAGAACTGAGACATGGAAAGTGATCCAGCATGACCACTACCTTAAATATACAGCTTGACATTTGTTACATATCATGATTTAGATGAAACTGTATCTGTGTTAGAATGGTACAGTCAAGTACCACTGACTGCACTTAAAATCAAATTGAGAATCTGTGGGGCAATTTAAAAACATCTTTTCACAGATGCTCTCCAGTCAATCTGACTGAGTTTAAGCTTTTGCAAAGAAAAAAAAAAAGAAAAGAAAAAGGCAAATGGTTTGGGCTGCGTTGCAGCAAAAAGGTCCTGGGTTTGACTCCCAGCCTGGGGTCTTTCTGCGTGGAGTTCTCTCCGGGTTCTCTGGCTTCCTCCCACAGTCCGAAGACATAACTGTTAGGTTAATTGGTCTCTTTAAATTCTCCCTAGGTGTGAGTGTGTGTGTGTGGATGGGTGTTTGTCTTGTCTGTCTCTGCGTTGCCCTGCAACAGACTGGCGACCTGCCCAGCGTAAACCCTGCCTCTCGCCCAAAATGTTCACTGAAAATAGGCACTGGCACCCCTCCTGAACCCACTTGGGACAAGGGTGTATAGAAAATGAATAGATGGATAGATGGATGGATGGACGGACAGATGGATGGCAAAAGGTTTGGTCTCTGCAAATTGCAAATTGCCCTGCAGCAGACCCTTAAACACTTTTGAGATTTTATTAATACAAAAAAAGGAAAACACATGCATGTTTTCTCTGAACAGATAATAGAACAGATTGTGGTCGTGAAAAGATTTCAGAGGTATGAAAAGTTTTGCACGGTTTGGCATTCAGACAGCACACGCCGTTCACTTAGCTTGAGAAGAAATGAACAATATAGTTTAAAACCTAACAAGAATAGATTTTCATTAGTGCATGAACGCAAAATGTTTATTTTCATCCGTAAATAGTCAAATCTAAATATTGATTATAACTGCATTTTCTGTTTGCTTTAGCAGTCTAACTGAAGCGAAGGAAAGCAATTAACACAGTTAAATGCTTACCGTAGAATAAAACAGGGAGTCCTTAAATAGGCTGTTCATTGTTTTGTAAAGGGAGACAGCTGTAGTAGGTATATGTAATAAAATAACGGACAAAGCAATGGGCTCCCATTTGCATGAAGGATATTAAAAACATCAACTGCAATAATATTCAGATCTGAACTGACTCTCTCCCTCTCAGGATAATGAGCAAAAAGTTAGTGTTCTCCCTCATATAAGTGGCGAGCGCGTGTGAGAGAAGTTTGCAGGTTTACAGCTGTCAGATGTATAATTCTTGTGTCATGCCCCAGTGAGTCCAGTCTTCGGGAGAAGAGAACCCCAATAAAAAGTGTGTGCGCGCGTCTGCGTGAGTGTGTGAGGTTGCGTACAGCCATGGTGGAATGAGATGTTCACATCCCAAGGACGTCTCCCACCATAATTTAAACTCACTGGTGCCGGAAGACTTCAAAAGTGAAAGTGCTGAAGTCATAAAACGGTGCACTCCTGTCTTTAATGTTATTGTCTGTGATGCGCCAGCATTAACCTGCAGGCAGGTGGCTTTGACACCAACAATGCAAATATAGGGAGTCAGGGACAGGATGCATGAGGCTTCTATCCTGCTGTGAGGTTTGCTCGTAAATCCCGGGTAATAAAAATCAACTTAAAGACCGGCAAGAAACGGATTTTCTTTTGCTTTCTCCTTTTGGGTAATTTACATTCTTTGTGGTGTGGGAGGTTAGACAAACAGACAATTCTCTAGGTGGGCATTATTCTTAAGTGCATGATACCTTTGGCTATTTACACTCTGATCTACAGTCTCTCACTCTGAAGACTGCCGCTTATTTATGAGGAGGGGACAAGAAATCAGTCAGCGCTCAGCTGAAGCCAGTGACAGTGTGTAGTATGACTTTGAGCCAGAGAGTGAATTGTCTTTCTCTCCCTGGGGCACACTGGGATGAACCTCGGACATCATGTTGTAGCAGGTTGGAAACTCTTCTATCATATGGAGCGTTCTTCACCGCCTCACCCCAACTCACTGTGACTTATTGTCAGCGTCATCCCCCCCCCCCCCTTCTTTCCCCTCCCCACCATCTTAGACACACCGCTTCGGTAAGCAACTGTGACAAGGTTGGAGAGCTCTGGGGAAGAAACTGGAAAAGGCTTTTACAGCATGTAAAAAATATCTTCAAAACTGTTGATTGGTATAGCTTTAAAGCGCTTCGATGAACAATTCTCTCATATCATTAAGGTTCAGTAATAGTCCCAGTACTACCCCCCTTACCTCATATTTACTCCTCTGGTTACTAATGGGCCTAATGGCTTTATTTTCTGTAAAAAAAAAACAAAAAACTTTGTGGAGTTAATAAACATCATTAAATACAAAGCAAAAACATTAATCGTTACTCAAACAAAAGCTACTCAACATGTGAAAAAAAATTGAAACTCCTGGTGAAGCCTGAAGTGGCTGACAGTGAACCATGTGCTTGCAACTAACTATGCAGAGACCCAATAAAGTGTCAGTCAGAACCAACTAAACTGTGTTAAGGTGCTTCTAAACCTTGCGGGATTTGCATGTACTGCAGCTTGCCGCCTCCTGCTGAAGTCAACCCCCACATCATGATGCTGCCACCACCATAAATCTCTCACAATACGAATGCTATATTCAGGGTGATGTTCAAAACTGTAACTAGGTCACCTTTTTTTAGAAGAAGAAGATGGGTTCTGTGTCACAGACTTAAACATTTTTGTCTTGCAAAATGTAACCGTCAAAATAAAAGCAAAAGACCTTGTGAAAATCCTACGTGAAGCTGATTTAATAGTGTCACTGTTCTCCATGGAGCAAGTCCTTAACTAACAAAAGGCACTCAAAGGGAAGAAGCCATTAATCCAAAAGGAACAAAAAAGGCCAATTACAGTTTATAGTTGCAGTTTAGTTGATCAGAGACATGTCCGGTGGTCTAATAAAACTAACACTTGTAAGTTTAGTCATAAGAAAAATCATCACTCTATATTTGCAGGAAAAATTGAAGCCTGAGATTATCATCCCTACTGTGAAGTATTTACCTTCGGACAAGGTGATGAAGTGATGATGTCGTGAAGCGACGTTTTCAGCCAGGAAGTTAAAGCTTGGAACGGAGGGCAGGACAAACGTTATTTCACAGTCTTCTAATTATTTCACAACATTTTTCTTCTACTTGTGACGTTTTAAAATATATGTATATTAAGTTGGTTAGTGTAATAACCTTTCATGTACTATGCTACAGAAAACTAAACTCTAAGTTATTTTTATAATTATCCCGCCCTCCCCCCTCGGAGACACTCTGTTTTTGTGGTTGAGCAGTTTGTCCCTTGTTGTTTACTCTCTCACTATGTTTTTTTAATTCTTTGTTTCATCTTGTGCTGAAATTGAAATCGTTTGATTTTCTGTGTGGATGGACTCCCACTTACTTGAACCTCCAGGGTGTAGGTGCATGTGTCACTTCATATATTAGTGCCACTGTACTTATGTCTTTTCACTGCTCTTTTCCACACATTCACGCATCCATGCACACACGCACACGCACACACACGCATAGGCACAATGGGCTATAGGTTTTGCTAGGGTCCTTCATAGATCAGCTTCCCTTGACAGCTCTCTTAAATGTCCTTGGCAGCCCCCCAACACTGAGCCCTCGTTCCCTCTCCGTTCCTGCATCTTTTCTTCTTCCATCGAGCCTCTGATGGATGTTGCCATATATTTCTGTCTCTCTCCTCAAGAACACACCCACACCCCATCGGGCCCTGTAACGCACAATCTGTATATATCCCATTAAGTGTCACTTTGTAAATGAACCTGTTTCTCCACACTCGGTTCACCTCAAAGAATGACGAGCACAACACGTAGACACGGGTTGCCCTGCTGCTCGAAAGCCTCCTGGATTCAGAGTTCTTTCTGCTCTTTTTTTCTCTGGATAATAAGATTTCTGTTGTAAGACTGAATTTATGTTTCTCATTACTTCAATTTAAAACAGCTTTTTTAAATGTGCATAATGTGCATTTGTTTGCATTTGCATTAAAATGGCAAAATGCTTTTTTATAATATATATATATATAAAAATTAAAACAATGCAAATAAACAGATGTGCAATAAAAGTAGAAATGTTACTTAAAATGAATAAAATTGTGTAAGAAAACAAGAGTTTAATGGCATCCATTCATCCATTCATCCATTCATCTTCTTCCACTTTGTCCGGGGTCGTTGGGGTTGCAGCCTAAGAAGGGCGGTCCACACTTCCCTCTTCCCAGCCACTTGTTCCAGCTCTTCTGGGGGTATCCCAAGGAACGGAACGGAGAGACATAGTCCCTGCAGCGTGTCCTGGGTCTTCCCCTGGGCCTTCCCCAAGTGGGACATGCCCACAACACCTAACCAGGGAGGCGTCCAGGAGGCATCCTGACCAGATGCCCGAGCCACCTCAACTGGCTCCTCTATCGACGTGAAGGAGCAGCGGCAAGGTCAAGCTCCCAGATGACCGAGCTTCTCACCCTTTGTCTGTCTGGGGTGTCTACTAAAACAGATCTCCTCAACACCTCGACTGCACCTAGAAATTCTGTCCTTGAAAGTAACAAACAGAATCGGTGACAAAGGGCAGCCTGGTGGAGTCCAACCCTCGCCGGAAACGAGCCAGACTTACTGCGGGCAATACGAACCAGACTCTGACACCACTCATGCAGGGACCTGACAGCCCGTATCAAAGGGCCTGGAACCCCGTACACCCTGGGAACCCCCCACCCCACAAAGTTCCCCGCGGGAAACGGTTGAACGCCTTCTCCAAGTCCACATGTAGACCGGTTGGGAAGTTAAATTCATTTATTCATTTTGTGATTGTTAGCATTGCCCCTTAAAATGCCTGACCTGTATTACACATTTTAGCTTATCAAAAGCTTCTCACAATAGTTTATTGAATTTTGGCCCATTCTGTCAGTTGTTGATTCAATTTTCCCACAAAATTGTTTTCTTTTCTAATTAAATTACCTCTGCAGCAAAAGACCCACAAAATAGAACCTATTTCGCAATAGCAGTTGTGTACTCTGGTTTGTAAGCTTCCCCCCTTTTCCTCCAATTAGACGAGGGGTCACTGCCAATAAACACCTCAGCTTTGGTTTCATCAAATCACAGGGCATGTCCCCACAAAGTAAGGTCTTTGTCTCTGAGCGCATTTGCACACTGTAATTTTTTTTTTTTATGCTGCTTTGTAGTAAACGCTTCTTCATCGCCGAGTGGTGTTTATACGGGATTGTTTTTTCTGTGGACTATGACACTATATTCAGCCAACATCTTTACAAGTGCTTTTGTTTGTGCTCTGTGGTTGATGCACACATTTCTCCCCAAAAACATATTCATCTGTAAAACAACATTTCTCCTACCAGAACAGAATGACAGGGTATACACATGCACATAATTGTTTACGTGCAATTAACTTCAAGGATGAACCAGATTTGTGCAGGTTCACAGTGCTATTCGTTAGAGCTTGATGGATTTCTTTTTATACTCCCATGATGTCACATAAGGGGTGATGCCTTAAAATACAAGGCATCGCCTCCTTTGGTAATTTTCACGAAGCTAAAAAGAGAAGTATCATGAACAGCAAATGTTTAGTCATGTTCAGTTTCAGACAGTGAAAACAAAACATTATGTGTCTTTTTTAGAATGGGAATATCTGGTTTCAAATGTACCAGGGCTGTTTCTGTGGCAGCCGTTTGACAAAGCATCCCTTTTCCCTTTCTACTCCCGAGCACAGAAATCTCCTTGCTCCCATTAAACTGTACTAAAAAAACAATGACATCCCTTCTCTTCATCCTCGGTAGTTTCTAACTAACATTTGCTTTGTTTTGTGTCACAGGCTTTTAAACACCCTGCGTGCTTTGCTATCAATCACATTTTTAATTTAATGTATGAATATATGATTTATGTTGCCCGGGCGGAAGATATAAATCTATTTTTGCAAGCCGGGATAAGCACATTGATGCCCCCTTATTGATTGGCTGGCTTAATAGTGTTTGTTCTTTATAGCTGATCTCAGGAAATAAACCAAATAAATAGCTGAAAATGAGTCCAGTCACCGTGATGCTCACAAGGATGCGAAAGAGAGAGATTGAGTGCAGGGGAAGTTGAGGGAACGGCAACGGCTGCAGATAAAGAATGGAGTGGCAGGTCAAAAGCTGAAACAACATAAAATTTTACAGATGCACACAAAACATCTGTTACAGCTATGCAGCAGAAGGTATTTTCAAAACAAAAAGGGTTAATTACATTTTTAAAAAAATAAAAACTTCACAAAGTTAGGGAACCGTCAAATCATTTTAACATGCTGCGAGTCTGGAATTAAGGTTGTTGCGTGAAGCTATAATAGAATTATCATCCGATTTAAAATGTATAAGCGGACATGTCGAATGGCGTCTTTGTTGGAAGTCCCGGAGTGACAGAACATGATGTTTCTGTGTAAACCCAGAAGCCACAGGACCCAGATGTCAGTCTCACGTCATTCTCCTTTCCTGTAACGCAGATTGTCAGGCCATTATTTGCTCTAAGACAGTTGTACAATTTTCAGGGGATTTGTCAAATTGATTTGAAAACCAAAGGTTGGTTAATGCCCCGCGCCAAGCTCTTCAGAGGAGAGGTGAACTAAATCAGTCTTGACATGCTGCATGATGTGAAAGCAAAGAAACAACTTTCTTACTCAACAGTGTTACATAAGTAAAGTTTAAAACATTAATTATGATTTTCAGTGTCTTTGGGGCAATTTTTTGTTAGCTCCCCCAAAGTCTCCAAACTTTAATGATGATCCGACGATGGAAACTCTAACACGACATCACATCTGTGACCTCACCCTTTTTCCTACTTGGTTCAGAATAAAGAGGAGGAGATGGAGGTATTAATCCAACCCATTAGCACTCTGGTCTCCCGATGACAGTTCCCGCCCTTGGGCTGATGTAAACCAAACTTCCTGTTTGGAGATGAAGAAGCCTGTCATATGGCTGCATCCACCTCGGCCCCTGTCAACCTCCCCCTCCGATACTTCAGGTTTAATAGCAAATCGATTTTAAACGAAGGAGAGGAGAAACAAGTGAAGGAAAACAGGGAACATGTCGAACGGAGATCGCAAGAGAGACTGGATTTAAGATTATTAATTTCAAGCTGTTGCTATTATGTGGCCACAACATTTATTGAAGAGAAGCTGAAGGTGATCAGCGCGGACGGAGAATACGGCGTTTATTTATGCTGATCCCCATTAAAAAATAAAAAATAAAAAACTGTGGTCCAAAGTTCTGAATATTAAACCACTCCAGTTCTCAAAATGCAATAATTTCTTTTGATTGTTGCAAAGAAAACAGTGGCTATGCGCTGCACTGATCCCACAGAGTTTTTATGTCTAAGAACTGCTTTTCACCAAGGACTCTCTGAGCTCTCGTTGCCCCACATTTTGGACCTGGCCCATTCTCAATCAGATGGGCCCCTAAGCACAAAAGTACAAGTGTTTTTATGACTTAAAAGCGATGTCTCCTCATGTATCTTTTGAAACTAGATTAATCAGAACGACTTGGTCAGAGCTGAGGCAGCAAGGGTTGGGACACAAGGTAGCTTCCCTCTCGATGGATCATCAGCTTGATCTTGAGCTGTTGACTGCAGCAACTTTAAGATTCATTATTGGAGCTGGAAATGCTGTGACTATTGGCCCCAGATGTGCCTTAATATGGATCCTCATTTAGATATTTAAAGACCCTCAAAAGACTCTGGTGCTGTTATTTTTCATTACTGGCACCCCAAGTCAAGAGTTATTATTTGCTGCCTTCCTTGGATGGCAGACCACATGGTAGTCATTTCTCTCTCTCTCTAGTATCAAACCCAGATTCCCCTGATTTTCCATCACCTGTGGACAGCATGGTAGGGACACACTGAACCATCGAAGGTTTATGACATCTGAATGAGATGTTGCCCCATCTCGGTGCACGGATTAGCTCAAGTCATCTGGAGTCATTAAAGCAGTGGAACCATTAGTCGTGCTGTGAGGAACAGGACTGCGGAATCATTTTGGTTTCTGTGGTTGTGTACTGAGCTGGAGAGCTTTCAGAGATAGTAACTGGGGTTTCAGTCTTAAATCCCTCTTTGGTTAGAAGAAGAAAGAATTCAAGGTTGTAAAAAAAAAATAGGTAAATGGCTGTCCCGTGGTAGCTGTGGCTATGGAGGGGTCAGTGCCTGTGTATGGCACTGACTCCCATGCACAGGCACCTCCAGGCCCCTCTGACTATTGCCGTCACCACCATTGTCCCTGTATGCATTAGTTGTACTGGACTTGAGGAAAATCTACTTTAACATAGCCAATATTGATGTTACACCATCAATATTGGAATTTTATTGTATTTTTTTAAAGTCTGTAATACTGCAAAGCAAAAACCAAAGCTAATCTTTTAGGTGCTGTTTTATGATTTGATCAGGTATTTTCAACATGTCTTGTGTTCTACAACGCAGCAGCTGAAACTGGACTTACTGCAACCCTCAGTCAGCAAACAATCCCTCCTCCTGTGCTTCTGTCGCTGTCTCCTCAATGGGGTAATCAGCCATTCTCCTCCAAGGTAATTCCTGCCCAGGAGTGCATGTGGCCGACACTGCGGAAATTCATTTTTTGGTTTAATTTCAGGCCTATTGATCGTGGTGCGCTTTACGACTGCATGACATCCATAATCACAACAATGGTATGACAGTGCAGATAAATAATGTGGCGAAGGCGCTGGAGAGAGGGAGGGATGTGGGGATGAAAAGGAAAGCAGAAGTGAAAACAAAGGAAGGGCCAGGTTCAAACTCTTGCTGCATTCTGTATTAATTATGGAACTCAACCCTCCACCATCACCTGATTGATCTCCTATGGAGGCCATAAATTAGGTTTCCTCCTAAGTGTCTGAAATCTGTTTATTTAAGCGCCCATTAAAGGATAGTAGCATGTACTCCACGGTAATTACAAAGGCTAGTGTAGTATATATAATTATTATGATTAGTGGAGCAAAATTAAGTTACTGCAACAGAACCCACAAGAGGCCAAAGCCAAAGAATGATAATGGGATTTTGCATATAGTAATTCTGTAGCTGAGTGCAACCCAAAGCAATGTAACACAAATTAATAAAGGTTTATTCATCCAACAGTGGATGCATGCTGAAAAGAAAAACATATCTTGTTTGCGTTTTGGCTTTTTATTACTTTCATTATACATGATATTGTAGAGCTAGAAAGTAATAAAAGAAGAAGTGAGCAATCAGTCCACTGCAGAGGTATTAATTCAAATGTACATCAACATTTTGTTAAATGTTGATGTACATTATTTGGCTTTCATATGATAGAACAACACAAAGCGGCGCACAAATCTGACGTGAAAGGAAATGGATTCACGGTTTCCAATTAACAATGTGAAAGGTATGATGGTCACTTTTTGTTTATTCCTCTTTGCTTTGACGGTTCTGAGCAAAATCTAGTGCAATCGACCGCCGGCTCAGAAGGGAAAATCTACCAACAGGTTAATATGAACTTCACAAATGATTCAGGATAATCTCTTATGTAAAAGGGGCAAGAAAGTCACTGATGAATGGAAGCTTGGTGTTTGTCATAAATTATGAAGAGGTGCAGAAAACACAGAAGAATGCAAACAGCCCGATATGAAACTAACATTTTGTGGCACGAGGCAGAGTGCCAGTGTCGTGCTGTAAGAATATTTCTGTTCATCACTGACAGGTAAGCTAATAAGAGTTAGCTTAGCTATTTTCCTAAGAAGAATGAGGGAAAACACATTTTTGGATTTGCAAAGGTGGGAAAAACACACCCTATAAGGTTCTCAGCTGTAACTGGGTTAGGTTGTTCCACAAAGCGTCAAATCTTGGGGAACTGAATACAAAGATATGCTACAGTATGCAGATCTTTATACGAAGATTTGGAAGCTTAGGTATAACCTTCCCTTTCACAGCCCAATTGTGCACTGTAGCTTTTCCTATTCGGTCATATAAAATCCCAATAAAACACATTGCAGGTAATGGTCATAATATAACAAACTGGGGAAAAAAAAAATTAAGAATACATGTTTACCTCAAGGACTCATTGAAAACCAAAGCCTACCAAGACCAGGAAGCTCGTTCCACAAGGGAACTAGATAGTGTCAAATATTCTGCTGGCTATGACTTTTAACATAAGCTACTTGTACATTATTTCCCTTCTCTTGTAACTGTGGAACTACGCTCACATTCCAGGCACACAGTGTTGAGTCAGTTTTCCCTCTGTAAGCATAAAAGCTTATTTCAGAAGCCGTGGGGCCCAATTCGGTTAGCATAGGTGTGTATAGAAACTTTAAGAGGGTCAAGAGAGCTGCTTTGTGTTCACAGCGGGTCATCCGGCTCACCTGGCCGCGTACACAAACCAGAATTTTTGTATTTATGTTATTCTTTCAAACCACACATTTAAATAACCGAAGCACAGACGTGAGTTTAAATGTAGATTTTACATTTACACCTTGCAGTGAGATACGATAAACAAAAGCCTGAATTGTGACCTTTTATAGTGTACATGTAGTGAAATAATAACGGTGTCTAGTAAACAGCAGTATTGGTGATGCAGCAGTGCATAAAGCATGTCTCTTCTTCTTGTTGGCGTCTGACAGTTCCTTCTCATAAAATGTCTCAAGTCTGGAAGGTGATAAGGATGTGGGGTTTATGCAGCTTGGCACGCAGTTTTATTTGTGCGGAGGTAGTGAAGCCCTGCCCCCGACTCCATCCCCCATAACCTCTCAGAGAAGAGGCTGAAACTGTTGCTGGACAGGGAACAGGAGGGTAATGGAGGATGCATTGCGAGACAGATCAAATGGGCATGACAAAGGTAACTGACCATTTTTTGATGACTGTGCAAAAGTCCTATGCAGTGGTCAATCAAAGCATTAGCCTGCTATTGCAGTGAATGGAGAGAAGTGAGTTTAATAGTTCTCTATATATTGTTGAATGCATCTCTTTAATACCTCTCATGGTTTTCCCCAAAGTAATAGTTTAAGCCTGACAATGTTTTTAGAAGATGAACCCTCATGAAGAGTGAAAGCTCTTCCTTAAAATAGTTTAGCATGCCCTTTCAACTACAGTTTCTGCTGTACGTCACCTTTATGTAGTTGTATGAAATGTATACCTTTAAAGAGTGTGTTTCATTGTTGTAGGAATTAGATATTTTGTCACATTTCTCCAGGGAATAAGGACGTCACAGATATCCACCCTTAGACTCTAATTCATTAGGAGTCCTTTAAGTTTAAATTGCAGAAATATTTTGACATCATATTAGCATCAAAAAAAGAAGAAAAAAAATTTAAAAAATTAAAATTGGCCAGAACAAGCAACAGATTTTGCCTGTGTGCATGGTTTAAAGGTTTTTCTGATCATCAGTGTATGGACCGAAAGAGAAAAACTATGATACAAGTACGCGAATGTAATGCATTACAGCTTCTCTGCGATATCAGAATTTAAGATGATATCTGTTTTAATCTTTCGGTTTTTAGTAGTGTGAAAACCGAAAGCAGTGAAGAAACAGAACAGGTTATTGATGACACGATCATTTACAGTCTTGCAGCATGTTGTTGAAGTGTAAAGCTCTTGTAAATCTCATTACTTGGTTGCTTTACTGTGGGGATTATTTGCTGCAAAGATGCATGCACAATGAGGGAAAGGCTTTCAAATAGTTCCGTGTTGATATTGATGATTAAGATCACTGAAAGTGAGTTACATCACAAGGATCCACACCACTGACAAACCAACTATTTGTATGTGAGTCAACACACAGAGCATCCCCATCTTTTTGGAAGGGCCATTGACCCCATCATGGTCTCGACCAGTTAAGAGAGGCATCCTCCTCTTATCTGCATGCCCTTGGAGTATGCGCCCATTGATATGCCACTGTGACTCTATCTTCATGGCAAAACGCTTCCAATTATACAAGCCGCTGAAGTGAAGCAGAGCATGGGTTTCTGTACAATGAAAGCTGATCCATCCCTGTTGGGTTTTACTACTCCCCCCCCTCCAAAAAAGCAATGACTTCTGCACAGAGACGGAGCTGTGGGCACCGTGCTTCAAGACTCCCAGTGCTCGAGAATTTCACACATTTTCAGTAACGATGGACTCATCTGTTTGGTAAACATCTCCAGCTCCGATCATCTGTCGTATTTTACATTATAGATATTTCTTTTTAAAATTATTATTGATATTGTGCAGTTAGGCATTCTTTACATGCCTCTCTGAAAGCAGCATATTGTTACCAAACAGCCGTGCAGCGGTGACCTCTCAGGGCAGCCCTGCCTCTGACAGCAGGCTGTCACTCAGAACAAAGTGACAGGCTCAGAGTTAAAGAGCCATGAGGAAAGCAAGAGATGGATAAGTGTTATGGAGATGTTATTGTCAGTGAAAGCTTCCTAACCTGTGAGGGTGTCTCTGTCAAACACATCGTTCTTGTGTCACCATTATATCATCAATGGTGAAAACACGTCAGAAAACATGTCTGATCTTGTCATGTTACAGCTGTCAGCTCCCGCTATTAACAGCTTACAAAAAAATAATAATAAATCAGATATAAGCCTCAGTAATTCAAACATTTTTACAATCAGCGGGAAACTCTATTTCAAGTAGAGATTGTCAGTTTTCCAGAAGAGGGCAGCAGTTCTGCACCCAAAAGAAACCTTGTAACCAGTTTGGTTTTTTCCAGCTCTATATTAAAAGCAATGCGGTGCAGTTCACTGAGAAGTCTGCTGACAGAGATCATAGTCTTTAGTTATTCCACATAAAAAAAAGTGCATAACTCACTGGTAATTCCATGTACGCTTCTTATCTCTTTCATCTACTCTTTCCTGGTTTCCTATAAAAAAAAAAGAATATGTGATTCATGCTGAAGCACCGCTTGTGAAGAGCACTGTAATTTATGAAAGCCCCACAATACATTTTACATGAACTTTCAGTCATTCCCGATTGTAATGCGAGTTGCCCTTTTTTGCCCTCTCTAACTGCCTCCACCTTTCTCTTTGCTTCGCCTCCCTTTTTTTTTTTTTTTTTTGTTCAACCCCCTTCTCCTTCTTCGCTCCTGCTCCACCCTATAATCACGCTGGTTCATGGCTCTCATTTGGAGTGGTATATATAGCAGTAATTGTCAGGGTGCAGAACGGAGACTGGGCAGAGCGTGTGTACTCTCTCACAGGCCTCCTTTGCAGTAAATCTCTTCGACGAGAGGGAAGGATTGGTGTGTGGGGAGGGGTTGGGGTTAAGAACGTGCACAGAAACATGCACTCCGATCGAGATAAATTCATTTACAGTTGAAGCCAGATGTTTACATACACTAGATTAAAAAGATTCAAACTTTTTTGCCTCACCTTCCAAAAGGAAATCAACCATTTTTTTTTTTTTTCCTGTTTTGCATGTGTTTAGATTACTAAAATCATTTCTATCTGCTATATGGCAAAAAAAAATAAAATAAAATAAAAGGAAGATTATTTTAGAGCATCATTCACCGCTTTCGTAAAAGTTAACATTCACTTAGACCACTGACCCTCAAAATAAAGCCCAGTTCCAGGGAATGTCGCAGCTTTACAAGCTTGTAATAGGTTGAGTCAACAGTGTTCGCCGTAATTCGAGGCACGTTTGGATGTATTTTAATTAACGTCTCATGCACACTGCTGCCCAGTGTAACACTGTGGAAAAATACAGAGAAACCATCCAGAGAAGTAAACTGAGAACCACCACGGAAAATGATGCCAAAGGATGAACCAGACTGGGATGGCAGCATCATGCTCTGTGGGTGTTTTGGTTCACCTCACACAGCAGGAAACACTGAAGCAACATCTCAAGACATTAGTCACAGACATAAATGGATCTTCCAAATCGACCATGACCCTAATCATGCCACCAAATTAGTTACAAAGTGGCTTAACGAGAGCAAAGTCCGTGTTTTAGAACGGCCATCACAAAGCTATGATTTGAGTCTCATAGAAAATCTGTGGGCAGAACTAACCGTACTCTTGTTAAAAGCATATACTCAGCACATGGAGAACTGGACTGTGAAAAGAAAGAAGCATTTACAAGCACCCCTCTCTGCTTCTGCAAGCTATTTTCTATCACTGTCTGGTCATTTATTCCCTCAGAATGTGTTTTTCCCATCAGTGGAAAAAGGACAATTATTCAAACACATTCATTATTCAGAGTAGCATCTCCTTATCTGTAATCATTAGCAGCTCAAGCTAAGGAGCTCAGGCCTGTGTGTCAAGTGATCTGCTTATGATTCATGAACTCAATGAGACATACAAATGTTGCAAAAAAAAAAAAAAAAAGGAGCTTATTATAAACAAGAAGAAAAATACAGTGAACATCATTCATGCTAGGTTTTTTAACATTAAACGGCAGGTATTCATTTCCAAACATGACAAAACAGCGAGTCATCATAACGAGAAAACAAAACTGCCACGTGCCTTCAGAGATTAAATTCTTCCTCAGTATCTGAAGTGTGATCGCCGGTTACTTTGTCTGGCTGCTGTATAAACCTTGCAATGCTGCATCTATCTAAAAGACACGACAGAAAAACTTGTTAGTACGTCTAGCTTTTTTTTTTTTCATATGTGTTCCTGTCGCGTGTGTGTGTTTGTGTGAGTGTTGGGGGGGAGCATGTACGGACAGGTCTGTCATTCAGACAGCACACACAGTCTCCATTCTGGAGTTCCCTGTGGTCCCTTCTGGGTCAGGGTGGGGTGGCACGAAGCTTTCCTGGATAAAAACAAGGGCTGCACACAGGAAGTCGGCCGAAGAGGATTCACATGCAAACCTGAGGCTGAGTGTTTGTCAATGGAGTGTCCTCACATTTGCTCGGCGCTTCATTTTCAAACTCATATCTCACAATTTTGATTTATGTCAGCACAGTGATGGCATTTGCTCAAGCTTCACCTGAGATGAGGGTCAGTGCTAACAAGAGTCAGCCCTGCCAGATACGATCAGGTACTGACAGACAAAACCACATTCTCCTAAAGAAGGTTGCAGACGTCGTTGTCTGCCAGCATGATGGGATCTGTTCCAAAGAAGAGATGTGTTTTCGGAGAGGAAGCAGATTCCTCTTGCAATTATAGTCTATTCTTGTACAGGCCCAGCAGATAAGGAGAACCCATTAGAAAAGCCACCTCTTCTTCTCAGGGCAAACACAAAAGGACAGTGCAAGTTTACTGGTGGTCAGTTTCTTAAATTACATTTAAGGTGACATGCATGTGGGAGGTAGAACCAGAGCACCCAGATGTGTGTTTTCAGGCTCACACCGTGCTGAAAGGGCATGACAGGATGCTGAATCTGTGTAATTTCGCTCAGCGGACCAAGGTGCGGCGCTTTCAAATATTCCCTTCCTGTTTGTCCAGCAGCTGTTTCATCCCAGCGACCGACTGCTTCGCTGCTGTTTTCTTTCTGGGCAGATTTGTCAGCTGTGATCAAGTAAAGCTTTTGTTGGGTGTTGTTTTTTCTTTTTTTTTCCTCTCCAGACACAGCTGATAACTCCACCCTCGTCTACTGAATCTCATAAGAGCAATTTACCGTCATTAAGTCTTGGATATTTATGTTACTGAAGTAGTTAAGCAATTTCTTAGTTCATGGGAAAAGCTGTGTTTGGTTTACTCACATACTATCCAAACCATTTAAAAGTGTATTTTGTAAGCTGCCTTTAAAGACTCTCAAATATCAAAAACTAAAGTGGATAAAAAGTGTTTTGATTACCCACTTTGGAAAAGGTTGGATGTTTTCATTAAAAATAGACACATGGATCAAGAAGGCTGTCAGGAACATTTAGCAAACTAATGAGGTGCAACGTCAAATAATGTAAATATTGTCAGTCCTCCTAATACATTTATTTATTTTATTTTTATTTTTTTTAATCCAAGTTTATTCATCCAAACCTTGCACGTCAACAACTTGACGGTCATGTTTTTTGCTCCTGTCTACCATTTTATCTGATATAGTAGATGTAGTGATGAGTTTGATTTAATTTATTTATTTAACCTTATGGGTTTTTCTTCCTTCCAAAAACAAACTTCTTTTTTCCTTTAGTTTTCATTTGATAGGGCAACCGAAAAGTGGTACATAACTGTGACTAAGAAGACTAAAGGATATGTTTTAATTTATTCAATCAAAATAACCTCAGTGACATTTTTTTTTTAGTATTCAGCTAACTTTCCACTGATAACTGCAAATAAAGTCTATAACAACCAGTTGCCTTTAGAAGGCAGTAAATAGAGCCTGCTTGTGGTCATTTTAGTACCAGTACAGCAGTCTGTAAAGGTCACAGACGCTTCCAAAACAACAAAAGTGACTGAAAAGCATGCTCAAAACCAAGAAACACTACAAAGGGGTCTAAGATAACGCTGTGGTACATCTTAAAGCAGGGTCAGGTTATAAATCAATTTTACATCTGATGGAGCACAGCTCAGTTTATCATCTGTGACCGGAAAGCATTAAAGACATGACTGCCCACCTAAACGTAGTTATTCACAGAAGGAGCCCAAAAGGCCCACGATAACTCCAGAGACGCTGCAGAGAGCCGCAGCTCAGGTGGGCAGACAACAGGACCAATATGTGTTGAGCTCTCCACAAATCTGGCTCGCATGTAGATTAGCAAGAGGAAAGTGACTGTTGAAAGAAAGCTGTCTTGTTTGGAGATTCTCAAAACACAACAAATGTGAAGGAAGACAGTCTAATCAGATGAGCTTAAAATATTGTGTGTTGTGACAAAATAACACTGGCTATGATCCTGAACATACTATCAGATGCAGCATGGCAGTAGCCGAAACATGGTGAGAAAAAAAAAAGGAAAATGGAAACTGGTCAGAGTTGATAGGAAGATGGGTGGAGATGAGTAAAGGGCAATTTGGAAAAAAAAAACAAAAACATGAGATTGCAAAACACTTGAGCTAGGGCAGAAGTTTATCTTTCTGTATGACATCAAACATACAGTTATATGGAATGGCTTGGATCAAAAACATGTCAAAGTTAAAATGGCCTAGTCAAAGCGTTGACCAGAAACCAAGAGAATCTATAACAAGACTTTGAAACTCATGTTCACCAGCACTCTCCATCCAACCTGACTGAGTCTGACCTATTTGCAAATAAGAAGTTATTAAATTACATTAAAGTCTGTGTTTGCAGAGTGACAACATGTAAAAAGTTCAGGTTGTGGGAATAATTTCAGACGTCTGTGTACAATTTAACGGGGTACTTTGTGATTAATTCTTGTGCTGTGTCATGCATTAACAAGAACGAGCCAGGAAGCAGTTTAATGTGAGTTGAAGTTTTATTGATTCACAGTAATGATGGATGAATGGGTTGTGATTTGACTCTGACTCAGACAATGCTCATCCACAGTCATCTGAACTTCCTTCAGGACAGAAACGTAGCAAAGCTTATCACTGTCATACTTTAAATTCCTACCTCCAGAGTAAACATGTGGGTACCAATGAGTTTTTGTAAGAGCACCAACATTTCAAAACCGCTCCGGTTTATTTGTTGTCATCACAGCAAAAAAAAAAAATAATAATAATAGTAAAAAACGAGTCACATCATATGAAATATATTGTTTTAAGTATTTAAATGAGGTCAAAGTCCCTGAGAGTACAGCTTTCTATGAAAATAACTGTCTATCAGCGCTTTTTTTGGTTTTCACTCTCAGCTTTAAAGACAAAAGCAAAACTGGCCATAGAAAACAATATCCCAGTGCTATGCATAGAGCATAGGTAGCAATACAGTAAAATGAGGAATAAGAACCAACTCATGTTGTAGAATGACATACGTTTAAATAACACAAACAACAGACAATGGTAGTATGTCAAAATCCAAAAGAACATAAAAGCAAATATTAAATTCAACATTTCTGGAGTTTCAAGAAACAACAAACTATTGTAGTTATTACATTGACAAAGAATTATCTTGTCAGTAAATGTATTAGGTCTCAGTCTGACTTTATAAATTTCATGAATAGGTTCAAACACTAAGACAAGAAGTCAGACAAATAAAAGCTGGGAAAAGCCTGTGGAGTTTTTTAAATGTCTGTTGAGCTACTGCTAACTCAGAAAAAAAAAAGGACAGACTACAGTACATTTCAGAAGACCTGTTTTAGTTTAAAACAAGGCCAGTGTTTACTGCTTTGAAGCATGAATAGTTTATTTTTCCTCCCAAACATGTTGTTTCTGTTGAGGAGCAGAAAATGCCAGTCTGTGGTCTCCATGAGGCAGCCAACAAAGAGGCAGTTTTTTTTTTAAAGTAAAAACTACATGTCTAAATAAATCATTTGCCAAATATCATCCCTTTCTCATTCTTTTCTTCACTCCCTTAATCCCTCACTAAATCTCTTAGATAATCAATATCTCTATTGTAAGAAATCCAAAATCTGGTCTTTTTCATTATTGTATAAGTAACAATTCTATGGTGTTTCTTTATAAAGCACATGCTCAAGCCCTCAATCGTAACCGTAACCTTAAGTCTAACCAAACAAAGGTAATTAAAAGGCTTTTTATATGCTCTCAAAACCCAGCCTGCCTGTCTACCACAATACTGTGGTTTTGTCAGACCAGTTTTACTCCCCTCAGAGAGGCTGGAAGAGGAAAACTGCACAGCTAGAATTGTTTTAATGACTAAAATAAAATAAATCTACACTCATTTATCTTCAGGATGGAAACCTTGCAATGTAATGTAAGTACTGCAAAAGATTTAACCCTGGATGTGTTTGTCGGAAAAAAAATAGAAGATATGTTAGGTTAAATGCAATAGCAAAGAATCTATACTGGTCATGCTGTGTAAATCCCAATAAATAAAAGTAATAAAATACAGCACAAGTATTACAATGAACAAGAAGACTAACAAAAACCTTCCATTTGACTTTCCAGGATGTAAAAGGAGAAAGTAAATAATGATAAAAAAAAATATATAAAATAAAAATAAAACATTTAACATTTTTGGGCGAATCAAAAATGGGGACTAAATTTGAATACTTGTTTTAAAGATAAAGTGCTTTCTTATATGAAAAAACTAACTTCCTGATATCTACTCTAAAGGTGAAACACAACATATATATATATAAAAAATGAAAGATTATTTAGTTAGAATTAAAAAGTTAATAAAATAAAATATGTCTATTAACGAAAATTATCCAAAATATACTGTACAAAATCTTTCATATGAAACTCCTTGAGGTTAATGTGACAAAATAATACAGTATCGCTGGTTAAGAAAAAGAAAGCACCAAAATTCAAAATGAGTCGAATATAAACTTAAATGGGAAATTTTGTAGTCTAATGCTAACAGCCTAAAAATGTGGCACTTTTAGAAAATGTCTTAGAAACCCGTTACGCAACATTTTGTGACAAAATTCACAAAATATCATCTCATCTTTTTCTCAGGTTTACATATCTTCCAGTATGACAACCATACCAGTTTACCTATTCTTAGTTAGTTCTGAATGTAAGATTTTTATAGTTTGCTAAGATCCAGAAAAGTTCAAATCAAAATCTAAGTTAATTTTTCCCTTGTAGAGGTTGGAAACAATTTGCACAAACTGACACCTGTTCCTCTCTTGCCGTCGATGGATGTTTTAGTCAATGGAAGATGCTGCAATGAATTCTGCTGTCACTTAATGAGTTCTTAAATATTTTACCCATGTTAATGGGAGGGCTGGTGAACCTGGAGCCTTTTGCCCTTAGTCCACTTTGAATTGTCTCTGTGCTTCATCGGGAGGTCTTTACATCGGAATGAGCTACACAAAATTGTTGGTTATTTGCCTTTGGTGCTCAAAAAGGTCTTCAGTCTCTGCACTGTAAGCATCACCTGTAGAAAAACAACACAAATGTCAAAAATGGAAATCTGATCAAATATTAAGAATAGAGAATTTCATCAGTTCTTACCCGTGTGACAGCTATACATGTAAGCTCTGTGACCGTCATATTTGCACCGACACCTCATGACGTTGTTCATAAAGTCAGACTCAGCCATGTCCAAAGAGGGGTTAACTTCCACCTGCAAAGATTAACAATATTTATGATTGGTCCGCCTTCATTCTCATTGAGAAAGTCATTAAAACAACAACAGTTGTACAAAACAGAAAAATGGTCAAAGTTTGTGGGAAGATGAGCGGAGATGAATTATTGCAGCCATCCTGGAGGTTTACAGCTTGTAGATGAGTTAAGCGCGATGAACTCTTTTTCATGATCATCAGCAGGAGAACTATAACTAAATATACAGGGAAAGCTGCAATGGAACGGTTACGATCAAAACATATTCCTGTGTTGCAGTCACTTATGTATAATAAAGGGTTAACTTCCAATGGCAAAGAATGACGTGATTCATTGTCGGGCCTCCCTTCAATGGGAAAGTCGGTACAAGAAAACAGTAGCACATAAAAATTGTAAGATTGGCTGTTAATAAACACCTCTTATGGCTGGGATTGTTTTTATGGTCAATCTGTTTCTCGACTATAAAAAGACAAACTGGATGACTTTTCCATGCAGCACTCTAGCTTGCAAAGATAAATACAGTGTGTCAAACTTTCACATGGACCTGAAGAAATCAGAAGATAACTTTTTGTCCAATATGCCAAGTGATTAATTGGTGTGATTTATTGTTTATTGATTTTTTTTTTTTTTTGGTCAGTAAAAACATTTGAGGAACAAATGTTAACAAATAGTTATGCCAATTAGAGACTAAAAAGTCTCTAAAGGCAGAAGAGTTATTGTATTACACCTACTCTTTTCACCAGATTAGTCGACTTAGCCACTCTGAATCAAAATAAGCTTTGTTGGACTATCGCAACTGGTCTTTATTTCCCTGAAAGTTTATGGTATTTTTGTACTTAATGTGCTTGTGCAAGTAAAGATGTAAAGAGTTCAGGAACAGAAAAAGATCTGTCGCCTCTTGATTTACATGTTGCCTTCGAAACCAGTAAAAACAATAATCTAAAAGAAGAGAGGATAGTATGTATGAGAGAAGTACTTCAGCTAGGTTGCTACTAAGATAAACGTGAACATATTCTAGAAGAAAACTGATTCAAAACCTCAAAACATTTTATCAAAAGTTCTAGAGCTACCAGAGAACGACTCAGATTCAAAAACCTTTAAGTGTTACACTTAGTCATGTCCCAGGATTGACTTCAACTTGCGAGACATGACCTGATTCCTCATTTTCCTGTTTCTGGGAAAGTCGTTGTAAGAAAACAGTAGCTGCACATAAAATTGTAAGAGGGGCTATTATTAAGGAGCACTGGTATTGTTTTATATAACCAATCTGCTTCTGAGCTATAAAGAGACGACTGGATGAATTTTCCACACAGGATTCTAATTTGAAAAGATAAATACAATGTGCTGAACTTCCACATGGACCTCCTGTGTTTAAGGATTCTCATTTGGATTTCCATATATGAGTGTGTGACCATTAAAACACTTGCTTTTAGCATGTTTCATGGAAAGTATGAAGCACACTGGTTGATCTTTCAAGAAAAAAATAATTGTAAAAATGTTTATAGCATGTGCCAATTTCTTTAGATCTGGCCAGACCAAACCGGCCGCTGAAGAGGTTCTTTGACGTTTACAGGGGTCGTATGGAAATGAAATTATAACATAATGCAGGATTAAGCTCTTGCACAGGAGGAACGTGTGCTCCGCCTCGTACCACCAGCATGCTGCAAAAATAAAAACGGATTTAGCCTAAAAGGCAAGTCTGTTACAACAGAGAAGTACTGCGTGTTTATATGTCTGAAATCAGTCTTTTTCCACCGTGCATGTACTAATGGCGTGTCATTTGCAGAGCAGCTCTCTTACTGCTGATACAACCTTTCTCTTAATCTGGCCTAGTGATAATACTGTGAAGCCATTTACTCTAATAGCTGCTCTGTAAACTACTACACCCACTTTAAGTATAGGTTACAAACAGCTTCTTGGAGAAAGAAGCCAATATACACCAAAATAGGAGAAAACTTCAAAACACAGTGAATGCACCAAAACAAAGTATCTTCAATTTTTGTTTTTTCTTTTTCTTTTTTGAGTAAATTACAGCATAGGACCTAAACGTACAGGGCTAAAGACATCTTAGTTAGAGTGGAGGCAATAAAATTAAAAATAGAGCAGGAGGAATTTTGGGGGACAAATTAGCCGTCGCTAATGGAGAAGGAGAACTAGGAGCTGTTTGATTAAAAGAAGCCAATAGTTAATTTGGGTAATATGGTGTGTTTGGCAGGTTCAAGAACAGGCCTGCTGGGTCTTTGTTGTAAACCCTTGAATAAGGAAAATCAAACGTTCCCTTTTCTTTACCACATAAGGCAAAGAGTGCTGCTGTTAAAAGGTGTTTATTCCTTCAGCTTTAAGGCTTGGTGAATAGCACTAGGCTTACTTTATGTTGTCTTTTGTTTTCTGTTGTTTGGTTCTCATTTACACAAAACCGCCACCTGAAAACTGACTATTTTTGGTTGTTGACTTGGTAAAGTTTGAGCATGTCGTCGAACTTGCATGCGTTCTTGACCTTTTGCTTCTGCCTCACTTACCTCAAATTGTAAATAAAATTGCCTATGTCTCCAAGAACCAAGTGGTTATGTCACACATGTGTATTCCTTAACAGAAGTTGTGTTAAACTGAATAAGTTAAGGAGCATGCAAAGTATAGTGCTGTCCACAATTATTATTGTTGTTATATGCAGGTTCATGCATAGAAGACAACCTAGAGCAGTGCATCCTGCACAATATCTAGAAATGCTGCACTTTCACAACTGCAGACTACTTGATGCCTCTGTGGGAGGATGCTACTGTAAAGTTTCACTCTGAGACCTGGTTTCAAACATTGTATTGATAAAAAAATCCCGATCACTGAAGACGTATCAACTAGTGGCTGAATCGCAACAAAGGTGAATGGGTTTTAGTGAGATTCCTCATTGTTTCCTCAGCTGTTTTTTCTGTTGTTGTGTCTTCGTACACACACCAAGCCAAGACAAATCTTTATCAATAAACCCCACTTAACATGTTTAGGGCACATCTTGTTGGAACAAGAGTTTACTGTACACAGTTTACTGTACATGTGTGACACCTTGGCATGGGGCAAATTATACAGTCTAAAAATAGAGTACGTATGCATCAGTGACGTGTGTGAGAGCAATAATCATCAAATGAGCCTGCTAACAGACTGGTGACAGCAATAATTAACAGTGGGTTCAAACAGTAAGTGTCACTGTAATGTGTCTCCCACAGCTTGGAGGTAATTGGCAGCATGCTAAGATCTGAAGAATACCACATCCCACTGCAGGATCAAGGTTCTGACATGGAAATTGATGATAATGGGGGTCAGCGTGTTTGATCTGCTTAGGTCTGCCAGTTGCAAAGGCATAAGGGGAAAAAAAGGGTACAAATGGCAATGAAGATAGTTTGCAGCTTTCTTTAGACTAAAAAAAGACATTCGCGCAGACCATAATTCAATTTTAGAAGCCTGTAAAACTCAGTCACTTTACAATATTTCTGGTCTCCAGTGAAAATGCATGGAGACATGGGCTGCTTACTGAACTTGGGATGAGAAAAATAAAATGGAAAGGCTGAGGAAAGGTTTTCTATTGTACCCTTTTTTAATTTCGACCTATTTCTGTTATGGAACATGTTGAATTTAGAAACCTAAGGAGTCTTTTGAAAACTTCTTGCAAATATCTAGAGATGCTGATGTAGTTAGCAGTTAGCTATGTGAACTACTGGCTAAAATGAAAAACTGTCCTGTTTTACAGTCTCTCTTCTTAAAACCCCTTAAAATGCAACGGAACGCTTGTGTTCCGTTTTTCCATTATATTTTCTGAAGACGAGGGTGAAGGGGCTAAGGGGTTGCTATTATATTCCTTTGATATAATAGCAAATTACAGTTCACAGTTGGGATTTTGTAAAACAAATGTTTTAAATGCTGTAAATCATGATTATTAAAGAAAATCAGAACAGGCTTCACAACTTTTTGATAAAAATAGTTTTTGCTAATTAATGTACAAGAAGATTAAGACTCAAATTTGGTTGTAAAGTCCACTGATTTTCTCTACTGTAGCATTTCTCAATGGGGGCAGTACCGCCCCTGAGGGGGTGTTCAGAGGAAAGCAGGAGGGGTGGCAGAAATATTTGCAAAAGGGGGACGCTGCGATTCTTTTTGGTCTTGTAAGCGGTCCGGTATGCAACGGCAGTACCAGCACTTTTTAATCTCTCTTCCCCGACAGCTCCGCACCATAGGATTAAAACAAACAAACAAATAAAAAAATTTAAAAAAAACGCGCACGTTGCGCAAAACTCAGACAGAGGAGAACTGGGACATAAAACTAGGAGCAAGATGTAATCAGGGCATAAAAACAGAGAACCTGTTACCCAACGTTGAGTTACACTGAACAGTGAAAAATGATATAAAATTATATGAGGCCAGATCAGGTGAAATACATAATGATTTGGCGGCGCAGCAGGTGAATGGCATGATGAGTGAAGATGGCAAGCATCAATAAAAACAGGAAGCAAACTAATAACAGGAGAGAAACTAAAGAGGACATAATAATAAACCAAGAAGGATAATACTAATCAAAGGAAACTAAATAAGAAACTAAAGTAAATACAGAGGAATAAAGTGGTATGGCAAGACCTTTTGAGGAATAATCAATACAGGGGAATGTATGGCAAGAACAAAGAGACAGTTTTAAGATAATATTATTGAAGTGGCATGGGTTTGTTGAGACCATATCTAATACTAAAAAGAAATATATTTTACAGACCATAAAGTAGTAAAGAATTGATCACTTATTTATGTTTTTAATTAAATTTTATTTTATATATTTATTTCTTCTGATAATGGACAGGGGGGCGCTGGCCTAAAAAAGGTTGAGAAACACTGTTCTAGTCCAATTTTTTTGAGGGAAGTAAAACTGGCACAATAATGAGTGGTTGGACTTGTGATATTTGCCCAATACCAAAATAAATAAATACAATGTGAGAGTTTAAAACAAACTCTAACCTGGAAAATATAATCCCCTGGTCGTACATCTGTCACGTCAACCCACTGACAGTCAATGTCATGGCGATAGGTGTCCCAGCAGCCCACAGAAATGCCTTGATCACCCATGTTGTAGCAGGAGAATCTCTTCTGGATTCCTGTGGCACACACAAATAGCAACTAATTTATCAGTGACAGCATCAAAGGTTATTTGATTTAACCTGGTTTTATTGTTAGGGGTCTTTGACTTCATTGCTGTTTTTAATTAGATATTTGTTCATGACATACTAAGTAAATGAAGAGTAAACCAACACAAATTGCAACAACATTTAGATCTGTTAAGCTCAGGATTTATTCATTTCATCTACAATTCATTTGTAGAATACCGGTCCATGAATTCACCTCTGATACGCTTCCACAAACCATAACCAGAAATCTTAATTAATTGCAAAAAAACACAGTACAACAAAAGTTAAACACACACAAAAACAAAGCAGTGTCCATATTCACCCCGATAGCAACTTAAAATAAGTTAAGCGATTAAAATGTGGGGCTGCAATTTCTTAAAAGCAGGAGAAAAATCTCCAAATAACTAGATGCGACTTGTGCAATTTCGCAAGTGACTGGACTGACCACTACAACTACCAGCTATTCTTACCTGAATAGCTGGTAGTTGAAATATTTTAATAAATTTCTTGCCATTAATGGGGAAACAGAACGACTTCATGAACATTACCATCGGGGCAGTATGTGTCCTCCAGACAGAAACTGGCCTTGTGTCCCTCCGCAACCCTTGTGCCGTTCAGCGTCAGCAGGTCGTAATGGGTGAACACCTCGATGCTGTGGTAGTGCCTGTGATGTCAGAGGGAAATGTCCAGGTGAGAATCTGAATCTGCCGAGTGTGTGTATTTACATGACCAAACACTGGCTTTCTATGGCTGCTATCCCTATGACCTCACTGCCTGAACATGAGCAGGGTGTCACCAGAACACCTCTCACAGAGGCTTGTTTTAGGGCCGGCCTGGACCGGCTATTTACACTTTCTAAGTGAATAGAGTGCTTTGAAACTTGCATGCATAAGTACATTTTGCTATAATAAACTGACACAGACTTGATTTTGTCAAAAGCAACTTGTCCCTTGTATGACTTGCATCTTTGGGGGACTTTTCTTCTCTATCAATCACTGCCACAAACAAACTAACAAATCAGGAGAGGTGGCACCATTGTTTCCAGCTTTCAAACTGGCAATCAATCCAGTGTTACTTTTTCAGAGCTTTTATTCATTCTCTGAAAGAAGTAAGACCTTAATGGAAAAATGCAGTAGGCCAGAAGTTGTTGAGTGAAAGCTGTAAAGTCCCATTAATAGTTTATCACAAGCCTTGTAGGGAACACAAGAAACATGATGAGGATGAACGCTGGTAAAATTTTAAGCTTTTGATTGTCAACCTGTTTGCAACTGGAAACTACACATGATTCCTTGATCCTGTGGGATATCTGTTAATATTTCTTAAAATCGGAAGCTGTGTTTTAGACATAGTTGATTAAACTAGCCCACATAACGAGTTAGTTGGTATTGATCATAAGAGAACAGGTGTTGATTTGGCAACCTAGAAATACAAGAGTAGCAGATTTTACACCTTTAAGAGTCCATACCAATAAAATATCTATCACCTCCATTTGCTTCCTACCTGTGACACTGGTGCCATGTCCAGCTTTCTTTCGATGCCTTGGGTCTGAAATCGGATCGACCTAGGTTCATGATACGAGAAGAGAAGCGCAGCAGGCGTCTGTGGCCATATGGCCAGTTCATTCTGGCAGCAGAGGATGACAAACAGTTCTCTTCATGAGCACAAGTCAGCAAATGAAGTGGTCGGTCTTCCAGGTAGGTTGTTTCCTGAACCAGCTGGGCATCCAAAACAAGGTCTGGAGCAGCTGAAAGATGTTGAATGTGAGACATGTTCAAGTTGCTACATCAGAAGAGAAGACCTGGAGGTTCTAATCAGAGATTCTGCTTACTCTCTGAGCATCTGACCCCAGCAGCCTTAGCTCCTCCTCCGCGAGGGCAGTGGATGTGGTTATTGCGACGACATTGTTGGATAGAGAGCTCTGTTCCCACACAGTGAGTACCAGTAAGAATCACTTCACTTGCATTCGCAGTACCAGGCCAGTACCAGGTCTCCTGCCAAAGGAAGACAGTGTGGAGGTAAACAATTACAGGAGCAGCATTACAGTTTATTATTTAGGAAATCTAGCACAGACACAGCAATCATACATCTATCTGTAAAAATTTGTGTCATTCCCTTGTCAGGAACTCACAGTGTTGAGGCAATTCTGACAACTCCAAAAAAATTACATTGTCACATTTAAAGTAAAACTAACTGTTGTAAGAGGGAGCACTACTTTGTACGTTTCAGAACAGAATCCTTCAAAACTTTGAGAAAAGCTGTGGACTTCATCCAAGTTATAATGGGATGTTGGTTGAGGACGTTACCTGATGAGCACTTGCAGCAAAACCAAAACCGAGCTGTCTGCACACCACCATAGCTTCATTTATCCCCCAGTTTTCGCTGCAGACAGAACCCCAGCGCTTCCGTCCCCCATAGTCCATCAAAACTTCGACACGTCCTTCTGAAGAGGCTCTTCCACCAACAAGACGAACCTGGATAACCATGAGATGAGAAGATCAGAATCAATCTCCCATCACTATAGAGTGTCATAAAGAGATCTAGTAACCTAATTTCTGTACCGTTTTCTCTATGCCAGTCTTGGGAACGTTGCAGCGTACAGAAGCATCCTGAGTGTGTTTGAATGTCCATGGTTGGACTTCTTGGAAGTAGCAGTCCAGAATGGAGCGTTCTGACCCCATACACTGCACATTGTTCATATGAATAGGTCCCGTACCTAAAGAGATAGAAAGAGATGTAGAACATTTGAAGAATGCTGAGAAGAAAAACCATCCAAACAAGTCAGAGGTAGTATTTCTTGTGTTTTGTGCCACCCAATGTGAGCACAGTGCCATAAAAGCATAAAAGCACATTCAAGCAAATAGTTTTCTGTGCTAAGGCTTCTATCTTGCATTACAAAACAGTCCTATGAGGCAAACATGCCAGCAAAAACATCAACTTCAGGCATCAGTCACAGCTCATTACAGCCATTCTTTTTTTTCTGAGCACAACAACAACAATCACGTTGTGTGTAGTCTGCCACCCTGAGTGCGCAAACAAGGCCAAATGTGTGTCAGCAAAACAAAAAAAGCTGACTGGTATGTGCTAACAGCCAGATAATCTCATAACAATATAGAAGATGACAGGAAAAAGTCCTTCAAGAGCAAAATGTTAGTGGTATAATAAGCTAGAGGATGAGGAAACACTGAATGAACAGTGGCTCCACTATTTTTGCGTAATTGTGCAAATGGCAAAACCTGCATGGAAGCAAACAGCTGGAATCACACAGACAATTAGAGACAAGAAAATGGGTGGCAAATTAAGATAGTTGGGACTAGGCTGAAGCTTAAGTTGATCTGCCCCTGTGATGATTTTAACTAATTGTAGGCTTGCACAGTGGTCATCAAGCATTGGCTAACACCATATGTATAAAAAGTACAGATCTTTCCCACTTCCACATCTATCTGTCGCAAACCTGATATAATCTCCCAGTGTTTAACTTATTGAGGCAAACGCTCATGAAAGAGATTCTCTAAATGAACTGTGACATGGTCTGTTTAAACCTTACCCCAAAATAAGTCCCCAGAAACAAGCCACACACGGTTTGCAATCCAAACAAACACACGGGCCCAAGGGTGTTTTGATCCCATCGCTATACATGGGACCCTATATATGTGGGCCCCAATGGCAAAATTACATAGTCAAAATAAAACTGTTGGTCAAAAAGGAAACAAAAACATTTGTCCCTGTAATTTAATTCAGGGATGATGATGCTGATGATTCTTAATTAAGTATTTACAAAACAGGTTTCGCTCCATTATTTACACAAATTATTATGTATTTTAAGTTAACAGATGGAAAATGTTAACAATCAGGTTTTTGATGAGAAAAGTAAACATCTTAGGTTAGTGGTTAACAAGAAAATGTTTCCATTCTGAAATTGAAAGGGTGTGGTGTTTTTGTCTAAATATTCTGTCCCCAGTAATCATCAACCTGGGGCTGACTAATTAGCATCATTTATTGTGTTGAATAATTATATCTAACTCATACATGTGTAAAGCATACAAGGACTGCAAACAGATATTTAAATTATAAGTCTATAAATTATAAGTTAAAAGCTGATATTTTCTACTCCAGTGGAATAAGAGCACCATGATTCACATAGCTGTGTGCTTATATTAAAGTATTTAATCAGACAGGGATGATGCGAATTTTCCATTTTAAAATTCCATGATTCCTGAGATTCAGCTGTGTCTACTCAAACATTCTTCTCCAAATATTTAAGGTATCATTTCTTAAAAGAAAAATTAAAGCATACAGTTTATGATACTTCAAGTCAGGGAAGTATCAACAGCACCAAGAAGTGCTGTTGATACTTGTTGGTAATAACTTGGTATAAAAAGTTACAGTTTCAAAGCTTGAAAGACTTTCCACCAGGATGCCCTTCCCAATGTTATAAATATGCTATAATGTAAAATTATTTTAGTGAGATGCCAGAAGGGATAACAGAGGGACTGAAGTTTTGTTCAGCTGTGTGGAGCACAGCAGCTCTGATCTGCTTACTGTTTTACCCCACACTGTCAGACAGCTGATCAAGGAAGGCAGCTAGACTTAGTGTAATATTTTGTGAGTAAATAAGTCAGTACAGCGAAACTGCAGAAACAGTTTCACTGTTCAGACAACGGGAACTTCTTGCTGCAAGTCAACAGTGCAAGCAATTGCGCCACCGTGCAGCCACAAATAAAACGACAGGACTTGAGCCAGATGACAAGATGAAGTTAGAAAAAATGTTGGGTGATCTGGACTTTAGCTGTGCTGGTTCATCAAAAAGAAAGCCAACATAAATGACATCTACAGAAATAACATATAAAATTACATTTGCTTTGATCATCTGAATAGCTAAAGCAGTGGAACACAATCCCACATTTAATCTCCTTTAGCATGTTTTTGGACTACACCCTGGAAGCCTGAGACAGGGGGAAGCCGTTCTCTCTCACATATCTTAAGGGTGGAGACACCGCTGGAACAGCTGGATACTGACTGTAGCTGTGGGTGACACAGGAGCTGGACATTTCAAATGAAATGCAGGCTTGGCTCATGGAAGATTTTGTCTCTGGGTTGAGTTGCCAAATACCAAAATAAACCACCATGGCTTTTTTGTTGCAACTGTGTGTGTGCACGTGCACATTATGTTTGGGCAGCTGGAACCACTGGCAAAGGATTCATATAATCACAGCTGGAGATATGACAATCAACACATTTGCAGTTCATGAGGTAATACACATTGGCAAAATGCAAACACACATGCCTGCACATTATCTAATCAGTCAGGGCAGACGGGTGCGGTGTCTACGATAAGTGAAAGATAAGCAAAAGATAAGTGAAAGTCTCCCTGTCGTCTCCGAAATGCCATGACACACAATAAACACAGTCAAACAAGCAAACTGCTGACTTATATTATTGAATTAAATATGGGCTTTTTAAAATTTTCCAACTTTTTTAGTTTTAAACAGTTTTCTCTCCTACCTTGGCCCATAAAGGCTCCATGCAAGGCATCCTTGGCAGTACCAAAGCCGAGCTCTCTGCAAACAACACTGGCTGCAGTTCTGTCCCACAAGTGATCAACAATCGTCCCCCATTTTCCATTTCGGAGAACCTCCACACGGCCTTCACCAAGCCTGGGACCTGCCTTGAGACGCACAGGCTGTACAGGGTAGACCATGTTTTAGAATTTGTTTTCTTCCACAGATGGACACAATAAGATAATGTTAATAGGAATATAATTTTATTATTCTTACTACTACTGGATGAGGAGCCTGGGGTCTTCCTGAGGACATGCGAGCAAATTGAGGTCCTGGCACACATTTTGCCACTGCAAACTGCCCGTTCTTACATGGGGTAGGACTTCGAGGAATCGACAGCTGAGAGTGACACTCCGAGAGGGTGTTCTCCGTGCCCAGACAGTGCACCTTCTCTACCCAGAATCCCTTCTTTTTTGCCATCACGCTTACTCTGGAAAGACACAAAAAAGACATTGGTGATATATCTTTTAAAGTTCTGCACAACATGACACTGAAATATCTAGATTTCTCAACAATATTTTGGTTTGATTATAATTATGACAACAGCTAATTCCCAGTATCATACATTTATTTTCTAACCCTCACATACAATGTTGTAAATAAGTATTTGGCAAATTACGAATTTCTTCTTTGGTCCCGATTTTTAATTGTTTTTACTTTCAAGCAAATGTTAATATCAGACAAACATAAACTGAGTAAAAGCAAACAGCAGTTTCCAAATGATAATTTCATTTATTAGGAGGAAATGATACAAACTGACCAGGCCCCATGTGGAAAAGAAATCACCTCTCTTGTTTAATCATGAATTACTTCTCACTGTGATGCAGACCTGCAGACTCTGGACACAATACTGTCTGATAAAAAGAAAGCAACACATCGTCCCTGAGCTAAAGTAATTCAAAAACTGACTAGCAACAAAGTCCCCGAAGTACATTCATTTGAAAAGCCATTTGTAAATGACTTTCTAACAAGCCATCTCTTAAGGGTTTGAGACTCTGGTAAACCACAGTGAGAGCCATTCTCTGTAAATGGAGAAAACATGAAATAGTGGTAAACCTTTCCAGAAGAAGGCAAAGTACTATAGGAGGTCACAAAAGTGTCCAGAACAATATCTAAAGAGCTACAGACCACAGTGCCTCACGTGGGGTCAGTGTTCATGATTCAACAAGAGATTTGGAAGAACTCACATCTGTGTGAGAATTCTGAGATGAAAACCACTGGTGACCGAAAAGTACAAAATATGGCATTTTCATAGTCACAGCACTGTGACAGAATATGTAATCCCAGATTCAATTGAATAAAATTCATTTTCAGTGTATGATGGATAACCTGACATACTAAAAAAAACTGTGATTTGGAGTGAGTTCAAATTGGAGCTGTTGCTTCTTTGTATTGAAAGTACTTGGCTGAGGTGGTTCAAGTGTGTAATCAGAAAACCTGCTGGTCACATCATTGGAGGTTTTCCAGGGGCAGAACCAGAACTTTCTGGAGGGACAGCATATGACAAAGAATGGGCCTTTCCCTTATTGACTAGTAAATTGAGCAACCTGATCTCAGATTTAAAAATAACTGAATGGATGGAATCTTAGCAACAATCAACTAAAAAACACTAAAAACTACATTCATATTGTACATTTGAACTAAACTGCTGAAGCAGATCTGCATTAGGACTGCATTATCTAAAATTAAGCAGTCTTGTATCAGTGCTTCTATTACCTTGTTGATGGATCTTTAACCTTGGTATCCCATATTTTCCTGCAAAGAATCAAAAACAAATATTACATATTTCAGTCCTGTGCTTTTGCACCACAATGTAGAATTAAAATTAGTTGTTCACAAGACTGCTATGAGGGTAGAATTACTTAAGAGTTAAAAAAATCAAGACCCATTCTATCTAAGACCATAACATTGATTTACACAAGGCCAAAATTACATACATAACAAGTAAAAAACAATAGTAAAAAAATTAAAAAAAACACAAAAAATTATTCTGAACTGTGCTGGAAGCCTCAAAACCCCCAAGGCAATCCAAAAAATGTTGCATGCAACTGCAGTGACACAGTATGTTTATGGCAAAAGCACTGTTTCAACCAAGCACAATATACAAACAAAAGCGGCGGCACTATGCAGGAACCGAACAATGATTTATGGAAAGGCTAAACTGGTTCACTTTTAGAGTGCGGTGCTGAGGAAAGCCCTGAAAAGCAACAAAGAGTACATGCCGCTCGCCCTATGCCAGTTCATTCACAGACCACTCCAAAGGCCATATATTTGTACTGCAACAAAAACATTGGCTAACCTATAAACAGACACACGCATGCATATGCAAGCCAGCACTTTTATATAGGAAGTTCAATACTTCAATTTGTTCAAACATCCTATTTTTTGCAACAGGCTCATAATGAAACCTATATTTCTTTGGAACACATCATATATGAAAACAAATTATTCGACATGGAATTGAGACATTCATTGAAGAACTCTTGAAAAGGAACGTTCACATCCTGGCATGCTGTTTTCAGTTACTCTCCCATTTTTTTTTTTAGAAAGAAACACATCTATGTGTATCTGAATGAAAGCAAAGGTGAGTCAATATTTGCATTCCTGACATGCAACGCTACATGCTCCTGTAAAAGTCAAGGCACAAACCTTGGAAAATAAACTGAGGATGTTGGAATCAAGAGGCTGATTGTCCATTACATACTGTTATGTCTGACAGTTGCATGAAGTCATGAATTGCTGAATGTACACTTTCCAGAAACATATAGTCTGTTTCCTGACTCTTCAGTGTTAACTCAAGACATAAGAACATTCTGCTCTTAACCTAAAAACATCACTTATCAAAAAGTATTTCAAGATTGTTTTAAATTTAGCATACTTTCATTTCACCGTCGTCTGAGTTTTGTACAGGTTAAATATAAATTTGCAGGTGCATCTTTTTCTGGTTCATATTAGAAGCAGAAAAATATCAGTTTCAAAGTCCTGAATGCAGAAAAAATATTGAAAAATTTCAAGTGAAATTTAACTCCTGAAACAGTCTAATTTAAATCCGTTTGAAAAATATTAGGCATGTATCCCTTTTAGGAGGCAGCAAAATGCCAGATAAACCTGCAACAAACTGGAACTGGCTAACTGTTTGGACTTATTCTTTACAGGATCTTAAATTACTCTTGTAAAATACTTTAAATGTGTCTGCCATGTGGCTTTGCAGCAGTGGTTAATAGGAAGCTTGCAGTGTACATGTACACATTTTCTCATGAGGCAAACACGTCTGCGACTTGTTTGTGACCTCACCACAGACAAATCAACAAACCATTTTTCCTCTTCACAAAGCAAACTGTAAATGGTACCTTCTGGTATTTCATTTGACTGAATTACACATGTTGAATTTCATTCTTTTCGTGCAAATGTTCATCCAGTTGTAACGAGGGGTAGGAATTGTAAGAGGACTTTTCCATTGAAGTACACAAATGGAACAAACACCTATCACTGTCTGTGCTTTGTTTAGGCAAATTGTCTCTTCAGCACTTGTGAAATGATTCAACTGAAGTTAATGACAGGGGCTGATACAATCTTGCTAAAAGACAAGCATTTCACCATAGTTCAAGTTACATCAGTCTCACTCTGCTTTGCAATTTAATTATAACGTACATTTTTTGTTAATGTTTGCTACCAGTTTTGTCTTAAGGAATACATCACTCATCAAATTAAGTGGCAATGGTGTGTCTGGAATTAAACGTCACTGAGAAGTTGATTTATGTCAATAATTAGGTTGAAAGCTTGCATTCACTTCACAGCAAATTTGAGATTTCAAACATCATTTCTGTTGTTTTGATGATTTAACATTACAGCTAATGAGAACTCAAAATTAAAATTGTCAGATAATTTTAATATTGCATTTTGAAATAAATAAAATATTAATTATTTCTAAAACAAGAATGTCCATTTGCTGAAAAATAAAATATTTCAATGCACTGTAGGCTACAGTATACATAACCAATACATTTTGGGGGCTTTTTGTGAATGTATTCCTGCGTCAGTGCAACATAGCACGGTAACCATCATATTGGCTGTGCTGACGTGGTAAGGAAACTCAGTTCTATAATAGCATCACTCAGCTTGACTAAATTGACAGTACACCACATTAGAGTTTAGATTAGTGTGAATAGGTGCCAAGTTTTATAGGAAAAAGAAATCAGCATCTGCCTTCATCTCCCTTACTTAGAGCAAATTGATGATAAATTAAATATTCTAGCAGTAAACATTTTTAAACTCATCTCAGTATTGAAACAATTGATCTTCTTCATTTGTGCTTGGAAAGCAATCTTGCAGAGTCTGCTGCAAACCATAAGTGTAGCCACTGGAATGCATACGATAATTAAAAGACGGGAAAGTAAATTAAAGAGGTCATTGAGGTGGATCACACAGTCACCAGACAGAAAAACCATATTTGGACACAAAAATGTCACCAAATAGCCTGAAAATGATACCCTTATCATAAGAAAATTTAAGCCGAAAGGTAATTAAACAAATGCTGGTTAAGTCCCCAAATCACTATGGTGACAGAGCAAGACAGACAGCCGCTGACGCAGCGGAGAGTGCAGCAGACCTCAGTTGTAATTGGCTGTATTTCACACGAGCAAGCGAAAAGCTCACATGTCAGACTCTCGCTCTCGTTCCTTCTCTCTGCTGCCTCTTGCGCTTGTTACTCGCCTCCACTTTCGTTGCCAGCGCTGTTTTACTCTCTCACACACACGGCTATAATTGGGGGTGTTTTTCACCCTCAGCAAAAACCCAGAAGAGCTTTGGTCCTGACCAACTTGCAATTACAGCCTCTTTAGAGTTTCATCCAAAAGACACACAGAGCTGAGAAACATGGCAGGGTCCAGAATTTCTAAGAATGGACTGAAAGACTGGGTTAAGAAGGGAATTAGCAGGGAATATCATGGCTAAATGAAATCTCAAACCTCTTTTGGAAGCTGTAGAGTTTTTACACAAATTCTTCGTATAATGATTAACCACTACATCCGAATTTATAATTTCCAGCCATCCTTGCTGTTTACAGAAAAAAAACAAAGTAGAGAAAATACTTTTTTTTTTTTTTTTATATAAGCTTGAGTATAAAACAAACAGCTGAAACACATGGGGCCTTTGTACTCAGAACCAGTCTGAAAGTTGAAAATACATATCAAGAGGGAGCAAATAAGCATCTGTGGAGATTGCAACCAGGTACAGATTTGGAAGCAAACACATAATCATGATTCAGACCAGTGTAGAGCCTTAGATCTCAGCTAAACACTAGGTCATTCTGAGGCCAGGCTGACCAAGAAGTAACAAGTCATGACCACTTCCGTGCCAGAACTCCGGAATTTACACACCCAAAACACGTTTGGCTAAGCCTTTCCCCGTATATTTAGATAAAATAACTATTCCTCTCTTTTTGTGTCCAGTCAGACCCCAAGAGAGAAGAAGAAGAGCTTTTGTCTAGACTCCTCTAATTGACCTTTGGTGAAAATGTAAAAACTATGTCTTAAAACAGTTAGCAGACGCTCTGTAGAATTAACTCCATGGCCTTCAAGCTATGTTCTTGTTCTGTCACCTCCCTTCCCTTGGCAAGTTACCAAATGTCTGCTTAAATGCTGCAGAGATGCAAATCTATCCATCCAATTCGTCTCTTAAATATTACTTGTGTTCCACCTTCAGCTCTCTGTATCTCTGCTGTCGAGTCTGTGCAGCAGGAGGAAATTGAATAGACAGACAGTAAGGTTCACACCTGCATTGCAGGCATACTCTAATAATAAATGATCCTGCTCAGAGTGCAAACAGAGTCAGGCTGTCCTGGTACACTCCACCTTTTTCGGAGAGCCTTTGATGTCACATGACTTCCTTCTTTAACACAAGGAGGTTGTTATAGTGTGTTGGGGTTTCCAATAATTTAACATTATAAATTTATACTAGACTGGGCAATTTTATATAATGACAATCCAGAAATACCTTCAGTGAGTGAGTTTACCACAGTTGGAATAGTTTGTCAAGAAAACAGAAATGTTTAAAATGAATAACATTCTCCTCCCAGTTAGACCTCTAAGGCAAATCAAATCCAGCACCTGATTAGGAGGCTACCTGTAGTTATAATTGATTTTTTGAACAAATAATTTTTGTTACTGTCCTCTAAGTTACCCACAGTAGTGTGAAACGTTTCAGCTTTTGCCAGAAGTGCTGAATAAATAAAGCTGAATTGAATTGGTCGATAATGTTAAAAGTCTTCTTAATACATTTTTTAATAATTGTATTTCTTATTTTTCTAATCTATTGCTAATGATAAAAAAAATATCAAGGTGCTACCGGCTGTTTCCGGCTTAGCTAATCATTTACGCCATAAATGTCATATTTAATAAATCAGAATACACATTTGATGAGTCTTATTTTAAAATGACAATGGTCATTTTAAAATGCCACTGAATGTTACTGAAATTTGTTGAAATAACTCAAAAATGTTCTAAATTACTGACTATGATAGTACATCACATTGTCTCAGTTGAAAATACAATTATTTTTCATCTCATAAAGTTTTGTTCTAACAACAATTTCGGACAACAGGTGGGCTTTGTTTTGTGTGTGTGATTCTTTTTTTTTTTGTACATAAAAGCAACAAATTCAGTTTCTAAAATTATGTATTTACAAAGATACTGATTTTACTTTTGCAGTATTTATATAAAACTTTAATTTAAAACACATTATTCAAAATTCTAATAAAGTCATCAGGATAAGGTCAACCTTTTAATAGCACTGACTGAAAGCATTTGTACATCTACCACTAGTATTTACCTTTGCAAATAAATGTTGACTCTGAAAGTATGGTGGGGCCAGATGTAATAGCAAATACATGCTGTGCTGTTGACAATACCCTATCAATAAGACAAGTCCTTTACATGCTAACCCTTATTTCTCTTTCTAATCGTTATCTTGGTTATGCATGATATTGATGGCACAGTTACACCACAATCAGCACTGATATTACACCTCAGCAAGGGAATCTAAAAGTTAAAGTGCAGTTTTTTTGTGTTTTTTTTTTTGTCTGTGAGCTGCAGGAGAAAGATAGCATCAGAAGGAGAGAAGGCAAAGCTGTGAGAGAAAGGCAATGAGGTGTGCAGGGGTGATTTGCCAAGAAAGAGGGGCAGAGAAAGGGCAATGGAGATCGGACGGGGATCCCTTTATCATCATCCTAAGGCTGTATAAGGGAGGTGAAGAGGCTGGGTGAGAAAGATAAGCCTAAAGCGAGTCATTTACTCAAAGCAGCTCTGAATGAGGGGCTGCTGCTATGTTTTTATGCTGCAGGTAAGGCTTGAATTCATAAAAAAAATAACTTAAGTTACACAGCAGGTTGCTCTTCTAAGCACAGTTTTCCCAAACACAGCTGGCTGAGAGACCGTCATACTCACTTGTACGTTTTGACATTGTGCTGAGTTGCCTCTGGAAAGCCAAGCATCCCGCACACCACCCGGCTGCTGTTGAGACTCCAACCTAGGTCACAGACTTGCCTCCATCTCCCAGCATGCTTCACTTCCACTACGCCCTCTGAGATAAGGTTCTTCTTCTTTGTAGCTGACAGGATGGGACGCAGACGGACCTCTTCGATTCGTACTCTACTTTGACCCTGACAAAAGAAGCATATCTTGTCCATAAACAGACATTTTTCTTAGAATAAAAGATGGACGGACCTGATTCTGTACCTGAAAATGGTGGTGCCTTTGGAACCTTGGGATCTCATATGGATGTCCATTTCCATAGTACCCGTATCCTGGATGCCTCTGTGTTGCAACAATACCCCCCCACTGAGAAGCAGTGTTGCCAGAAGGCCTGACAGGTGTAGTGTAAACTCTGCTGGCAGACTGATCCAGTCTACGCTCAAGGGTGCACACAACCCCTAAGTCTTCAGAGTGCTTGCAGTCATTTACCCCCCAACCATTGTGCTTGCAGTCCTTCAAGGACTTCTCTGAGCCGTCACACCGTACGTTATCCATCCAAATAGGACCTTATGAAAGAAGAAATTTATGACGTAATTCATTAGGACTTTAAATGATTGCTCCATGCATGGGTTTGCAATGCATCTTTACACAACAACTTAAATCAGTTCCTTAACATCCTTAACACTTGACGTTTATGGCTGGCTGATTTAGGGTTCCACCTTAACAGTGTGTTCAGTAGCGGATACACAGTATTTTACAAGGCAGCAGAGGGGGTGTAGATTCAGCTCGTTGAATCCACTCAACCTCCTCTTTAATTTGGATTTAAAAGAACCACTAAAGAATGCCTATAAACCACAGCAAGTGTTCCAAACACTGGCAAGCAAATAGAGATATTTTTCTTAAGCAAATGACTCTTTTCTACCCATGATTTTTATGTGCTGGTCTGTCAGTCAACCCAAGCAAGCATTGCACTTCAATTACTAAAAAAGTTTCCTTTGTTTTCTTAGTTGCTTCACAATGTTATTTATTTAGTTATTTTAAAAGTCTTATTAAACTGGCCAAATGAGGACTTCTGCCACTGTTCGCTTTGTCCTACAGGAAAAAGCGTTTATGCTTCTGGAGTTAATATAATTGTGGCATGTTATTTAATCACATTGCAGGCAGGATCGTCAAAGCAGATATCTGTATAAAAAAAATCTGTTCTTCCTAGTGAAAATAAACAATTCAGGTTTCCAGAATCCCATTCTTTCTGTCTGCACTTCAGATATCTCATTGAACATCATGCAGGTAGATGCATATGCCACTCTTCCTAGAAACAAATTGTGTCAACTTTCCCAGTCCTGTGTGTAGGTTGTTTAATTCCAAATATCCTCAAGCAGATATTTCCAATGTAAAACAAACATTCTTTAAAAAAAAAAAAATAAAAAAATTACCTTCTTTTTCCATGTACTCACAGTCAAACTATTTCAAACACATGCACTATAGATTTACACATCAAAATTATGCACATCTATTAAAAACTCTGAGGGAAGCCTTTGTTGCACAGAAATGGTAAGAGTTTGTTAGGAATTTCGACTTAAATTCCTAGCAAAACAGTAACAGTAAAGTTCCAAATATTGGATTTGCAATTGTTCAACTGATTGCTTCATCCCCTCCAAAATCATCTCTTACCCTTGTTCATTACATAAAGTAAACACATTCAAATCTAAATTACTTTTCTAATTAGTTATTTCCTGTGAGCAACATCTTGTCAAGCATTGGGTTCAACAAAGTTACATTTGACTGATCTGATAATGGGTGAAACTGTGGTCTATAATGAAAGTATTAAACATTTTAATGAATAACCCACTGCCAAGTCATTCAATATTTTTATTTCACTTTCTTTTTCTAATTGAAGCTTCAAAAAATGATTACAAGTGTTTAACTATTCGAGAACTGTACAATTTTCCACTCTAAGACATTTGGAATCTTAATAACTTCAATTAAGTGGTCAATGTTTATTCAAGTCAACGGCCCTGGCAACTTTTGAAAGAAATGCGAACTTTTGTCTGCAAGCGCTCTCACCTGTCCCTTCTCCATACTTGGCACTGTGGGCCCACGTCACCGCTCCCCGAAACCCCAGTTCTCGGCACACCACGTTAGACAGGTTAATGTCCACCTCATCGTCACAGATGGTGCCCCAGGTGTTGTTGTGCAGCACCTCCACGCGCCCTTCGTGCGACTCGCGCGCGAAGTTGCCGGCGAGTCGCACCTTGGCGGCCGGTGCGCGAGGAGCTCTGCGCTGAGATGTCGTGGTCCTCCGCGGTTCGGCGCGTGCGGTGAAGCCGAGGGACAGCAGCAGCAGCAGAAGGAGGTGGACGGTTAAGCCGAGGGAGCGGGGCATCATGGGTAGAGGAAGGAAACCTGGAGGTAGAAGGTTGACACACAGCTCGGCTTAGCAAATTCGAGCTAATTTTCTTACATCAATGAAACCCTGCACGTTTACAGTGAGGTTTATGATTTAATTGGATGCCTTTCAAATGGCATACAGCCGTGTATGAGACACTTTAGGGCAAAAGAAGAGAACAGAGCAGTCAGTCAATCACTGTAACTGTGATAATTTCCCCCCTCAAGAATTGTGTTCTCAGACATTATTCTTATCTGATGATAAGCAGCGAGATAAGACTTGCTTTGCCTTGTTTTTCTTTTTGCAGGATAGTGATTTTATTCACTGCTGCTAAGCCTTTGGTCCAACAGTGATGTAGTGGAAGCCTTAAATATCAAATAAGCACGTTCCCCCTCATGTCAAACACAAGCATATAATTTAAGGTACAGCTGCTCACTTTCTAAGGTAATTAAGGTAAGTAAACATCCCCCAAGGCAAACTAACCAGACAGAAATACGCCAGGCAGGTTTTAACCTGGTGCTGAACAAGAGTTTCAGCACAAACACGAGTGAGGGAGAAAGAGAGAGAAAGAGGAAGAGAGAGAGAGAGAGTTACTTTTAAACAAGACAGGCCACAGGAAAACACATTGACCAAAAAATGCCCTAAAATATGTGGGTGGGTGTGATTTTTAGAATAAAATTACAAAAGAAGAAACCACCAACATGCCAAACATTGGGCAAAGCCATCCAAAGGAAACGATATGCATAACCCAGATTAAAGATTAGATGTGGTTACAAAATGCTATAAAATGAAAAAGTGGGATTTAAAATTTTTTTTTTATTTCTGTGCTACTGTTTCCGCAGTCAGATGTAAAGAAAAGATATATATCTCCTTTAAGTAACAGAACGTAGGTGACTGAGCATCTTTTGCCCACAATTCGTCCCTTAAAGCACCTGTTACACCCACACACTGAAGAGCTGTTATTTAGATGCAAATAACTATAATCCAAATTTTAAAACAGGATTAAACGGAAATATTACTAGATCAATATGGTTAGTATGAATGTTCACTCACCTGGTAGGCAGCAAAAAGTTGCAGTGGTGAAAGTCACTAGCAGGGGGAAAGTGACTGTGTGAATGAGTGTGGCTAGTAAATGCTCCCCTCAGTCAATCCTCCCCTCTTCCCTCCTCCATTTATCCCTCCCTGCTTCTTTCACTACCTCCCTCCTCTTTCTCTGGATTTCTTTCTGCCATGTAGTCTTTTATGGTTAACACACAAAAACGTGAGGCAGGCTGCTGCCTTAAAACTGTCTGCATGATGCTCAGATCTTGTGTAACAGCCAGCAAAATAACAGCAATAAGTGTCATCAATTCATTTTTTAAGGCTTTAAATGTTCAGCTTTAAATTGCTGAAAGTTTTTACTTATATATATATATATATACACACTCATAGCATGGTTGCACAGAATTTTATTTTGGCGCGTCAGAGTAAAGATAGGCTTTTCAGATCTTATTTGTAAGAAAAAATGTAAAAATCGTTTATTTTCCCTTCACCGTGATACTGTACTTTATTCTATCAAATAAGAATAAAACTTGTTCGGGTTTGTGGATTTTATTATAAAATATAATAAAGATACTTTAATGAAAGTCTGCTGTCAGAATATATTTTAAAACCGGACTGTGAAATATGCTGTAACTGATTAAATCAATTGTCTCAATTTAAATGTTTCATTCCAGAGATTGTTTTTCAACAACACTCATTGATTTCTTTTTTTTATTTATTTATTTGTAAAAGGATGTTAAGAACTTGTATAACATGTGTTTCTCATATAATACTTTTTTTTCTCACTTACACCATTCTCCTCCTATAGGCTAAAATGATGCTTTACACAGCTTTACCCTCAGAGTGTTGCACAACTTTAGGGGAAACATGTGTAAATTAAACCAACAGGAAGGCTTCTGCTTCCAGAATAGCTTTAAATTCTAAGTTCCTTGTGTCTTAAAGAAGCTCCCTATGCCACAGGGTAGATATTTCCTTGTTGGGACAGCCACAAACCACCAACTTTAAAATAGGAGCAGCCTCACCGTAGCCATGGTGAACGTGACAGATGAGAATATGCATTACCACCCCGGCCCAGAGGTATGCAACAGCTCTATAAACTCTCATTGTTGAGAATGGAGCATAAAGATTTAACTCATCTGTGCAGGTCAAGATTCACTTATATGGAAATCCTACTTTTCTACCGTACCTAAAGGTCTTAACCTGTCTACGGTTTGTTCCAGAGGTGTTTGAAACATGTTTTTAGAAGATTTTGGACAAATTTAGCTCCTTGGTCAATGTTGGCGTCAGGTTGTTGTTTAGATAAACTGTATTTCTGTTTTCAAGCAAACCTAAGTGGGCACCTTTCTGGGGCAGTACGGTTTATTCATAGACATGAAAAATGGCAGTTATGACAGGGGAGGTAGGAACTTAAACATACGGCACAACCATTATAAAGACTTAGCTGTATGCAGATTTCCAGACAGCAGCGTGTAAAGTAATTGCATACCAAATAACTGTATGTATGTACTCTTTGAAGCTGTAATAGACATGTTTGGGTGTCCTGGAGATGGTGCCACTGGGTGGCAATGTGGTGGTCCCTCCCTTACTGTTAAACCCCGGACAGGAAGAGCAGACCCCCTATTAGCGCGGCCCAGATCAGAGGGATATCCGAGGCTGACGGCGAAGAAGGAAAAGAGATGCGAAGGTTTAAACCAGCGCAGAGTGTGTGACATGCGTCCGATTTAACTTGCGATACAGACTAAACATATCGGATTGAACAAACTGGAACAGACAGGTGCTCCTGCTCGTGAGCAAATGGTTCACAGTTCAGTGGGATGTGGGCTCGAGTGAGAGTGCTCTTCAGGGCTCCCAGAGAAATCAAAGGACGATCTGAGAAAGCAGGTCTCTGCGGCAGAACGCTTTCTCTCTCCACCTCTCTAATTACACAAACCGAGCTAGCTCTGCCCTTACCCACAATCTGTGGAGGCATGAAATAAATACATACTCTCCAACAATAAACAAGTGCTTTTTCAAATGACACGCTCACCCCCACTGCCGTTCCTCCAGGCTTTCATAATGCTTCGCCTTTCAAATGGCTGTAGAAGAATGTCGGCTGGTACTACAAAGCGAAGAGTGCATAGAGAGGTTAATTATGATGCATTATATGCATCATCGAAATGTTAGCGGATTTAAAAAAGGAAAAAAAAAAATCAAATTAATTAATGAAATTTAAAACTGTTATAACCTGATATGGAAATATTACCTGCATAGACGTTGCATGTTTATTGAAAGTCATATTTCAGGGATTTTTTTTACTGGAGAGAGAGGATTTGGAAACATTCTGTGAATGAGGATATCTATAAAAGAGATGCATTCTTACTATGTTATTATAGTCATAGATTTGCTCAAATTTCAATGTATATTGGGTAGGATTGTTAATGCTGTGCCAGAAACATTAAGGCCTTAATAGATGCCTGAAGCTCAGCCTTTAGCTTTGTTGTAAATGAAGCATAAAGATTGTATCCAATGTTAAGATGAAAAATATCCAGACATTCACATAAAGTGCCATGCAGAGATTTACAACCCTCTAAACTCTTAGGATTTTGTCATGCTACAACAAATTCAAATGTATTCCGTTCAGATTTTGTGATAAACTAACACACAGTGTTTATTTTATTTTATTTTATTTTTATTTTAAAAAATAAAAATCTGAAGATTTTGATGTCCTTGTATATTCAGTACTCCAGACAGAATAGAATAGGGTAGAACCACTTCTTACTGTTTTTGAATCTGGCCGTACACTAAAATTGCTACCCATACATTATAGCTCACGCTCAGTCATATTTGATCATCGCAATTAAACATGTTTTGATCTAAATCATTGTATCATAGCTCAGACTGTATGCTAAGGGTTATTTTCCTGCTCAAAGGGAAAAAAAACCCACTCCAGTTGATTTTTCTTCCCATAACTATAGTATTTAGCGCTTCTTAAAATATGCATGACTAGAGCATGATGCTGCCATCATTTCACTGTAGGAATAATCACGTGCAGTCTTTCTATCACACAAAGCAAAAGTTCTGGTTTCCTCTAAATTTACCAGATTATACATTTAAAAATGACTATACATTTTTAAATGTTTCACATTCATGGATTGCAGTATGTTTTAGATACAAAATGTCTTCAGACTTTATTAGGACAAACCAATTCTTGTCCTGTCAAGAGATCTCCAGAGTTACTGGTCTTGGCTGCTTCTCTCCTGGCTGCTCTCTTTGCCAAGCCTTTCAGGATGACCATGTTCTTTTTAGTTTGCAGTTATGGTATAATATTTCTATCTTCTGAATATAGATTGAACAGGGGTCTGCAACATACAGTTGGAATTTTGTTTTCTAATCTAACTCTGCTTTAGATTTCTGCTCATAATGCCATTTGTTGACTAGTTCTCTTAACAAATCTCTAAACCTTTCATGGAATAATTACATATATACTTAGACTGTATCACACACAAGTGAACCATATTTAATAATTAGGCCACTTTTGAATACAACTAATTGAAGGTGAACAGCTGACATCAGCTTAAACGTGAGAGTGAGGGTTCTGGAAACGCTTCAGAAGATCTTCTACCATCAAACATCTGTAGCGATCGAATCATTTCAGATATTCTTTATGACAATTAAGCATAACTTACAAGTCAGTATGACTAAGGCCTCTAAATAGGAAAATCTCATTTCTTGGTGTGTGAATGACCTTTGTTTATTTTTTTAATATATATATATATATATATATATATATATATATATATATATATATATATATATAGTGGGCATCTTGGTTTTTGTCTGTCCCAGAAATGTACCTGCACTGCATGGCTTGTTCTATTTTCTAAGCTTGTAGAACAGTACGTACCAAAATCCTGAAGTCAGTTTATAGACGCGTCCACTGCTTTTTAGAAAAATAATGGTTTGGAAAATGTAATTATAAGGCATTTTTAATGTTTTCTTTCCTTCATCTTCAATCAGTCTTTACTGAAATTATGACTTTTTCCTTTTATTCCAAGCCCGTTTAATTTTATTTTACTCATCTTTGACTGGCAAAGGAAACGTTTATTTCAATCTAAATCTGGATGCCGCTTTTTGTTCTGTAGTTTAGCAAAATTACAGTTCACATTGCAGACTCTTCATTCATCAAAAGTTCCACACAAAGATGAATTTAGGTTGTTTTTTTTTGTTTTTTTTTTTCCATCAGATGCAGTGTGGGGAAAAAGTGCATTGGCTGATGGGTTACCTGGAGCTCTGAGTTTATCACCTGAAATTATAGAATAGTCTAAAGTCTAGACTCGGCCTCCCATTTTTGGTGTTTTTCTCTAAATAGGAGGATCATTCAAGATTACGTTGTGTTAAATGTGCAAAACTGGTATTTGATATGCTGATTTGGATTTTCCTGAATATTAAGTTCAATAAATGTGTATAGCTTAACCAAGCCTGGTACTGGTCTTCATGTATAGCAGGCTCCAGTTGACTGAACACTAGCACAAGAGAAACCCCAAGGACTCGTCAGTGATCTCATTTTCTAAATTTCACTCATAATCCACTACATGTGAAAGAGAAATTACGTGTATGCATACTATATGCATCACACCTTTTTTGTCATTCAGGATATGCATACAAAAAAAAAAAAAAACCCTGATTCGTAAAAGTTTTCACATGTTGAGCAGTCCACGTTCACAGTTTCTCTAATGAGGCACACCACTTAACCTTGCAGCATGGTGTACTCTCACATTTACATCAGCTGTCATCAGGCCACAGATTCTCTTTTTGAAATGTAATCTGTGGCCCCTTTAGTTGCCGTTTCCCACATATTCTCAGGGCCGCCTGCATCTTTCTTTGGTCTGGTCGGTTTGCTCAACTCATTACTTCACGACGGCCACACAAGTGCGTCCTCTGAGTGATGAAAGGGTAACCATGCTGTCCCCACACCAGCAAGCTGTTAGCAGCAGAAGTTACTTCAAGACACATTGTGGTTCCTCATAATTAAAAATGAAAAACGTGTATGCAAAGCATGTGGTGGGATAGCCCGGTTTGACATTTCAGTGCAACCCTGCCACCTTGTGGAGGAAATGAAAACCACATGCAAGTACAAGAGCAAAAACTCAGCAGATGGGACAAATATGTTTATTAAATATAAAACTCTTATTTGCATTACAAAAAAATACAAAGTTTTTGGTAGATTAACAGAATCGCAGTGCTCTTGTTGTACATATTCATTACTTGAAATATATTTTAATAAAATAATTCCAAATAAAAATTAAGAAAATAAAGGTACAGAGCGAGAAACATTAGAAGTCCAGATTGAAATATTTCTACAGATGCAAGTTAAAAATAACATGCTTTAATCAAGTGGTAGGCGTAAATAATTTAATGCACTGCAAGAGTAGTATTTAAAATATTGAACAGCAATTAGTTTAGAAACTAGCACGTTAAAAACAAGTGCAGTCTCACAGTTTGTTTTAAGTCCTTTCTGTCACGAGCTCCAACCACAAAGCAAAAAGTGTACAAGAAAAGCAGAAGTGGAGAATGTGAAAAGGATCTCACCAATTCACTGTTAATCTATACCAGACATAAGTAGAAGGGGGAAGAGGGGCGAGTGTGAATTAGACTTAGTTTGTAAAGTGTTAACAAAAAAAAAGGAAAAAATATATTTATAAATAGCTAAATAAATACTTTTCCTACGCAGTGCATAGTTCACTAGTGAATTGTAGTGTGGACTTTAGTTGTTGCCAAGTGGGGGATAAAAAGCACATGCCAGCAAATGTGTAATTCACTTTCTAGTGTTGACACTTAATGTAAAGCCAACTGATTCTTCAGCTTAGTGAAATACTGCCATGGAGGCCCAAAGGTCACAAACACTGCTTTTTCCAAAAGTTCAGAAATTATATGCATTAATGTTTCTTATACCTGTCCATCCCAGAGGCAGGAGACAAGCGTCTGACACTTTTTGTTTTGCATAGACCTAAAATAAATGTCGAGGCAATTCGAGGAAAAAAAATAATAATCTGCCAACCTAAAGATCTTATCTTTAAAATGATAAAAGTTTTATCTTGTATCAAACTGTTAACCTAGCTGAACTTGAAGCACAGCCCACCTTGCGTCATGCAATCCAGTTGAACATAAAAAAATACAGGCTTTGAAACTTCAATACAAAAAAACACTTCTCAAACAGACGCTGATGAGGTATTACAGCCTTTAAACAAGCAGAACTGTTTTCAGATAGGATGAGAAGGCCACGTTTTGACATCAATATGCTATACAGGCATTATGAGGACATTCAGTCTGAACACAACCAACATGAATTATTCACTTCACCTATCTGTCCAGCTGTTGTATTGTCTTTCAGTCCAGTTATTTACTTATGCTGATATAATGATCATGACTAAGGCTGCATAATTCAGTGGCATAGGGGAAGTACTGACTTTTCAAGTAACTTCATCCTCAAGTCTTTGGTCAGTTGTTGATATAATGGCACAAACCCAACTCAAAATATCACCTGCACATTTATGTGAAGTAAAGGCAAATGTGGAAAATGAGTTAAACTAGGCAGAGTTCTCAAATTGAGAAGTTAATTAGCATTCTTAAAAAGCTCCTTGTTGTCCCCATAAGTATATCTTTCATAACCTGCATCATAGTCATGATTTTCCACCCCCTCAACAGTGGGCAAAGAAAATTTCACTTCCATAAACTGATGTGGAGTTTTGTGTTGCTTTCAGAAAGAAAAGCAAGTCTCCTCAGGGCTGCAAGTGTGACAGTGTGTTGCTCTCTGGGTCATTTTGTACTTTTGAGCAAAGGCATCCATTTGGATCTTTGGGTAACAGAACCACCTTCACATTCTATGTCTCTACCTGCCTCTGAATTTTTCAATAAAAAAAAAAGTATATTTTTACTCCAGAGATCTTGATGTGGTCCGTTCAAGCTTAGAAGGCAGATTTTGGAGCAACTGTTTCCCCCAAACATCGCCAAGGCAGAGCTTGAACCAAGCTCAAGGCTGCCAGGGTTTCCTGTCCTTGCCTTTCTGGTCAGAAAAGTGTTTATAGCGGCATTTATCCCCGAAATGGCACCCGGTAGTTCTCCAAAAGTAACACTCATCTCCATTAACTGGGCCACGTCGCCGAGGACTGAGAATGTGAAAGAGAAACGATACAGAGAAAAAGATCACAAATCACATTAACTACTTTGTCAACAGCAATGGAAAAATCCTTTGTTGACTTAGTAGAGAAGATAAAGACAAGATGTACAAGGGCTTGCTTGAGTATTTGGTTTGTTTGGACTTTGAATTCTGGGCTGTAATGTGAAAGTTGTCAATGTCTTTTGGGATTTTATGTGATAGACCAACAACATAATGCACAATTACAGAGCAGAATAATAATAAACTTTGCACTCAATTCCAACTTTTTTTTTTTTGTCTTAAACCACCTAGCATCTTCATTTCACTTCATTATAATACTTCTGTTGGTTTATCACATAGAAAGGCAACAAAATGCACTTGTGATGGGAAAATGCAGAACAGTTAAAAGGATATGAATACTTTCATAAACTGTCGTCTTAAACCAAAACAAGAAAAAAAAAAAAAAATGTTAAAAGCATGTTTCTCACCCAGCTCCTGTGCCTGCTTGCTGTGTGACAGGGAAAAAAGTCCTAAGTGGAATGGGAAGGACCCTCTGAGTGCGGCGGTCGGGATACCTTACAACTAAACGTGTGTTTTCAATGCAGTACCCCTGCAGAAGAAAACGTTTGCATTCAGACTAAAAAAAAAAAAAAAAGACTGGATCAAGAAAGGTATCACAAGTGTGAAAATAAATAACCACTGACGTTTAGTTTTTCCATAGCTCGGGTTGCCATATCTGCATTCCTAAAATTCACAAAGGCACAGAATCGCTCATGCAGCACACGGATGCTCTCTATGTCTCCATACCTGCAGTATACAGACAGATTACCCACTGTGGTTAAACGTTTGCCATCCTAAGTTTCTACGCAAGACCAGTTATACAAAACCCAGAAATGAAAATGCATTGAATACTGTACCACATTAAATTCATACGTTTTAAAAAGGTCCCATAAGTGTTTTTCCGTTATTTCTGTTGTCACATTTCCCACCCAGAGAGAAGGACAAGGGCTTCTAAAATAACATGAAAGACAATATGACTTAATACATTATAATAACTGGATACACAGTCCAATCACAGGCCTGACGTCTCATCTATCACAACAGGTTAAATAAAAAAAAATAAAAAAGTTAAATATAAATAAATTATTTAAAAAATAAATGGCCAAAAACACTTTTTGAACTATTGAGAATAGTCACCTACCCTGGTTGTACAGCTGATGCATCATAGCCTCCAGCTGCAGGAATAAAATTACGTCATTGCTAAAATACATATAAATGTAGCTGCAAGGCATACAGAACAGCATTTGTATAATTTTGTGAATTTTTACATTTTTATATTTTTTTACCTCTTGGTGCATCTGAACAAGATGCCAGAACAGCCTGCACAGATGAAAATCTCTCCAGCAGTACAACACTTTGCATCTCTTCAAATCCAAACTCCTAAAACAGAATAGAAAATATGCCATCATCAGGAAACGAGTCCAAAAGCCTCCCTATAAATTCCAATTACATCTAGCAAGGGGAAAGTAGGTGCATTTACCATTAGCTGAAGGACTTTGCAACTGAAAAGATCATTCACAGCCTCTTCACAGTGTTTGTCCAGTTTTAACACCTGCTCCATAGCCTTCTCTGCCTCACTGTACCGCTACAACACAAGCATACAAAGATTTTGCATAGAGATGCACTCACAGATTGGGATGTTTCTTGTGTGCATATATATATCTATATATATATATATAATGCTCTGTGCCCACCTTCATGCCAATAAGAGCTCTGCCTTTGCGGAAGTATCCTTTGGCCCACTCTGGAGCCAGCTCAATGGAGCGTTCTGCATCCCCCAGCGCCTGAGGATACTGCTCCAAGCAGTAATAGCAATATGAACGGTTTCCAAAGAACCTGCATGAAAGAGATATAAAAATGAAAGGGGAAAAAAAAAAAAAAAAAAAAAACTGTATAATACACACCTTAGTACATGTGAACCCATACTGATATATCTGCAAAATATTTTGTAAATGTATTCATACCTGCCAAACGTTCCATGTTTTGTCACATTACAAGTACAAATTTCAATGCATTTTGTTGATGTTGCGATTGAACAAACTGGTGCATAATTATAAATGGGGAATAAAACGATTAGTTGTTTTTTTTCTCTCAAAAATATCTAAAGTGTGGTTTCCAGGCTACTTTAATTAAACACCCCGAATAACAAGCTGAGCAACCAATTATCTTCAGAAGTCACCTAATTAGTAAACAGAATTCACTCGAGTAATTTGATTTCAACATAAATCCAGCTGTTCTGTGAAAGCCTCAGAGGTTTATAAGACTGAGGAAAGCAACAGACAGGTCATGTGCAAAGCTGTGGAAAAATTTAAAGGAGGGTAATGTTATAAAACAATACGTTAGGTATTCAACATCTGAGTCTGTTCAATCCACATGCCTGCTGTGGATCACCTTGTGGAACAAAGTGCTGCAGTCAGAGACAGAAACAAAGCTTTTCAGTCCACAGGCAACATATGGTTCAAGTTCAAGACTTCAACTGCTGTTCATGATCTGCATCCACAATAACGGAAATTGAGCTGCTTAACCAGGACAAATGGACTAAAGTAATTCTGTTTGGAAGCTGGTGGAGACACACCCTACGAGTTGTGCAGAAGTAATTGCAGCAAAATGTGGCTCTGCACTGTGCTGACTAAGAAAATAAAGCAAATGTTAGATACACTTCTTAGGTCTTCATATTGAAAAAAAATAATTCGTTTTTTTAACATGACCAAATTCAACACAAAGTAAGAGTATGGTTACAGTGTATAGTCGTACATAGCTGCCAGAAGATGTACCTGTAGTCCTTTGGGTCACACTTTATGGCTTCTGTAAACATGCAGGCTGCTTGTGCATACTGCCCTTCCTGCACCAGCTTAATCCCTTTCTCTGCAAGACAGAAATGTAAATAACTTTCAGTTAAGATACTGGCCTGAAGACCTGACTGCTGTAACACAGATGACGTTTGTAGAAAAGAATGTGTAATCAATAATCTTCTCAAAGCCTTTGTTGACGTTTAAATGAAAATTCAATTTAACAATTGCTTATGTGGCAAGATTCCACAAAAATCTTTCCTTACCCGTCAGCAATGCGCTTTTCTTGGTCATGTTGTCAGTTATGTTTGTCTACAAACAGAATAATAATACTTTCATCATGTCACATGCATGACAGTGGACAAACAGACAGGGGTATTATAATATAGTCCATAGTCCAGAGTCCAGTTGTTCCCCGTTAAATAAGACTTTGGACCAGCCAGATGAACACAATACCCCGTCAGAATAAGTAAAGAGATCGTTGTTGTTTTACACCAATTTATTATTTCATTTACCTCTTTTCTGGCCTCGTTTTCCTTGTTTTCTTTGGACTTGCGACTAGATCCTTTGGGTTTGATATGGCTAGCAGCATTCGCGAAGAAGGCACTGCTCACATCCCACTCTGGTTCCTGTAAAACACAAAAAGCCAAACAGCTCTTAGATCACTCATCATCTGGCTTTAAAAAATAAACATAATGCAAGTCTTTTAATAGTATTAGATAATGTGCAATAACCTCATTCATGCTTGGTACTTCTTCAGTTGAGTTGGCTTTTGTCTTCTGCTTGAGTCCTGCAGGAGCCATAACTGGAGTTGCATTGTGCTTGTTAGGAGCAGCAGATTTAGTTTCCTTGTTCTCCTCGTTTGTGGCTCTTTGTTTTTCCTCTTCAGCAATGTCTGCTTCTGACTCGCTCTCATCCAGCTCAGACTCTGCACAACCGTCCTCTTCTTCGTCCTAATGTGCGAGATCATAAATACGATCACCTTTGAACAGCAAAATGAAAACGTGGAATATTTTCATAAAGGAAATGTAAGGGCTACCTGTTCAGCGGTGTCATTTTGCTTGATCTGCTCTTGCTTCTTACGTTTCCTGCGGCGCTAAAACATTAAGAGTAATCCACGGCATCATTCACATGTAGCAAAATAAACTGGAGTAGAATCATTCTCAGGAGTGCATTTAATTGCTCACCTTCCTCTTTGCTCGGCGTCGCTCTGCTTTCTGTCTGACCTTATCCTCCTCGCTCAGATCATCATCTCCATTCTGGGAAAACACACCCACACGTGAACACACACACAGTAGTTTACCTCTGCACATTATAGCATAACTTTTGCTGTCAAAGCAGTTTTGGTCAGGATGACATTGTACCTGTGATAAAGTGGCATCATGACACGGGTCAGAGGTTGCAGCAACACAGTCCATTGGCTCCTCCTGTTGCTGAACAGCAGGGCCTGTTAGGAAACAGCACACAAGTCATTGTGACTTGGATTCATTTGTAAATTGAGTGTTTTGAGTTTTTGTTCTATTTTGTTTTTAACATGGAACTTCTGTGCTGCTATCTTGGCCATTCTGAATCTCTGAGATTAAATATAAATTTTAAGTAAATCATAAGCAATATCTTTAATTTTCCCATCACTTTCCAAAAAAAGACTTTCCAGTATATGAGCTTTCCACATCTCCTGATTACACAGATGAAGGTATGCCATGAGCTTTTTAAGAGATAGTTTAGACTATAGAGATAGAGATAGTTTAGAGATAGAGATAGACTTGATGTCCTTTGAAGGTGATGCTAGAGAAAAGGTCTGGGTGGCTAGTTTTCTCCAGTGGTGCAGATCATAGAGTAGAAAAAGTCACCCTGTTGCCCCACCTGTTGCTGCACTACTGGCAAGTTGGCTAAAATAAGGTTACTACAGTTTTCCCTCACAAGAAAGATAAATGTGGTGTTTTGAAAATACTTCTGGTTTTGAAAAAACACAAAACACAGAGCCTAAAGAGTATCACTCATCACTTTAATAAACCATGGTTTAAAACTACAGTGACCAAGCAACAACAAGCATGTCTGTTAGCTAGTCAGTTACAGGCTGGTTACTAAAGTCTTGTTCATGGAAGGCAGACCTTTCTCAGAACGATTGTTGGGGGTCAGTCTGGATTTGTTACCATTACCATTATGTGTCATTATAGCGTATATTTGAGAAATGGACACTCTGTTCGTACTTTATTACAGAAATGGCTAGATTCCAAACAGTTTACCAACATGAACCAATCACATTTGTAGCAACTTTTCCATGTGGGTTTATTATGTTTCATTTATGGAGTTGCTTCATGTTGCTAATGGTAACTAACTAAATTGGACATTGAAATTTTATATTGTTATATTGACAGCGTTAAAATATTTTTATATTTCCATCATGTACTTATAGTATAGGTGTTGCATGCTTGTGTTTCTTTTTAAGGTTCCTCTGCAGCACAAGTCCATGGACAATAGATATGTAATTCAGAATAGACTTTCAGCAATCTCTGGTATTTTCTTAAGTGGTCATTTGTAAGAAAACAATTGTTGATAAACCAGTCTAAATACACAGTAAAAATAAATATTAATTTTCTGTTTTAAGTAAAATCTCAGATTATGCCACATTCTGTTTTATACTTTTTGGAGACACCCTGATCCCATGCTATTTTTACTCAGGGCTGTCATACTATCGGACTCTCAAAAGCCCATGGTTAGACCAGATGAACAACAACCTACACTGACAACAAACAATGTGGCATTCCTGTACTGTACTATAAAAGACAGCTGTGACCCTCGGGTTTAAAGGTTAACGCTAGACATCTTTCACTTTCAAATCACAGATTGTCCAATTAATGCAAAGTACAACTTAAGAAATCCTATGTCTCCTGATTTTGAATTACTTATCAAAATGCATTGTTTGAGCATCTACTCCTCCATAAGAATCCAAATAGATCTTGTTTTAAAAGTTCTGCCATCTGAACACAAGATAAACATGTTCCTCCATCATATTCAAGCTTATCTGCTTTAGGTTTTAGTAACAACACATTTTAAAAACTATAACTTTGGGTGGAGAAAAGTTATTGGTTATTATTAAACCATTTCTGAGAAGCAGGAATGCTTAACAATGCTTTACTGAAAACTGCCCAACGAGGTTAATTCATGTTGTTTCTCTTTGGTCTTAAGCAAGAGGAACAGTTTAGCCATCACATACCACAAATGGTGGTAGGACGGTAGCCACAGTCCTACCACCAGTCAGACGACTACCGTTTCTCTGAAACCTGGCTAAATGCGACCTACAGAGCAGACACTGGCTTTTTAAAGCGGGGTCTATTGTTTGGGTACACACCAGATGCAATCTCTGCAGTTTCTCCAAGCAGAGAACATGGAGACAAATCACAAGGCAAAAAAAAAATGAAGCAAAAACAACTGGCCTTGAAGGAAACTTTGCGGTGTCAGATTTCTATTGGTTCAGCAAAGTGTTGCGGAGAATGACAAATCCATACTTGGTCTGTGACTCATGTGACTCGTAAAGTGGGGATGAACAATTTTGCCTTTGAAATGCATCCATACGGCACACTCAGACTTTTCTGGGAGGGGGGGGAGAAAAAAAAAAAAAGTCGGGGAGCCTCTGGGCTTCCTGATTCTCTCAATGTTTATGTGTCTTCTGCTGGGCGCAGCAGCCCTCGTCAACAATGTAGAAAGTAATAAAGGAATCCTCATAATGCCAGATGAAGGAACCCAGACCTTTTTAACCCCCCCTTACATCTAAAAAATGAAGTGTTTAGATAAAGAATCCAGCACTGGAATGTAGCAGAAAACACAAACATGTGTGAGCACAGGGAATAAAAGTCAGCTGTTCATGTGTGCCACACTTCTCCAATGACAAAAGTCTCGAATGTCGCCAAATCTGACTTTCTGTTCAAGGATTACCTTGGGGGGAATGCTCTCTGAACACTTAAATGATACAAGATTGGTGGACAAAGGCAACAAAAGATCCTGTGTTTCTTCTGTTCAGAGAAACTTCCCAAATCAGAGTGCAGTTGAAAGGTGAGCTCTTTCCACAGGAATGCAAAAATAACAGTGTATCTTTGGGAACTGGTGGGCCGGCCAGAAAATAAGCTTCATTGCTAGTTTGCTGTTAGAAAAAAAAAATGTCAATGGCTTTTATAGGACTCACAGGTGCATTTTAGCTGCATTTTGCCACAACAAAATACAGCTTGAAGGAATGACTGTTTTTAATTAGAGCTCTTAGGCAAAAAAAAAAAAAAAAAAGGAAAATTGTGAAACATGAGCTAACTCAAAAGTTTAGTTTGCAAATGAGAAAAAAAAAAAAAAAAAAAAAAAAAAGCCTGAAATTTTATCACATAATCAATAACACCTGTGTCCTATAAGAGTGTTGAAGGAGTTATTTCTGGATGCTCAGCTGCCTCTAATGTCACTCTTTACATACATGCATCCTGTTGAGCAAAACATGACATCATAATTGGGGGAGAAAAAAAAAAGAAAAAAAAAAAAGAGGAACATAGCCTAGGCCAACTTCAGAGACACAACTTGTCTCGTCTTACATAAATGCTCCCACAAGGAAGAGTATGCCACCTATCTGAAGCATTGTTTTCATACCAACGCGAACAGGGCATTTATTTCAGTTTGTTTGGTCTTTTAGGACAACATATACCTCTCCCATCGGCACATTTATCCTTCACAGACCTTACCTGATGAATAAAACGCCGTGTGAATCCGCCATAGGTGAACGTAAAGAATTTTGACTCCCTAGGAGCGAGGAACAAGATGTGGGGAAAGGGAGGAACTGGCAACATGGAAACTTTTCATTGTTACACGAACTCCATTTAAGCCGCTCGACAGAGACGAGCGAGACGCACGACAACAAACACGACGCAGCCTAACGTCCCGCATGCTAAACGAGTTCCTGAGTTCGTCCATCGCATCGCTATTGTGGGGCTCTGAACTTGTGGCCAGTTCATGAAAGTTTTCAAAAGAGAGGGACGTTTTTCTTACCGCTTCCGAGTCCCAACAGCCGGCATATGTCCCTGGTGAATTTCATGAGCGCAACCATCCAGCATTATCCTCTGGAATAAACCTCCCGAAATGTTTTTAACTACGGTTAAAGTCGGCGTGGAGAGCTTTTTCACACATTGGGAAAATCGCTATCTGCGGGAATCTTCGGTGGCTTAATCCGCTTCCTGAGCGTCAAACGCCCGACGCTGGGTCCACCCTGAGCAGCGTCTTAAAGGCACAGGACACAGACACCTGCTGGAAGAGGAACAGCACGGTTTTGACTCTTTTGTTTACTAGTATGCGTGTTTTTTCCCCAAATGAAGTAATTATGCAGATAATCGTGCGTAACAATTCTAAAAAAAAAAGCAACCTTCACTGGATAAATGTTCCCACGTCTGACTCTGGATTATTACCTTGTGACTGGAAATGTTTCATTTACTGCAGCTCAAATCATTGTTTCATTTTTCTGAATGTGCAGACTTCCCTTAGAGGGCGTTTACAATTGGATTCCTTGAATAAGCTTTTAGAATATTTATATTTCAAAGGGGTTTATGAAGCTTGAGAATCTTTTTTTTTTTTTTACAGGTAAACTAGAGGTTTTCTCTGGGGGATTACTGCACTAAGAATTGTACCAACATTAATAGTAATTAATGTGGTTAAATAATGATGTGGAGCTACACAACAAAACAAAAACATGCAACTGCAGACTATTGTTGTTAAATTACTGACTGCAGACTGAATGCTGACACAGTTATTGATGTTGCATCAAGAAGGACCTTGGTTTGAATCCCAGCCTGGGGTCTTTTTGCATGGAGTTTGCATGTCGGGCCCCTGAATGTGACTCTGGCTTCCTTCTGCAGTACAAAAAATACGCAAATATTCATGTTAGGTTAACTGGTTTCTAAATTGCCCTTAGGTGAAATGTGTGAATGCGTGGTTGTTTGTCCTGTGATTAACTGCCGACCTGTCCATGTACCTGCCACTAGCCTAAATACTGCTGAAGTTATGGCCCTGCATATGGTGCTGCATATATAACAGGATACATACAAAAGACAGATGGGAGATATTTACTTTGTTTTGTTAAACACACCAAACTTTACAAAACAGCTTTGCTTGGATTTATTTAAACATTTTCAAACCAAAAATTTTCACTGTACATCATTTTCATGATTGCAATCATCTTAGATAATGGTGTTAAAATGTCAGTTTTGAGGAACATGCAAGCTTTTGCACTGCTCATCTTTAGCCGATACTTGTATAAAAAACGTATTTCCACTTGATTAAACTGATACATATTAACTATTTTTCCCAATCTAAATGTGTTTCTCTCTTATGATCAAATGATTTCAAAGTCGCAATAGTCTAAAAAGTCTAAAATGATAACTGCTCGCCTTCACAATGAAGGTGACCATTTCATTGTCACCTTCATTACATGTCTATAGGATAAGATTTGATTTCTTTCATCCATGGTTGTAGAAAAGTACCCCAAATTAAAGACATTTAATCAAATACATTCCTTTAAATAAGTATCCATACCCCTTAAATGGTATGGATACTACCCAGGTATAGTTGGAGACCAGCAGGACATGGCTTCTGTGAACTGACAGGTTAGGAAAAGGGATCAATAATCAGAGAAGTGGTCAAGATTACCATGGTAACCTTGGAGGAGCAGCAAAGAGTAGTTCTTCAGGTGGGAAAACCTGTTAAAAAAAAAAAACCTCTTGGTCAAGTTTCCCACAAATCTGGTCTTTGTGGAAGAATGGCAAGAAGAAAGTTACAGCAAGTAGTTGTAGTTTGTCACAACTACGTATTGTCAAACGGTACTGAAAATTAACATTTTGGCCCACATGCAAAATGCTAACCCAACATCCTCCTGAACACAGTATCATGCTGTGGGGCTACTTCCTTTCAGAAAATACATGGAAGTAGGTCAGAGTCGCTTGACAGATGCATGGAGCTCAAAACAGGGAAATGCTTGAATCTTGCTTCACAACTATGTGCTACTTTGTATTGGAAGTCACTAACCATTCATTCTAGTAAATACAGTAAAATTTGTTCATGGAACATGACAGAGTGTGACATTAAAGGGGTATGTGAGTACTTATGCAAGACTGGAGTATGGGTTGCAATTTTTAATTTTTAATTTTAAAAAGTTTTTTTTGTTTGTTTTTTGTTTTGTTTTGTTTTTTTACTAATATGGTTGTGCAGTATAGAAGAGGTTAGTGTACGCTTTTTGCAATAATGCTGTCACAATTCTCAGCGACGCTTCAAATCAGATATAACAGTGAGAGCTGCGTTCCAGCCTGGAGAACCCATCACACCGCCACCTGGGAATCATCAAACACAGGAAAATCACACACTGTTTACTCAATGAGCAGACAAGCAAAGCAGCAATGAAAATCTTGCTTCAAACTCAAAGGCTCATTAAATATTTATCAACAGTAACCACATGAAAAATTTAAATGCCTATGACTTCGCTATAAAAAAAAAAAATTATTCTGTAAATGCAGTTTATTATCCAGTTAAAATGAAACGGCAAACCTGGATGACAGCCACTGCCACACAGATAGAGTCCTTTAATTGGTGAGCGGTAGTCTGAAAGTGAGGGCAAAGGTCGTGCTAGGTAGAGCTGGTCCAGAGACATTGATCCATGAAAGATATTCTGTGAAAACACATATTGTACGCTTTTGCATCCGAGTTTTACATAACCATGCACACTCTTTTGTTTGATGGACGGCACATTAAAACAGAAAAACAACACATGTACAATGCTGAAACAAAGCTATGTGAGGAAAAAAAAAGAGCTCAGCTGAACTTTGACTCTCATTTATAGGTTTGTGTAAAAGTGTCTGTAACCATTAACCCCTTACACAACAGGCCCCATGAAGGCCTCAAATTACTTCCCCCTTCAGTGAAGAGCTCATTGTGTCAAGCAAACGGACTCTATGTCAACATTCAAACGGCTTCTCATCTGTAATGTGTGCAGTGCACAGTTTGTACCCCGCCAGTGAGTCCAAAGATCTTCTCCAGGTCAGGGGGAGACAGGATGTCTCTGCCCACAACAGAGGTTTTAAACCCAGGGGCGTATTGTTCCACCCAGTCAAAAACTACAACAGCAGACAAAGACAGACTTATTTTTTATTTTTTACTGATACAGGTCAATCAATACAGTTATCTAAAGATAACCAATATTTTAAACTAATTTTTTCCTTTTAGAAAGAAGAGGCTCTTAAAAAAGACATAGTCTTTTACAGTTATCTAAAGATAATCAATATTTTTAATTCATTTTTTCCTTTTAGAAAAAATCCAAACAGTCTGGAGCCATGTTGTGATGGCTGCTGCAGACTAATAAGTTAAGAGGAAGACATTGTTTATAGCATAAGTGTAATTTGTGTTTCTAACCAGTGTCTGCGAAGTCCTCTCTGTCCTGCTGGGTCCACTCCCTGCCCTTGATGTGGTAGGGGGTGAACTGAGTGAACAATGACACAACATGGCAGCCAGGGGGAGCCAGAGTGGGATCCAAAACAGATGGGACAGTCATCTCCAGCATAGGTCTACAGGAAGAGAACATAATTTGGTCCATGGTGGGATTTTTTTCAGCAACAAGCAGTGAACATGGTAGATATCTTTAATATTTTATGACGTATACAAATAAAATATATGTCACTGAAAAGAGATCCCTTAAAATAACTTGAACAAATCAACTTATTGGTTACCTTTAGTATTTTGCTCTGATAATCTTGAAATATAAAAACTTTTGTCGCTGCAGGGTTGATGACATATCTTTCATCACACGAATCCACACGAATGAGTTTGAAGCAGAGGAATGAGGAATAAAGTCAAACCTCGCTGAGGGACGTCCATTGATGGCATCTTTATATGCAGCTATAAGTACGTCCACGTTTTCACAATTCAGATGTATTGAGCACTGATGGTGGGGTCCAGGCTTATCGTCTGGTGTGGGTGATGCCAGGAAGTTTGGTAATTTATCTAATGCCACTGAAAGTAAAAGTAAACAAAAACAATCTGAGTTTTTTTTTCGCCACTTTTTCAGAAAGAGACACCTTGGGGGAGGGTGGAAATGTGACAGCTATTTTTGCTCACAAATTATGAAATGTAGGTGTACTTTTAACTAAACACAGATACAAGTATAAATGTAGGACTGAGGTATGCTTCCAAATCAAATCAATCACAGTCAAATGGTCGTGATATTATAACAAAGTAAAAGCATCAGTCATTCCACTATCTTTGCCAGAAAAGATTGTGAAAAGACTGAAACAAAGTTTTTTGCTGTGGTTCAAAGCAAAACCAAAAACCAAAGCAAAAACTTTGGAACTTTCAAACTTTGAACCAAAGTTTCTCAACCAACTTAAAATAGTGTTTTGCTGAGAATTCAATACCTTTTCCACTCAACTTTACATTTTGTGTATTGTATTTGCTAGGGATGTTAGTTGATATTTTCTCTCCACATTAAAATAAAGTTAATAAAAAAATAGTAGCAGTTTTTTATTATTTTTATTTATTAGTCTGATCATCTAACATTTTTCTTACACATTTTCACAGTTCAGTGGTTACTGCAATGGAATGCATAAACTATCATCTAATTTGCAAACCACATACAAGTAAAAGAGGCCTGACAGGACTTAAGAAGGTCAACAGCCGTCCATGCAGCCTTGTCTGCACCTCGTAGGCAATCCCTTTTGAATTCTGCCTTACTTCAGGGCAGGATAGATTTGATGCAAACTTTAATAAAAACTTTACCAGAAGCAGAAAAGACTCACCGTTAATCTTTGTAACAGGTGAAGTGTAGTCTACCTGGTCTACAGCTTTGATGAACTCTTCAGAAAGAGCACCCTACGGAGAGAACAGACGCATCAGCTGCACATTGCCTTCTGCACTGCTGACATGAGATGGGGCTACACAGTAATACCTTTGGTGTCAGGTACTTGAAGGTAGCATAGGGGGTGGCATTTGACAGAACCACATTACTGTGAATCTCGGTGCCATCTTTTAGCACTACTCCTTTAGTTGCACCATCTGAACCAACAAGGATCTGTTCGACGTTCTACCCAAGATGCGGAGAAAACACAATCAACCAGGTTCCGTGAAAAGACAGGACAATAAAATATCAAATGATCACCTTACCTTCTCTGTAAAAACGTCTACTCCGTAAGACTGAGCAGCTCTTGCTATAGCCTGAGATACACCTCCCATGCCTCCCTCCACATAACCCCACGCTCCTTTCTCCTTTTCCAGCTCTCCCATTACATGGTGTAAGAGCACATACCTTCATGACAAGACAAATGCATCATAGATTTTGGAGAGATCTGCATTTAATTCTGCTCAGCTACATTTGCTATGGTGAAAAAGAAATGACTCTCACCCGCTACCGGGGTTACTGGGACTGGTCATGGCTCCTATCACACCATCAGTAGCTAATGTTGCCCTCAGCGGCTCTGAATCGAACCACCGAGTGAGAATCTTTGACAGAAAATAGGAGTGTCACAGGAGGGTACATAGTCTGTGGTTTATTTATTTATTTATTTTTCATTCTAAGATATAACAAACCTTCATGATAGGTGCAGTTACAATTTCATAAAAGTCTGGAATATTCCCTCCAAGTTTCAGACCTTTCAATTTGCAATAAAAAAACATTGACTCAGGTAATGGACTATACAAAGAGATCGTTCTGAATGTCTGCCTTGGTACACGAACCTATTTTGGCAAAAGGTATCAGCGTTTTCGCTGCAGCCAGCCTCTTCCTTGGTGATCCAGCTGTGAGTCCTCTAATATCCACAGGTGGAGAATCCAGCAGAGGGTGGATAGCACTAGCTAACTTTTCAAGATGTGCAACAAATTCAGGATAAGCCTAAGAACATTTTAGAGAATCGGTAAGATGTGGGTGAGGAAAGGGAAAAAAAGCAAAGCGTAAGGAGACATTAAATGCAACGAAAGCAAAGCACAGTATCATTTATTTATTATGCTTAAGACACCTTAGCATCCTTCTGTGAAAACTTGCCAATCTCATTTAGGTTTTTGGTCAGATCTGACCCGAGGGTGAGGGACCTTGGTGCAGCCCCCTTCATCCCCTCCTCCAACATGGGGGTGAAAGAATGGGGCTCTCTCATGTATACCTTCAATCCGTGTTTCTCAATACATAAAACACAAAAACAAAGAATATAAAAAAAAACAAACAAGGATATTCATTTTAAGATTAGATGTTAGAAACATATGTATACTGTAAAGTAGGTATCTAGATAAGCTGAATAAAAATATATCACCTGCTTTCTCAGTAATTATAGGCAAGCATGACTGTCATTAAAACAGCCATTGTACAATTCAGAAAGTAAACGGTTTCTGTGTCCCAGAGAGGAACGTGTTTTGGTATAAAATGCTTGTTTCAATCCCAGCTTGATGCAAGTCACACAATTTAAAATGCAATCCTGCCCAAATAGAAAAATGTGCTACATTTGAAGAATCAAAAATTCTCCTCAAACTTATCTTTCCAATTGGTGTGGCATTTACAAAACAACAAATACAACAGAAATTGAAATTTTGGTCATTATAACTGACCTAAACAGGAGAGTACATTGTCTGATTTCATGTCAGACTAAACAATAAGAAAAAAAAAATATCTTTTTACATGTTATTTAAGTATCTGCTTCAGACTGCACATAAAATCTTTTGAAATGATTTTGATGTTTATACCTTAAGCTCAAGGTCTCTGCATATGTGAGGTCGTAACAAGCTGAGCAAGTATGAGCACCTGGAGAAGCGGAAACCTGCAGACAAGAGTTTTTTTGTTTTTTTTCTCTAAATTGAAGGAAATCAGTGTATTGAGCAGCTAAAAACTGATTAAAACAAAATAGGTGTATTATATCTTCTACTTTTGGATGCTATTTCATGAATGCATTTCGCATTTAGCACCAAAAAGACACACACACACACACACACACACACACACACACACACCAATAAACACAATCCAGGGGAAAATCCCTGAGAACCATACAGCGCATAACATGGTCGATCATAGTCAATAATCGTACTGTATTCATTTTTTTCATATGGTTTGCTTATAGTGTTTTTATACATTCTTAATCTTACCCTTGATAACTTAACATGAGAGATAACTACAGTATATCTCTTTCATGGTTATAGCCATAATGCTATATCATGAAAGATAACATTATTTTTCATTACAGTAACTGTTGTTATGGGCTTTTTACTGAGGTCCCTTAGCTCATAAAGTTATGTGGCTCTGCAACAGGTTTGGGTGATAACATCTTGCTTTGCCAGGAGTCATTATCTGCTGTGTGTTTTCTGTGACCCAGTGAACCAGTACTGTTCCCAGTGTGGATTCATCCTACCAGGAAAGATCTCCTCTGTGACAGCAGCCCCTCCCAGCACATGTCTGCGCTCCAGCACAGCTGTCTTCACCCCTCCCTTCTGAAGATAGGCGGCCTACACACACACACACACACACAAGTTATCACATTTACCCTCTTGTCGGATGGTATAGGTGTGCAGACTGATCAGCAGGTGTTGGGAAACAAATGCGTGAACTCACTGCCACCAGCCCATTGTGTCCTGCAAAGAAGACATATTTTGCACATGAATAGCTTTTAATTTTTGTTGTGCATCTTGTACTTGAGTCGTGCAAACTCAAGTTTGCAAAACTAATTATTAAACACTACTGAACTAAAGAAAAGCCAACTGACAACTTTTGGAAGATTAAGGCTTTTTTTTTTTTTTTTTTTTTTTTCCACCACAAGTAAGAATCTCGGCACCACAAATTTTGTTTTCAAAAGCCTTTTTAAATGTTTCTCACCTCCTCCGATGACCAGAGCGTCATAGCAGGGTTTTACAGCGGTGTGATTCGACCTGGATCCCGTCACAATCCACAGCAGATTCTTAGCCCGGGTCCCTCGATCCGCCCACGCCGCTGCAGCCATGCCAGGAGCTTTCACTTATCTGACGTCGCCTCTTCCCGACCTGCGCCTAGCATCCAAATCAGAATCAGACCCTGTTAAGTCGGTAGGCAGACAAAGCCTCCAAAAGAAGGCGTTTCTGATTGGACAAGCACTAAAAGGAGCCATTTTTTTTAAGGATCCGATTGGATGAGATTGACTTCCGTCATTCCATTTTTTTTTCTTTTCTTGCGCAAACTTTCTTCTCTTTGCCTTTATTTATTTTTTTTAGTTTCGCGGGTTTGCTGTATTAACCCCGGGTCTCAGAAGACTTGAGGACTTTAATATAATAACAGCAGGGAGATTGTGTTAACAGGTGTTAGCTGTTAGCGGTGTTTTCATAACTTTTCCTCCCGCTTCTCTTAACAAAGAACGTCCGGTTACATTTCAAAATAAGAGCATCAACATAAATCTCACATAAACTTAACTGAACTGGTAGAGATTTTTCAGATTATTCACGATTTATAAATGTTGACACCGTGCCATTACATGACAACCTAAATCTGCTTTTGTGTGGCCAGCACCACGAAGAAACAAGAAACTCGTTTTATCATTTTAATTTGTAAGAAATGTTTACAACTATGTATCCTTTCAAGCCCATTCCACTATGAAAACGTTTGCAAGGCAGTAACTGTAGTGAAGTAGTAGATTATGCTGTAAATATGCAAATGACCGCCAGGGGGCACATTGAAACCATGAAAACTTATTCATGAAGCTTTGAGCTTTTTTTTAGTCAGTCACAACTGATTCATGTAGCTCAGCGTGAAAGTAGTTAATTGTTATAGATGTAGGGTTACTTTGTAGTTTCTTTTTATTTACTGCACTGAATTCCTCATTCAAACAAAAAACATGAAAAGTTTAATGTGAAGAGAACACCTGTTTCCCCAATTGTGTGTGATATTCTACATTTTCGGTTTCTTTTCTAGGGTAAAATTATATGTGGCAAAGCACTAAAACAATAAAGTTTTTAAAAGCAATCATTTCACAGCTTGTCTGGACGTGTGCGTGAATCATGTCAATATATATAAGAGCCAACCTTGAACACTTTAAGAAGAACTCTTAACACAAAATGGTTTCAGAGTGCTGCTGTTAAAGATGTCATCTTGGCCTAGTGGTTCTTATACGATACATTAAAGAGATAAGAGGTCATAGATCATGATGTCCATCTACGAGCTGCAGTTTGGCTGGAGGAGCTGAAAATTGCTTGGTAAGATCTGAAGCATGATTTAAATACTTTAATTGGGGTAAAAATAACCAAACACAGCAGAAGTTAAGCAAGCTTGAGTATCCATAGGATTTTCACTGCATTTTGCTTAGACAGTGTAAAATAATTCCTGAGGTTTGCATAGATTGTGCACTCTCTTCGTAGGGGGCAATGAAATGGGATGTGATGGTGATCTAGAGTTTCCTGAAAGAATTAAAATGCATCCCCCTTGGCGTATTAGACCAGCATTAGTTTCAGGGAAGAGAAATGATCCTGATATTGTGTCTGCTCGGTTTTCCTTAAAGGAGCGTCTGCGGCAGCGACCAATCAATCGTAACTGGATCAGACGATCCAGGCAGGAGATTTTGTTCTTGTAAGCAGAAATTAACACTTCATTCCCCTTTGTCGGCAGAAATTCAACACTGCAGCCCTTGAAGGCTCTCTCAGTCAATAAAGGGCCAAAATCTAATTAAGCTGGAACAGCTCCGCACCAAAACACAATTACCCCTCTTTGGTAAAGACAAAAAAAAAGAAAAAAAAAATTGCCTCCAGGCAAATGCATTCCCTTGTCGAAATGTTACGTGTCTCAGCATTTATGCACGGAACTCATAAGGTATTGTTTCACAGGAGTCTATAAACGGTGCAGAATGAACACTTATGGAGGAGGAAGTCGACCGGTTTTAACTCTCGGGTTTATTTGGATGAATAGCGACCAAAAGAAATCTGGCGATTTGTGAGAGATGCAACTGACACTGAGAAACTTTTTATGATATCCATCACCTAAAAATAAAAGAAACAGAAATGAGAAACAAAAAACTTCCATTTCAGAATGACAAATAGAAAGAGGTCTATGAATTGTGATGGTATGAGCACTAAATAAACAAAGTGAAAAAGTCTTCAGTCATCCTGGGGTTTTCTGGGAGTGGCCTACTGGGACAGAGACAGAGAAGAATGTCTGGCTTTCCCAGATGGATGTAAACAATGGATGGGTGGGTGTGAAGGCTGGATAGCAGATCACCATACAAGTAAATGTGTAAATCTGACCAAAGTTCTAAACTTATGAAACATCACAAATGTCGATGCTGATATTAGCTTATTTCTATTGTAAAACATTTTGATTAATTTCATTTTTCTGCACACTGGTGCAGGTTTTAGCACTGCTGCTTCATTCCAAAAAGATAAGAAGGTCCTGGGTTTCGATCTCAATTCTGTCCCTTCTATGTGAGTGAAATGTGTGTGCTCTACACAACCTTGACACAACAAAGATCAGATGGAACCACTTTCTACTGTTCTTAGTGTGTATGCCTTGGTTCAATTCCTCCCACCGTCTAAAACCATGCACAGCAACTCTGAATTGCTTACCAGTGGAGTATGTGCAGAATTGATTGCACTTTGGGTGTCTGTGTTCCCCTGTGATGAATTTGAACCCATTGAGGCTAAACCCTATTGAGTGCTGATGATATAGGGATCAAGCTCCCAGCAGCACTACAGGGATCACACTAGCAAAGAATGGAAGTGGGTTCATTTTTTATGCTTTGGTAGTTACTTTCGCTTGTTGAGAAATTTGTAAACTGCACAAAAAATTGATTCATAATCTCAATAGTTTACATTTTTTATGTTAGTTTTTTAATTCAATTAATAATTACAAGCATAAAGAGAGCAAAGTAAGTTTTAAGATAGTTTTTCAGCAACAAAAAATTTAATTGATAGGTTGTCCAACAAAGGCTGATTATGCATAAAAGCATTTTTACGCACGCTCCCCTCCGAAAACCCCAGGGATATTGCTGATGAGCATGGATTCATGAACTCTTTTAAATACTAGTAGCCCTGGAAGGAAAACCTGATGACCAAATTTACACAGAAAGTGTTCACAGCACACAAATATGATTTTTTTCCCCATGGCCATTTCAGGCCTCAGATATGCACTGAAAACTTGTGGATCGAGGTGAAGAGGGAGACTTAAGAGAACTGTAGATGATCTAGACTTTAATGATTGTACAAAGAGGTCAAAGGTCACTCTCTCTGTACGGTCCAACCTTGTCAAATATTATAGAACAATAACTGTTGTCCCACTGGCAACAAAGTTCAATAGTGCCTTTGAGCAATTATTTCCTTAACATTTTCCCCTGTTGAATGAATGTCCTGAATTTGCAGGGTGGACCTTAGATTTTTTTTTTTCTGGTGAAACTGGTTTGAGAACAATAAGCCAATTGTGGTAAATAAAACAGTTTCCTGTGTACATTTTAGAATTAGATTTAATTGAAATTTTTAAGTGAAACACATCTTAGTGGAAAACGTGAACACCTACTATGTGAGTAAAGCTTTTCTTTGTCTTGTATTAGGAGTTTGTTTGTTCTAAATATGCACTTTAAACGGGCAGAAACGTGTCAAAGCTACTTTTTTTTTAAAGTAAAAGTTTGCAACAAACGTCATGAGTGGCAGGTCGATCAGCCAATAGCGTGAACGGGTTCTGTCACCAATGAGAAATGACTTCCTCATCCCGCTGTATGCACTGGATGTAGGTGTGCAAACTCCTCGACCAGTACGACTCCCCCCTGCTGGGCTCTGTTTGGAAACGACAGAGGCGGGGACGGAGAGTCGTAACACCCGGACGAGGAGCCCCTCGGGAATGTGAAAGTCAAGGCCTGAAATCCCCGCGATAAGACTTTACGTACTGCCCCGTTTCTCATGGAAACAGATGGATTTGTGAGGAAGCGTCGGATGACAGCGGAGACCGCAGGCGGTGATGCCGGGGTTGCAGGAGCCTCAGCTGGGGCAGAAGTTCGATGGCTGGGGGGCAGATTCTGGGGAGTTTCAGAAAGTATTGTGAGCAGCCTGACGCCGCGTATCGGGGGGGAATCGCAGCTGCAAAATACGGACGTTGTCTGCGCGGCTCAGGATGCACAAGCAGAGGACTCGGAACCTGACTATGAAGGTCTGCCACAGGGAGCATCTACTAGCACCCACATGTTGGCAGGCGCCGTGGCTGGGATAATGGAGCACTGCCTCATGTTCCCCATCGACTGTGTGAAGGTAGCACGGCTCAATGGCCAATGACTGAACCACAACTTTTTTATGAATGAGGAGTGCTTTCACATCCCGGTTTCCGTTTGTTTTCTTTGGGTGTTCGCTGTGCAGCCTCCATGTTTGCTAGCTTAGCTCTTTAGCTAACACGCTGCAGAGCCGTGACGAAGGTCAGCTGGCTCGGTTGTATTTCCCAGCATTGACTAACTTGTTAGCGTGGTATTATATTAGTAATTAACCGACGTTTGCTTCGGTGGGTTTAACACCAACACTGACTTCAGCAAATTGCGTCTGTTTGATTACATCTCTTTAACTTAAAGCTTATCTGCTGTCAGAACTTCAGCGGAGAACGTTATAGAACTGTTTATACGTCACAAGCGAGCTACGGCATCTTGGACGGCCAAATCAGGACCCTGTGCAAAACGCATTACTCAGGAAGTCACGTGCAGTACAAAGGGCATATTGTATTGTAGCAAACTTACCAAAACACAAGTTTATAAAACAGTAACCCGATAGAGTGCTCAACAGAACACAAAATACAGTCAAACCTTTTCTTTACAAACCAGTAGATGTTGGAAAACCTTTCGAAAAATGTTTGTAGAATCTGTTTTCAATGGAAAGGAAAATACTTAAAGGTAATCTGTAAGAAAATTGCAAGGTGATGCATGAAGGTCAGAAATTAAGAGCGACACTTTAAAAGCTTCCTGTACAGGTGAAAACATATTTATCAGTTTAGAAATACTTATACAGTAATTAGCCATTGGTCATAGTGAACAATCTAAAGGAGCAGCACTGAATTAAATCACACATTATTTTAATTTACAGTGTAAATATAAGGGTTTCTTTACTGTGTGAATCACATTCCAGCCATTCCTCAAATGTTGAATAAAAAACCTTCTAAAAATGAGGTCAGCATGGTGGTGAATGGTTCTTCTAAAACATGGAGGATCGCTGATCATAGACGATGACTGCAGCGTTATTGTCATTGCATCAGTTCAGCACATTCAGAAGCAGTGGGGCCAATGTACGTTTTTTCTGTTCAGCTTGGATTACCTTCACTTTTGGTTTACCAAGCCAGTCGGTCCTCAGAAATCCCACTTGAACAACTAAATCAGAAATGACTGAGAGAGAATTCATACTTTTTCCTCTGTCATGTGTACCATTCCTCAAGGTTTCCCTAAGGTCCTACTGGGGCTGTTTCTGTCCAGGCTAAATACGCATAGCTGGATGAATCGTGTGCACGAACAGCACAAAAGCACATCAGATGTGGCAAAGGGCAGAAAAAACTGAATTATTAGTAATTTCTCTACTTGCTTAAAATACTCGAAGGTGTAAAAGAAGTACGCGCAAATTTGATGCTCATTTATGAAAGTTTTACACAGTTGAGCCAAAATGAAGTTTGAGTAAATTCTGGGTGCTCTTTGGTTTACTCCTGCAGATATGAAGTCCGTGAAGCTAGCCCTGTGTTAGGACGAGAAATGGTCCAGATTCATGGGGGGTAGAGGATTAAAGGAAGTAAGCTTATGTCCTTTTGTGACCCTAGAGCTTGTAACAGCACACTTCCTCCTATTCAGTCGTTTATGTACACAAACATGACCCCACCCAGTGTCACAAACCTCATTTCCCACATTTGTCCTCTTAATCACACTGAAGACTATTAATCAAGCACTTGTATTGCTGTTTTATATATATATATTTTTGCCATTTCTTTTGAAAAACATGGAGTAACCTGAATCATAGGTTCATTGCCCTCTGCTATAACATCACGTTGCGGTCGACTACAGTTCCAAACGCAATCCCAATGGTATTGTTAGAGAGAAATTAAGTTTTTAAAATGGCAAAATTCTTTTTCTTGCAGACAAGAATGCAGAGTCTCCAGCCTGACCCCGCAGCACGCTACAAGAATGTGATGGATGCTCTTCGCCGGATCGTAGCCACCGAGGGAGTCTGGCGACCACTAAGAGGCCTGAATGCGACGGCCGTTGGCGCTGGGCCTGCTCACGCTCTGTATTTTGCCAGCTATGAGAAACTCAAAAAGACTCTAAGTGATACCATTCATCCAGGCGCTAACAGTCATTTGGCTAATGGTACCATAAAACTAACCCTATTTGTACATTCCTTTAGTTTTGAAGCCGACACTCCAACAAGATGCTCCAACTCAAATCCTAAAGCTAAACATGCATCTTTTAAGCTCTGGGTAGCTTTAGGCTACTAGTGAATTAAACCTTTGCATTTTTATAGAAAAACTTGTTTGCTCTGGAGAGCTATCAGCTCCTTTCCAGCTTTCGTTATAGTTTGATCTGTCATGTTTAAATTAATCTGAAAGAGATTCCAAAGATTAATTTTGGAAAGCTTCCTCCAGATTTCCAACTTTCTGTTATTCTGTCATTCCTATTCTTTTTTTTTTTTAATTTTCTAGTTTAGTGGGTGGCTAGGTACTGTGTCTCTTTCCCTACTCTTTCAAGTGTTTGAGTTACTGTCCACCAGGGGTCTCTCTTTGCTCAGGTTTGCTCCTACTGGAGGAGGCTTCCGATGTTTATTGTCACCAAGTTCATACCAATTCTGCTAGGTTAACCTAATTTCTTGAGCGTAGCGCAAAACGTTTAACTGTAGGAGTAGATGCTCAGACATGACCTGGCAAGTTCTGTTACAAGTGAAAAATTTCCTTATGGCTGTATTTGTTTATTTATTTTTTTCCATCTCCATGTGTGATGACTGCAGAAGTGTATCTGTGTGTGTGTGTTTCAGGAGCAGCTGGTTGCGTTGCCACATTGCTTCACGATGCAGCCATGAACCCAGTAGAAGGTAAGGGCAAACTTTGTACTGTGTTTGGGGTTTTTTTTCCTTCTCAAAACAGCAGTTTTGAGTTTCAGAAGACACTTGCAGGTGCCAGGCCTCTGAATTTTTCTCCATGTCTGCCTCAAACCGGTAGTTTCACCCACTTTCTATTACAGCTGTCCCTGACCCACCTGCCCAAACATGTCAGAGGAAGGGCACTCGTCTCAGTCCCCTGTGCAGCTGTTGGATGGGCTGCAGCTGTCTGAGCAAACTCAGCAAGAATAACATGCAATTTTTCTTTTTGTAAAATTATTAACAGTTTGAATGTTTAATATTTTGTCACTTTGCGAGCCCAGATTTTAGTGCATTTTTAATCTGTGCTCTGACTCACTCACTCTACCTCGTTGAGAATGCTTTCATTCAAACAATTTTATTGTAATTCTGGCTGTGTGGAAGGTGCCAATAAGCCAAATTTGGTCCCATCTGACCAGAGAACCTTCCTACATGTATTTACTGTGTCCTTTAGATCATTTGTGACTAACAAAGAAAAACTTTCATTTCTTTTTTTTTTTTTAACAAGTCATTCAGGTCAGATTTGGGGAGTGTATGACTAATGGATCTTTAGTCAGATGTTCCCACCTGAGGTGTGGATCTCTGCAGTTCCTCCAATGTTGCCATGGGCATTTTAGCTACACCTCTGATCAATACTATGCCAACCTAATTTCTAATTTTTAATTTAAAATATTTTTTGTCTAAATTATTTTAAAAGTAACATATCATCCTTTCGTCTGCACTGTTTTGTTATGCTGATTATGCTGTTACTTATGCTGCTTTATTTTGGTCTGTCACATAAAATCTCAATCAACGATACATTTGATGCCCATGTTTTTATTGAAAAACAACCTTCCTTCACATCTCATATTGACTAGTTATTTCTTGTCTGGTTCTCCTTGGTGCTGTCAACGCTGGACTTGCTCGGCTCCCTCCTCCCATTAACACCCGTACCCCACCTGCCTCCAGTTGTGAAGCAGCGCATGCAGATGTTTAAGTCCCCCTATCGGGGCGTGTTGGACTGTGTTGGCGCCGTGTGGCGAAGAGAGGGTCCTGCTGCCTTTTACCGAAGCTACACCACCCAGCTCACCATGAACGTGCCCTTCCAGGTGCTCCACTTCATGACCTACGAGTACCTCCAGGAGCTGCTCAACCCTCACAGACTATACAACCCCTCGTCCCACATGGTGTCCGGGGCTCTGGCCGGGGCGATCGCAGCGGCAGCCACCACGCCTCTGGACGTCTGCAAGACCCTGCTCAACACCCAGGAGTCTCACACCCTCAGCTCCGCCGGCCAAAGCCAGGGAGCCCACAGACACGTCTCAGGTCTGGTCCACGCCTTCAGGACGGTTTACAGGCTGGGCGGCCTGCAGGGCTTCTTCAAGGGAGTACAAGCGAGGGTCATCTACCAGATGCCCTCCACAGCCATTAGCTGGTCTGTTTATGAGTTCTTCAAATACGGACTTACCAAGCACCAGCACAACAATATGAGAATCCAACATATCAAGGCTGAGGTGTAGATTTCCTATGGGTTTAATCGCCTCTCCTATACATTAGGCCTCGCTGTGGCCACATACGCACATACAACCAGATGAAATACACCTCAGTCGTCCTGATCTCCTCAGACAGAGCAGATAAGAAAGACACCTTCTGAACCATTTTAAGTAATTTTACATCTGTTCAGCATTTCAGCCATAGGATACAACTTTTACACAGTATTTTCAAGTGTCATTAATTTTAAGTAATCCTGTTATTGAAGCAGAACACGCATGAAGAAGAGTTTGGCAGTCAGCAGTGGGCAATCAGAACCCTCTGTCAAGGGTTTACTTTATGAAACTTTGTTTTTGCATCAGAGTTTTAATATAACCAGATAAAGCTTTTCAGATAACATAAGTCTACATTACATGTTTGGGATTTAATGTAAAAATAAAACAACCCCTACTAGAAAAATTGGTTTAAATTGTTATGTTGCATAAACATACATTTATATGTCCTACAGCTGTATTCAGATGCTTTTCGGGGGCTTTTTCAACACAATCTGTCAAATTGTTAATTTGCAAAGAAGATTCATTATGAAACGTATCGAATAAAACCCCAAGAAGCTACTGTTTTAATGACATGGGTCAAAATATTTAACTTGTTGATCGTAAAATAAATAATTTATTATTTATGTCGGTAAAAAATAGACCCAGTGCAGAACTCGGCAGACAAATACTCAAAAAAGAAATACCTTATTTGTTTATTTATAATTATTTCGTTCAGAGGTTTCTTCAATCAAATGTATTTTTTTCCCTGCTGTTGAAATAATTTGTCTGTTTTCAGCTTTTTTGAACTACTGAGGTTGAATGTTTGTGCACGTCATCAGCAGGAGTTCTTACTGCGACCAAAAGAGGAGCTGAATTCATAACATTTCACATACCCAACCTGAAGCTGTCATTCTTACTTGCTGATGTCTGTTTCTGACACTGAATTGCACTTGTTCAATAAAACTTCAGCAGAGTGGCTCTGCTCACTGTTTGTAAAAGAGAAAAGTTCTCCTTTTATGTGTTTAAATATGAGACTTCTACACTCCTGTGTAGAAGTCTCATAGAAGACTTTTAGTGGCTAGATTTACCAGGCTGATGAAGGGTGAGGCTGGACTAAAGCATTGTTTAGTCACAACAATGACTTTTTATATTTTAACCCTAGTATTATTATAACTCCATCGTCTTGTGGAACCTTTAAATGACGCCCGTACACTCAGGGAAACATTTCTTCAAACACGCTGGAGAGGGCAGAAAACACAGGTGAGTAATCACATTTTAAAGCTGCAGTAGGTAACTTTTATAAAAGAAAATGTTTTTATGTTGAAACTGTGACTACATCTTGACCGTTAGATAATCTGCGAAAACAAAGTCCTTTGGCTCTGGTTGTTTCTGACAGCAGTGTTTCTCTGCAGGTGGCAGTAGGAACACAGGGAGGAGGCATAGAAGCTATATTTTTTTATGCAGATTCTGTTTCATATTATGTCAGGACATAGTGACAGATTCTTTCGAATATATGCAAAAAAAAAGTTTTACTGCAGCTTCAGCTAGCAGCTTCTTTACACTCAGTGCTCTATTCATCCTTTTTAGATAAACATTTGTCACATTAACAACTTAGATCTATTCCTGGAAAGGATGTGTTTAAAACTTGTAGAATTCAGCACCTCCAATCCTCTTGAAATCACATTTGCTCTTCCAGCAGCTCTTGAATTTGAGTGTGCAGCTATTTTTTTTTCATTCATTTTGAGGCAGGTACAGTTGTTTAGTCTTGAGCACAGGTGCAGATTTCAACTTTGACCCCTTAGACTTTCAGAAATGCCTTGTGACCTAATGGGTGCACAGCCTGCATTCAAACAACTGCAAAAGTAACACTTTGGAATTTGGCAAATGACGCATAACAAAGTACATTTTGATAGAAGATGCAGATGAGTTGGAAAGTGCATTTAAGAGATGACATGGCTTCTTCCAGTCAATACAAGCATTCCAGCTTATTCTTCTCCATGATTTTGAGTAAGAGGGTTTTTGTTTATTTATTCATTTTTTTATTTTGCAAGATACCTTTATATATAGATAACTGGTAGCCTAGAGTCTTAGATATTTTCTAAATTTACATCTGAAATATGAAACACGTGTCAAAATGAGAGGCTATTTATAAATTGCATTAAAGCAATTACAAATTTGTTCTATAACCAGGTTATTCAATCTTTCTGCACCTTTTTAATGCTTAATAGCAAAAATTATATTTATATCCTTTTAATTATTTTTCTTGTTACAGGCACTAACTACTAAATGGTATCCACAGATTCTTTTGTATTCCGTTCTAAATCTGATAGTCCTAATAAAATACACTCATTAATCATTAATCCTCAGAAGTCACCTAATTAATAAATAGTCTCCACGAATAATTAGTCCACTATTGATAAGTAAATCTCAGACATACTCTCTCACCCTCCTATGTTTTCATTTAGCAAATGAAAATGATTTTGGGAATTGTACCTGAACTACAACAAGAGAACTTTGGTCTGATTCAACTTCACACAGAAAAATAAAAGTGCATGCGTGTTTTTCTTTGGCTTTTGTACATTTCTGCTTTCAATTGTAGATCAACCCCAAAGAAAACCAGAGGAAGCAAAAGGCTTTAATGTGGAATGAAGGTTCACCATCCAGCAGGACAACAACCCTTAGCTTATATCCAGGGCTACAGGGAGGTCGTCTGGATCAAAGTACAATGTGTAAAATTAGCTCATCCGAAGCCCGGACCCCAATTCATTTGAGATGAGCCCTGAAAATGACTGTGCACAGAAGCTCTCCATCCAATTTGTCTGAGACTCGAATATAAATGCACGGCTCACTTCTTGGGCTTTTACTTTTCAAATAATCAGAAAACAATTCCATTTTCTTCCAATTCATAACTATGCACTGCTTATGTTTGTCAAAAAGCAGGGAAGGTTGTGGTTGTGACATGATTAAATGTGGAAAAGCACAGTGATGAAAAACAGCTACAACATACTGGAGCTTATGCAGTACTTTGATATCAGTTGAAGAAAATTATTACAATACTTTAAACTGTAATATTGAATATTCAGCTTTTGTCCAACATATTAATGCAAGTAATTGCAAATTTCATTAACATGCATTTTTGAAAAAAAACAAAAAAAAAACAACTAAGGTTTTCTGTCTTCATTTTGAACCAGTGCAACGATTTTTTTCTGACATGCTCACATCATTGCTCCATTGAAAACAAATCTGAATGAAACCGAAATCCATTAGCAAGCACTCACTATGTATACTTGTGAGCTTCAGAGTAGCAGACTTAATGCTCTGACAGATTATAGTGAGGAGTGACAACTCCTCCTTACCAGTCTTTCCATACACACTGACTCACAGCCATGTTTGTCTGGGAAAACACCTGTTTAAACAAGGAAAGCCTGATCTGAATCTGTGTCTGCATGAATGTACAGTATCTACTTGTATTTATGGTTCCTAATAAACTTAAGAGGAGGGTATTTGTAATTCTCTTCTTCATGAATACATCTATTGACTGATAGCCAATAAAGAGGAGAAATGTGGCTCTAAAAGACAATGAGAGTAAGTTTTTGTCTACTTAAACCGCTTCTAGTTGCTCTGTGTTACGATCTGTCAGAGCCAAACTGGTCACATTTCAGCAGTGTGAGAGAAACAGTAGGTGCACCTCAGGAGTCCAAAGAGTAAGAAAAAAAAAAAAGAAGTAAAGCAAACATAAATGTGCACACATGTAGCCCTGATCTCCCGACCCCGTTAGGGAGAAGGGTGACGGAAAATGGATGGATGGATGGGTAGCCCTGATCAAAAAGAATCCTCCGTTATATTTAATGTACGCTAAAGTTTATGTGACATCACTTAAATTAATAACATACAGAGTTTTCATCCATTTACAAAGTTCACTTAAAGTAATTCAACTTGCAACTGGCTAATTTACACACACCATGATTGGTGTGAATAAACTGAGAGTAAAGAATTCATTCCTGTGTCTGACGTCTATTGTATTAAAAAAAAAAGAATGAAAAATGTAAAATGAATAAATATAATAAAGAAATGTAGCTAAGCTTAAAAGTACAATTGAACAAATGCCTACAATTCCTCTTGTGATGAACTCTGCACTCAAGTGCATTCAAGAGGGAAGGCCATGGGGCCACATATGGAAGGATGTTTGTTTTACTTTAAAAAGAAAAAAAAAAAGAAAAAAACTGCAGCGTAGCCCAGGTCTTTGCTCGTACACAACACAGCAGATTCTCAACAAATTGTTCAATAAAGGAGAAACTATGGTGGCTGGAAACAGAAATCAGATGATGTGGTGCTTCCATGTAGATGATGTATTTTATATCATCTCAAGGAAGCATTCAGCATTTCAATTGCCATTCAAAAGCATTTTCTACAGTTATGAACATTTTCAAATATCCATTACAATTTAAAGCCAAACAAGCTATTCCTTAATAGCGTATCAATAATTAATTAATTGATTAGGTGTTCATTGTACGTCTCTAGTTGTTGCGCATATTTACATGAAGCAAATGCCTTATTCCAGCTACCGTTTGAACTGCTTTAGAGTAAATCCTCTCTTGCTTATTAAACCATTCCAAGATTGTTTTAATTTGACTTAATCAGAACAATTACACAGGATGCAAAGTCATAGTGTGCCAAATTGAATTCAGTATTTTCTTCAGTTCAGCAGTGCCTTAACCAGTTTTCTTCTTCTTCAAAATAAAGGAAACACATGCACACTCTCCCTCGTGTGTCACCGTAAGCCGGTGTTTTGGAAACTCAAGCCTGCGGTTAAAGGCTCTTAGAGAAGCACCTGGGTGTTCATACACACAAACACACTAAGACCTAACACACGGGATCAAAATATCTCTCAGTCGCTCACTTTCTCTCCTCCTCTGCAAATTAATGGGAGTGTCAAGGTTTATCTTCTCAGATCTCTCTTAGTATATCCTGACTAGTCCTCTCAGAATGAGTTACAGCGTGACATAGGATTGTGCCAGAAAATGTTGACTATATTTCATAAGGCCATTGGTTAAAGAATGAGGTGTGAATACCAACTTCTGATCTTACTCAACAGGAAACTCTGCCACATACCGACTGTGATCTCCCGCTCTTTCGGGGTGCTACTGGATGAAGGAGCTGTTGCTGTAATTCCTTTTGCAGCTGTGGAGTAAAGCCAACTTGAAGAGGTGGAAAAACTAATGTTTTTATGACCATTTAATTGGACATGAATGCTTTAACTTAATCAGATTACGTGCAGGGTCACAAATTGCTTTACGACAAGAATCTTTATATTCAGGACTGTGAACTGAATATTTAACATTTGATGTTCATTTTATTAAATTTATACTAAGAAACAACTCTTCAAAATGCTCTTATGTAGGTCAGAGTGTGACAAATTTGTACTTTGAAAATAAGTACAAATTTTTTCTTGCACTAATTTGGTTTAATTAACCTTTTCTTTGCTTTGATGTCATACTCATTTTGAAAAAACTTCACATTTCATTCACAGAAAAGCTCTCTTTACTCACCTGAGTACTTTTGCAATACCGTCTGCATAAAAATTGATTTCCATAATTTGCTTTCTTGCTCTCCTCAAAGAAATTTCTGACAAAATTAGCATGGCTGCTTTTTAAAGAAAAGGCCTTCCTCACTCAGTCTGTCAGTTCAGATGATTGGCCATGTCTCTGTATAAAATTGCACATAGGTGCACTGCCCCTGAGTTACATCACATTTTATTTAGGAGTGTCAGAGTAAAGGGTACTTTATAAAAGTGCATTTTACACTTTTTATATTTTTCCTTATGAAAAAAATCAAGTCTTCTTTTCTTCCCACACAGCAGTAATAGGTTATGTTGTGTTTGTCTGTAACCATGAGTTTCCTACATAACATTCTATTAGTTTGTGGTTTTAACATTACAGGATGTGAAAAAGTTCAAGTAGCATTGATAATGTTGCCTGACACAGTGTACAAAGACAGAAAGCAAAACATTTGAACTCCTTCACATTTTTCTTTCAAAGCAACTCACCTTAGCTGTCATGTCAGCTCAAGGTGTGGTACATCCTAGTCGGGTATGTTGGTCACAAGCAGGACCGACCCAGAAACACTCAGACCATGATCATCCGTCCTTGCTCACACAACAGTCAGTGTAAGTTCCTAACTATGCAAGAAAAGTCAACCAAAGTTCAAATAGGTAACCCTCTTTGGTGACATGTAACTACTTTGTAACTACAAGGCACTGAACAGACTAGCCTAATATTTTTCTACATTATTAATCTTGAAGTTAAGTTCTTTGTGCAGTAATAGGTCATTATCTCTCATGACACGATGAGAAGATTTGTCTAAGTCTCATCTAGTAAGATGAGTAGAAATTGTTTAAGAAACTATGTCATTACCCTGTACACACCTTAGACACTTATTATGTCCATAGAAAAAAGTTTTGGAAATACTATTTTCTGATTTGAGGAGCTCAGATGCTTTTTTTATTTTTTTTTATTTTTTTCCCTCCAGTGAATGTTGTAGAACACTTGTACCATGAAGAATAAAGTTGTGGGGGAGACGCAGCTTCTGTCATCACTTTAGAGAACATGCTGGAGGAGGATTCTTCCCACAAACTCCAAAGATACAAGATGATCGCTGACACACGATGAATTGTAACCCTATGGACATACTTGCTCAAACAGCCATTGGCCTGTGGGAAAAAAAAAACTGTGAGTGAAGAGTTAATAGCATTTTCAGGCAAGGTTAAGACACAAAAGGCGACTTTGAATTTCGTGTTACTTGACAACAGGATTCTTCACAGATCCCGTACAATAAAAGAAGATCACGCAAGGCTCGCTTTGAATGGAAAAGCCTTTATGCATTTCAGTGTTTATAGGAAAACGCCATTACTAATTAGGCAGAATAGACAAAGGTCCTACACAAAAGATATTGATTCATTCATAAGGGTTTCCAAAGTGATGATGATGGAGAAAATAGTCTAAAAGAAAAACTCAGAAAGTGGCTGGATGAACGTTAGAGTTGAAATGTCTTTGTTGCCTGAGGAGCTTTATAGGGTTGGAAATTTACCCCATTATCAAAGCTAAAGATGCAAACATGTACACAAAAAAAGTCAAACACCCTGAGGCTTCTGGGAGTGAGGCTCTGGCAGAACCGCAGCATTGTCGCAGTTGGCTGCAGGTGTCGAGAACTTTCTCTGCTCATTCCCGACTGTTGTGACAATTTACTTTCAAAGCTCGGAAAGGTCAGAAAATCATCTTACAAACTTCCCTTATCATGCAGGGAAGTTGCATGATAAAAAAAAGTTGGAGCTTTTTTTTTAAGCCCCAGCTTAAAAAAAAGAAGTTAATTTGTCACATGCAATACATTTATGTTTGTCAAACTTAATTTGTTTATATTTGTTTCTCAAAAATGAACTCAGATTTTCAAGTTGGATCGTCTTTTTTCTTTGCTTCAATGCACTAAATGCTTTGAATGCCCACGGCCAGAGACCGAAAGACCTTAAGTTGTCTGTCAACTGGGGAAAAGGCAGCGTGGTAAAGATTCCTTGCATTTGCAAGTGTGTGCGTTCCCCTTTGTGTGTGTCAAGGCAACGCAGGTGCAGTCAGGGACACTGAGGAAGAAACGGGCCTGCTGTCCTTTGAACTTGATCTTGAAAAGAAAGCGGTCTTCGCTTCCTGTCAAATACGCTTAGCAGCTCATGCCTTCCAGCTCCAGACAGCTCTAACTGGTTTAAACAAAAAAAAAAAAAGAGCCTTAAACCACTTATTAAGTCAACAAAAGCATCCAGCTTGATTGTACACACTGATCTGAAATAACCTGATGGTGACAGATCCATTTATCAACGAGGCTCTCATTTCTATTGATGTTCATATATGTTTCAACTCCTGGTTACAACAACAACGAAAAACATGTGGCAGAGATCTGACTTTGCAAAAAAATATATATTTCTTTCAGAAAGCTTTGGAAAAAAAAAAAAATACCCAGCTTGCATTGTTGTCAAGTGAAACAATGTATCTGGATTTGAATATGCACTAGTCTCCAGTCTTGAAAAGACACTTTGCTGGTTCAAGGTTAGGACGCTTTGGTACTCTGATAGTTACCCTGAAGTTATAAGTTGTTTAAACTGCTTATGGGTTAATAATGAGATATAGAAGGATGAGAAAATGTGTTAAGGTAGAAGCTTTTTGTAAGATTTTATCTAACCAACCAGTAAGAGACTGAATGAAAATTACAATAATAATAATAATAATAATAATAATAATAATAATAATAATAATAATAATAATAATAATAACGCTTCCATGATGGGTATCCTGCAGTGGATGTGTAGGAGTCAGAGGGATGTTTGAGAGGCCGTAAGTGGGGACTGAGTAGCTCCATTATCAGCGTGCTGATAAAAGATGTCTGTGTGTGTGTATGTGTGTGTGTGTGTGTGTGTGTGTGTGAGTGCGTGTGTGTGGGGGTGTGTGTGTGTGTGTGTGTCAGAATGGCTCAGTGCTTTCCCTGCCTCTGCTTATCACCACTAATTAAAACATTTGGATTCCCCTGGCCTGCTTTGGAGGAGTGTGTATCTGTCTCAGCATGTGTGTGGGAGATGTGATGTGAGAGTGGTGAGGAGTCAAGGAAGGAAGTGTTGCAACTTGAAAAACTGCCTGTCTCCTTCAATGGACAGAGGATCATGGGGAAAATTCAACCTTTTTAACAGATTGATATGCTGTTTCTACTCGTGGTTGTGCACACACACGCGCACACACACACCATTTCCATATATCTGACTAGCTGCCAGTTCATATGGATGTTTATAGAATGAGTTATTTCATGAATGCACAAGCTAACATGCTGAGATATGGGTTTGGTCCAGAGACAGTAGGATGTGGAAAGTTACGGCACAATGACATGACTGGATGAGGTTGCTGCTCAAGGTGCCAAGACAGAGCAGTGCAAGTCAAATGTTTGATAATGTTACAGTGCATAGTAGAGGCATGGAGCAGATGATGAATATATTTAATAAAAATGATGAACAAAAAATCTTAGAAAATCTCCAGGGAGCCAGAACACAAACCATAAATCCAAGGGAAACAGGATTAACGACAGTAAACAGGAGGAACCAGCAAGGAATAACTGGGAAAGAGTTGTATATATACTGGGGAGGTTGATTACCGAACGAGGAACAGATGGAGTTGTAGGTTAGAAGGACAAGAGAGCAAGATATGCCTGGAAGGGTACAGAGGGGACTAGGAAATAAATCTAAAACACTAAATAAAAACTAAGAAACATAATTAAACTAGAATAACTACACAAGAAACGAACATAATAAACAAGAATCACAACGAAAGAACTAAACCAAACTAAACAGAAACACAGTTGATCTAATCCAAGAAAAAGAACAAAGGAGCACAGAAAATAACAAAAACGAACCCAAACAACCCAACATCCTGACAGTGACATGAACCTGGACATGCTGATCAGGGCTAAAACTAAACGCTGCAATGGGGCAAAATGTACAACAATTCTACAAAAAAGAATGGATCAAAATCTCTCACCAGCAATTTAAAGACTCAGTAGTACTAAGAGTGTTAAATTACAACCAAATATATATAAATTTTACAATAAGCTGACATGAAGTAGAGCACAACTATGAAATGGAGAGAATGGGATGCAGGATTTTCAAAATCTGTGGTGAAAAAGTAGCTGTACTTCACCTGAGACAAATCATCCCCAACGTAAATCATGGTGGTGGAAACATATTTGAAAGCAAAGTTGAAAACTGATTTTCATTCACGTTATTGGTCCAAACTGACTGACCTTGAGCTACTTGTCAATAAAGAAAGTCTCTAAATAAGCAAAGCCAGAGACATACTTCAAAAACTGCAACTATGGCAAAAATGGGGTTCGAAGTATTAACTCAGGAGGGATAACACAAATGCATGCTATTTTTCTCATTTTTATTTGTAATCATTTCCAATAAAAATTTCATTCCATTTCACAATTATGCACTATTATGTGGTTGATGATCATATAAAAACAATAAACACTAGAATGTATGTTTACAATGTAATAAAAATGTAAAACAAACAGATGTGAACATTTTTTGAAATTGAAAAAAAAATGACAGTTGATGTACACTTTCATCTAAAAATTGAAGTTCAATAAAGAAACATTGGTCAACAATCAGGACCCTATGTCCTCCTAGTGCACTCTGCTTCCTCCATGAACCCATCCAATGCATTCTGCATTTTGAGGCCTCGGGATCATCCACGTTATTTCTGCTGTTTTTTATTTGTTGAGGGCTGGCTCATCTCTTTGGCTTTCTGATTCTGTCAGTGTCCATGCGTTCTCCCCCTGCTCTTACAAACAGGGAGACAAGACCACTGCAGTTATTTACCCGCTTGGTTCTGAAGCATCTTAACTACAGCCCTGGCTTGGAAATGTAAACAGCAGAATTCTTAAACGGACGTCATAGTCACCAGCCAGTTCTCGGCGTCATATTTTACTTTACTGGTACGAAAGTATTCTAATTAATAATAAATTTTTCCATGGCAGCTCTGTTACAAGACAGGATTATCACTGACATGTCAAACAGAACAATAAGCACTGATTACTTGAAATCCTATCAAATTGTGCAGAAAGGAGGGATGTTTGATTCCTTTGGAAACCAGGAGAGCTTATAAGTGCTGATGTGGCTCCTGTGTGATGGATGTGTCTCCCCCAGGGGGAGTCGATGTCTTTTAGCTTTACTGTAAATGTTTACATTCCAGCACTCGCTGATGCTATCTGCTAATAGTTTCTAGGACTAGCCTGGAGAGTTGTCTGGGTGGGATTATTTGTAATGTGTGCGTGTGTGTGCATGTAAGCGAGGGTTGAAAGGATGCAGCTCCGTCTTTAAATAGAGGCATCAACCGTGACCCCTCTCTGTCCTGAGACTTGACCTGCGTCCGCAGAGGTCACCACGGAAACAACAGAAAAACACACACTGCTGCACCATATACACCTATAAAATATCCAGGTTATAGTTCTGATTAATAATTAGTCATAGTTTTGCTCTTTTTATGACAGACTTGACGCTCCCACTGTGTCGCATGAGCTCTAAATCTATTCATTTAAGTCAGTGGCCTCGGCCGGGCCATTGTGTGGGGAAACCTCACTTAAATCAACCAGTGTCTCGAAGACATTACTCCTGCGACAATAAGAGCATCAGAAATGAGTCACTGCTGCTTCCCAGGTGACATGCGAGGATACTCAGTCAATAGATGTGTATCTTGAAAGAACAGCCAAGCGTGGCTTAGGTGGAGACCTCCATTCCTGCGTTGCAGAGCAGAGAGGCTGCCCCACCCCGCAGACCTTTATCTCAACTGAGAAATCTTCAGAAACACAAAGACAGCAGGATATTACTTGTCTCTGCTGGCTTCGATATTCATTGTTCAAATCTTCCTTTTAATACATGTTGTGTTATGTAAGTTGCTCAACCTGGTGTTGAGAATTCAATGGAGCAGACAAACATCTTTTGGTTGCTCTCTGCTTCATGAGTACGTTTAAAAAAATGCTCAACAGCTCAGAAAAGACACATGAGCAAGACACATTTATGAACATTTTTTTTTTTTTTTTTTTTTAGGATTCCTTGTGAAGCACATTCCTGTGGAGAGGCAGTTGGTGTTTATATGGGGGGTGACCTCTGATGGAAGTGGTGAAATTTAACCAGCCTAACTGGAATTGAAGTTATACAACCACTCTGTTTTATAAGCAGCAGATTAGATTAGGTGAAGCTCAATAGACATATTTATGCAGAAAATGTGGGGATTACCCTGGTGATTCATCAGAGATGCCTGAACTGAGATTAGACCTGCAGCTCAGTCATTCAACTCTGTGACATACAAACCAGTCATGACCAGTTAGGAAATTAACATTTCTCTTTTTTTTCCAGTTTTTTGCCTTGGTAATAAAGAATCAATTTTCCCTCTGTCCTCATTTATCCCTCTCCCCTCATTGTGATTTCTTTTCCTGCACAGAAAGGAAGTAATTATTAAGGGTTGCACAAGTGTTCTTCAGACTTTCAGCATGCAAATATATTCACAGTGTCTGTGCAATCTGATATTAACCAAGTTAGAGCTGTGTTTGGAAGCTGAAAGTGCATTTGAATGAAGGCATTGGTACAGAGGACAAGCATATGTCATGCATGGAGAAAAAAGTCTGATAACAAATGTAATTACTGTCTGTGTCTTGACTCCAAAAACCCATGTTCGTGTCACAAAGCAACATTTTATAACAAAAAAAAAAACTACCAATAAAAAATATTGCATAATCAGGAAATAGTTTCTTTTAATTCTTACTGCAAAAGGGGTTGGGTCTTCTGGCTTTATAACTAAAGAAAAAGAATGTGGTACGAGCTTTGTTTGTGTTCATAGTATAGTACATGTTTTTATGTGCATAGTCATATTTTCTTTAGCCTAACGATCTCGATTTTATTGTTTCAGCCAAACCAAAGTTAAAATAAACACAGTCAGCACAGAGTCAGATGGGAGGAAAATTTGAATCTGCTTAGTCTTATCTAACTCTTCCAACGTCCAGATGCATTTTTACCTGTATCACAGCTGCACAAATGGTGTGGATTGAGCACGTAGGTTTAGTATATTCGATATTAAACCAGAACAAGTATGCGTTCTCATTTAATCATAATAATGAGTAAAAGTAAAATGGCAAGCAAAGCAGAAGACATGAAATATGTAACAAATTAAAGTTCATGACCTTTCACGCCCTGCTGCCTTTAAAAGCAGACTAGTAATACCACTCTAAAAACAAACTCTGTCTGCATGCAAAGTGTTGCAAAATATCATGTTGGAGTTAATTCTTCAGTGACAGGTTGACAAACTGCACTCACACACGATCCTTTTCTCTTTTGCATTACTGTAATAACTAAAACACTTACATAGAAACACTTTACATCCACGATTGAAAAACCTGTAATGTGTGCTTTGAATGGTTTAAATGGTTTGCTCGTTTTTACCAAACTTTTTTGGGGGGGATTTTTGTCATGTTTAACAAAATCTGGTGCATTTCATTGTGATTTTATGACTAACGTAAATTTGTGCGTAATTGTAAAGTGGCGAGAAGTTATACATTATTTCATCATCTTTTTTATTCAGTGTCTCATAATTCGAATACCCTGTAATAAAATGCAGTATAAGTAAGTGCCCTCAGAAACCCACATGCATAGCATTTAATCTCAAAGTAACATTTGTTCTGTGAAAGTCTCAGATGTTTCTTACAGAAGATTATTGAACAAACAGCCTCATTTATACCAAGGAGCACAGGAGGAAGCTAAATGTTCAAACTAAAACATAAAACAAAAAATGTTCCAGTTATTAGAATTTAAAGATAATGGTTATCAAGAGTGAAGTGTCCTGCTTCCAGCAGCTTGATGGGTTTTAAAATTGCTATATGTATTAAATATGATTTGAAAGAAATTTGCAACGACTTGTAGAAGCATTTGAGTGAGTTGTTTGCATTAGAAGCTCAGCAGACTCACAGTTCCCCCAGGAGTCTGCTAATTGCTGCTAACGCTAGTCTAGGGGAGCTTGGGCAGGGAGATGTGGGGAAAGGGTGCTCAAACTCTAATGGATGCCACAACAGAGTCAATGATTTATCAAATAGGCATGAAAGAATAAAAGCAACAATTTATGTATGTTTTTGACGAAACATAGTAGCATGAGCCCCACCACCACCCCACCTCCCCGCTCCCCACATTGTTAAATCCTGCCTATCTCCTGCCGCTCTAACAACCGGAGAATCTGAATGGCAACAGTACCAAATACATAAATTTGTATTTCACTTTGAAATATTCCACAAAACAGTTTTTATGAAAATGTATTACTTTCTTTGTATTTTGCATCGTTACAGTTTGGACAATATTTGTTTATCTAAAGGCATGGCAATAAAAATAATCTAATATACTCCACATTTTACTGTTTTTCTTTTGCAAAACATCACAAAAACTATCCGTGATCTTCCAATTTACAGTGATACATTATTGAGTGTTTGCTTTCTTTTATTTTCTATCGATATGTGCAATCATTTTTATAAGTTGGGATAAAAGGCGCCGTAGGTTCTGTTTTACATCAAAACATTTTAATGTCACAGCATGTCAACAGTCTTGGCACAAGGTTTAGTTATGAATACACTCTTACACTCGAGTAGGAATTCTGTGTGTTTTTTTTTTTTTTTTTTTTGTTTTGTTTTTCGTTTCAGTCGTGGCCATTGCGCCAATTCCTTCAACATGAGGGTGTTTTCCTGTCAGTAAAACAGTGATTAATGTGCGCTTCCCTGTATGGGGGGAGGTTGGATGGTACAACATCTTCACGGTTCATTTGCCCTCTCTGACTCATTCATCCACAACTGGGAAAAGAACTAAACAACATTCTCCTTTGTCGTCTCACAAAGGAGTATAAAAGAGTTCACAACTCTTTAATATAAGCTCAAAGACATATAATAGAGGTGTTAAAATCCTAAAAACAGCATTTTAGATGCAAAAACAAATCGCACAGACAACAAAAACTAATTTCAGTCCTTACTGATTAAATGTTTCATAAGGCACAAAACCCCTTCAACAAAGCTCATATGTCAATGTTGGTTTTTCATTAAGTTTTAATGATCATTAAATATGCCCCATGAGGAAAATCAACAATTAAATTTGTGACAGATGCTCACTAGATTTCTCCCATAAAGGTAAGATTTTCACTCACAGTAGGTTTAGAAATCGTACTCAGGTGGTTTATGGAGGATCGTAGAAGCTGCTGCAGTGAGAAGATAAAACATAAAAATGTAAACTACTGTATATGCTGAGAATAAACTTCAGAAACTTGTTACATGTTAAGACGATATGACTTCTGCTTCTAGAGGCACCAGAGACCCACTCCCGGTTCAAATCTCAGCAAACTCTTCTCAAAGTTTATTTGTACAATCCAAAAACAAATAAAAGGTGAATCACAAGCGTGTTGTTTGTTGTTGTTTTTTTTTCTTTTTTTTCTTTAAGGGAATAAGAAAAATGAAATATCCAAAGGTACAGAGGAAGAATAAAATACCACTGAGAAGCAGAATATTTATTTATGGTGGAACAAAAGCTTTTTTGGAATCAATTCAGCAAGGGTTTGATGAAATAAAAGGGGGTGAAGTTTTTTCTGCTCTCCCAAATTTTGGAGAGTTACTCCTACAGCAAAAATAAAAATGCATAATCACTTGCACCCGTATGAGCTGTGTGCAACTCAAATGACTTCAAAATTAAATCTTGGAGATCCTAAAGAAAGTGTCTAACTTTGAAAAAAGCATCCAACAAATGTTCACTTTTTATGTTTTATTATTATTATTATTATTATTATTATTATTATTATTATTATTATTATTATTATTATTATTATTAAGTAATTGCTTTTTGCAGAAGAGCGTAAAACAAGATTTTCTACAAAGATTCACATGTGAACTTTGCAAGACATACAAACATTAGAAGGTTCCTCCATATAACCTGTCAGTGCTGTAGGGCTGGTAGCATTGGTGCAGGTAGTGCTGCTGGTACTGATAGCCGTGGTACAGTGGCACAGTCGTGGGAAGGTGGGCTCCACTGCCCGGAATCCACGGCTTCTGCTCGTTTCTCACCAGCACTTTAACCGCCACGGTCTTTGGAGAGCTGAGCGCCGCCAGGTCCGTGGCCAGCTGACGCCGCTTCGTTTTGTACCTCCGGTTCTGGAACCAGATTTTCACCTGCGTCTCTGTGAGCTTCAAGGCGCACGCCAGGTCTGCCCGCTCGGGGCCAGAGAGGTACCTCTGGGCGCTGAAACGGCGCTCCAGCTCGTGGACCTGCTCGTGGGAGAAAGCCGCTCTGGAGCGCTTCTTCGCCGCGGCGCAGCGGCGCTCCTCGGGGGAACAGCTGGACGTCTCCCCGCCGCGGCGGTGGCGGTGGTGCAACTCCTCCATTCCTGCTTCCACCCGGCTCCTTTCCACATATTGCATGCCTGCACGCTCTGCGGTGCCTGACAACAATAACAGCCAACTATTAATTTTTTCCCCCCTCTTTATTAAGCCCAATAAAGCCAATATATGATCCTACGTGGAACTGAAAATCAATGAAGAAAATGAATCTTAAATGCCGTTTACACCATCACAACCAGATTGCTTCCGAATGGTTTTCCATCTTGCCAAGACATTTAACACAACCTCCTCAAAAAAAACAACAAAAAAAAAAAACAAGAAAAACAAAAATGATAATAATAAAACTTTCCATTGAATTAAGCTTAAAATGACTTGTCAAGAATGTTTGTTTTAAAATATTATCCACTGACATTTGATTATTTAAGATAAGCTGAAGAAAAGTAGTCTCTTTCACAATTAATAATTAAGCACTTTTTATGGTCTTATAGTTGGCCGAAACTATTGTACATTGTAAAAAGACAAATACCAAATACTTGTGTATTTCCCCCGTCTTTTTAGTCATTTTCCAGACATGAATTAGTTTTTAAAAAATAATTAAATAGTCAACTTTAAATAAATGTTTTGGTTTTTTTTTTTTTTTTTTCCTTATAAATGAAAACCCTACCTTCTCTGAACTGAGTCGCAGCCCCTCCTTCTTTCTTGCCGGTGCCGGACCGCTGGCGGTCAGACACGCGTTTGCCAGGAGAAAGTCTTTTCTGAATGGCGTTATCAAGGCCCGCGCGTAAATTGCGCGCAAGTGCGCAAAGCTCCTCTGCGGCTGTGTTGCCGGGATTCCCGCAGGGAGCCTCCAGGCCGGTGAGGATGTCTTTGATTAAGAAGGTTGAAAACTTCGACGTCATGATGCACTGGAAGACCAGAGGAAACCGTGTCCGAACTCTGCACCGCAGCTCATGGAGGCATCAAGTCATAAGCAGCTCCAAAGTAAGCCTCTCGATCAGACGTCTTTCTATTGCTTTCATTGATTTGCCGTCAAAAAAAATCAGTCCAGTCCCTTAATGAGGAGTCTGTGCAAGAAACTGCCAAGAGTTTAAACTCTCCTCGATGAGAGCTTTAGTGAAAACGCGATAGGTTTTCTCCTCCTGCCCCACCTCATTAGCGCCGCCCCGTTACAACCTTGGTGCAGCTCGCACAGAACAAAAGTGATTCCGCATTTGAGAAATTATTTAAAAAAAAAAAAAAAAAAAAAACAAAAAAAAAACAACAACACCCCGACTTCAGTTCTGTTGAGTTGTATCTCACTGATTCGGTTTAAATGTAAGTGTATCAAAAGTCACTTCACAAAATTTTTGCTCACAAAATTAAATGAGCAAAAATGTCCATTTCAATCTCAAAATGACGTAATAAAAAATATAAAAATAAAATAAACTAGTGTGCTGTGTCTTCAACAAAGACAAAGCACACTATGCATTTGTGAAACAGAGTAGCTTTGTTTGTGACCTAAATATAAATAAAATATCTCAATAAATGTAGCGCATAAAAATGAATGGAGCGTTTGTAAACAGGCTTCTCATCCATTAATGTACCTCTGTAAAATAAAAATAAAAAACTTGACATAAACCTAACTTTTGAAGCATGTTTGTTTGTCAATAAAATGAGTCATCCAATGAGCTCGAATGAGCGACTGTAGCGCCGCCATGTGGGAAAGATTCTTGTCTTCCAAACTGAGTGCAAATAAAAACAAGTGATAACAGCCCCCACCCAAATGGACAGAAAGGCTATTACACAATCAGCGAGCCCAGCTCCAAGTTAAGGAGATGTGATGACAGATGCAGGGATCTGTCTACTCCCTGGGTCTTTGTGTTCTTCCTCTGACTAACCAGATAAATCTCTCTGCTTTCCGCAGAACCAGACCTGCTCGGGGTGTCACAACACGTCTAAGGGAAATTATGGATTTTTTTTTTTTTTGTTTTCTTTTTTTTTTTTTTTTTTTTTTTAGAAGCACTGTCGTAATTTCAAATCCTTCTGAGTTAATTAAGCAAAGCTGGTTGAACAGTTAGCAGACAACTTCACTCACCATGCAAAACTGTTCAAGACTGGTGATCCTTTTGGAGGTTTTCTTTGCATGCAGTTGCAATCCGCCTAGAATGCATCACTCTGAGTCCACTTTTCCAATTCAAACCCACTGAACACTCATAATTAATTTTGAATGGTATAGAGTTTTTCTTTGAGGAAGTTAGCTCTCTGTTTCTAATGCTAAAGACGCAAAAAGATGATATGTCAATTTGAAATGCCCAGTGCAGCTTGTGATCATTTGCACCGATTAAACAAACTGTTCATATTTAATCAATAAGGTCAGAGCAGAAATTTGCATGCATTAAATTATGTACATTTAGCAGCCATAATGCAATTACTCTCACTTACTCGTGTATCTATATTTTATCAATCAAATCCACTGTTTATTAACAACACAATAACAAGGATTTAGCAAATTAACTTATAAAAGAAAAAAACATGAAAAAATAAATAATTAAAGACCCAGTAGCTCACAACACAATACACCAGAAAATTCAGGCGGATGATATAACTGAAGCAGAAATAAAGTCCTTAAATCTATTCCAACTTTGCATTGTCTGAGCAATTTCCTTGAGAATCATGGAAATAATGGCACATTATTTATAATGTGCCATTATAAATAATGGCACATCTTGGCCATTATTTATTGATTTGATTTAGCAATGGCTAAAATCAAGAATGCTTGATTTTAGCCATTGCCCTGGGACGACTCAAATCTGGAGACAGACTTTAGAAATCTATTCTGGTTAGTTGGCTTGTAAAACTTTGTATCAGTCAGGGTGTGTACTTCATTGGCAGCTGCCTCAGGATTACAAATCTCAGTTTAAGGTCATCTTTAGTGTCGTCTGTTGCTGAGCTAAATCTGCTTGCAACAACAGAAACCTTCTGGGCTTTATTGTGAGAGCTCCTACTGTTTAATGACATATGCATCACACTCGTCCTGTTATTTCATCTAACACCGGGCACAGTGTGTTGGAAAATAGCCAATGACTGAATCACAATGATCATCAATCAAACTGTGTTAACTTTTCATTTGCTTCACTCCAGACTTTACAATGATAACATAATGTAAACATGCCCAGCTCAACATTCCTTATCTGCTTTTTGTATTCTCATTATTAACTTGCTTGGGGTCTACATTTTGGTTCTAAAAAGCCATGTTTGATTTATCTGCTGCACCATTTTTTTTTTATTTATTTTTTTTCGTAAACTCTACTAAACTATTAATTATCTGCATGTGCCAATATCAACTGATTAGACACTTTGCTCTATTAGCCCAAAAATACACATTAGTTGGAAATAATTCGAGAAGCAATACTATTCAGCTTTAACTATGACGTTAAACTTGAAAATAAAACGGGATCCTAACTGTGTTTTACATATTGAGAACGGATCACATCCAGTGGAAGCAAACAGGACAAACCGTGACTTTTACTTTAACAAACAACAAATGGCAAAACAGAGACGGTTGCTGAACTTTTCACGACAATATTACGGACATTATTTTGAACCGAAGCGTTTCTCTGATTTCGAGTCACCGCGTCACAGTTTGCAAACAGCTGCCCTAAAATTTGCAATTTTGAATTGAACCGTCTATTATCAGCTGGCTTGTCCGATTTTTCTCTTCCAGTTGCAACGTAATTTATTGTTAACCTTTGCAAAAATGCGCCACGTCAAAATTCTGCGCCGTTTTATTCTCTCGCATTTTAAGTCGCAACAATATTTACTTTGAAAGTGTATCCAGGCCAAATGTGGGAAGCAAACCTTTCTGTACTCCCATCATTCATCTTCCGCATGGACGCGTTTGTTTTCCTCTCCTGGACTGTGGTTCTGTCCCCCCCCCTACCCCTCCCAGCCCCCCTTCTTTAGGTCCTCGAGTGGTTGCCATTGGAGACCTTTCTCTGTTTTGGGAAACTCCGCGAGCTCGCGGCTCCGCGATGAGCAGCTATCTTTGGAAGCACGCGCGATAGCGATCGCGGGCCGCCTGGCTTTCAGAGCGCTGGTGGCTCAGCCCGCTGCGTCCTCAGGCATCGCCGTCCTGTCGCCAGCTCTATTTACACTAGTGACTCTGCAGCACTTAGAGCTGACACCAGGTATGTCCTTAAACCGGCAGAGCAGTAGCCAGAGGAAGTGACCAGGGAGGCTATCAGAAGAGACAAACACTCTGTTTACTTTGCCATTCATCTCCATTAATAGCGTCTGAGCGTTCTGCCATGCCTTGTAGGTAAAGGTATTTGCTGAAGTCCAGCAGGGTGGGAGTGTTTGCAGTTGCGTGTGTTTGAGCTTGGGATGTGTGACGCGTCAAGCTTAAATTTGCTGAAAATTGTATTTATTTAATCATCATCATCATCATCATCATCATTATCATCATCATCATTATTATTATTATTATTATTATTATTATTATTATTATTATTGTTGTTGTTGTTGTTGTTGTTGTAGTAGCAATAGTAGTATTTATATATATGTTTTTTTTCCCAACAGTATTTTGAGCTCTGATGGTTTACAAACTGTGTGTGTTCCGATGATATCGGCTGTCTGGTTAATGTCCATCTCTGAATCCTGACCGGACGTAAGCTCCCTTTTAAATTGTCTCTGTTTCTGGTTCTTGTCTCAGACTTTCTCACAGGGGGGGGAAAAAAAAATGCTTTTTCTTTTTCATCTTCTTTTTTTTTTTTGTTTTGTTTTGGTTTGAGAAATGTTGGAATAAAACTCGCCGGATGACATTGTGGAGGGGTCACCTGAATGGACAGCGAGCCATTAGGCACAGAAAGAGACAAACACCGAGTCAAGTTGTGTTTTTTTTTATTTTTTTTTATTATTTTTTTTTTTTGTCTGGTCTGTTCCTTCACTCCGTCACCATCGATTATTCTCATATTAATGCTCAGTCACTTGACCGCAGACTCGATCCTGATAATCGCCAGTTTTATTGCATTTATAGACTTTCAGTATCATCCATAAAAAGAAAAAAAAAAGAACAGTAATAAACACAAATAAAAGCTGTACACGAGTAGTAAAAATCCCAACATAATACTTCTTTATACGCACTAAGCGCTTGCAATGACTTGTGGTTTTGTTGTGGCTCCATTGAAGCAGGCCCCTTCCTCTTCATCCAACATTTCATTGACTAAGCTCCAGATTTAATTGTTTAAAAGCTAACTCTAATTCAGAAATGCACACACCAGTTTCTGTCATTTTAGGCTCACCTTACATCCATATTCTAACACTGCGATCAGCCCGAGTAGATCTAAAGAAATCAATCTTGCATATTGTCATTTTTCATCCCAGTCTGTGGTTTATGGTTACTTCATACGCTACACCTACTTTAAGCCAACATATAGTTTGCATGATCGTAATCTTGAGTCCATTCATTAATCCATTGAGGCCCGTCCCAGCTACCACGCCCGGATGCCTTGCAGGGTTCCCTGGCAGGGTTGGATCACCGGTCCTTGAGGAGCCTGGCTTTGCGTCTGCGCGCCCAGGTTGCCCAAATTCATGTTCATGAACGCATTCGGAGCACTGTTGCTCGGCGGAAGAGCAGGCAAACTGGAATAAGTGCAAGAGTATGTGTTATTGTACGCAGAGTTGTTGTAGCTGTAGGCCGGGTAGTTGTAGCTGTAAGGACTCGGAGCTGCCACTGTGTAAGGACTATTATAGTTCTGCGATCCGCCCAGACAAGGCCTCCCGTCCCGGACCAGGACTGGTACCGCCACCCTCCGCGGCGGCGGTGGGTGGTGATGATGATGGTGGTGGTGATGGTGGTGGCCCGCGATCTCGAGCGTCTTGTCTTGCCGCTGCCTCTTGCATTTGTACCTCCTGTTCTGGAACCAGATCTTGACCTGGGTGGAGGTGAGCTTCAGGGAGCTGGCCAGGTGCTCCCTCTCTGGGGCGGACAGGTAGCGCTGCTGCTTGAAGCGCCGCTCCAGCTCGAACACCTGGGCCTGGGAGAAGAGGACGCGGGGCTTCCTCCTGGTCCTCTGCTGCTTGGTGACGGGCTTCTCTGACTCGGTGTCCTCTGCGCACTCGCCTCTCAGAGCACCACAGCTTTCTGTTGAGAAAATAAATAAATACATTTTAGGTCAAATGTAAACAAAGTGAATTAAACTGAAATGAGTATGCGTAAGTGATTGTATTATATTGGAAAGATCTGCCTGTATTTTATTTTTTATTTTTATATGAATTGCTCTATTTGTCCTGCAGAATTTGTCCTGTTATTTATGCGCTAAATAACTGAACTGAATTAACCACGTCATCACATGGCCTCATTACCTAAATTTCTTAAATTAGTGTTTAGTAAAATAATGCCTCACTGATACTTCATTTCGTTTATTTATTAATTGTTTGTATTTCTAAAATATCAAATAGGTATTAAAATAGAAAAGTGATGAACATTAACACGTTAAATGCACCTGTGGAAAAAGTCAAATAAAATTCAAGACCTTTGCAAACTCAAAACCTGCTCATGTTTAGTCAGGTAAATGCGCGTATCTTTTAATTGTCCGAGCTTCATTTACGGTTATTACTAGGCTATACGTAGACTCAAATGATTATAAAAGCTGTCACCGCATTATTTGTTATTATGCGCAAATTCCGTCAAAAATCCCGACCTTTGCGCCGTTTATGTATTCTGACATAAACGGTTCAAATGTAAAAGTTGCTGACTGTATTTTACAACAAGACGCTCACACTTCTGGGAGTATTCACAGCACATATTATGTTAGCTTGTGCGCTTTGCAAGTTTGCAAATGTCATATTATGCCCTATTTACGCATTCACCGTCACTGTGATAAAGCTCACGTTGCCAAATAGCTCATGTACTTATGATAACCGCTCAGTTTTCCACTCACTGCCGCCGTGCTCCTCCTGTTCGCTCTGCACGTGCGGGTCTCCGGAATGCATCTGCGCCGCGTCTCCGAACACGTCCGCGGTCAACCCGGACTCCGTCAGTCGGTCCTGGACGCTCAGCGCGCTGAGGTACGACATCCTCTCCTCGCTCTCCGACAGGCAGGAGCTGATGGGGCTGGGGCTGTCCCTGCCCACCAGCATGCAGGAGGGCGGCGAGTGGGAGCCGAACGGCTTGTTTGGGAAGGATCCCGGCTGTGCCAGCGCGCCGGAGAGGCCGAAGCAGGAGATGAGCTGAAGCTGTTGCTGCTGAGACTGTTGCTGCAGCTCCAGCTTCAGAATGTCCTTCACGGAAAAGGGCGTGGTGGCCGCAGCTACAGCTGGACTGGGAATCATGATGATCATATAGGTGATTTTCAGAAGCGCCACAAAGCCCAGAAAGTGATCCGATTTCTATCAGGCTTGCGAATAAAGAAGGTTAACAGCCCGTGCGTAAAGCTGGAAAATGGTCGCGCTCTGCTGCCTTTCCACGCAGATCAGGGAGGGTTGGCTGTCTTTCAGCTGTGACATGCCTCTCCACGGGCTGCGCGCCTGTGGCTGGAGGGCTCACGCAGAAAACGAGAGAGGTCGGTCCTGTTTGGCTGGCGAACATTCAGTTATCTGGAGAAAGAGCTGGGTCAGCCGAGATGCTGTCCTCTCTCTTTCAGTGACGTTCCGCAGCGGGGGAGGGACTCTGGGACCTTCTGTACATGTTTCCCTGCGTCAGTGACTGATTCCTAATTTATGACATTTTATTGACATCAACGACTCTTCTCGGGCTGCCATAGGTGTGAAAGGTAAGAACGTTTTACGCATCTCGTTTTCTCACACCAGTGAGCATTTCTAATGACTTATTTTAATTTGGCAAATAATTCACCACTTTCACAAAGAAATTTTATTGATTGATTTATTTTTTTTAACTTAACATCCCCCCTTTTGTAGCAGTTTGTGCTGTAAATGCAGTTTGACCAAAGCGTTTTCGCCTCTTTGGCACAACAATCACCGCAGCTCTTCCCATCGTCACCTTGGTGGTTTTAAGATAAGCAATACCTTAAATCATGACTGAGATAATCTATCTGCGGTCAACCAGATGCAAACCAGGAGGACTTGTTTAGGATCCTAATTCAGTTACTTCTGTGAGACTCCGCACACTGCAGGTTTAGTTTCTGTGAAAGTTTGGCCACGTGAGGTTTTCCTTTTATTTGCGCACCAAAAGATAAAACACGTAATACATTTTAAATATGAAGTAAAAATAGAGAGAAAAAAAAAAACAACTTATCTAAGATGTCTTTTTTTTAATGATCTGTGGAAAATAGAGATCGATTGTCTCAGTCGGAGAAAAATGTTTATTCAGGCAGAAGAAACTTCATTCAACTTTATTCTGTTTTGATTCTGTTGCTTCTTTTTCCGATTCAACTTGTCTGAATAAAAGTGAAATTTTTGAGTGTTAAATTGCTTGAATTGTAACTGTTTCGGCGAGATCTTTAAAACAGATCGAAGAGCCGTGGTCACGCTTCTGTTGCTTATGTGGTATTTTAAGCATTTGTGTCGAAATGTCTGATTACGACCGACGTAAAATAAGGAGCGAGAAAGAACGTTCTCGGGTGGGATGTTTAGCACGTGGTTCATCTTTCTTCATCCCATTCCGGAGTACTTTCAAAGTGAGATATAGAAAATGTTTAGATAATTATCGTATATGATTTTCCCGATGGATATTCAATACCATATGATTGCAATTGTTTCTTATTTTGATCGTTTTTATTTATTTATTTTATTTTAAGTCTCGACCTGCTTCGTCCACAACACGAAAAGCAATACTTTACCAATAAATAAATAAATAAATAAATAAATAAATAAATAAATAAATAAATAAATAAATAGGATAATTTTTGCCGCATGTCTGAGTATGTGTGTGTTCATGTCTGCATGCCTCTGTGTTGGTGTGGGATTGACTGACCTGCTGTTTTTCTCGGGCAGAACAGAGATAAAAATCCTGCCGCAGACCCACCAAGTTTTCACTGATGTTCTGAGCATCTGTGTTTCTATTTTGATCATTTCCTTGTAAATAATGTAAAATGTAAATAAATAAATATTTATTTATTTACATTTTGCCATTTCCCCCCCTGCGTCGTTCATTTTTGTTATCAGTCCATTTGAGTTTCGAGCTGATAGTTTCCTTAGGTTATTGAATTCTAATTAGTTCCAAGCCAATCTGCCGTCAGCTTACCTTCCTGCACAGCTATTAACTCATCACCTCATTTCCCTCGGCCTGATTTCTCCCTCTGCTGTGCGCTACTCCCTCCTGATTATCTCTGCTGGTTCTTGTTGTCTCTTCCTCCTCTCCAGTTTGCATTTAAGCTCTCCGGTTTGTCATACACTCCATGAAATGACCACCCTCCCCCTGTTTTCTAAGTTTTATTAAATGGACACGCCGAATTCATGTCTGCAGTTTGGGCCTGCAGTAAACCTGTTTGTTTATTTGCCTTCGTCTGTTTCGCTGTTAGTTTTAGTTTTGCTGTTGTCACGTTATGCCACACATTCTCAATACTCCTACTTTCGAAATAGAAATAACTGCTACCACTACAACGACTAATAATAATAATAATAATAATAATAATAATAATAATAATAATAATAATAATAATAATAATAATAATAATAATAATAAGGTGATAGTATTCTTGTTTTTCTGAAAAGGGCCTTGTGTGGTGAAACAGGACACCACTCTCTATCTGTGGCCAAGTGCGGGCGCCAGGGTCTGAGGGCCTTAAACTGTGTGGAAAGAAAAGAAGGGAATGTCCACATAATCTCATCCGCTCCCCATCAGCAGGGCACTGTTTAGATTAGAGCAACGTCTTCTCTTCTCTACTCTTCTTTCAGAGGATTTGAATCGGGCTATTTACCAAGGCAAAGATAAGCAGAGCGCATTTAAACTTTCCTCCATCGAAATGCGCTCCTGCGGTTGTGTCTTTTGGATTATGACGGCAGCGCAGCATCTCTTGTAGATCCAACGTTCATGTTCGTGTGAAATGAATGAAATTGTAAATAAGGGAAACAACCGACATTGTGGCGATTTATTCTGAGTATAAGTTCTTTGCGTGCTTTTACGCGGCGGTTGGAATCGGGGCGTAAACATCGCTCGGAGGCTGAAAAGTCACTCATTCCTTCCCTAATAGCTCACTCAGCTTTCAGCCTTAAACGCCTATGCGCGCAGCCTCTCCACTGACCACCACCATCATCATCATCATCATCATCATCATCATCATCATCATCATCATCATCATCATCATCATCATCATCATCATCATCATCATCATCGCCAGCGGTCTTCGCGTGCCACCGGCAGCCCAAAAGTGGCCAAGCACAGGCGCGTGTTTACGGAGCGGAAGAGTCTGTTTCCTGCCTGTAACAAAACCCAGACGCTCAGAGAGTGTCAAGGAGCTTCTTGGTGCTGAGTGCAACTCCCCCAATACATCATCTTCATCCCAGAATCAGCGCGATAAGACGGGTAAGGTCAGACCCGCAGCAAAGGTCACCCAGCACAATGCGAAGGTGCGAGAATAACAACCTCCAGGAGAAATTAAAACGACCTTTTTTTCAAAAACAGTCGATGTGATCCATGATTTTCATCTCCTAAGAAGTTGCTTTTGCCAGGTATTGATGAACGTGTCTATTCTTGCCTCCCCTTATCTCCGGAGACCTAAAAGCTCTTTGCCTCAGAGTGGCAGGTGGATAGTCATACCAGTACAGGGCCAGAATCCAATCCTCTGAGAGATTTAGAGACAGAAAACCCCTGAGCTGAGAACACAAGAGAGAAGTTGACTTGAAAGTGATTGCAATGAGACCTCTGCTTATGGTTTGCAGCTACAGACTTTATACAGAGCTTTGCAAAAACAGGTAAACCACTTTATATATATAAAAAAAACATCATAATTATAGAATCACTTATTTTATTATGAAGCGTAAGAAACCCCAAGTAACTCTTGAATCTGCCTGATTCCAGCCGAAACTCTTTTCAAAACAGTTCAACCTCTGTCCTCAGAGATGGAGAGTTTCTGTGGTAATTTTCCATTCTTACCAAATATTGTTAATTAAGTCTGGATGACTTTGACTTGGCCATTCTCAAACCTGAATGAGTTGTGATCTAAACCACTGATGAAAAATGCCAGTCCTCAGGTGGTTTGTGCTCCATAACTTTTCAGTGTGTGTGCTTTATACACGTGAAAACTTGGTGATTGGTGGTACTCTATAAAATCTGTAAAATGAGAATGCAATTCTGACACTTGATAGCGCTATTAGACAGGGGGAGGTAACTTACAGTTGTACGGCTCCAACCACCCAGGAACACAGTTTTAGCTTGCTGATCATCCCATTATTGCCCTGGCTGTATGGACTTGATCACAATGTTTAACCATCGGATTGATGAGTTAGGCTGATGTTCAGCTTAACCTTTTCCTTCTCATGCAACATTTTTGCTGCTCATACCTTACTTTGCCTCGCTTGGCGGTCACATCTAACCTTCCTTTAAACTATTTGATAACTCCACACATCCGTTCATCTGTTGTCATATACGCTCATCCCTAGAGAGGTTGTGCGGGTTGCTGGTGCCCATGTCCACCGGTCAATGAGTGAGAGGTGGGGTGGATCCTGGACAGGCCGCCAGTCATTCACAGGGTATACTTATGAAAATAAACTATTTTTATAATCATGAAAATATGATTATATTTTCATTCCTGACTGATTTTATTTCCTGATTTGACTTCTCCACAGGCTGTGAAAGATCCTTTTCAGCTTCTTGGATAAGAAAGTCCTTGAAAATAATTATAGGGGCAAAACCTCATACTAAGCATGGCTGATTGACATTGAACTTTCCTTTTTCCTTTATTTCATGGTCATCAGTAAATATGGCAAAAGACCAAAGTGTTGTGTATCAGCAAAGGCTCAGTTCTTTTAGGTCCCGGAAGTCGAGTCTTATCAGCAGGCCATGTGACGGTGTCAGTAGCCAGAACCCAGGCCTGCTCCATTGTGCCTCTGCCTGGAACCAAGTGACGGATGATAGCGTCTTCTCTCTGGAGGAAGTGAGGAGGCCAGAGGCGAGCCCAGAGCGAGATTTGAATTTTAGCAAAATCTTGTTCTCACCCACTTATCAGCTTTGAAAGTATCTAATATATTCCACATTAGGACCTCGCTCGCAGGTCCGAGCAGTCCCTCAGGGCTCATTGTGACGATCATGTTGGGGGGAAAAGAGACACTAATTAGGCCGTTTACTTGAAAGACTGTGAGAGAGTGAACTGAACCCGTGCTCTGTGTTGCTCAGAGACCCTGAACGGAGGAAGTGAGGTCAGGACCGTCTGGGTCCCTTGCCCTTTGCCCTCCCAGGGGTATCATAAATTAGGCTGCTGTAATTCTCTCCCAGACGACCTCGCCCCAGCAGGTGTGTGTTTGTATATGTGAGCATTAAGGACCGGTTGTTAGGGCTGTAATATCTGTGACATGCGGTGGTGAGACTTTGTTTTAGGAGGAAACACCCAACCTAAATATCTCCATCCTCTGCTGCTGCTATTCCAAAGCCCTGCTGATCAAGATAAGCTGGGAGAAATTATTAGTACATTGTGAGTAAGTTCAAATACTGTATTGATTTTGCAGATTCAGGTCAATCATCACTATCTTGAGGTGTAGAAAATAAAGTTGTAGAACCTCTGAAATTTTAAGATTAAATGGGTGATGCCCAAGATAAGGCTACTACACTTTTTATCGCTGACCAGGAAGACAAATTCAGCTGTTTAGATATAATTACATGATAAAAAAGTCATAGTGTGAAAACTAAATGCCTTTTGCAAGGCATTTATCAAGACCAGATAACACCAAAGCAGTTCACACTCCATTCAGTCATTCACACACTGATCATGTTGAGCTACATTATAGCCTCAGCTGCTCTGGGATAGTCTGACAGAAGCAAGGCTGCTGTACAATTGGCACCAACAGGTTTTCTGACAACAACCAGAAGGCACGGTGGGGAAAGTGTCTTGTCCAAGGACACAACACCCTAGGCCCACATAGCAGGGGTTCGAACCGGCAACCCGCCGATTACAGGACAAACTCCTGTCCTAGCAAACCACTGTCACCCCTCCAAATATTAAAGTGATTCTGTTGAGAGGCTTTGATCACCACATTTGCTAAACAGCTGAGTGGAGACTCTCAACTGGAGCTGCAAGTCTCTCGACTTTGACACTGTGTGTAAAAAAAAAAAAATCCTGTTTGCAAAGATTGGTGAGTTGTTGTATGTTTAGGCTTTCAAAAGCAACTTCACTTTGAAAAAAAATAATGAACACCTTAATATTCAGGCCTTTGAAGACCTTTTTGCTGCTCATGCTTAATAAATCAGTTTTTATTCTTCTATGGCATTCAGAATACCAGAGATTGTTTTAAATGGGCCATCTCAAATCATCCAATTACTCTAACAAATTTGGATTTACTAAATAACGACACCAACAGAGCTGTCCACTGCAGGCAAGATACAACTGCCTATATCATTTTAACAAAACCCCACTTTGAAACTCCCATACTCCCCATTGAAGAGTCAGAAGGGGAATTCATTCTTCTGAGTTGATTTATAAAAACGTACAAAAAACACAAGACATATTACAGACCATAACTTGACTGAAAATGTTTGGGATGTTTCCATTATCAGCACAAGATCTTAGTCAAAAGAAAATCTTGTCCAGATCTGGATGGGAACACATGCATAGTTTAAGCTTCTCAAAAGAAGGCCATGCTGTATATTTCTTGTCATACAAGCTAAAAGTGTTAGAACAAGCTAAAACAGCGGCTGTCATTTTTTTAGCAACACAGAGCAAATCTTTCTTGCAGAAAGGTTTGTGATTAATTGAAAAGAAAAATATATGTGGTAAATACATACCAAAGACATTTCTTTCAAAGTATTCTGTGTTTTTTCAGTGTGTTACATCTAGATTTATGAGTTCCTTTAGTTCGACAATCCAGAAACAAATAAATGGACTGGATACAAGATGTGGTGTGGTGATTATGGAGGACACAAATACTAACAAAGTGAGACAAAAATAATGGTGTGCAGTAATAGACGTTAATTCATGGTCTAACGTCCACAAATACGACAAGGCATGAATGAAGATGGTTCAACTAAATTAATCCTAAAACAAACTGGGAGCAGCATAAACCAGAAACCTGCAAAGATGAGCAGTAGAGGACAGATGCAGATCTTGATGAAATGGTTCGAAAGGTAAAACAAAATCAATTAATGTTCATATTTGTGCAACTAAAGCTTCTAAACTAAATGTACATACCTAGTATTATCTAGCCCCTTTTTTATGTCTCAGTCTTTTGAGATAATGTCTTTCGTGGCATATTTCTGATGTCAGATATCAATTATATATTAATCATGTCATCATTTAGTAATTGCAACATGATTTTCACCAGCTTGCTTTGAATTGTTTTATGATCTTTATGCTTATGCAAACTGAATCTAAATGTGGCTGAGCTCTCAAAAATCTGTTCATGTCGATATATTGTTGATATCGCGTTAGGTTTTGCCGACAGACAGCAAAGCAAATGTAATATTGGGCTTTTCATGTGCAGCCACCAATGAGAAAAAAATTTTCTTCACTAGAAAAATCTTGTTTATGTTTTCACATGCAATTCTAGTACTAAATGGGAAGAAACCGCACAGCATCAAGAGTTTGTGTATAAATATGCAGAAACTGAAGGCTGAAAATATACAGTTAAATAACTGATTAATTTTATCTTTATTTTAGAATTTTCTTTGTGTGTTTTTCCATCAATTTCAGTAGATTTCTGAGCTTAAGCCATCATACAATGTTCATGGCGATCTGGTGTTTGGATGGATCTAATTCCCTGTGCTTGACTTCCGACCTTTATATGCAGCAGGGAGTGATATTATCCGTCTCTAAAGTGTTGATGTACATCACTTGTAGTAATCAAACAAAAAATAACCCCCATTCACAACTTTCGCATCTCCAAAAACACTGAAAAAACAACATTCTAGGTAAACATTCCGACATAAAATGTCCACTTCCCGTCTTTGTGCCTCAGCCTGCATATTTGTATGAAACTGGATTGCAGCAGTCAGCCGAAAGACAACATCAATCAGTCCGAGTAGCACAATGTAGGCCTTCTGTGTTGACGTCTCACTCAGTCTCATAACTTGAAGGCCACATCAAAGGGTTCAATGACAAAGTCAGTTTGGAAACTATTGTTAACACTCCTTTGGACAAACTCTAATCTAATGTGATCACATTACTGTGATTTTCAACTTGTTTTTGCAGTTTGCTTAAATTTTCTAATATCAACTGTCGGAGTCATACGTTAGTCTTTAATCACTAAAATTCAAAAAGGTGTAAATTTTGGATTTTTTTACACTTTGAAGAGAATATTCTTATTGTTTTTGTCATAGATTTTCTTTTTTCACTAATAAATGTGAATGTGAGGGTGCATGTACCAAAAGGCGCGATGCTGTGCCATGACATTAAATGAAGCAAACGAACGAAACAAAGGTATTTACATAGAAAAGTCAAACAGACATTACGCACACATGCAGTAGCTGGCATGCTGCCATACTCACAGATGACTGATGTTGCTGACTCCATGCAGGCTCCATCAGTCGGTGGGCGATGCAGGGAGGTCCTCTGCTCTCTGTTGTTGCTGTGTCTGGTCCCTTGTTAGAGAATTGATGACACTGTCTTTGAAAACAAACAAGGCGGGAAGCTAAAAAGGTGGTCACTCACCACAGTTCTGTGACCCAGAGACACAGGGGCCGCAGCAACATGTGAGCAGCGTGAACCCCCCCAACCCCCTCCAGCTACCCCTCATACCCAGGAATGCGCAGCGCTGTGTGAGCACACGCTCTTGTTTGTGTTTCGGCGACACCACAGCTGGAATGTGAGTGTCTTGTGCCTGAATGTTTGCCTTTGTGTGTTTTTCAGTGTCGTACTCCGTCATTGCAACAGTGACTTAAAACCCAAAACCCGATTGGTATTGTCCTTTCCTTTCAGTAATATTTTGTTTTCCTCTGTGGCGCAGAGATGAATGTTGCACTGAGTGTTTGACTGAGTGACTCAGTGATTTAGGTCTGAAAGACTCTCTCCCCGTGGGCACTGTCATGCCACGGGATACTCCTGTCACTCCCTGCTCTGGCTCACACTTCACCTCACAGCTCAGCCCGTGGGCCTGAGGCCTCCTGAGAGCGTGCACAGCAAACCCTGCTGCTAGCCCCTAAGCCTTGTTCTGGAAGCTCAAATCCCATAATTGCAGGGTTGACAGCGATAGCTAACATAGAAGACAACCTCACCCGGTTGTAAAGAATGAAAACATCTACTGTTAAAGCGTAGCTAAGAGATGAGTGGGGGGTGGGGTCGGCTGTGTAGAAAGTGAGTTGGCTTCTATTTAAGGATAAAAAGAGAGATAAAATAGTGACTGTGGTGTTTGGCAACCAGTACTGGGATTATTTGCACATCCTTTGTTGCTATGCTTTGCCATGGGTTTGTAAAGCTTAAATCATATTAGTGGTTTTGATAACACAAATAGTGACATTAATATTAAATAATAATAATAATAATAATAATAATAATAATAATAATAATAATAATAATAATAATAATAATAATTTCCAGAAAAAAACTTCTGAAATTAAAATAAAATTCAGAGAATTTAAAAATGTCACAGAGAACTTTCTGCTTTTTAGATCATTCATCACATTTTAATATCAACATGAGTAAATATAGAATGTAATTTTGAAATGATATTTGAAAAATGAATCTTTTCCGAATCTTGAGTGAAGAAGTAGTTACTCTCTAAATATAGTAGAGATGGTACTTCTGTCACCATCATGTGTTTGCTTTAACGGTCTGGCAATTTCTTCTTTGCAGGAATAGTTTGAATTCATTCACAGTTAAAGATTAAAGAGACATTTAGGATCATATGACCAAAACTCAATCAAATTTAGGTTTCAGCTTTCACTTGTCCCCCAAAATCGTAATTTTGTTTTCTTCTAGCCATCTACAAGTGACTTTGCTGCATAACTCTAAGCATGTTTCAACTGGAGGTGACTCTCTCCCTAAAGATGTTGTAATAGGGAGCAGGATTCATAAATTCTATTACCTCCACCCAAGAGGGTAGTAAAGTTGTCTTACTGGGTAACACTGCTGGTCAGCGAGACACAAGGGGACAACCTGTTCTCACTGGACATGGAAAAGCAATAGAATAGCATTCAGGGTGGGGAACCATATTAGCACCATTGGGTTCAAGTTCAGATGAATGGCACTAAGGGATTTATTCCATTCACACTCATAATGATAAGAGATGTGCTTTAAAAATTCAAGCTTTCCTTTGAAAGTTAGGGGTCATGCTTCTCCTTGTCAGTCATTTGGTGAAATCCTATGCAAATTCCCAGAGGGCTGAAAATCAAGTAAACTGCCTAAAATTAAAAATATGCACTATCTGGTTTCCCTGAAACATCTCATTCACGTTAATCATTTCTTTGTTGATTATGTGTCCCTTCGGTCATATCTGATCTGGCCTAATGGCGCTTTCAAATGGATAATGTGGGAACAAGTTGTGTTCTCTGTCTGAACTGTGCTGCAATACCATTCTGTTCAGCTGGCCTGTGGGCAGTTCTCCAAACTCCATGATTGTTTTGGAAGAATCACATTATATAATGGAACTGTATGTGGGTGCGACCTGATATATCTGATAAAACAAAATGAAACTAAAACTGCACCTTGCACCCTTTTACTCACTCTGACTCATTCTGTTCTTCTTGTTTTCCTCTCATCGTTCCTGCTTCTTTTGAGCCTGGGAGTTATCCTGATGACTAAGAAATCAAGTGTTTATGTTTGTGAAAAAGTATGTTTGTCGCAGTTTTGATGCGATGTCGCTTAGTCACTGTGCAAAAATCACCACAGCTCATTGAGAACCGGTTAAAAAAAAAGTTCAGTATTGAAATCCTTCTATGATTTCATTCCATATTTTTCTTTCTTTCCACTTTAAAATACTTATGCTTCTACTATACCATAAATTAAAACCCATTGAGCTTAAAGAAAGAGTACAGTAACAAATTAAACAAGATTTGAATCAAAAGGATCATATTCTTGTTTAACGTTGATTGGTTTCGACTGCAGAGCATTCCGTATGATCATTAAACCACGTTTTCTGTGACATCATCGTAATAATGTATTATTAGAATACATAATTCCATAGAAATATCTGCATAGGTTCTTTTGTTTAAAAGACACATATTTGAAACTGATTTCTCTCCATCTAACTGGCTTGTCTGACCTTCATTTATCAACCACTTCGGCCCCTGCAGACAGCTGTGGGGAGAAAACAGGAGAGCCAGTTTGTTTACATCATATCTCAGCCAAGGCCCTCAGGACAAAACTGATGAGGATACTTCCACACTGAAACAGAATTATATGCAGTTGCTCAATCGCCATATACAGCCAGACCATGTGGTTATCTGCGTCTGTTCAGCTTGGGAAGTACCTGACATTTATGATGGGGTGTCTGGTCTCCTTTTGAAAAACGCTAAGCCGTCTCACATGACCTTTGCCCCTCAAGATAAGTTATTTTGTCTAAACATTGAAATATCTGTGCAGGACTTCAAGGTCTGAATAAAGTGTTTATATTCTTTGAACATTTTCATATTTCGTCACAGTGTGTCTCAATTTATCACAATAAAAACTTCAGAAACTTCATTGCCTGTTAGTGAGATCTTATGTAATAGATCTACAAAACATTCTGCGTATATGCAGAAGGTACAGATTGTCTTCTTTTTAAAGAACTAAAAAAAAAAAAGCCAAGAGTGCATTTTTATTTCCTATCCCCATTTTTCTCTGACACTCTTAAATAAAATCTAATGTGACCAACATGCGCACAGCACAGCTATTTGTTCTGTACTCAACAAAACTGAAGTTTGAGGGAGTAAATGATTTGAATCATTTACTATGTATTGAGCACAGAAAACATTTAGAAAAGCTGCTTGGCTCAGATGAAAACAAAATGCAACGACGCAAAATGGTACATAAAGGAGAAATCCTTTATTCTGCACACTTTACAAAAATTCCACTAGAATGTTATGCAATAGAGGACCGTGGTTGTGACCAGCATACAAGGAGTGTGAATACCTTCTAGAAGGCATTCTAACTCGTTTCATTATTTGCCACAATTCAGTTTCAATGTCCCGAAACAAAGTCCACAAGCCTCTAGCACCACCTTGTGGTAGTGAATGTTATTGCAATGACAACCTGAACCACAAAGATTTGTATTTAGAGCTGTCAGTCATGGCTCGGAGGCGTTCATTGGTTAACAAATGACCGTGCCGGTGTTTCTTTTTCCGAACTTTAACCTGGCAAAAAAACAACAAAAAAAACCCCACTGACGACATGTTCATGGCGAAGTCCTATTGGTCAATCCACTCACACCCACTGTGACACCTCTTTGAAAGCCGAGTTGAAGGTGAGAGTCGCCTCACATCCAGTCAGCTTGCTGCTCAGGTGACGTCTCCCCGCTGCTGCAGCCGTCTTTACAGGAAGACATGTCGGTGTTTGGCGACGTGCAGCAAGCGGCACCCGTCGCCGTCTTTAAACTCACGCAGGACTTCAATAACGACCAGTTTCCAAATAAGGTGAACCTCGGAGTGGGAGGTAAGATGCGCGCTGTGCAGCGTTAACCATGGTAACGGTCACCAGGGGCATCTGCAGCTGCTGCGCCGTACAAATGATGAGGCGTTGCACTGAAATCTGAGACCTGAAATTCTGTTACCTGTCCAGGGACACCGTCTGTAAGTGGGGAAGGGCATGACATGAATTTGTTTTTGTTTTTTTATTTCTTTTATTTAGTACATCGATTGGATTACTGCAACGTCATCAAAAACACGCCTCTTGTATGGGGTTTAAATAAATGTCTTCTCTTTTAAAACAAAAAGCTCACACCCGCCCCCCAGTCCCGAGTACAAATGTCTCCCATGTTAGTGTTGAAAGAGTAAATTCCTCATTTAAACGAGGAGTGTGAGAAACATCGTGTGGCTTTGTCGTGGCAGGACAAGGCCAGCCTAGTCCCATGATTAGTACCGCAGGCTGAGGTCATGTAATCCCCATCCCGTGCAAGACGCACAATGCTACAGATGGTCAAAAGCGACTGCGCAGCTGGTAAATGTAGGCCACACTGTGTCTGGCGCCACATGCGAGAGGAGAGCTCAAGAAAGTAGTCCACTAAAGTTCAAATTGAAAATAAATAAACAACTGAAGGATTGCATTTGGATTTTTTATTTTTATTTTTATTTTTTAACTTATTTTATTATCAAGTCATTGTATAAAAGGAGAGAGAGAAAAAAAACACAACATGGTGGAGTTGGTGTAAGCTGATGATCTCTGCTCCTGGGATAAAGAGGTTATTACATGTTACTCTCCTTATCAGGTGTTTGCTCGTACTGTACCTGACAAAAACACACAAGAGATGAAAGTACGCACATGTGAGGGCGTCTTGGTTCTGCTTTGTTCTGCTGTTCAGGATCAGCTTTGTTCAGGTTTTGTTATTTGCACTAATTAAAATCATTAATTCCTTCATGCTGTATTCCAATTAACCTGTGAAAACAGTAATATGTTAATTTAAAGTAGTATCATTGGATATGTGTGGATATTGCTTAGAGCAACACAGATTTATTTCTTACAAATTTCAAACACATAAAGTGCCACGAGAAAATACTCTTTTCCAAGCTTTTACATAAAAACTCAACAAACTAATTGGTCAACTCTGAATGTAGGTTTAAGTTTTTCATTGTGTAAATTGTAACTTCTGCCCGATGAGTTCAAATTCACATTATATATTATTTGAAATATTTCATCAGGAAACATAATTATGTTCCTGTTACCTGCATGGTTTTATCACCTTTTGCTGGAACTAATAATAAAAAGAAAGAACCCAAACAAAACAAATATATACATAAAGTATATCTAATGAAACATAAAAATTGTAAGCATTTTCCTGTCTATTGTAGTTTGTTTTGAATTGTTTTTTGGAGAGGGGTTGGGGAGAATTGCATAAGACATTTTTAACATTTCTTTAACAGCGGTAGCCATTTTGAGTGTAACTGAAAATGAATACATTTTCTCTATTAATGCTGAAAGCATGTGGTTGTAACTTCTGCTAGACTCTTCACTAAACTTAAAGAATGAATCAAATGTACTTGATCCTTGATATATAGGCTACACAAAGTTGGTTGATGATGGAATGGTGAAAATTTTAAGATTCCATGCATTTAATATCATAAAAAATATTTGACCTGCTCATCAGTCATTTGAGGAACATGTACAGATTATATTCTACTCTTTTGTCAATTGAGTAGTTCTTCTGAAATAATGATTGCTGTTTTATCAAAGCATACAGGACCGATGAAGGCAAGCCGTGGGTTTTACCGGTGGTGAAAAAGGTGGAGAAGGTTATCGTTCACGACGACAGGCTGAACCACGAGTACCTGCCCATCCTCGGCCTCCCTGAGTTCAGATCCTCCTCCTCCAAGATCGTACTGGGAGATGACAGCCCTGCCATTCGAGACAACAGGGTTTGTGTTGAAGAAATTATATATTTATTTTTTTTCAGTTTTCAATCTTTTCAACTGTGGTTTGACGGTATACTGCTCTTCCGATCAGGTGGGCGGTGTCCAATGTCTTGGTGGTACCGGTGCATTGAAGATTGGTGCAGAGTTCTTGAGACGTTTCTACAATGGGAACAACAACACTAAAACACCCGTCTACGTGTCCGCACCTACCTGGGGTATGCCCGCACATACAGTATGAACAATAAAGGATCACACATTAAAGTGAGAACTGAAGGTGCTTCATCTGGAGACAAGCCCCTTATTTGCAGAATTTGATTGGCTTGCAGATGTGTACTCTCAGAACTACTGATGTCCTATTGCTATCGCCTCTTATCAGTGGTCTGTTACTAATGAGTAACACCAATAAATCAATCTTCATTTATCCACAGGAAGCTTTGGCAGTAAAAAAATAACTCGTGGTGTAAAAGCTGTTCTTACTGTTTGTTCCAGAAAATCACAACGCCGTGTTCAGCAGCGCTGGTTTTGAGGATGTGCGCCCATACAAATACTGGGACGCAGAGAAGAGAGGTCTCGATTTGTCAGGTTTCCTCAGAGACTTGGAGGCAAGCACTTAAATATTACTAAACTTAGATTCAGAGTTGTTATATTTTATATGAATATGCATCGCTGTCTTTCCCTGCAGAGTTGTCCAGAGCGCTCCATCTTTGTCCTACATGCTTGTGCCCATAATCCCACTGGAACGGACCCCACACAGGATCAATGGAAGCAAATAGCTGAAGTCATGATGGTATAATGCTTTAGAAATACACATAATCAGAGAATTGTTTGTCCAGGATCACTCAGTGAACTGTCATTCTCACATTTTATTTGGTAATAATTTGTTTTTCTTCCCAGAGGCGCAAACTGTTTGCGTTCTTTGACTCGGCCTATCAGGGATTTGCCTCGGGTAACCTTGATAAAGACGCTTGGGCTGTCCGCTACTTTGTCTCCATGGGCATTGAAATGTTCTGTGCTCAGTCTTTCTCAAAGAACTTCGGACTCTATAGTAGGTAACCAGTCAGTACACAGAGAAAGGTTGCACAAAGTGAGAACAGTAGTCGTAAAACAAATCTCATGTCCTATTTGAAACGTGAATGCCAATGCTTTGCAAAGGCATTCATTCTTTTCCACATTTTATCACACAGAAATATTGGATTTTTATTGGGATTTAATGATTGATAGAAGCTGCGCATAATTGTGAAGTGAAAGGAAAAGGTTTTCCATGAACTCCATATTCATATCATGTGATCAAGTATTGAGTTTTCCACAATGCAGTATGTTTTTGCACGTAGGTCAAAATGTTAAACTTTCTTCTCATGTATCCTGTCTCATTCACAGCAGGTGGCAAACTGTAAACAGGACTTCTTGTGGCCTTCCTTTAACAAAAAAACATTTTTTTTTTTCCATTTTACCATAAAGGCAAGATTAAGGCATAAGAAAACTTTGGCATTCCAAAGTATTTTCTTCCCAAAGCCCCAAAGCACCTTTCTGAAAGGCAATTGCAAAAGGTTATGGAAAATATATCACAGTGATGTGACACTAAACGGAAACTTGTTCTTTTTTTAAATGGTACTTCTGCTTACCTGTCAGATGAGCGTGTGGGTAACCTGACAGTCGTGGCACGGGACGCGGATAACCTGAAGAGAGTTCTCTCCCAGATGGAGAAGATTGTCAGGACCACCTGGTCCAACCCACCGTCTCAGGGAGCTCGCATTGTTGCAATCACGCTTAACTCACCGGAGCTATTTTCTGAGTGGTAAGTGGAAAATCTCATATAATCATTTCCCGAGGCATTTCATGTCAATAGCCATTTGATTTTGGACTCTCCTGTTTTTCACCATTCAGGAAGGACAATGTGAAGACAATGGCTGACAGAGTCTTACTGATGAGAGCTCAGCTTAAAGCCAAGCTCCAGTCTCTGGGAACTCCAGGGACCTGGGACCACATCACAGACCAGATCGGCATGTTCAGCTTCACAGGCCTCAACTGTGAGTTCAAGAACGTGCTTTCAACACTAAAAGCACGTTAGTGTTTTTAGTGTTGAAAGTTTATAGTTTATAGAACTATAAACTTCTAACATTGTCATACACATTTAGGATTTTTAAAGTGTAGAAAATGTCCCTGCTTCTTTGCTTTTATCTTCTACAGCTAAACAAGTAGAATACATGGTGAAGGAGAAGCACATCTATTTAATGGCCAGCGGTCGCATCAACATGTGTGGTTTGACCAGCAAGAACATCGACTATGTAGCGGAGTCCATCCATGAGGCTGTTACTAAAGTGCAGTAGGATCATCTCACGGCTCTCAGCGCTTCCAGAGATGGCAAATCTCTGTGGTTGTCCCACAGATTTTATCTGTAACAAAATGGGGATTTTGTTTCTGAATCTTAATTTACTGTGTTAAAATGAGGGAAGCAACTCCTGAATAGGGATGCTACTGTGCAGATAGTTTTTGTCCTTTCATACAACAGACATGTTATAAAACATGTTCTTTGTTTTGTTCCACGTGTTAATTGTACTGTTTGTCTTTATGTCATTGGAGAAGTCTTGAAGAGAGACAGCTTGTCTGTGTTTTACCGCAATTTCTTGAGCACCCTTTAAAAGGACCAATTTAATTTATAATTCTGCTATTAAGAGCGACTGATGAAAAATTATAGCTGGATGAAACTTCAACTATTGTTCTCAGGAATGTAAATCACTTTTGACTATGTAATTTATTAATACCCTGTGGAAGAATAACTATTTTCTTGTTTAAAGTCTGTGTGTGTGTGTGTGTGTAGTATTTCTTTCTCGTTCCAGTCAGCACAAGCAGCATCGATCGCTCTTGACGGGTGTCACAACTTCAGAGAAATGTGTGCTCAGCCCTGCAGGCTCTGTCTTGATATTTCCGATCCTGTCAGGTTCCTGCTGGTTACCGCTGACCCTTCTTAGCTCCGACTAGCTCTTGTGTAAGAGTTGTTGTTTGACAAAAAAAACAAAAACTAATGATCAACCAGCCTGCTATCACATCTCTATGTACAGAACACTTACAAACAGACTGATAAGCATTTTAATTGAGTCTGAAAGGGTTGATTGGAAGGTTATTTCCAATAAAGACTTATGAGTATTATGTTTGTATTGTTTCTAAATCAGTTGATGAGGGTTATCTTTACAGCCTTTCCGTGCAATACTTTTAACATCATGTTAAAATTATTGCAAAGTTTGCGTACCATAACAATTTGGGAAATTAAATTGATAATACTAAACAACGGGAACAAAACAAACAATGCAGGATTAATAGGTTAGTAAATTTATTAATATAATCTTTCATTTAGATCAAATGATATGTTTCTTTTACATCTTCATATAGTCATATGGATTTTACATAGCAAAACCTAACTTTCTTTTTTTTTTCTTTTTTAAATCCAAAACATTTTTACCAGTCCCAACAAATCTATAAATTCTCTAAAAGCATTTTAGCCCACGTTCAAATCCTCTCTGTCTGAGTCTGCTGTCAGATCAGGACACTTTTACCCCTGAGTATCCTGCGCTTGCCAGATCACTCTGAGTAGCTTAGCTTTGCACGATCCTTTGTACTTACACTGTCGTCCCAGGCAGAATGAATTAAATCAGGGAGCGTCTCCAAACATCGGCTGCGTTTGAAGAGGGTGAACGGGGGAGGGGGAGGGCATTGACTTGACGTCAGTGGTGTGAAATTTCTGCCTGTGCTCTGTGTGGCAGTGTTCCTGGCACAATTTCAGAATACAGATCAACAAATATCAAACCTAAATCTGCTCTTATTTATTTAAAAAAAAAAAAAAAAAACACCATTTCATTATTGCAGTAATGTAGGATTATCTGAGTGAGTTCACTGGCATGTCTTCCAAATGACCTCTGTCCTCCTGTGCCTGGTTATGAGCTCCTAAAGGAGCCTTTTCATTAAAGTTTCTCTACTGCACGAAGATACTTTGTGTTAAATGTTAGCCTGCAGTGTTTGTCAGACTTATAAAATCTACTTAGGCTAACTGCAGACTTCACTTTCACAGGGAGGTTAGTTTCTTTTTACATTAGCATGCATAAGAGAAACAGGGCCTTTGCAGGGTTACAGTACAAGGAGCAGAAACAAACATGCAAGTATACAGTCACTTCCAAATGTATTCATATCTCTTTGCCCATGCTTTGTCACGTTACGACCACAGACTTCAATATGATTTATTTTTTTCACAAAATAATTTTTCACTTCATAATTGTGAAGTAAGAGGAAATTCGTTTTTCAATCTGTTTCTAAAGAAATATATAAGGAGAATAGCAACCAGTTGCATTTGATCCCTTTAATTTTGATACTACTAAATAAATCCAGTCTAACTAATTGCCTTAATTGTTTGTTTTGTTAAACAAAAAAACACATTCAGTCAGAAACCTCAGAGTTGTGCACTTCTTTGAGTTGCACTATCAAATAAAATCTGAACGGGTTCTGGTTGTGACATATTAAACTATATTCAAGGGGTGTGAATACATTTGATAGCACTGCAGCAGCTATCTGTTTGAATCCCCAGATCCAGAGATCCCTAATCCCTTTTAGCTTATTATTTAGCTGGTGTGTACAGCTTAAGTGACTGGTACTGATAAAAACCATATTAATATCTAAAGCTCTCCTACAATAGGCTATAAGCAGGTGATGAAATTTCCAAGACTCTGTTTTACTGGATGTGATCAAGTCAGTAGAAAGTTGAGGATGTGTGTTGGGTGGAAGTATTGCAGTTGTGCCCATTTGGCTTCTTGTTGACAGACAGGAATGTTTTGATGGGAAGAGTAGATATAGTGTTTATGCAGAAAAAGCATTTCAGTTAGAAGATAACATCTGGAAAAGGATGTAATGTGCTCATGAATCTGGGCAATTAAAGCATTTTTTATGACTTGCATTGTTATTTTGGTATCACACACATTGGCGATGTTGACACTTTCGTGTAGACATAAACTAAAGAAACTTTGCCCTCTTTGTTTGTTTTTTTTTACAGTCAGACTGAAAATTGGCAATTTTATGGCTTTTGAAGAAGCTATGTGAAATTTGTGCTCCTGTTTGGTGGCCTTTTCTATTTCGCCTTGTGTTGTCAGTTGTGCTGGCAGTAGTCGGGCCCCTATTTGGCAACATCATAAGCTTCTTTCGCAGACATTTTCTAGAATGTGGAAACTACCACACAATATCAACAATGATGAAAAAAATAATTACCAAACACTTTTTTGTTTGTTCAAGAAAACCCTGTGTCATTCTTTGATGTTTTGGTATTTCAGTGTAAGGTATTTTGTTCAACATTGTAAATATACCCACCATTAAAAGGTAGTATGGAGAAGCTTTGCACCAAGAAAATGGATAAAACTGAATGAAACCCAGGCAATCAGATGTGTTGTTAAAGTAAGTTCTATCAAGTTCTTTTTTTTTTTTTCAGCCAAAAAGAGGGCAGAATGTATTCATAGGGTCCTGAGGATTTATAAGTGGGTGAAGAAGAGTTGAACAAGTTCAAATAACTTTTAGGTACACAGGGTATCCAGGGAATAACAAGAGGCAGGGTGTGCATGATTTATCCCTCCTCCTTAATTTTGCAGGACTAGCTTGTTACCGATGGCGGCTCTGACCCCTCCTCCTCCTCCAAACTCTTTTCTCCTTCTCGAGACTTTTTCCTCCTCTTGTTACCTAGAAACAGAGGACGACGTGGTAATCTGGGCCTGCCGGTTGACATACATGTATTCTCCAGATGCCACAGCTGAGATAAAGCATAATATTCAATTTTCGCATCTGACTCACACTGGCGTAGACTCAGCCGAAGTCGACTGAAAATGACTAAATTATTTCAAAAAAATGAGTCACAAATCTATGCCAGCAGGAACAGCTGCATTTGGAGGAGCTGCTCGACAGGAAGTAGTGGGCTGTTTTACAGGGACACCGCACGTAATCTGTTGCTAGGAGACGCTCAGGACTATTGCTGTGGCTGACAGAAAAGTTCAGGCACATCTGACAGCGTGTGTGGGTGAGCTGTGGCACTGGCGCTCACGACAAACCGCTCGCTCACTCACTCAGTTTACGCAGGAGCTTCTTCCCTATGTTTTCCTCTGAGCTGGACAGGGACAGGGAGCTGATGAAGGGGGAGGTGGACGGCTCTGTAGGCACATCTGTAACAAACATGAGAGATTTCTTCATTAATGAAATCTCACTCAGGTGGGGAAAAAATGCTCAAAATTACTTTAACATATAGCAGGAGACGTGTAATACTTGGTACGAGTATTACACGTACCAAGTATTAGTGGAAGTAGCTGTACCCCCTCCACTAATGTTGTTAAACATTTTTCATAAAAACACACGGGTAAAGCTTGTAATACAGTTTTGAAAATGGTATCAGACCCTGATGTAGTTAACTGAACGTATATTGCTTAGCATTTCAACCATGCTAAGCAACAATTTTTTTTTATGATGCAGTCACAAATCTGCAGGTCAGTTTGCAATTTATTGCTCAGTGGTTCACCAAAATAGCGGTAGAGGAACCTGGAATCGCACCAGCAACATTCCAGTTATGTAGACCTTTCCCACTGAACAATAGAAGTCTGATATTAAAATAATTGTCAAAATTTTTTTAAAAATCTTATTTATTTTCAAAGTGAACAATTTAAACAAGACAAAACAACAATTTGTGATTTGATTTTTGCTCTTGGTTTTGTTTGATAATTGATTCATCGATGTCACAAAACTGTCTAGTGTTTGACCCAAAAGCAGATAGCGGGCAGACAGCTGCTTTGCAAAAAAGGGAGCAAATTAAAAAACTTACAAAACCACCAAATCCAGAGGAGAATCCTAAAGCAAGAAACCATAAGTGCCAGGCTGGTGGCAAAAACAGGAAACCAAGTAGTATTATACTACTTCAGGATTGCAGGAAGAAAAGTCACTCAGAGGAAATCAAGACACTACAGATTATGACATTACTACAAGTAACAATACACAAGGGACCACGAAAAGAAAGAAAAAAAAAAAAGCAAACAAAATTCTAAAGTACAAAATCCACACAATCAAAAGGAATGAACATGAAAAATCACGAGTGTCAAATCTATGCACAAAGCAAAAAGCAAAATCAAGACCTGAAATCCTATAGATTTGTGTGTTGTGTTGCTGTGCTTATCAGAAGCACTGACAATGTTTTGTCAGTGCTTCTGATAAACACAGCATTTCCCACAAATATTAAAATACTACTTTATAATATAGATAATACATTTTGTTTTATAGTGTTAACTATAGGGTTGTAATGATTCCTCGGATACAGGTGGAGCAGAGACATGCAGAACACAGTGGGCAGCTGATGAGTAAGGTAAGTGGAGCTTTATGGATGAACCGGAAAATAAATTTCCTGCCATCCCGGTCGCCAAGGGCGTAAATCCCATCTCATTATTGGGGGGGACCGTAAACAAGAAAATTCCTCAAGAGCAATTTTGGAGGCGTCAGCGAGGTTCCATTGAAATGTAACGTAAAATGTGGTTTAAAAAGTTTTTAACATCCACGGTATTTACAAATATTTCATTTAATTAAAAAACTATTTTATTGAATTACATGATTCATCTTCAGAATGATCGATAGATTACTCGATGACTAAAAAATTATTTACAACAGCCCCAGTGCTGACTGGTCTTAAATGTACATTTTTCATGTATTTAATTGCACTGATTGACACATTTTAAAGATAAAGCACAACCAATGCTGTTATCCCCTCACTCAACCTAAAAATCATGGGCTTCAAAATAAACCATTTATACATACAGACTTTGAAAAGCATCCTGCTTACCATTGTCGGCAGAACTTTCCGGTCGGTCTTCGTGGATGTAAGGAATCTCATCCATGCGAAGGAACACTGTATCATTCGGACTCCTCTGCCCATCAGATTTGCTGCCTGTTTGGAGGGAAAATAGTCCAATAAAAGAGACGCCAGTAAACCTGCAAGTCGTTTTAGACTCTGCCTGTAGAGGGAGGTAAAGAACCTACCATTTACCATTTAATGTAATTTTATATAGTCCAGTCAAATATTAAATGTAAGAGCAAAAGATTTAGGATTAGAGACTAAAATTTCTATTAAAGAGAGATACTACAAGAGGAAAGAATGATATGAATATATGGTTTTCATTTGACAGTCGTCACCTCTATTGCATATCACGTCTAAGTCTTACAGCTGCAAGAGATGTGCCTTCATCACCTAAAGGAAACATCCACGTCTTGCTAAAATATCCCAAATGCTTGTGGGTGAGTGTGTCTTGGCCAGATGAGACTAATCTAAAACATCTGGGCCACAATTCCAAAAGAAATGTTCAGCTTGGAAACAAACTAAGGTTTGTAGAAACTAATTGTTCTTCTAATCTAGGAATCAATTGCATCACTGAATTCATCATCTTTTCTTTTAAAGGCAAAATATATGTAGATTAATCATTTTTTGTCTTTTCGCAACTGTCATCTTGCGCCTAGTGCAATATTTTCTACTTTGCACTCAATTAAGATGTTAAATTGAATATAAATAGGCCCAGCCTGAAAATATATTAAAAAGTAATGACTTCTGGGCTAACATCACACCAGTACACTTTTACCTCCATATCTTTACGACCTACCGTTTTTTGTCTGAGTTGAAATATTGCAACGTAAGCAGGTGAGGAACTCACGAACAATGCGGTTCCTCTCGTTGAGCTGGGAGGTGCTGTGAAGGCCACCGTATGGATGGAGGTGTGCGAAGCGCCCGAGCCCCAGTCGAGTGTGTGTGCTCATTAGCGGGAGAGCGATGCTGTTTGAGCGGGCCTCTGGGCCTGGGGGTCTCCCTTTAATGTCAGAATCCACAGCATCGGGAGTCTGAGGAGTGCTGTCCATCCGGGTGGCTGTCAGTGCATTCTGGTAATGGTTCTTGCTGATCTGTTGCCATGTAGAGAACAACTATTATCATTATGCTTGCATGCATGGCTGCCTTTACATACTCCCAAGCCGAGCTTGGCTGAAATCGGGACCATATTTCCAGAACAAGAAGATTGGGTTAAAAGAGAGGGCATATCCGCCACATGAAGCCAATATAGTCCTGCTTGAAATGGAGCTCAATTATCCTTGGTGATTAGGGGTAAGAGGCTGCGGAGAGGAAAGACTGAGGGACAGGATGTCTGCGTTAAGTCAAAATCCATGATTAGGACGTATCAAAGGCACATTCTGCAGCAGGGAAGCCATGCACATTATTCAAAATTTAGAGGAGCTTAAAAGTGTGGTCTCTTGTCCAGGATCCTAAGTTATTACCCTTAATGTACAGGAAATTAGAAATTTAATTGAGGATATAATGAAGGGAAAATTGAGGTTTGTTTCAGGGAATAGTAATAGTGTTTATTTTTCTTGTGTTTCTGTGTTTTGCTGAAAGCCCTCAAACCTTGATGATCTGCAGGTCTGTGAGTTGTCGCACTGAGTAGTCTGGTAAATAGGCCCCTCCGCCCGGTGTGAGCTGCCCCACGCTGCCCCCGCTCAGTAACGAGTCCGACTGGTTCAGGCCGCTGCTTCGAGAGCTGTATCTGTGGGCTGCAAAGAAATGCAGAAGATATTCACAAAAACTGTGTCTTGTTTTTGTGCTCTGACCTGAGTTCATGCACGAGCAACTCCGAGCCACCCATTGATTATCCTTGGCAGCTTACATCCTACCTAGACAGATCGCCTGTCCATCGCAGGGCAATGAAATGACAATTCTAAAATAATTTAGAAATATATATTCGTATTTCAATGCAAATAATACCTAGGCCCTTCTCTTGTCAGTATCTTTGAGAGCACTGAAACTGCAAGTCTCTGTCTACCAAAAATAATCACAGTCTTAACATATTCATTCTTCCAAAGCACATTTCGATACTTTAGGGAAAAACACTCCCACAAAATGATACTGCTACCAACATTTTGTAGATTTCTATTTCAGGTTGCGTTATTGAGGCTACCTGCCCGATTATGATTTGTCTCCTCCTCCGTCTCTCTTGGCCGACAGATTCAGGAACTCTTGAAGAGTGATTGAGGTTGATTTGTTTTTAAGCTTTTAAATCCTGCTGAAATATTCCTGCATCTGTCCATTCTGCCTGTGGTGTCTGCCGTGCTACCAGAATGTTTCACGTCCTCGTCACTGGAAACATTTTGTCAAGTTCATTTCAAGCAAACACAAGAAAAGCTGAAGACACGTCTCTGGATTTTAACCACCAGGATGTGCTTAAGTGAGAAGTTTTAACGCATAATCTTCTAAGATAGGACTTTTAATATTTAGTAGGAGCTTACAAATAGCATTAGGCACAACTTGAGGATCAGACATTTAAAATGAGCTCAAAACCTCCACAAGAGGTCAGAGGGAGAGTGTCTGTGCGGCAGGATTTCTGCTTGCTTCGCAGTCTTAGCTGGATTTCATATAATCTTCTGCAGGTCATGTCCTTCCACTGGGAAATTCTCTAAAAACACTTCCCTTAATTACTTTCTTCCCACGGCTTCTGCTGCAGCTTCTGCAGCCTGGCAGACTCTGGGTGGCATTAAGACAGGAAAAACATCCTCTGCTATTGCTGCAGTCTTTTGCCAAAGTCTGCTTTCTGCTGCTTTTATTATCACTGCGGCAGCAGGTTCACTGGAACGTGTTGCTTACCAGTTGGCAGCGGTGGGATAAGTGCTGGCATGCCGTAGTAGGAAAAGGCTCCGTTTTCAAACCGAAGAGCTTCCTTTCCAATCTCCACCTCCACCCGTCCCTGCATCAACAATACATCTGTACAGATTAGGCCAACGCAGTTCGTTTTCATGCGGCGATGGCTTATATTAGTCAGCCGGCTGTGACTACCTGCAGAATGAGGATGAAGTAGTCAACTGGTTTGTTCCTCTGATAAAGATAGTGTTGAGGAGCGTGTTTGTTCTTGGGGTCAAACTTCAGCTCCTGCACGACGCTCGGGTGTTTGATGAGGCGCAGCAGGATCTTGTCCGACAGGTGACACAACCTGAACGGCTCCACTTCTGCAAAGCAAATTCAGACAACCACACACGTGTGTGAGAACCACACGAAAACAAGTGACAAAAATACTCGGTTTTAAGCATCTCTTTTTTTCTCGCTGCTTCAAATATTACCTGTAGCTAAGAAACGGTGCGTGGCAAGCAGCAGCTGGGGAGAAATCTTCACTTTCATCTCATTTTCTCCGAGCTTGAAGATGGAGAAATCCTGTTGCTTTCTCTCATGGTGGGACACTCGTCTCTTGGTGCGATTGTCAGCTACCAATCATAAATCAGTAGCGTGTTTTGAAAAGAACACATCCTGTACTGCAGATTTATCAAGAGGCATGAGCACTTACACAAAGCGCTGCAAGAAAAACTGTATAACATTTACACACGTTGCTTCTAAAAGCAGGAGATGTTTGATGCTTCAGCTGTAGAAGCATTTCTGATGGTAGCAGCAGTGAATCCTGGTTTAGATATGAATTGAAGTGTGTTTGGCATTTAAAGGCCTCACTCTCAAGCGCTTTTCCAGCCAATTAAAAATGAGCGGATTATGGGGCTTATCACTGAGCCGGGGTCATTTATTTGCACTAATTAATTATGTATCAGGAAGGAGCAGGGAAACTCAGGCGGGAGAGGATGGAATCAATCATTTGATTAGCAAATTTTTAGGGGTTGTGGAGAAGTGGAGGGTCCTGTCATGAAAATATCATGAGCTTGAATTTAATGAACCTCTGAGAGCGACCCATTGTTTCACCAATGCCTATAAAAGCAGTCTGCATTCCTACGTGATTTATTGTATGAACCTGTAGTCATGAAACTGATTGTAACATCTGAACTCAGTGGTCTTCAGGAGCTTCAAGATACATTTGTAAATATAGTCTATCTTGAACAGCCACTTTTACGAAACAAAGATATACTCACTGAGTTTTTACACCAGTCAACGGCTTGTTTAAGGAAGCAGCAACTTAGCCAGTCGCCTGGCTAAGTTGGTGAATTTGGGTAACTAATATAGATGTGGTGATGACCATTGCTAAAGCTTGAATTGAGCATTAGAACCGGGACGAAAAGGTGTCCAAGAGATAAATATGCATTAAATATGGCACAGTTGTATCTGCCAGATGGGCTGGTCTGAGTATTTCAGCAACTGCTGATCTCCTGAGAATTTCACACACAACCCTCTTTCTGATTTTCAAATGAAGAACGTTGCTAGTTAGCAGCAGTTGTGTGGACAGAAAAACATTCTGAGCTGTCTGAGTTTTAGGAGAATGGGTTGCAACAGTAACTACAACCAAGGTGTGCAAAACATTTTCTCTTAAAAATGTTCATACAACCTTGTTGAATCTAATGTCACTAAGTTTTAAGGCAAACATGGTCCAGCCTGTCACTAGTGAAGTGTATCTAATAAAAACACAAGTGGGGATAATTTTTCATATGAGAAGTGGGGACAATAAACCAGCACTAACAACATTGTAGTAACTGTGAATCTGAAAGTGTTTTTCTACATACTGTACAGGTCTGTCTCATCCACAATCTCAGACTTGATGATTTCTTCGATCACATCCTCCAGCGTTACAATGCCCATCACTTCGTAGAAAGGGTCTCCCTCGCCTTCGCTGTTCACCCGCTGCACCACGGCCAGGTGAGACTTTCCTGCATTTGTCAAAAAAAAAAAAAAAAAAAAAAACACAAACAAAAAGCTTCACTTCAGGAAGTGAAGCTGAGCTGAAAACTGCTCATGGAACGGGGCTGGGGAGGCAACGTCACTGGATTAAAAATAGCTCTCAGTCAACAGCCTCCAACTGGTCAAAATGAAAATCAACACAGATTGTCAAGACAACAAGAGCATGTAAGAAGGGATCTACTTTAGAGGTCGAGTTTTAAATAAATTCAGCACCAGGCCAGGGCTTACGTGTTCTCTGTCTGGACAGGCGACGGGTCCGGAGACATTTTGGCAGTTTGTAAGACCTCAACCCCCTTATGTAAAACGCTGAGATTACACAATCCGACTGATGATGCCCGCATCTGTCAAATTAGCTGCCTTTGCTGCTGTCACCTCTGTGAACACAATGCATGGGTGCTGTGTGCACTCATGAGCAAACCTCCTACTCCAAACCCCCCACTCACAACAAGCCCGCGAGACACAGTGACCCAACTAGCCTGCAGCATCCCTGCATCTGCAAACCGAATGTGACAAGAACTCAATGTTGCCACAACCTTTGAACGTCACAAGGAGAAAAAATCAGGACAAATGTCAAAGAGCCAACATTTTGTCTTGTTTTGTTTAGTTTTTTTAATATGCTGCTGCTTTAATGCAGATATTCAAACTTTTATGAGTTTATCCTTAAAAATAATAAAAAAAGGCAGCTTGGTAATGACTAACGTTACCTAACCAAATTTACAACATTATTTGGCCAGATTTCATGAAACAGTCTCCAGCCATACTTAGAAGCTCAAACTGCAGGAGACAGACTGATTTAGGGGATCACTGCCAGAGGATAAAATGAATGCTTTAATCCAGTCCAACAAGAGGAAGAAAAATTTTTTTAAAAAATCAGGTTGACTGACAGGCAGCCATCATCACACATCAGACTGTGACGGAGTGAGATTAGCTGAGACAGCAAGGCTGCGCTCAGAGCTCAGGTCAGCGTGTCTGAAGAGCGCAGGTGATGCAGAGGAAGGTTTGTTCTCAGCAGCTGATGTTCCCATGAACTGCATTACATCATTCACGTGTTACATAATACTTTTGCAGCGCGACACACACTCGGCAGGCTCACGCACACACACACACGCAGACACGCATGCCCGCCGGGGTGAAACTGGGTCCTCCGTGAATGTTCTTTTCACAAATGCTTCTGCTCCAGTAGTTTCCCAGACTCCTGCAGACTATTTTTTGAAAATCATCTGTTCTTTTAGGTTGTGCATTTTATTTCACACATTTTCTGCAAAATAACCTCTCTAAAGAAAAGGAGATGCTTGAAAATGTTTGCGGGTGTGCAAATAAAACAACTTACAGAAAAGAAATTTGTTTAAACTAAGTTTTGTATATCTCTAAGTTATATTTGGTCTGACAGAGTTTCAGTTGTTTTATATATTAAAATCACTCATGCTAATGTTTACAGTCATGTCTGTCGATTGGACCTCCTGGGATAAAGGAAAGGTGGGAACTAGAAATGAATGCTGTGATTGAAGATGCAGAGTGGGAACGGGTGTGCATAGAAGGACATAAACTGACTAACAGTCCAACATGGAAAGAATTTTATTGGAAAATAATCGTTAGATATTTCAAAACACCATATATTATTTCAAAATTTGATCAAACTAAATCAAATTTGTGTTGGAGACAGTGCGGACTAGTTGGAGATCACACTCATGTCTTTTGGGATTGTCCAAAGATTAAAAAGTTTTGGGAGGGAATTAGAGAGGAAATTTCAAATATTTTGCACACTTATATCGATTGGAACCCCCTGGTCTTTGTCCTGGGAGTACCCCCAAGCAATTTACGTAAACAAAAGCGGTACTTGTTTGGTGTCCTTATACTCGTAGCCAAAAAAATTGATAACAGTATGTTGGTATAGACCTTTACTCCCTACTGTAAATCAATGGAAAGAGAGACTAGTGGACGCTTATACAATAGAGAAAATAACAGCAAAACTAAATATGTCCACTGATTTATTTAAGAAAAGATGGAACCCTTTGATGACATATTTGCAATTAACATTGTAGTAAGTAAGATAAATGTACACACAGATATATATCTTATAGGTAAATTTAACATATATCTCTGTTAAGATGCAGGCAAAAATTACCTGAGAAAGTTTTTTCCTTTTATTTCATATCTCATGTTTGTATTTTATCTGTAACCTGCTTAATATTCCATAGAATGGTGGAGAAAAAAAAAAAAAATCCCTTGGAACTTCAGCTCGCCGAATCGTTTGGATGTTATTGTTCAACTGAGTTATTTGATTGTACTGGTTATTGATGTTTTGTTTTTTGTTTTGTTTTTTTTTTCTGACTAAATGTGTTAATCATTGTATCTGAATGCAGGACTAATTGAAGAAAATAAAGTCTTTGTTCAAATAAAATCACTCATGCTTGAAAAATGTCCTTATAAAGTAACAGCAATACCACAGAAAAAGTTCAGCCGAAAGTAAATAAAATCTAATGATGATTTATGCACTGATAGCTTAGTAGTAGAAATATAAAATATGAAAAAAAAACACTGTGTAAAATGGTCACGTTTCAGATATTGTTTGTTTAGAAATACATTTGTACATCTCAAATAAAATGTAAAATGCTTTTTCAATAAACTCTTAATCCAATATCCCTTTCAGGAATTAGTTTTTACAGTTGTTTCCACTTTTCTTAATTTGCTGTTTAATTGGTTAATGTGGAAATTTTCTTATTTAACAAATGCTTATTCCAAAAAAACATTATAATTTTGAAGAATTACTGGAAACTGAGTTATCTGTTTCCAGAGATATCTCGTTTGATCTACTGTCATTAACTCTGAATTTATTAGGGATTGACTCTATATTGACAAATTTAAACAAAAATCCATCTTAAACAAAACAACCATCTTACTTGCAAAGTTTCAAGCTTTTGTTAGGTGCCACTGTTTATGAATGTAGCCAAACTATTTTTGTAACAATTTAATGAGCTACAGATTTAAACACTATGCTGAGACTGAAACTGAGGAAACACCAAAAAAAAAAGAGGTCAACGTCTCTACAGAAGTCTATTCATGCTGTTCTCACTTATGCGATTTTAAATTGCTGATGACATTTTCATTCGCTGCTCAAAGCAACATCCCGACCCCTGCTCAGCGAGACATCCTTACGGCTTCCAGCCAAGCTTCCTGAACAGCAGGAAGTGTTAATCCTTGAGAGAACAGAGCGAAGCTGGAGAGAAGAAGAGCAAAAGGTTGCAGCTGAATTTTTCATGAAGGATTTGAAAAGCACAGTGGGTTAAAATTTAAGCATATTATAGACATGGAAATGTGAATCTGGGCTTTCTTTGCCTTCCATACCGCTGACATTCACACAACTTGAATCATCTCAGGTCGTATGTCAACCGGTGGGTCATCATGTAAATGCTGAGCTGATGTCTTGCCCTTCTAGCTGTCAAAACTGGATGGTGTCATCAATCAAAATGTTGAACTCTGTTAAACTAAAACAGATTTAAAGTGTAAGGCGAATGGTTTCATATCGTTTGAACTTTGTTTTCAAATTACAACCATAAATTGTATTGCATTTTATTTAGGTTTTATGTGACACACAGACCAACACAAAATAGTGCGTCACCACGCAGGAAGTAACATGCAAGGTTTTCGAGCTTCCAAATAAAAAGCTGACATGTGAAATGAACATGTACTTAGCTCTCATCAATCAACACTTGTAGAATCACTGCAGTTTTCTCAAATTATAGCTTAAAATTAAATATATTGGAGTTAGTACCTGCAGAGTTCAAAGGGCATTAATAATTTTGCAAGGCGCTTCATATGACAGTTGTGCCTGCAGCTTCTCATCATCTAAATTTGATTTGATGCTGAAAGTGGAGCAGCATGAACTGTTTTCTCTTAAGTGCCAATTCTAAATGCTCGGTTTTATTTTCAAGACTGACTGGAGTCCTAAGACATGTTTGCTTCAAAGTGAACAGATGCTATCACTGTCAGAGGCAGCGTGTCACTATCAGTCAGCATTTATATTTTTTGGGGGGGCAATGGATCTGAGTCACAGAAATTATAAGAGTGAAGTCAACATTTTAGTAAACTTACTTTGGATTGTTGAAAATGTGTTTCTGTTTGCTTTAGTTGCAGGAAAATGTTTCAAATCAGCACATTTTTACTATCATACAAAGAAAATGTGAGTCAAAACAAAATCCAATGTGAAAGTCATAGTTTCAATTTTATGCAAAAGAAAGCTGTGGAAACCTCAATTGGATCTTTGAGGAAATGCAATCAGTTGCGCCACCTTTGAGGCAACAGCTGCCATCAAGCATTTAGGTTGTCTATCCTCAGTGAGTCTAATATATGACTGGGAAGGAATTTGCTTCACTTGTCTTTGTACAATTGTTTTAACTCAGCCACATGAATGACCTGTTTATGGGCATGCAGATACATCTCTATCGGATTTATGTCCAAACTTTGCCTAAGGCACTCCAAGAAATAGACAAAAGAGAACTTGGGCTTCAGATAACATACTGATGATGGTTGGAGATTCTCCTTCCGTATGTTCTTATAGGATTTATTTTCCATGTGGTAAGACATCTGGGTTCTGATCAGACAAACAGCCCCAAACCATCACCCAACCACCACCATGTTTGACTTTAGCAGTGATTATTCTTTTTTTATAAGATACATTCTCTGTTTAACACCACTTGCAATGACAAATGTAAGTACCAATAACTTATGTCCTCTTATTCCACTAAATATTTTCCCAAAAGTCTTGTGGATCATCAAGTTTATTTTTGGCAAATGGTGAAATGATTCATTTTGGTCAGCACTGGTTTCGGCCATCGCAAGTATCTTGTGGCAACTGTTTTTGTCCAGTTTCTTTCTTATTGTTGAATCATTCATTTTGATTGTTCATGAAAAATAGCTTGTCGTTTAATTATGTTTACTGAGGCTATTTTTATCTGATATTAACATATGTTTGACGATCATAAAAATTTAAGTGCAAGCAGAAACAAATCAGGGGGGGTGATACTCTTCACAGCATTGTAGATGAGCTTTTATTATTGTGATCAGAAGCCAACAAAAACGAGAAAAGCAGCAAGATGTGTTTCAGAGGGTTGTTTTGGGAAAATGACTTATATTACTCATCAAATTCTTAAGACAACTCCAATTATGGTTCTTAGTATTTTCTAACCTCTGGCTGAACCATATCCACATTCTCACATTTCACATATGGCTTTCAGCGTTGTGGGGATCAAAGTGTTTCTCTGGCAGATCCACTTTAAACCAGTGAACTGATGTATACATTTACTTCTGCTGGGGAAAATGTAATTTTTAACTGCATGTCACTTCAAAGCACATTTAACTCCTAGGTGGCAGAATGTCTCCCTGAGATTGCTTCAAACCATGTGGCGCCTCATGCACTTAACGCTGATTTCTCACTCATAAGTCACGAAAGTTCTGGACACGTGAAAACACAAGACACGGGGGGGGGGGGGGGGTTTGCAGAATATTTCCACAGACAAGACCTCTTTCTGGGTTTAAAGTTGGGTTACCTCTCTTGAATTCCTCCAGCATCACGTCCAGCTTGGTGTCACTGAAGACGCAGTGCATGGGATGCTTGTAGAACTGCGTGATTGTTTTCAAGGGAGTGCAATCGTCAGGATCCACGAAGGCCAAGTCTTTCACGAAAAGGATGTCCACGATGTTGGACCTGTCGTTCTCGTAGACCGGAATTCGGGTGAAGCCGCTCTGCATCACGTCGGACATGGTACAAAAGTCCAGGACCGCGTCTGATGAGAGCATGTAGCAGTCTGTCAGAGGGGTCAAGACATCCTCCACGGTTTTGGTCCTCAGCTCCAGGGCTCCCTGGATGATGTTCAGCTCCTCCTTGACCAGATCATGATATGGATCCGTGACGCGCAGCATGGCCACCAGCTTTTCCCTGGTGTAAAAACTGCTGATTTCCTGGTGCAGCATGATGTCCAGGATCTTGGACACCGGGTATGCAATGGGGAAGAAAATTAGCATCAGCAAACGGGTGGCGCACAGAGTCTTGGAGGCGATGGCGAGGCTGTGCCTGGACGCAACGGAGTGGGGTAATATTTCTCCGATAAAGAAGATCCCCAAAGTGCAGGAGGTAGTTGAGAGTGCGGTCATTCCCAGAATCTGGCACATCCACACCACAAAACACGTATTTGTGAGGACGTTGCCCAGCACCACGGTGCAGAGGATGTAGTTCCCATGTTTACGCACGGATTCTATTTTCCGTGCGTATTTCTGCTCCTTTTCTGTGCCGCTGTTCTGCAGGACCCGCAGCTCCACGGGGTCAAGAGCCAACATGCTGATGTTCAGCCCGCTGCACAGAGCAGATAGCGCTAATAGAAGCAGAGAGACCCCCGCTTTGAGCCAAACATCTGGCTCTGGAGGTCTCTCCACCACAGCCAGCCAGAAGTCTTTGGTCCTGAAGTGCTTCCATTTTACTCCGTCAAACGCACACATGGAGTAGTATTTGATCACCTCATCTTTGCGCAAGTCTTTGGCCAGCAACTCAAGCAGAACAGAGTTGTGACTTGAGGTGGACTTGAAGGAGCCCAGCAGTTCTATGTCGGAGCTCCGGGAGCTCTCCTCCTCACACGGGTCACCCTTGGAGCGGAGTCCCCTCTCCGCGTCCTTGCTGCCGCCGCTCGGCTCCTCTATGAAGGCGATCCACGGAGCTGCAGGTACGGCGTCAGCTCTCCCGCTGACGTTCGCGCGGTTAGGATGCTCGGAGTAGTAAACCCTCAGCATAAAGCGAGCCCCCTCGGTCGCCCTCAAAATCCCGTCCTGCACGGACAGATCCCCGCTCTGAGTGTCTTCGGGGCGAACGCCGAGCAGCGCAGCCGCCGGCGCCGGCAGAGAAGAGAGGGTCACGGTGAGAAAGATGAGGGAGAGCCGGCGCGGATGCAGGATGCAGCAGAGAGCATCCGCAGCATCCACAGCCATGGTGCTGAATGGACTGAAGGACGTGGGGGAAGTAGGTCACGTGGTGTGCGGATGGGATGGATGGAGCAGCTGGTATGTTGCAGAGGGAGACAGAAGAGAGGGGGTGGGGGGGGTGGGGGGGTGGGGGGTGGGGGGAGGCGATTCTGAGAGGGGAGGGAGGGGAAGCTGAGAGGGGAGGGAGGGGAAGCTGGGGAAAAAAAAAAAAGACCAATTCTGACGTATGCTCGACTTGCTTTCTGCTGCTTTTCCAAAAATAGAAAGGGAGAAGCCCTGACATAAATAATGAATGTGATTCAGCACTTAGCCTGAAACTGGGCTTGGCTGCCTAGCAAAAATAAAAAATAAAAAAATAAAAAATAAAAAAATGGCGCAGAATTTCAAGCAAGAATGCAAAGACAAAAAATAAAATAAATAAATAAAAAAGCGTTGCAGCAACAGAGCATGTGTATTTAAAAAAAAACGCTATCTTACACTGTGAACCACCCATGCTGCAACCACTAGATGGCAGTATTTCTCCTCGTTTAGATTCGACCCGCTGTCCAAAACACTGGATCAAATTTGCTCAGTGGAGTTCAAGTTCAAACTCGAGACATGTTTGATTTAAATCCAAGGACTTAATGCTCGTGACATAAATCACTGTTTTAATTGCGGAAAGTTTGCTCATAACGAATAAGTCCAGAGAAGGAAGAAACATTCATTTTGTGTCCTGTAAGCTGATTAGATTGTCAGAATTTTTTTTTTTAAATAATTACTGCGTAATCAGATGGCGAGTAAAAGAAGCGCAAATGTCAGGATCATAATGATTGATGTGCAAGTTTAAGAATTACCAAACATATCAGTTTAATACGTATAAAAAAAATAGCAGTTGTTATTCTTAGGAATTAAGTTAGATGCTGCATGGCTTTATGTCGGACATGTTCAGACAGTGCGTTTCAGTGCTGATAGCCATATAAATGTGACATATCCAAAAAGCAGTTAAAAAAAATAATAATGAAATAACTAAAAATAAAAATAAAGAAAAAAATCCTAGCTTTCTTTTTTTTTTTTTTTTTTTTTAGAGCTAACCCATTCTCCTCTACATGAAAATTGATCTGTTCTCTTCCTACTTATCTCAACTCAAACCTCAGTCGCATAAGCAGCTGCGCTTTCAAATATGCCAATGAAAATACACACAATTAGATCACATAAATCGACTGGAGACGAAAACTATTTAAATATTCTCCTGTCTGCGCTTTGAGAAAATCAAAAACCATGTTTCAAATGAAAAGCTTTTTGGACTGGCTCATGTAAGGAAAGAGGCTCTATCTCTGCCGGAATGCAGGAAAACAAAAAACTTGTGCGTCTTTTTTTTTTTCTCGGAACCAGCGCCGTTTAATCTGAATATTATGGAGGTAGCACTGGTGAGAATTAACACATATGTCAATTTTATTATTTCTGAATTTTAAAAAAAAATCCGTGTAAGGAGCGTCTATTTATTTATTTATTCATCTAACTATTCATTTATTTATTTCCGTTCATATTTCAGCTGCAGTGATGAACAGAAGTGCAATAAACGAAAGGCGTCCTTTAAAGCTCCCCGTCCTCCTCATCGGCTTCTTATCATGATCGAGATTTTTGGGTGCATTTATTTATTGAGTCTGGATTTCGAAGAGACGAAGAAATTAGTGTCGCTTAGAGATGAGTCGCAGGGCTTTGTTGACACCAGGCTGCACCGCGAGTACGACCGGCTGTAATGTTTGTGACAGCTTGTTCATTGCAAAAATAAAATAAAAATAAAAAAAAAAAAATAAAAAAAATGCATGGCTCGGTCTGCACAGGAAATAGGACTCGGCAAAAAAAAAAAACAGAAAAAAAATGGGAGGGAAAAAAACCTGTAAAAAAAAAAAAAAAAAAAAAAACGGACCATGAGGGCGATTGGTGAAGATACCAGTAAAAAAAAATCTGCACATTTTCCGTGTAAACGTCCTGCGTGTCCTCCATAATTACCAGAGGAGAGACATCCATCCCCGAGCTCATGCAAAAATGTCATACAGCAAATTCATATAAAAAGGCATTTGCTTTATGTGTAGTAATAAATGCGCGCGTGTAAAATAACAGAAATTAAATGAAGGCAAGAGCCCAGGGAAGAAATTAGGTCGACTTCCTTTTTTGCGCTTGCACAATAATTTTGCATCATCTTGTTACAACAAATTGGGAGTGCTGTGGTAGAAATGTTCCATAACGTTCTCGATCGGGATCGTTTTTATTAATGTTCATTCCACATAACGAATGAATTGAGCCAGTGAGAGCAGAAGAACCCCAGCAAAACCTCTGTGATTTGTCATCCTCCAAGGCTCCCAAAGCAGATTCCCATCTAAGGATTGGGAATCCATCTCGAAGGAGAACATCAATGCGCCCTCTCGCCCTCCAGCAGCCACTTGAAGGCAGCTTTAAAACCTTGTAAAAAGGTCGAGCAGATTAGAGCTTTCTGTTTGTGGTGCGTTCTGAAAAGCTGACAGTTGAAACTGAGTTGACAAATAAGCCGCTCGCTGTGCGTGACAGGAAGGCTTTACGCCCGCTGGTCTTTGGTTTTCTGCAGATTCGTTGTTGTTGAATCTCAGCTCGTAAAAAGGCCGGTCAGATGAAAACAACATTTATTTTTCTGGCTCGCAGTTATGTTGTTGTTTCATACGACAGAAATAGATTCCTTGGCGCCTGGATGAAATGCTTTGCGTCTTGAATGCGTTTTGCAAAAAACTAATTCTGCTTTTTTGAAAATAAAATAAATACATATCTGCAGGACTTTATGAAACAGGTAAATACATTTGTTTAAAGAGCTAAACTGTGAACTTGGGTTTGTTTTTAGAAAAAGGCCTGACGGGCTGAATTTTGCACATCCTGTCATCTTTGACAGTCATGATCTCAAGCTGTCCGTGTTAGAATCTGGCGCGCTGTTGAGAAAAACTCTGGTGTGTTTTTCCTCCTCACATCACGCAAAATCTGAGCTAGGTGAGGACTCAAACTCTCATAGTTTTGTTGATTTTTTTTTTTTTAAGTTCCTTTTGAATGTTTTTGTGGAGAGCCAATTGCTCATGTTTCCATCTCCAAATATGATCCCCAAACTATGCGGACAGTTTTAGCTCAGCTTTTCAAAACTACTTGGAACTCTTTAATCAACATGAAGTATGTCACTGACAAGATTGTTCTGATCTGCGTTTTTCCTTTTGAAATGTGCAAAGACCACACCAGTTCTTAGAATATATATAGAAAACAGTTCTTGGATCAGAACAGTTTTATACATGAGATGTGTTTTATACATTAGCAGATTTCAACAAGACTGATTCTGAGTTTGGGTTCATTTGCGCAACAAGTCATTTCTCACATGTTCCAAAATGTATCATTTTGGAGACAGAGCTTATTTTTTAACTTAGGTTAACAGCAATGAAGTCGTGCGTTGATTTGTGATTAGGCCTGATTAATATGACAATGTCAGGTTCAGGTTTAATAAGGCCTGAATGTGCGTGCAGGTCAGAACGTCTACCGTCATGGCCTCTCTTTAACCCACACAGAATAAATGAATGTCCCTTGTTCGACAAAAATTATTCATAACTTAAATAAAACTTTGTTTCAGTCTGAAAACTACATTCCAATTTAGGGCGGTTTTAGAAAAAAAAATATCAAAGTTTCTTTTATTTTATAGGGAAGTACCAACGTGTAGTCAGTAGGAAAGTCGATATGTAGAAAATAATGCGTCTTTTATTCCCACTTGTGGCTCACATGAGGTTAGGAAACTAAAAGCTTCTTTTTTAGTCTTACACTTCAGAGAACCAAGAGGGGCGGTGCTGCTGCTTCTCCTCCTCCCAGTTTTCAGCTCCCACAACCGGGAAGGCTGGCTCGGGGCGTGCGCTCTCGCTGGCAGCTCCCAAAAAATACGCAGAGGGGCGGGGGGCAGAAGGGGTGAGAACACCAGACAGGAAGACTGATTCAGATCGATGAGACCGAAGTAAAGAACCGCCATCGCACTTTGTGGCTTAAAACTGTCATTTTTTTTTGTCCAGTCTTTGAGCCCCATTACGCACACTGATCCCCTCTCTCTGACACCGAGAAGATGCCCAAGTGTTCACCCTGTGCGTCCCCCTGGTCCTCCCTGTGGCTGACATCTTTTGTTATTTTGGTGGTGCAGTCGGTAATCTCTTCCTCGTACTCTTCCTCCTCCACGTATCAGAGAAACGCAGCAGGCGGGAAGCGACCGGGCTTCTTGGGGAGGACGCTGGTTCTCCTGGACGTCAACACCCGCAGTCCGATCAGAATCCTCAACGACAACTTCTTGTCGCTGCAGCTGGACCCCGCGATCATCAAAGACGGCTGGCTGGACTTTCTGAGGTAGAACATTCTCCATCAGTACTAACCTATGTGACTAACTGCCTCTGAAATGTAGGATACACTTCTGAAATACTTGGTGGGTTTTTTTTATTTTTTCGTTCTTTTTTTTTTTGTTGTTGTATTTTTGCGTGTTTTATTACGAAGGGAGCCACGTTGTCTCAACTGTCATGGAGCGATCAGGCACGTTTTCTCTTCTATTTTTTTTTATAAAGTCGATTCAAACCTATAATACAGAATAGAGAACCGCCGAGCTTATAGGCCTACTTACAATTAAAACTGGCGTTCTCATTTCTACACAGCACCCAGTAATATTATGCTAATAAGTATATGTGGAAAAATGCTATGTACTACAATAGCACCATAATTATTTATCACTATAATTATACATACATATATAGCCTATATATATATATATATATATATATATATATATATATATATATATATATATATATCATTATTGTATATGATATATATTGTATATATATATATATATATATATATATATATATATATATGTTAACATAGAATTCTTATAAAGACCTTTATTTTATAATGAGGAAGTCAGTTTTGTGTAATTTGCTCTCTTCTCTATCCTTGTGAGAAAAATGAGTGAGGAGTTTTCTCTTATTATTTTGAGTTGCTGGCTTCAGATATTCGCAGCATAATTTGTATATTGGTCTATCATTTCACACAACCACGCTCATAGCTGCTGTCCCTATTGTGCAAACTGGATCTACAGCTTGATTTGAGGTTGACTAAAACTTTTCAGGCAGAAGCGCCATGTAGGATTCGGACGTGTACATCTGGAAACTCCGTGACCTCGAGGTACAATAAGCGTTCTTATTACTTTTGCTGCACCCGCCTCGAAACTGTTCTTGAATTTTATTAACAATTAAAGCGTCATTGGGTTAGTCTCTGCTTTCAGACAAAACCAGGATGAAGGAGAATTACACATGCTGGGTCTGATCTTAGGTTTGGCCTCTGCGTGTTTCTGTCCTTCCTGCCTCAGGTTTATAATCCGCCTCGCAACTTGATTTCCATATGGAACAAGGTGTCATCATCTACTTATTAGTCTACAAGAAAGAGTTCAAAAGTTGTGTGTGTGGCACACAATACAAAAGACCTACTGTGACGTAAAGTTGCCATCAAAGTCGTAAAACTTTTTTTTTCCACCCCGGTCTAATTTTTTTGTCATTGTTTTGTTGGACATAAAAATTATTTTTCAGATATTTTTCTGCTTCTCTTCTCTATTTTATAATTGAAAACTGTAGTATGAATACTGTCTACTGAAACTTGTGACAAACGTCTTCTCTAGTAAGTTTTTATTTTACTTTATTCAATTTTTATTTTATTTTATTTTTTTAATGTAACCCTTTTGTTTTTCTCTCTCGTGCCTCCGCAGCTCCAGGCGGCTCGTGACCCTGGCGCGCGGCCTGTCTCCTGCCTTTCTGCGCTTCGGCGGAAAACGAACCGACTTCCTGCAGTTCAACAACCAGAAGAACCTCGCCAAGTTCCGGGGCCCTGGTCCAGACTACTACCTGATTAATTACGAGGACGGTAATTAGACGCTTCGTTTTCTCTTTCCGCGTTGGTCTGACTTTGTGTTAATGTCAGGGGGAAAAAAAAACAAACAAACAAAAAAAGACATGGCGTCGCCGTCTCTTTCGTCTTCGTCTCACAGTTTGTTCTGGCAAAAATACATTTCAGAACAAGCAGCATGATATTTACTTTACCCCCACTGATAGCTGACCCGGCATTTATAGTAAATTTTGTTTAATATAACTTGGTGCCCGTTTAGCTGAGACACGTCACCTCAAACGAATGTAAAATGGGAAAAAGAAAAAACCAACAACAAAAAGCGAGACCGTGATGGATGGATTTATTCCCATTCACGCTCACTCCTTGATTAAATTAATGCTGGTGCACCAGTCCTTGAACGAGCTCCTCTGAGCCAAGTATAACTCTAATTTTATGTAAGAAAATAAAATACCTACATTGTGCGGGCAGCGTATTAAAAGTTTTAAAACTGCGCTTATTAGTTTTGAAAATTACATTGGACAATTTGGAGCTGGGACTTATAGTTCTGGGTTATGAAACACAACAAAGCTTCTACAAATGCCGTAAATATCCTATTACTGCTGTATTATGTGACAAAAATTATAAATACATTTTAAAAAATGTGCCATGGTTATTTAAGGTGTTTGTGTTTTGCCTCTTATATAAATAACAGCTAAAATCCATTATGGCTGCCCTTTAAAGACATAATTACAAAAGCAGCAATAATACAATTAAAGCTCTGTTAGAGATGTGCTTCCTTAGTGTTTGATTGCTTTAAATTACATTAAAAGTGACCTGTGGTGTTTTTGACTTATTAGTTTATTTGGTCACCCAGTACGTAAATTTGCAAATTCCTCTGGCTTACTGAATGCAGCTGGGAATTGTTGTAAGGATTCTTTTTTTTATAACAGCTCAAGATTTGAATATCAACTTCCCACATAGGGGTGCAGCTTTATTAGCAATGTTTGTATTCTTGGACGAGCAAACGTTTGGATCACACGTTTCTGTGGGTCAGAAGCAGAAATATGTGGGAATCGCTATTCTACAGCATTTGTCACCCTTGAACAGTTTCACCAAATGATAAGTTTACAAAGGAATTAAGCTAACTAAGTAAATCTTTACACAATGCTAACATAACATTTTTTTTTTTTTTTAACAAAAACTTAAACTCAAAGAAAAAGAGCACATATGTCTTAATTATGTTTTTTTGTGTGTGCGGCAGATATAGTTCACAGTGACATTGCACTGGACAAACAGAAAGGCTGCAAAGTCGCCTACAATCCTGACATCATGCTGGAGCTGCAGAGAGAGAAGGCTGCCAACACGCAGCTCGTCCTACTGAAGGAGCAGCTGTCCAACATCTACAGCAACATTACAATAACAGGTAGGAGATCAAACACACAAACTCCCCTGTGTTTTGGACACCTACTCTTACGGCACCGTCTCCTGGATTCTGTGGGACATGCTTTAGCACTCACATGATGTCTAAGGTATGCAAGAGTAAACCTTCAGCTTTTAGAATGACAAATGCAATTTCTGAAACAGGAATGTGGGGACGGTTGAGGTGCTGTTGCAGAGGCTTGTATACAGTGCATTGACATATTCACTTGTAACACTTAACGCAGTCTGCTGAAGAAATTGTGGGAGCCCTGATTTTGGGTGGGCTGCATACCATTTAATGTGATTTAGACACATTCCAACAGGGAACTATAGAAAATGACTTAAAGTTATAAGTATTTATTTGTAGTCTTTAGACATTTAGGCAGTTTTTGTGTAGGCTATGTGGACCTTATAATTTCAAAATAAAATTTCCCTGATTGATAAGTACTTAATACTACGGAGCTGAATAAAAATCAGACTGGTATGCTAAAGTCATCTTCTCTGTTGCACTCTTGCTTCTTATCCTCCCTACCATCTTGAAAAGTTATGAGTTTTTTTTTATTATTTTTTTTTTTTGTTTAGGCAGGATTTTTATTTCAAAACAGAAACCCACCCTGAGATTGAGTCCCAAAAGCCAAAGAGCCGTAGAAAAATATGTGTTAGAGAATATATTAATTTAGTTCTGTATTAGAGCCAAAATCCTTTCTGCAAAACCCCACTTTGCCACGGATCCAGCGCCATATGAAATATTTGGCCATGTGTTTTAAAAAGGAATTGATGAATTACAGAAAACAAACCTTCTAACTCAACCTCAAGTGAACCAAGTTGTTCGACACATTTTTGGTCAGTACAAGCACAGAACCGGTGGCCTCGCATCAGTTTGCCTGTGCTGTATTTGTCAAGCACTTTGATGGTTCTGCTGTTCTGGGGCAAAATGACCTTCTGTGTGTTGCTCCAAGAATGATAATGGGAGATATTCGGAACATAGATCAGATGTGTGTTTTTAAATCGTCTCAAGTGCACCAATCAAAACATGGCCAGGTAGTATTCATCAAAGTAAGCAAATACAGTAAGAATTCAGACCTGCTTTAAAGAGAAGTCCTCTCACAAGTTTAGTTCAGGAGTGAAACTGTGGTGCATTTACTCTTTAGTGCTACTAATCTGTTGACACAAACTTTGATATTCTGGTCTTTAATTCTGTCACAACCTACTTTGAGACATATTGTTCCCAGCAAATTCAGATGTTTTATACTTTTTGGTAATTAAATATTTTTTATCAAGAGACATTGCACTAGCAGTGGCAATGTACATGTGATCTTCTTTAAAGTCATGGCACTCAGTCTGGTTAGTTTCTTTAATGCAAAAACTTTCAAAAAAGCTCGCTTATCAGTTTTTAAAATTGCTGACTCTAGAGTGAGCAACTAATATATTGCACAACTGAACCACTAAAATAGTACTACATTCTTTGCCATTTCTTACCTGAACATTTTAAAGACCCACCCCAGAGTGTCTGAAAACACACATGTCGACTTGAAGCTGAAGTTACAGACAAATAAAGCTATTAAAATTAATTTATTAAAAATAAAAATCATGTTACAACGGTCAAATAGATCTGGCCGACAACAGCTTTGTTTTGAACATAGAAGTATTGACAAAAATAAAAAACGCATTCATGTTTTATTTACACTTTGGACAGTTTCATAACTTTGGATAGTCACGAAAAACTCCTAGCATTCTTAGTGTCTAACTGCTTGACCTAAAATAATATACTCTGATGAACTTTTTTAAAGGAATGAGACAAATTCTGATTTTATGCATAAATTGGAATAACCTTGCACATTGCGGTATTTCTTCATCTTTTGTTGGATGCAAAACTGCAATGAAAACAACTTCAGAATTCTTTTAAGCTACAGATTCTCCTTTTACCTTGTTGCCAGTATTTGAAGTTTACTTAAACTGCTGCCACTGTAGCTGTTAATCTGCTTACTCAGCAAGATAGACAGAATAATATTACACAACTTCATGTCTGAAGTTGTTTAGCAATTGTTTGTTGTTCACTCAAAAGCATCATTTTAGTTTTTCAGACAAGCCGATCAACAAGTTTTTCTAATATTCCAATTAAGCTCTTGTAGTATAATGACTTCTTAACCTCAAATATTTCTAATTTCTTAAACAAAGCATTTCTAATAAAAAATTAAGATTGCAATTTATCTGTTATTTTAAAAAACTTTGCTTGTAAAAATGCTAGAAAGTACCATCTTTTTGTTTATTTTGATAGAAATGTTGTCACTGTATTGTTGATTCGCTCTCTGCACGCTTCAGCTGGTATTTTTGACAATTATTCTTATTTCTTTTTAGGACATTTTTGCAGCTAACATTTGTTGTTTACATATTCAAAATAAAAAATTTCATAGAAAATAATTATGCATCAAAACTGAAGTCAGCAACAAAGGTTTCCTGCAGCATGCAATGAAGTACATAATTGTTCATATCCCTGCCAGATTTAGGTTTGAAGTATCTCTTTTAGGTTTACCAACATGTTTCTTCTTACTGGAAGTCATTTCAACACCTTGGGTTGGAGCAGCCACAGCCTCGACTTGAATGCAAGGAGCTAAAGATTATGGTTATGGCTAGGAGGTCTTTCAATCACAAAGATGTGGAACTCCTCACCAAAGATAAATATTGAAACATAAAATAAGAACTTATTCAGTTCAAAGAGGAACAAGAATAAGCCTACATAGTTACTTGTCTTTGTTGTTCTCACATTCTCTGAACATCAATAACTTAACTAACATGTCCATATTTCCCATATGCTTATGTTTTCTTTACTGAACTGCTGGGTGGAAACCAAGTCATCTCAGTGATACTAAAGAACAAAAACAAATAATTTGTGGATTATTAAAATATGCATACTTCTTTGAAGCTCATTATGGGTTCAGTAATTAGTTTAAAGCTTAAATCTAAAAGCAAGTAATAAAACTGTCTTTACTCGTTTTGGGCGAGGAGAGTTGGGGGCTTAGCAGATGAAATATAATTTGGAAATATTGTTACAGCATAAATTATAGCCGAAATGAATCCTAGCTAAATGTTATTTTCTCCATGTGCTTTGACGTTTTTTTGCCATATATTACTGATGTATTAAGACTCGATGGAGGATTGTGTATTCCTAATGCTAAACACTTGCATTGATGGTTCAAAGTAGGAGGTGCGGGGTAATGAAGAGATGATGAGAGATAGAAATGTGCTTTATGAGGCTTTTGAGTCGCTGCCATGGTTATGGTAAGGCTGCTTGGTGAAACCGGGGAAAATAGGGCGAAGCCAAACTTATTCTATTTAGAAGATTTCATTTGTGGTTTTGAAATTTCCTTGCCTTTTAAGTTCAGCATTGCTGGGAAATGCTAGTCAGAGGAATGGAGAACAAGTTGAATGATGTCTGTAATGGTGCAGCTGCTGTTTTTCTTTCATGGTGCGAAATGTCTCTGGTGGACTGTAACATATATTGTGTTAAAGGGAATTCGGCGGCAATGACACTGAAAAAGTATTAAAAGTGTGCACATGCTTGAGTAATCACCTCACCATTATTCTGAGTTGAATTGAAAGCATGTTATGTAAACTGGAATCTGTGTGAAGGCTTGTCATCTCTTTGGTTCGGGAAGAAGCAGGGATCCGGAGGCACTAGGGATGTTTTTGAAAATGGTCTGGTATCAATTAGTCAAGATTTTAAGTGCATATATGTGTGTGTGTATGTGTATGCATGAAGGCAGGTGGTGCTTAAAGGACCTTTAACAGTCTTGCTCCATCCTTTTTCACTCACCACTGTCTGCCCTCTGACCTCAGCTTGTTAGAGTCATCAGTAATGGGGCCACTATGAGTCAATGTGCACACACACATTCAGCAGGGGAATTGAGTTCAAAATTACCTTAACCTCAGACAAGGTCACGGTCAGCGTCTTTTTAAGTCTTGCTGCTTAAACACATCCCTCCTTTGAATTAGTTCCTTCATTTTTTATTTTTTTATTTTTCAATTGATTCTGCATTACTTACCTTCCATCTGTTATTTTTGTCCGCACAAACAAACATATGCTTATTTCTTTCCTATCACTGTTGTTTAGATTTACAGAGTAACTCTGTGTTAAATGTTTAGCTCAAAGAATTAGGTCTAAGATTCAGTTTGAGATATTAAGATTATTGTGGTTGATATAGTTTCAGAGTTTAAACAGAAGTTGTATTCAGTTTATTTTAAAATGACAAAGTATATCACTGTACAAGTTATGGAATATACTTACTGTCTTTTAGATTTGTGCACAAAATTCAGTCTGGAAAAAACTGCCTATCTGCTGATATATTATGTAAACATCACTAATAAAGAGAAAAATAACAGTGATGATTTTTTAAAACTTTGTCATTGTAACCATATCCTAGTTTCTTATTAAGGAAGTGGAACAAAAACATTTCAAAGGAGGAGATGCGAAACTGAATATGAAAATATGGGATGTATGCAGAAAGCACATAGGGAAATATTCAACTTTCATATTTTAATTCACATGTTTTGAAAATATAGTAGCTCTTTAAATTTCTCTCTGCCATTATGTTTCTCTCTGGCATACAGAAATGTGAAATAATTGATAAATAACTGCAACATAAGGCTTAGTGTGACTGACAAAGTATAAAACTGTTTCTTGGGTTTACAATGTAATTAAAGAAATTGCTTTAACTAAATTGGTTTTGTACTTTGGATCGAGGTAAAACAATATTTTAAAAAAGGACAATCTTTTTTGTGCAGATTCATTGGAAAACTGGTGGACCCTTGGGGCTAAATTAGCTTACTCTGGACTGCTGTTGTGCTTGTTCTACAAATGACAGAGCACATATAAGGTAATTAAACAGTCGACATAGGAAAACCTATCCGGCATATTCATCACAAACTTCTGAGGTTTTTAGTCTTAAATCAAACTAGAAACCCAATTCAATCTGGAAACAACTCTGTCAGACTGATGAGGGTAAAACAAAACCTTTTGGCTTCAATGAACAATGAAAAGCTCTGAAGGAAAATAAATCCCCTGAATTTCATCAAGATCTCTGGCTCATCTGTGTAGCTCTAAAACAAGCGTTCTGGGGTCGTATTTTAGCCAGAACGCTGAAAAATGTTTCCGTGGTAGCCAGAAGATTAAATTCATTTTATTACTCCTAAAACTTTCTTAACTGCAAAATGATCATGGATAGATCTCCAAATTAACAATGAGAATACTCTGTAGACCAAAACGTGATTAAAATAAAGCGGATAAATCCCTAAAGAACATTTCATCCCAGACAGCCTGAGCATGTAACCTATCAAGAAGTGAGTAAACAGACCTGCCAGAAAGGTCAATGTTCTCATTAAAGATGAACTTTCTGTCTTCATCACACGTTTTCAAATCCTACAGGATGAATGGGAGACATACAAAAGTTAAGATGAGAAATGCTTAATTTACACATGGGAACTCACTCATACATTTGGCTCAATATTAATTACATGACAATATTGCAAAATGATAAAAACTGAAATCTTGTTTGGTTTTCCACCTCAAATTTGTTTTGCTTATGAAGTTAGATGTTAATTAATTGATTTATTCATTTATTTGCTTGGATTGCACTTTAAATTACAATTTTTAGGGTTAGGGTTCTTATATGTGTAAATATTTGTAAAGCAAACAATCAAAAGAGGTTTTCTTTAAATATCACAAAACCCAAAAGCCTTCCCTCCCTGACTTCTTATTCCATAGTTTAAAATGGATGTTGTGCATATGAAAGCAAGGGAGTTTTCAATTCCCAGATCACAGCTGAATGTTATCAATGGCTAACTTGTCACTTTTAACAAATAGTATTTTACAAAGGTAACCATGTCACCAGGTTGCTTTTAGGTCATTTTGTAAATAGGTCTCGCAAAATGAAAGTAAAATTCGGCACTAAATTTGTTGCCTTTAGCCTGACATCCTTTAGCCTCTCGTCCCTCTCTATTCTTTAGGCTGATCTCATATGAGCAGTATCATGTGACTGGGAAGTTTACATCTTGTAAACCCAGCTAAGACTAAATTAGACACCAATACCTGAGCCCTCTCTGCTTGAAATGACACAGAGGTGCAGCACTTATATCCTTTGTGTCTCCGGATACAAAGGATAAGAAATAGTTGGGATACTATTTCTTTCCAGTGGAAGTGGTTCAATGGTCTTTTGGACATTTCAAAAGTATTTCCCTGATGTCCTCATCAGTCATTCCATGATGTTGTTTGTATCAGTTCTGTTTTTCCCCTATTCCTGCCATCCTGAAGGCAGACTACCGATATTTTTCATCCTGATTCTGGGGGAAATTAGCCTGAATAGTTGTCCCTGTTGTCAATAATCTTGGCTTGAACTACCAAACAGCTGTGCTCAGAGAGATCAACTATTGCTGGGTATATCTGAAGCAATCTCTGAAGCTGAGTCTAAGGACTTTGTGCCTAAGGAAATAGAGGTGTGGTGCACCAGCCAACAATCTGGCCAAGGTGGGAGCTTTCATGTTTTTGACCCAGAAGTACACAAGAAACAAACAGGGATTGATCTGAACCTGTGTTTTCCCCATTTTGCTTGGGAGCCAAGCAAACAGGAGTGACAGGGAGATAGTTTCCACACATTGACATGCATGTTTTTGGCCATATTTTACAAGTATAAATATTTACCAACAGCAGAATTGTTACCGTTTTTATTTGCTAAGAAAATATGTTGTGCCCCTCTTTCAGTCAGCTGACTGGTAGTGCTACTCGAAGCTCAATACAAGCAGATGAAAACTGCTGTCTTTCTGTGGCATCTAATTTAAGAAACTGTGTTGTAAAACTTCTGTGGTTTTTAAACTATAACTTCTTAAAACCTTGATATACTTGCCTGATACATGACATCTGTTCATAGACATTCAAATATTGTTTGTTGGGTAGATAATGATCTTACTTATGCTACTCTACAACAATGAGATTAATACATTTGAAGCAAAAAAAAAAAAAAGCAGTTCCTTCTGTAATATAGCAATAAAGAGCACTGAAGTGAAGTTCTTTCCCTGACAAAAAGTACGAGGCACCAGAAAGAATATACAGGAAAGAAGAAGGTGGAAAATCTGTGAAGACAAACATTAGAAGCATCCACATAGGAGCGAATTCACTAAACATCTGTGAAGGGCTTGAAAATGTTTTCATCAAACAAACTGGCACAGCCGTCCACAGATTGCTTCTAGTTACGGCTTTCTGTTTGTACTCACTTCAAAACGAAACATATTTTCTTTCAGCTAAGAGAAACACACTCTGTCTTTCCTATTAGTTCTGCTATGTGATTCCTTTCTCCCTTTTCTAGTATTCTGCTAGAATCTCTTTTTAAGGTCTGAAATGGTTCTTTGGTGTCTTTCTCTATTTAAAATGAGTTTGCGACTTTGCAAACACAAGGTGTGAATTTGGACAGATTGAGTGTTTTTGCTGGCAGCTGCCGTAGCGCCTGTTATATCTCCTGGTTATTGCTTAACACAGATATATCCAGCTTTTTCCCAAGTTTTACACCATAATGGCACACAAAGTCTCCTTCTGTGTGTCAGCAGGCAAATGAGAATGATCTCTGATTTTTTATCATCTATAAGAATATTGTTGGCTTTGAGCTTCTAATGTGGAATATTGACAGACCGTGGCGGCATGAGGAACGTTAACGATTGTGCGTAGGTCTTCACTGCAATCCCCTTTGTTTGGTATTTGAAGAAGATTAGCTGGAGTTCTGCTGTGCTGTTTAGCTAGCAACTGAGGCGTGTCACAAATGCAGTGTTGTTATACAGAAACATTAATCTTTGGAGCATTATCAAATAAATAGAATGATCAAAATCAGATGTTCCAGACAGCGAGCTGGTAACCAGCAAAGGGGTAACATCATTTTGCAGAGCAGCTGTAATGTTCTAACAATGATTCCCCTAAAGCTGTGGTTCCCAAGCTTTCAGGCTTCAGACCCACAAAATAAAATACAAGACACTTAGTCTTGATTGAGCATGCAGGCACTTTTACTGAGTTGCTTAAAAGGTGGTCCAATAGGAACACAATTGGCATCAACAGTCAGTATACAGACCGGTATTTTGTTTCTGCTTATTTTCAAGATTTTATTGTTATTTTATCTGTTATCTTTTACTATTACTTATCAAATGCATGTCCTTTCCATTGTCATTTTGCTTTAGTATTTAGGTTAATTTCTGAAGAGAATCTCAAGATGCAAGACATACACATTTGTGACCCAGAGTGGGTTCTCTAACCCAACTTTGGGAACGACTACTCTAAAGTAAAAACCGTTTGACCCAAATATATATGACGATAAAAACTTGAGTTTGCAAATTTGCTAACATTAGCTTGCCTTCCTCTGTTTTGATATGAATTTGATAAGTTGAGGTTTTACTAACTTTATCAGTAAACTTTTCTCCTTCATTATAACACAGGGACCATAATTTAGAATGGAAATAAAATCACCATAAGTTTATGTAAAGCTGCAACTGTAGTACATTTTAAATTAATTTCAATATTGCAAACTTATGTGTTTTCTCACAGAGGAAAAACAAGAAGTAAGGAGAAGTTAGGATTAAACTTTGGCTTTCTATTTTTAATTTTTGTGATTTTCTCTGTGTGTTTGCAACATTAAACTGAGTTATAATCACTTCAAAGAAAGTTTGTTATTTTAAGAGGTATTTAACAACAAAAGCCTGACAGACGTGACCCAAAGAAGGATTTATCACACCCATTCAGCAGCAGCATCTTCGACTTGAAAATCTGTCAGTGGCTCACTTTATTTGTGCCTCAGAGCATAAACAACTTAATACCCCAACTAATTATTTTTGAATCAATTATTTACTTCCTTTCTCACTGCAACTGTAAATGGACATCACTTAATTAAACTCTACCACCGCTGCAGGCAACAGTAAACATGAGTAAAAATGAGTTTCAACTGATGAAACTGAATTGCAAGCATAGCAAAAAAGTAAATCTGACTGCTCTCACCATACAAATGTCCATTCTAATGTTCCTGGTGAATGATAAAGTACATACAGTCAACCTTGGATATTTTTTGGAAGTACATTTCTTCCCTAGTGATTGATGTTTGCCCTGTTAAGTGCTGAGCAAATGCAAAACAAGAAACCTCACCATGATTCCTGGAAAAGGTTCGCGCTACGGAAGTGCTCCTTATGTGTGAAAACACCCTATATGTGTCGTATATTTTTGACTCGGGTTTATTAAAAAACATCTATTGAATCTCTATGTGCAGTTTAATTGCAGAGTTGTGTTAAAAGTCACATTAGTTTAGCTGTTTCTGAAGTAGCAACCATGATTTAAATAACTTGGGTGATTAGATTACTTACATTCATGTACACAGCGACAAAGTTTGGCTCCAGAATTAAGCCCTGCAGTGCAATACTAGAGTTTCACACATGGAGGCCTTTTTCAGTGTAACAGCGAGTAGTATCTTCAGACAAAAGGGCTCTTTCAGAACATGACTACATCTAAAATTACTTGACCTTCTGTTTTATGTTTGTTTGGCTAAATTTCTAACATGCTATTTCTTCCTCCTTTCCGTACCTGTCAGGATACAATCATCAGCAGTGATGTAATCTCAGCGTGACAAACTCTTGATTGCTGTATCGCCTGTTTTTCTTTTTTTCTCACTCTTTCCACATGGCCTTCACAGATCCAGAAGTGTCTGTTTTTCTTTGCATCAAAGAATACCTAGTGTTTAAATCATGGATGGACATATCATGTAATTCCATGTGTTTGCAATATGCCCGAGACAAGTGCCAGCAACCTGCAAACGAATGTCATTTTAATAGCCTGACGCATAGGAAATGTTTGAAAGCAGCCCTTCCTCTTCTAAGATTGTTTGGCATGACATTGAACCTCCACATTTTCCCTGGGAACTCCAGAAAGCATACGTTTTGTGTCAGATTTCAAATCATGACACTATGTTCCTGACTGTTTTGAGGCAGCTTGCGACAGATCTGGAGCTGGAATGCCGGTGCCTCTTAAAAAAAATGTGTGTACATATATACACACAGTGTATGTGTATGTAAGCTCTGTACAAGTCCAGATGAAGTTGTTATTCTGAGGAGAAAACATGCCTCATTCATTACCAGTTAAGCACATTTTTATTTCATTTAATTTGACTCACAGGTTCAAATCCTCCGTTATTTATGATTATCAAACACGTTTGCGTGGGTGCGTGTGTGAGTGTGTGTGTCAGGTTTCTTTTTGTGTATTTATGGTGCGAAAAGTTTGTTCTACAAGGAGAGCTAGCATGAGGCTAGGAAGCTGTAACCACTGTTTGGAGAAGTGATTTGACCTGGTGTGTAAGAATGTTACACTAATGTTTCTTCTCTCAACAACTTGCACTGGAATTTAACACACTCATTAGTATCGCACAAATGTTTGGAGCATTTTTGCATGTGCACGTTAGTGTACATGTGTGTCCTCTGGGAAAGCGTCTCCATTTCACAGTGAGAGAAAAGGAGGTATTTGAGAACTGATCAGGCATAGCAAATCAAAATTGAAGCAGATTTGCAATTTTCTGTTGACCCTCTGGAAAAGGGGGTCAGCAACCTTTAGACTCCAAAAAGACATTTTTGCCATCAGTTGAGTTCAGGAAGACTTAGAGGAGCTGTGAATGTTACATGATGTTTAGAAAAAAAAGACAATTTAAAATATTTGATAAATATTTACTAAAGAAATATGTTGTCATTATTGAAAACCTAATATTTATTATTTAAGATTTTCAAATAAATAAAAACAAACTTTTGCAAGGAGAGGATAAAATAAATAAATTTTTTTCTTATAGAGTGTGTTGACATATTTTGCAATGACAAACTAATGATAGGTAAATAGATGAAAGATATACGCTGCAGATGCATTTTGAGTCATTATGTTATGGAAACTCAATACAGTTACTGAGAAAAACTGTTAATACCTGCTTTTATTATTATTTAAATATATATATGTAAATATATATTTAAAAACATTATCCTATTGTCCCAGAGGAAAATTGCAGACCTTTATTCTAGGACATATTTTTTTCTTATATGAGGCATTTTTCTTTTCATGATGTATCACAGTGACTTAAAATTTTGTTAAAATATCAAATTAATTCAAATCAAAAAGTTTACAGATTTTTCTGTATTTTCAACTTTTCAGTCCATAAATTTTGATGGTTATGAGTTGCAGCTAATAAAAATCCAAAATTCAGTTTCTCCAGAAATGTGTATATTACAAAAGACCTCTAAATTTCTTTTCCTGCTGAAATGTAGCTCTACATACTGTACAGTATATGTTTGCAATTGTTGGTGGAGGAGGAACGTGACTATTGTAGTCCTTATTCTGAAAATGACTGTGCACATCGACTCAAGTTACAATCCTTGTCTTGTTGATACTAATAAACTCTGTCCTTGTTACTTGTGGACCTTTTTGTACCACTTGTTTTCCTTCATTCAGCATTTTGTTAGATGATGGAAAATCAGTTCCCTAAGCAATAACCTTATATGCCTTACTCTCCTTGTTGAGGGTGGAAAGCTTTTTCTTTTTTTGACATAGTTTAACACATTTATGTATAAAAAAAATCAACTCAGATATTAGGAGCTAAGTAATTTCTTTCCATGTATAAAAGTCATTTATGTAAAAAATGCCAGCCATTGCAAAAATTCTGGAAGTGGTTACAATAAACTGTGTGGTATTTTGACCCACCGAAGATCAGATGTAAACCCTTGAACATTTTCTGAGGTTTACTTCTGTAAACCCCCGAAAATGTTGCTTGCATAACAGTTTGGCATGTCTCTATCCTCACCACTTATGAATCCTCTTTAATTCCATGTAATGTTTTGGGGTTTTTTTCTTCCTGGAGCATATGGTTGGTTGGATTGTGTTGGACCTTGTCAGAGGCCATCTATCACTCGATGGTGTCCTGCTGAGCTGCAGATTCACAGCGCAGCTCTCAACCCTTCAGATGAGAAAACAAGAGCTTGGCTGAACTGGCTAAGTGAGATTCAAACAGTTTTGAAGAAATAGAGGAGTGGAAAGAGTGAGGAATGTGCAACAGTGGGGAAAAAGAGCAAAGAAAGAACAAATATTTCCCTGATAAAATGGAAACAAAGAAAGTTTAACATTTATTTTTTTCCCTTTGTTTATGCTGAGCAGAGCTAGCAGTCTTTACCCACTATGCCAACCAACACCTGTTGTGTAAAACTGTCTAGAAGGTTTTAAAAAAAAAACCCTGTAAATGGTTATGGTTCAGTAAATTCACAAGTGTTAGGGTTCCCTAAAAGCTCAGAGCACAGGTAACAATGTCAGGGCTCTCTTAAGAAAACATTTTAAACAAAAAGGGTTGTTTCTATACACCTTTCATAACATTATTTCTTGCTTATCGCCTATAACTAAATTTAAAAAAACCCACAGAACTTTGTGCTTTTCCACCAAAAGTCAATCTTTCTTTATAATAATGTACAAATTCCCTACATAGTTACACTGCATCAAATCTGAAGTTAGAAATTATGTTTGAAATGATTGAAAATGCTGATATTCTTTCAGCAAAAAAAGTAACACCATCAAGAAAAAGCTTGTTAACTGTGAAAACTTAAATTGTTCAGCAAGAAAGTCTTGCCTGATGTAAAGATGCTGCTGCCGGCTTTCTGTGACCTCTGACCTTCACATGAAAAGAGAACATGAATGTTCCTCAGAGGTAAATGACAAGAAGCTGTTTCCTAATTATGCTGCACAGAATATTCTGCCCGTCGTCCTCTCTAAACATATTTTGAGTTTTTGTAATGAAAAATGCTGCATATTTTGTAATGAATATGCAGCACCATGCCCACCATATTGTGTGTTCTTTTCCATAAACTTATCTTAGGAAAATACCGTATGTATTTGGTTCTACTTTTAAAACAGGGAGGGGATTTAGTAGATCCCCACATATTGGCTATCATCACCATAGTGTTTCACAAGGATGTAGTTGTTGGTGTTATTGCAACAAAATGCCTGTGACTAGTGCTTTTTTTAATTACTTTTTTTCACCTGAATTAAATCTTCTGGCAAGCGATTTTCTTTAATTAATTTAATTACAAAAAGATGTTATATTTGAATGAACTCCCCTTTGTTTAAATCCCTGATGCATAACATGAATATGCAGCACCATGCACAGCTTCAGGAAAGGTTTAGTCACTTTGCTTTGTTTTTGGTGTCAAAAAAATAAGACAGATTGGTGTTTTATAGAAATCACTGCCTCACAGGTGTCCAGATTACCTTCCAAAGCAATGATTCATTGCATTGTGGAGTTTTGTTTGTTTTTTTGTGTTGCTAATTGTAACTAAATGTGATTGGATTGTACTTTGACTCTTCAAGTGATAACCCACAACTTCACATAGTCTGAGTTTATCTCTACAAAGTTTGGAAACTTGACAGCAAGTGAATCAACAAGAATGATAGTTTGAACAGAATTACATTTTACTCACCTCCTACAAGTTTTTAGATCACTAGACAAGCAGTCTGCATTTGAGTGGGCCATTGCAAGACCTTGAATATTTTCTTTTTTATTAGCAATTTTGTTGCAGATTTTCCACTTTATATTGTTGCATGATACAGTTACGACTTGGCTGTTGTGCAGATGCTTCACCTTCTGTATCACTGTAAAATGTCTAACACAAGAATAAACTAAGAGACTCAGTTCAAATTAAAGCACTAATGTGAGGAGGAAGTAACACTTGAATGACCCAACTAGAAACATTAGAGAGAGCCATAAGGATTGTGACAACCTGTGGTTTCCACCAAAAACTTAATTGTCTGTGGCCAAGCATTTCTACTTCATTCACATTTATCCAGCAGACATTTTTCTTGAGGTCATGCAGTTCATTCAAATGTAACTTTGCAAACCGAAGTCATTCTGCAATATTGTTTTTAGGTGGAAGAGGTTTTCTCCTTGTCTTTCAAACAAGTCATGCTTTTACAATATTTTCCTACCAGCACTATCATGACCCCCAGCATTTAGTGTGCTGAGTGAGGACTGTAGAAGGTTTTGGTTTTTTGATTTTGTATTTGTTCTGTTCATTGTACAGTGCTTGGGGTAAGATCATAAATGATGTGTTCACTGAATGAAGAAAAAAACAAAAACAAAAACAGATTTTTACATTTTTCACTAAGTTTTGCAACTAAGGCTACAATCCATCCGATTCCAGTCTCAACCAGTTTTTCAGTTTCAGTATTTTGAATGCAGTGTTGTGAAGCATTGTTTTATGGTATACATTTTGTAGTGTCATCAATCACTTAAAACATTTGATCAGATTAATCACACTTTAGTGTTGTGATTAATCACAATTAATCACCAGGCTAATATTTGTAAGCTTGAAAAGTAAGCATGCAGGTTTTCGAAAATGGTTTGGAAAATGTTCAAACTAAATGTCTCAGATTTCCAGATTTTCATATTCGGGAAGGTTTAAAATAATCCTTTTGTTTCCTACATAAATTAGAAACGTTAACCATAATTTACCATTGCAATAAGTAGGGTATAGACTTCCATTGTTTGTTCTAAGATTTTCTTTGTCACTAGTGGCCTTTATTTGACAGTAATCTGAAAGGAAGACAGGTCTACAGCTCGCTCTAATCGCTGTGTTTTTTAAGGCAAAATTTACCCCTGAGCACATCAGTCAGACTCTCCTTGTTCATTTTCATTTTCTTTTTCTTTACAAGAAGAACACTATTATCATTTTCCGATAGGGCTGGACAAACAGCTATATGCATATTCACCTTTAACTTTACTACTATATCCTAGGTTTTTGCTTCCAAGATATGTTATTTATCAACAGACACAGAACCAAGTCTCTCTGGACCCAGCCGGATTCATCAAAGTCCAGTTGGACAGGTGATGCAGCACAGGCAGAAATACTTATCATCTGTACTTTGGGGTATTCTTATAACTAACTTTTCTGACACATTTGAAGGAAATAAAATATATAATCTCTTTCAGATGTTTCTTCAACAAGATTTTTTTGTGGAGTTAAAACATTTTTGGTTTGAATAAAATAAAACTTTATTGATATGGTCACAGTTTTTATTACTGTTTTAAAAATCTATTAAATTTTGAAATATAACATATGATAGCCTAGATCTCGTGTGCAACACTGAGAAACAAAAAAATAAAATATTACATTTCAAAAATACAGATCTCATAAAGAGTATCAATTAATTTGTTACACATTTACTGAAAACATTTTTATTTCGTTAATTTCTTTATCTCTTTTTTAAACACCATGGTTAGCGTGTCTGTGCAGAAGCGGTTTGTTATTGAAGGAATTTTTATGAGTCTATAAGTGTAAAATGAAATTTGTTTCGGTCAGAAGAGAGCAGCACGAAAGAGGAAATCGGTATTACATTTTCTGGGGTATTTTCCTCAGACCTGCTTTCCCTTAGTAAGCTTAGAAGACTGCTCTAAGTGGCCCGGGCAAAAAGAGGCAGAGTGAAATCTCTCTGTGAACCTTTACTGCGAATGGCAGGGGCCGACACCTCTAACCAGGAGCAGATGTTTGGCTGGCTTTGGCTCAACCCAGTCCTTCTCCTGGCAGAGAGAAAAACATAGGTTTTCTGCCAGTATGCCCTGATATCAGCACTAATAGCCTAGTTCTGCAAGCTTGGTTGGTCAAGTCCACTTCCTTCAAGCCAGAAGAGATACAGGAATGCAGCCGAGCGAAAACACACAAATATTATTGTCTCAGCACCCGAGGTATTGACTTATTTGGACCTTATCTCGATTGCTATATAATGATCTCACTTGCTTATCATTCATTTATTTTTCTCATTCATTCGTTGAATGAGAAAAATAAAATAAAAAGAATTGCTCATTTTGAATTTGTTGCAGGAAATTTATTCTTTGATTATCTAACTCCTCTTTTGAATTATTTTTATTATATACCACATAAATTGTAATTTTCGTAATCTTTCTATATGCTTGAAAGCCACTTTAATTTGTGTAAACAAGTTTGTTCAGACTTCTCAGCATTAAAACTTGCATGAGAGTCTAAGTATGCTGGACCTTTGTTCAGTGTTCTTAAGATGTGTCCTTTCAGAGTCCTTTCAGACACTAGTTTTCTCTTAATTAGAAAGAGAAAACTAGTATCAAACTTCTGTTATCAGACCTTTATGAACGGCTTATGTTTGCTAAAATATTTCAGCACAAGAAGTGACAGGACTGTCCTCTCAGCACCATTCGCATCTCAAACAGCCTCAGAGCTGTTCTGTCCCCTCTAACAGTGAGAAAATGATTGACATGTGTGCAGCCACAGTAAGTTTAATTAGCTGCCCTTAAATTTGGAGCACACTCTAGACTCTGATCATTACTGCACTGCAATGCAAACTTCAGTGCTACAATTTCCTCTTTGTGCCTGCGGCGGGAAAGGGGGTTGGTAGAGGACTGCAACCCTACAAAACTGATTTGTTTAGAAAGTTGCCAGGGATTTTGTAGGGTATCTTGTTTGTACATAAAATAGTTCCTAAAAGGACCTGCCTGGTCACAAAAAAGCTTATTCTGAGTAGAATGTTACTCGGTAAGCTGTGCTGCTACATTTTCTGTGACACAGATCAACAAAGAAAAAAAGAACTTAGAAAATTGCTCATTGCCAACTTAAAAATCTGAACATATGGACTTGTAAGAAACTGAACAAATTGTGTGTAGCTATACTAAAGTTCCTGTATATTGCAGGAGGCTGGCGGCAGTATCAACAGGCTGATATGTGCTAACATCTAATAGCCATGCACCCTTCTGATATTAACACATTTAACTTTCTAACATCTACACTGAGGGAGTGGGGTTACCTGACCAACCTTTAGCCATCTGCTGCGCTGAGGATTTTTTAAAAACGTTTCTTTACTTTCTAAAATATGACAAGTATTGCTATATTGTACATAATAGAACCATCACTAACCTCACAGAGTCTCCAATAATCCCTTGTTTTACTTCTGTGGTTAGCATGTTTAGATCATTTTGTGAATTTTCTTGCTTTAAATACAAAAACATATCATAGTAAAGACATGCAAAGTTAGCAGCTTTCTTACTCCCAAGTATTGCTGACAGCTTATGTACTGTGGGAACCCCCAGGTGCATGTATACAATCTGAAACCCTAAACCTAATCATGTGTGGTATTTCAGATTTCTTTGTACCAAATACAAACAATCTTTATAAATTTTTCTAAATTTCTATTCTGCATTGTTCAGATCCAGACAGTTGTAGTTAAACAGAATTTTAAAATCAGAGCAATATTACACTGTTTAAAAACAAAATTATCTGAACCTATTTGTCCTGACATTATTAACTTTAAAATTACTTCCTAATCATATTAACATTATGAAATAATATTTCTTATAATGACTTTTTCACTTGGGATTATTTGAAATTTACTACATGCTATTGTGGCTCAAATGGTTACATAATGCTTGATACATGTGTGCAAAACCCAAGATAATGCAACTCATCATTTTAATAAGAAATGTTTATCATGAGTTGCTTACATTTAGACTTGAATGTTTTCCATCAGACTGCACATTTTGCAAGTCACTGTTCCTCTGTTCGGGTTCATGGGGGTGGGGCTGGAGCCTATCCAAGCTTGTCCCCTAATTTGCCCATCATACGTCTTTACACTGTGAGAGGAAGCTGGAGAACCTGATGATTGTGCACATGTATGGGATCAAAACACAAACTCTAAACTTGAAGGCATGTGAGGCAACGGCTCTACTCCATGTGGAGCCCTCAAGCCATGCTGTCTAAATTGTGAACATCAAATCAATAAAACAGCATAATTGCAAATGTATTTATGCTGATATATGAGTTCACAAAAACAACTTGACAGATTGGTGTACGTTGAGGTTTTCTACGTAATAGAAGTGGCATTTACTTGTGAAAATAACATGAGGTGATCCAAATTGATTTCAAACATTGTTGATTTGTTTTTTGTTAGACTTGTTTTGCAAACCATGAAAATAAATGTCAAATCCAGCAAATTCACAAGAACAAATGAAACAACTAAAAATTTTACTTGTTAGAAACTCTCTACCGATAAGATGGAAAGATCAAACTCAGAAAAAGGGATCTTGGAGAATTATTCACACCCGTTGATCATTTCCCACATTTGGGGACATTGAAATTAATGCTATTTTGAGGGAATTTTAAGTGATCGACTAATACAAAGCCACGCAAAAATCAGAAGCGGTAAAAGTTTATACCCTTGTGAAAACTTTCATAAAACATTATATGCTATCACCTGGGAGAACAGATGAAATTTCTTTCATGAAGCTTTAGATGACCAAAAGACAAGATCAGAAAACACAGCAGCTGTGGACACACAAGAGTGAATAGAAAGCCTTTGGGAGGTATTTGATAAGATGAATGGTTGGAAAAAGTCCCATTCTCTTGCTCCATAAACATCTGGCCGAAGTATTCATCACAGTTTGTCATAATGTGCTGCTGCACAAACTCAGATGGGACTAACCATCGTTTTGAAGGTGAGTTGTGATATTTTTCTTTCTTTTTACAAGAATCCTGAATTCTGCAGCAATGAAATGAAGAATGGAAACGATGGGTTCCACCCCAAATGTGCTTTAGTTTTACAGGCTTTTTAAAAAACAATTATTTTTTACAAGGACCTGTTTCATACAAGTGACTAAAATATCCTATTAACACAATAAGTGACTTATCAAAATGTAAATTTTGATAGGACCTGAAGACGACATTGTTACTAATCTTGTAAAAATATCAGGTATGAGAATGACATCAGTCTATAACGCTATGGGTCACAATAATATGCTATTACATATGATTTTCCTGGCTTAAACTTCCTTGCAAGTAATTCTTTTGTAATGGTTTTGTTGTAAAATGATTCAGAAAATATTTATTAAATTAGAAAACTATCCCATCAGTCAATAAATTATTTTTAATTGGATCATTATGAGTCATTATTTTAACGTTGCAAAATTGCCTAAGTTTGAGATCTCTTAATTAGTACACAACTGCATATTCATATGGAACATTTTATATTTCTCAGCATTTGACATTATAAAGGTACAGCTAATTTTAAAAGTCTTGCAATGTGATTCTGTCAGTGTTTAATCTGGCCCGGTACTGTACGCTCATCTGAAGACAGACCCTCATTTTGACTGAAGCATAAGTAATGCGTGTGGATATAGTTTGAGAATGGAGGATGATTGCCGTGATTACGGTGATTATTCCACCAGTAAAAAGGAGTCTGGGATCCTGTGTGTTTGCGTTGGTGCCCTGCTTGGGATCTGGTCTTCATAAGCCTCATTCATCATAGAGCCTGGGATCAAAGATAGCTCTCCTAAACTGCAAATGTAACAGATGTCTTTTTTACTGAAGTAAATGCTTTGTTTGCTTAAGACTTGATTTGTAAGTTTTTTTTTTGTTTTTTTTGTTTTAAACAGGGTGAATTTCAAGGTGTTGTTGAAAGAGTCAGTTGTTAAAACTTTTAGGCATCAATAATTCATACTGTGTTTGCAGCTTAAGCAGGTGTTTTGTGTAAGGAAAGCGTTTTAAGTGCAAAACTCTTTGATGGTTCAGAGTTTCGGCAGCCTGGGGTTAGTATCCCTCTCTATCTCTAAAGAAGAGTCTTGATTCTTTACAATTACAAGGCATTCAGCTCACAATTACAGTTTTTGCAGAGGTGTGTGATGAGATGGATAACCAGATAAGATCAGAAGCTTTTCAGCTGACAGGTCTGAAGATGACAGTTTTACTAATCTCTAGTTGTAAAAATGTCATGTATGAGGCTGACCGGTCTTTAACACTCACTTTTTCTGACACTAATTGGACTTAAAGTTGTTAAATAGACTTTGAAAACCACAACTATAAGAGGATTTTCAAAACATGTTCTTGTTTGTTGAACTTCAGACTATGTAATTTTGCACAGGTTGAATGATGAACACCTTTTTTGTTAAAAAAAATATTTTATTTAACAGTTGAAATTATTTTGTATAATTTATATTCTGCATTTAGGAAAAACACATTTTTGTATTTTCTATTTAATGTGAAAATATGTTTAGGTTGTTCTTTCTGCCTTTTGAAAAAAAGTCTAATCCGGACCCATTTGGACGGAGCAATTATGGCCCGATATCTAAATTGGCTTTTCTAGCTAAAGTTGGAAAGAAGTTAGCGGCAAGGCCCTTAATTGCTTTCCTGGATATAAAATAATATTCTTGAGAAGTTTTATTTTGGATGTCATAAGATACTCTGTATCAACATTGTCTAATGATAGGGTTGGGGTTAGGGTTGTTATTTCTCTGACTATTGGGTGGTTTTCTTCTTATATGAGTCATAGGACCTTTGCGATCATAGAACCACATTCTAACAGGCTGTTGGTATAAAAGAGAGCATTTGTTGGGACCAGAAGAACCGACCCTGGAGATATCTCTATAACACCTGTAGTAATTTCAAGTGAATTATACATTGTTGTTTTGCACATGCATTGCACATTCATACCTACACATGTATCGTGTTTAGATCATTGCAGGCTTTGTATATAGAAAGAAACATACTTCACATACTATCAGCTGATGAAGCTTGAGACAGCTAAACATTACAAACAAGAATTACTTAAACAACCCAACACAACTAAGATTATGAGTTGTCCTATGAACACAAAAGGTTACTTTTTATGACTAAAAGTCATTAAAATCCCTCAACCCCATTAATTAAAAGCATCTTAACTACTTCAAAAAGGTTTGAGGTCCCTTTTAGATGTAACAACCGGTTGTTTAGACATGATTCATAGTCAGTCACCAATTTGTGGCAGCATACTAAAAGAAATCTTAGCCCACTCCAACTGAGCAAAGCACTCCGATTCATTAATGTTGATTCATTAAAATTCATTTTGACCTTCACATGTTGCTGGTTTCCAGGGGAAGCAAAGAAGCCCAGGGGCATCACTGATCCACCATTACGCTTTGCTGAGGCCAAGGTGTTCTTTAAAGAAAAAGCTCCATTTTGTCTCCTACAGTTATGCCACTGATCCATAGGCATCAGAAAGTCCAATCTGGATTCACAATGCTAGAAAAAATAGTCTTTGTTTTATTTATATTATTAGTAGCAAGTGGAGCAGACTTTTCTGTTGCTTTTTGTTGAGTAGAGTGGACTGTCTGGTAGTTAAGGCCTGGGGACCTTCAGCATTTAGTGCTCGTTGGTTCTCATGGTGGAAGCTAACGTCTCAGTTGCTGCTGCCACCAATTGATGGTTCACATCAGTGGAGGGTTTTGACCTCCAGCATACTCAAGAATCTGTTGGCAGCCATTAATAAATTCTTCTGTTTGCTAAATTCAAATCGCTGTTGTTCCTATAACTTTAAACTTGTGAATTATACTTATAAAAACATCTCTACGAATGGATTTTGCTACATCTTTGTGACCTTTTCTTTGTGCAAGGCAATGATCTTTTCTCAGAACTTTGTGGAAGATTTTGTACAATTACTTTACTGCTTACACCTCGCCGTCACACCTGATGAAGTAAGCCAGAATTATAAAAAAAATCTTGAGATTTTGAGATTGAATTGATGTGACTGCAGCCATGTTGCCAATAAAATTTGTTTTGCCAAAGGTATGATGTAACATCATTCTTAAATTACTTTCTAGGCAACATTGTGCTTTGATATCTCCTTTTTCCTGACAGCTCACTTTATTATTCCTTGTTAAGATTTAGATTTCTGTGTCTCCGAGGTAGGAGTGGCTGAATGATGGATGAAAAGAAGCAACAGGGATTTCCAAATGCATAAAACATTGGTAATTAAATGTTAATTTATTGCAAACAGAATTATTCAGTTATAGTTACTAAACAGTGTGTTAGCCTATAATAAAGCAATCATTCATAAAAATTCTTTTGCCCAACTTGCAGCTGCTGAAATCCTTATGTTTTTGGTTATGTTTGGTTGCGGTTTATAGGTAGCGCCAAAATGCAAGAAAAAAGGGATAAGACATGATGATGTTTCTCTCCCGGGAAAAGAATACCTTTGCACACCTTGTTTCTTTACAAGCCAAACATACTGAGGTCATTAGTATCTAAAAAGCGTACTTTTCCCATTAGGGAGTGATAGACAGCGACCACTGCCAAACAGATGTGAAAACCTCTCACACCCCATACACATTTCCTCACACCATCTCCCCCCCAACAAATGGTTTGAGTTACATAGCCCAAAACTAGTGAAAGACAGTTGATGTTATTTTGTCCACTTCTCTGTCTTTGATTTGTTGTCTGCGGGCTGTTGCCTAGGCTAGAGCACACGCATACGCACTTACACACATTCACAGCAGCACAGAGTGGTTGTACTTTACATCGAGAACAGTGTATGTTAACATACCACTCATCTTACTCACTGGCCCTGTCGACTTGCTCTGCGTCTCCTTACACAGGGTTCACAGGAGGGGGCCACACGCAAGTCTGGTCACAGCAAATTCACAGATTGAGGTAATCCCTCACTCACATTCTGCTTGAAACACACACACAACTCACGCGCATGCATCGGTCCCCCTCTACTAACAGAATTGAAAACAGGTGCCCACCACATATCTTACATTCTTCCACGATACAAAAGTGGTTTGACCTGAATGGTTTTGCTGGATTTGAAGCAACTCTGTATGGAAGAAGAGTCCATGTGGAGATGTGTGCGCGTGTAAACATATAGGCACTAGATTGTGTGTAACACGCTGGTAAAAGAAGGCCAGGCTTGCACTTTATTGAAACCACATTTCTCTCTGAGCACAACCCAAACATACAGTGTCAAGTTAACGTCTGGATGATACACCGAAGCTAAGCTAGCAAAGCACTCGATACTCCTAGCTTTTTTGAGTCGTGCTCATGAAACCATGTTGGTCTGATTTTTTTTTTTTTTTTTCCCTAGTATATGGATGAAGGATGAAATTGCACTGACAGCTCTTTAATAACCTTTTTTGACTATCTACTGAAAGAAGTGCAAATTGGAAACGTGAGTCTCGAGATGACCTTGCCTCAGTCACAGTGTCTTTTCTCTGCAGCGGCGAAAGAATCTGGTTAGCAGTGGAAGAGTTTCAATGAGAAACAGAAGGGAGAGAGTTGCTGGATGATCCGAAGAAGCTAGTAGAGAAAAGGATTGAAACCATAATGGAGGCTCTGATGATATATGTGCTGCACTTGTCTTTTTTCTGGGCATTTTTTCAGTTTACTTCTAAATCTTTTATGGCTGGTCCTGCCTATTGTCAGCACGCTGTGTGTGTGTTAAAGAAAAACTTTCATGTTCTCATTCATCCAGTAAAAGCCTTAAATACTGTCATCAGCAATTGTACCTCCGCCTAGTAGGAACAATTTGATTAATGTACAGTCTTTGAGTGGACTCTCCCTACTGAGCTTTCCATACAAATTTAGCGTGTATACTTTGCTGCACACTTTAAGGTTCTGCAATGCGAGTTGTCACAGCTGACAAAAAAAATTACAAGCATTTCTATATGTAATTTCATGCCTTTTTTTTTTTTTTGCTCACTGTCAGTTTTTTCTTTTAACTAACATGATGTGTATTTTTGAGATCATGGTAAATTGTGTTGGCACCTCCAGTATAATGCATTATTTAAGAACTTTGGAAATCAGAATACCCAGTGTGGGATTTTTAGATATGGAAAGGCACGCTGTATCTGCAAACAGGAAAAAAAAGCTCAAAATTAATTTTCCTAAACAGCTTTCCTTCTTGACTGCGGGCATCTCTTGAGAATTCAGTTTTGATTGGGGTTTTAAAACAGGCCAGAGGTTGGCCAAGATTTTTCTTGTGTGTCCATCTGAGTGTGCATTTGCTTGGGTACTCCAGTTAGGCTTCATTGCAACTAAACATTCAAATCAAGATTTTCCATGGCTGTTTGTTGTGTCTGGCCTGAATTCTTTACTTTTTTGTACTGAATTAAACAAGGGAACAAAACAAAAACCCTATGTCTTTTTCTGTTAATGCACAAGTCATGACAAACATGGGAGTGAATTAGCAATGCTAAAATCAGATTTTGAAAACCATAATAATGGCTTTTATAAATCCTGCAAATTTAAATTTGATCTTTGAGCCTGGTTTCTTCCAGCTGTACAGCTCACTGTCCTCTAACTCTTGAAGCAGCCAGTATTCTGTATTTTCTGACACTGCTTTGCACATGCTAGTTACTATATTTCTACGCATGCAATGATTATTACAATGCTGTTTGCTCTGACACTAATTTGTGTAGCATATATACAGACAGAATTTTACCGTCATGCATGATTAATGCATTATATTTTACTATATATAAAAACGATCTTTCTCTGCATCAAGATTTGGGATTAGCACACTAATATGTGCACACATTTTAATCATAGACAACAGGGTCTAAACTTACTTGATCAGAAAAAGGATGAAATGCTCAAGTTCATTTGAATCAGTTCCTTGCTCATGTGCAGGATGCTGATTCCCTCTGTGCCTTAAAGTCATAGCTAAAATCCTTCCTGTTCACAGGATTCACTTTTAGATTAACCAGCGTTAAACTGCATTTGTACACTGCAGTTATAATTATTGTTTTATGTTGTCACATAATTATTTGTTCTTATTCATTTCCACATTGTTTGACCTGTATCAAGTGTATGGACTGTGTCTTGACTCTGTTTTACAAGTCGGAATGTCCCAATAATTTTTTTTCCCCTCAAGTTTATCTCATTTGGTTTTGAGAAGATGACGGCATAGCCTAATTTTCATATTTGATCATGTGTGCTCCGGGCGATAGACAATATGAACAGTGCCAAGACAAAAGTGATTTAAAATACATTAAAGATATTAACTACAAATAAACTTTTTGAAATAATGTAATAATTTTAGTTTAACAATGGAAATACTTTCCCCGAACCTGCACAGTTTTGTGTAATATCAAAGTTAGAGACAATTATCAGAATCACATGCAAGGATATATTTTGGTGCAACAGTTTTGGTTACAAAAAAGTAAAACATTACGAGACATAAAAAAACCCCCCAAAAAAACAACTTTTTACTGTAATCAAGAGCAGGATCATTTACAGTTTTGTGTGGTTCCATTGCAATTTGAAAACAGAGTAGACCAGGTCTCCTTTCTGCTCTACTTCAGGCCGCTGCATGTTGATCCTGCTGTTAGTCAGGTTGACTGCCTGGAAGTCAGGCGGTGGGAGGGGCTCATGGCAGTTTTCATTAATGGCTGTAATGGCAGTACTATCTGTGCTTTCTGTTTTGCCACCAAAGTCTCCAATAAACCAGAGAAAGATGCTAAATTTGTCATGAGTCACTTTTTTGGAAAACAAACGAGTCATTGGATGAGTCTGAAAAGTCACTAAATACGGCGACATCTCCAAAAAACAGTCCTCTCGCTTCTGTTCTTGTAAAGGAATGTAAGCATTACATGACAAAAGTACTTGTTATTCAATCACAGTGTGTTATACCAGGTTTGTTGTCACACTTGGAAATTGAATTACATCAATTTCCAAGTGTGGATGGGGATGGAAAGCTAAATCTGAGCTCTGAAAAAAGGAAAAACGTTACCAGATTTTAGCTTACTCTGTAATTGAGAAAATAAAAACCAAATATTTGAAAATTAAATGGCTTTTTGATTTTGAATTTTTTTTAAAAATTTTACAGAATCTTTTACCTTGAGATGCTTTTACATTCCAAGGTATTTGTATTTCCTTCAGTATAACATTGAGATTTCTGTTTTATAATATTTTAGTGAAATTATTCCATTATTGGTCACAAATCTGAAAAAAATAATTTATCTTCCATGAAGGGGCTGCACAGTGGCGCAGTGGGTAGCGCTGTTGCCTTGCAGCAAGAAGGTCCTGGGTTCGATTCCCGGCCCGGGGTCTTTCTGCACGGAGTTTGCATGTTCTCCCTGTGCATGCGTGGGTTCTCTCCGGGTTCTCCGGCTTCCTCCCACAGTCCAAAAACATGACTGTCAGGTTGATTGGCCTTCCCAAATTCTCCCTAGGTGTGTGTGTGCATGGTTGTTTGTCCTGTTTGTCTCTGTGTTGCCCTGCGACAGACTGGCGACCTGTCCAGGGTGAACCCCGCCTCTCGCCCGGAACGCAGCTGGAGATAGGCACCAGCAACTCCCGACCCCGTTAGGGAGAAGGGTGACGGAAAATGGATGGATGGATCTTCCATGAAAACGAAGAGCCTAGGAAGGCTATATCCTGCAGGAAAAATTAATGACTGCTCCTAACCTTTCAACAGAACCCTGCTTCTGACCACCTTAACTTTCTTGCCCATTATGTTGCATTAGCAGAGAATGAACACCTGTCTAATCAGCCAAATGTAACTGATGATGATGGAGGTTGAGCAACAGATACAAGTGTGGTTTTGTTTGAAATGTAAAATGGGTATCTGTTTCTCTTGGGTGGTATGTGAACCAACAAACAGTGCTTGTGTGAGTGCATGCAGGCCCAACATACGTGGAAGTATGTGTGTTGAACTGTTTGAAGGAATATTCAGAGCTCTAGCAATGAGGCATAGCGCTGACTGATGCAGCGGCCTCTCTGCTTCACAGAACTGGTTTTTCTATCAGATAGACAGCTTGACAATATCCAGACCCCGCTCTTTCCGCTGCACACAAACATGCAAAGGCACGGCAACAGATGCACACACAAACACACTCATGTACACACAGGGCTCTCTTGGTTTCCTCTGCTTGTTTTTGGCTGTACTGTTTGTAAGATGAAAGAGAAACTTTTAGCTGAGATAGTACAGTACAGTCTGACCTCTCAGACAGGCATTCATTGTGGCACAATTAGAAAATTTTGTGACTAAATTTAGATAATATTTCAAAGTAAGAGTTGTTTTGAAGTAAAACCAGAACTAAAATAAAAATAGATATGAGCCTCAAAGGGAATAGGTCCGACATAGCATGTGTATCTTTTGGAAATAAGGATATTTACCTACGAACTCAGAACAAGTTTCTGTGTAGGTTTAACAAATTAATTATTATTTGCAGTCATTAAAAAAATTACTCCCCTGTAGTAGCAATTTCTTCTCTTTCAACTTCAATTTGCAATTTGTCTTCTAACATCATAAACTCAAGCATTGCTCCTCATATTTAATATTCATAAAATTAAAACATTTTGTTCTCGTTTTAAGCAATTGAACACAACAACCTCAATTTAGTAACATTTAGTGATTGAATGTATCAATGTGCATCTCACTTTGGCTGACATCTTTTATTCTTTGACCTTATTATGTCTGTGAATACTGAATTGACTATTCATTTCTTCACTTGTACATTAAATGTTATTCACCCCATTAACATTTTGTGCACCATTACAAAGACTTGTTAAGTGGTAAATCCTGAATTTATAGTGGCTATAAGCACAAAATCTGCTCCTTATTTTAGAAATAACATAAAACAGTAAAGGCTGTAACTTTTTTGATCTGGTAAGTTAAAAATTAAGTATTTTTGCTATATTACACTTGAAGTGACACATAATCTTTTATAATGTTTTCAGTGTCTTCAAAGACTCATTATGTATGCTAATGATGTTGGTAAGAAGGTTCTCTGGTAGTCATCAGTCTTGCAATGAATCTGAATAATCCTCTGACTGAAGTCACTGTAGCTGTATGACCGTCTCACTCTCAAGACGTTCATACACCACTGTTATAACATGATAACAGGTACGTTTTTGGGCAGCAGAGACTATAGTTCACAGCAAGTCCTGGGTGACCACATCAGTCATTGGGAAGCACTGCTAAGCTACCTCATCTGGTTTTGCCGCTTCTCTTTAAATCTCTATCAGGCCATATGGTTAGAAAGCTTGAGAGAGACGTTTGAGTTGAAGTTATGATGTTTTATGACCAGTGGAAGAGATGGTTTGAGGATCCTCCTTCTTTGTCTGCTCTTTGGTCCTAACCTGCATTCACAAAGCCTTCTTTTTACTCCTCTGGGATTTGGAGTTGAGGCTCTGGTATGAGTTGAACTTTGGAGATACTAATCAGCTTCATCCAGCTGTAAAACAATACCTTGTTGCCATGGTTATGCATCATAACAACTGTTGGGGAAATCTTCCAGATGTGAGGCATCCAAAACCAGAGGGAACAACTGTCAAAATATGCAATGCCTCAGCCAAAAAAATAATGAACAAAATTCTCCAGAAAGAACAATTCAGATCTAACATAATTGTGGTAGAATTGACTCCAACATGCTGCCACCACGCGCAGTACATTTCTAAAACTCCAAATGTGGACTTGGAGATCGAGATTTTTGTATTTTTTTTTTTTCACAAACGTCTGATAAAACATTGAATCTTCTGATGATTTCTAAATTACGTTATATCTCATAAACCAAACCCAGTGACCTCGAAAGTATTGTAGTTAATTATGAACAATATCTCACCCTGTAAAGTTTAATAAGTACTGAAAAAGCAAACAAATCATGTTTGTTGTCAAAAACTGTAACGTATTAAGTCAAGAAATAATTAAGTAGCAATCTATATATCCATATATCCATTGTGCATAATTGCTAATCTGTGCAGGATCAGGAAACTCGTGCCTATCTTCAGCAATTTAGAAGACAGGTCAGGTTACACTCTGTACACCTGTGTATCACAAGGCAACACTAAGTCATACAAACTACCATGCATCTCGAAGGGGAATTTAGAGAAACCAATTAACCTGACATTTTTTGATCAATGGAAGTCAGTGTACCTGAAGACAACTCACAAATGAATGGAGAAACAGACCGCAGGTGAATTTGAACCCAGGACCTTCTTACTATAAGACAGCATGGTGAGCAACTCTTTGACCATGCACTCCCAATTTGTAAGAATATGTTTCTTTTTTACCACAAATGAAACTCACCAAGATTAACTAAAAAAATGTTCCACTGAATCCTTTATTCAGTTATGTGTATTATCTCTTTGTTTACAGCTGCAAAAACGTCATTCAAGAGGAAAAAAAACAAAAACACCTCTGCACTACATCCAAAACATTTAGGAGCATGTCCAACACAGGACAAACATTTGGAAGCAACTTTAAATTTCTGCTTTTCATCAAAACTAATATGACTTGGATTTGGGGATTTATCTACTGCATGGTCAAACTTTGCTTTCTTTCATAGAGTATTCACTATTGTCCATTTTTAGTTTCTTTAGATACATGTTGATGTTACCGTACCACTTCTGAATAAATGCAAGGAAAAGGAAGGTAAAGTTTAGTTTCAGGCAGATGTCATTGAAATATTTTACAGTGGATCACTTTGAGCACAAACTAAACATGCTATGCTGGCATAAAATACCATTTGAAATCTCAAGAAAAAAAAAATGAGAAGAAAGGTAGACAAAACCAACAAGAGAAAAATAAAAAGTTACAAAAATAAACTTAAATTCAAAGTGATCTACAAAGCATTGTAATTATTTCACCCACTATAATGCCAGTAACTTGTTTATGCATAATTTCTTTCTTTGAAGTTGGTTAAGCTGAAACCAGTCTAACCAACATGGCGTATTGTAAGTGAAAGCATGTTTATTTGACTCTACATGTCTACATCTCTACACGTTACTGTAGAACTGCCAACAGGGAAAAGGTATTTTTAGCTGAGTAATGCCGCCAGTGATGCATTGATGATATGTTTGCAGGTCGGCTCACTTTGTCTTGCTACAAGGCTTGTTGCCTGGTGCTCAGATCTCAGGTGAGCAGAGGCCTGGAATTACTCATCCTGACATGCACATCTGGCGCTACTTTCTCTGTCCTGTTGCCCTCTACTCCGCTCCTGCACACAGAAACCACTTTGGTTAAACCACAGAGGGAAGGAGTTACGGTAATAGTGGCTATGATAATAACATTATTGTTGGTTATTAATGAGATGGGGAACAGACAGTTTACTCAGGAGAAATATGCTTGTGAACAATGCTTTGAGCAACCAAACTATTGTTGTGGCATACATTTTTTTCAAGCTTTGTCCTTCTGACTGATAGCTGATTAATGCCAGGTGCGACAAGCATTAGGCAAGATGGCCTCTCCTTTTACAGAAGAAGAGCACTTCAGGAGAAGTGCTCTTCTCCTGAATCATGAAATAAATTATTCAAAAAAGGAGATTTAGAATCAAATTTGTTCAGAATTTGGTTGTGTTATGAAAAAGATGGCTTTAAATGTGGGACTTTTAAAGAACCTTGCAGTTTTCAGCACCTAGATATCTGTCTTCCTGAGTTTTTTGTTGTTGTTTTGTTTTCTTTTGTCTTTGTAAACTCTTTGAAGAATTTAACATTTAGCAAGCTGAGGTGGTCCGAAACCTTGAGTTTAGTGCAGATTTTAACAGCAACCATCAAGACAGCATTCATCTGGTTCCTATTGAACCTAGGAAGTGTGGGTCACAGTTCAGGGCAATATTTAGGCTAACGGAATGATCCCAAACATATTAAATTTCAAAACAAAAGCTGAAGGTGTCCATGAGAAGCTTGCAATCACACCTCCAAATGTAAACAAATACTTTTGAGACTCTTACATATGCCAACATCTGGGGTTAGGCCTCCAAATTCCTGCTCGGGGAGAAGAGTCCATTCTAATGGAGACAGGAGACATTAACATGAGTGAGCACTCAGCTGCGGCACATAACAGACTGGAGCTCAATGTTTGTGGGGCACAACACCACGGGAGTCCATGATGGGAAAATCAGCCTATGTGGATTCTCACTGAATGTCGTAGTTGAAGAAACTTTATTGTTGTGTGTATATTAACTTAGACATACCAGCCCAGCATTCATTCCTTGGTAAACTCTTGATTTTATAATACATTTCAAATTCAGCTTAAAGTCTGTTCACAAAGTTCACCCTATGCTTACAGACACTTAATTGTAGAGAAATATTACCAGTTCAACAATAAGGAACATTGTATTTTACAATTAACTTCCGTTATAGAAATTAGTTACCACATTAAAGATTCTTTTTTTCTTTTGGTCACTTAAATACTTCAGACCATCAAACAATTTCAATTTTAGGCAAAGGTTACCAGAGTAAAGTGTAAACCTGATACCTTTGTTAAATTGTCAGTTTGTTCCAATAAACCACATTTCTTTCATGAGTTCAGTTTAATTCACTAACCCTTCACTTCCAGATTAGTAGAACTAGGAAATCATTCATATAGAACCTACTGTACAATATATGAGAACATAAAGTAGGCTGAAAGATGTCAAAAAACAACAAATCTATTCCAATCTGAAGAAGTGAAAGAATAGCTGGGAAATAACATATTTGATATCTGTCACTCTGGAAATGGACACAAAGCCATTTCGTAGGCATTGGGACTTTTGCAAACAGTTAGAGCCTTTGTTCACAAACAGAGAAAACGTGGAACAACGGGGAACCTTCCCATGAGTGGCCTGCTTACTGAAATGATTGATTACTTATTATTGATCCAGGATGCCACAAAAGAATCCAGAGTAACATTTAAAGCACATCAGGCCTCACTTGCTATATGACTATAAAAAGAATATTCTGTCTACTCATGAGACAAAAGTGGAAGAGCTGTGTCCTGTCCTAGCACACCATTTAAGAAAAACTATAACTAAAGCTTAATAGTAGTTGGATGTTCTAGGACTGTTTTGCTACTTTAGGATCTGGATGACTTGCCATAATTGATGGAACCCTGAATTTTGCTCTCAAGCATAAATTCCCAAAGGAGAATCGCTGGTCTTTAAATCACACATTTGGATCTATAAGCTGCACTTGGGTCAATGATCCCAAAAGAACAGTAAGTCCATGCCAGAATGGCTCAAACTAAAAACCAAACAAAGATTCTGGTACGGCTATTTTGTGTCCAGACTTAAATCAAATTGAAATGCTGTCATTACCTTAAACAGGTTGTTCATGGTCAAAACCATTTTGCAAAGTAGAGGATGATAATCTTCCTCTGCACCGATGTGAAAGGTTGAAGAACTATTATTGCAAAATGAAGTTTTTATAGCCAACTTAATTGGCTATAACAAAGGTGACACATTGCCACCTTTGGTAAAGTGCCAAAAAAATTATAATTTTCTCTCAAACGATAATCTATTATTATTTAAGAGATAATCTTATCATTATTATTTTCTCTTAATACATAAAACAAAAATGTGGTAAATCACAAAATACAGAGAAATGTTTAAAAACTTGCATCTGTATGATAAATACTTTGGCAATTGCATAAAATCAGTCGTTGCATTTAAGTGCATCACTGTAAACATGTTTTGATTTCAGTCTTAAAGTGACAAATAGACAATTAAGCAATTCAACAACTTCTCCAGGGAGTGTTGTATTCAGTAGACTCACTTTAGCTCTGCTGTTCTCGCCTCTTTAAATGGCTTGTCTGCAGCCTCGGGCAACTTTGCACAGCGCTTGTTAACTCACTGAAGAGGCTGCTGAATGTATAGTATAGACTGCTGCAACAGCTTGCACATTGGCAAACATGAGACAAGGCAGGCATCTTATTGCTCCAGCAGAAAGACTCTATTAAATAGTTTAGTGGATTTATACTTTTAGTTTTGAAGAAGAGACAAAGGATTTTTAAAATGCACCTTTAAATATTCCATGTGTCAAATTGTCCCAGAAATATCATAGCCGCAACTCAGAAATGAACACAACAGAAAGGTTAAAACAAAAAAACTCATTAGAATGTCTGTCATCAAGTGATTCCAAAGAAATTTATTCAATGGAGGATTTTTGTCCAAAACATGCAAACTCTATGCAGGAAGAGAGAGAAATAGAAAGACCCCAGAAGGGGAGTTAAGCCCAGGACCATTTTGCTGCAAGATAGTGATCCTCATTGTCCAGTGTTTTAAAAAAGTCAGAAAGCAAACAAACATTTATTTGTACAGCCCTTTTTAAAAATAAGGTAACCATGGTAGATTTAATGATAGACATCAGACAATAAAGCTTCCAGAATCAATGCAATAGTTTCTGTACAAAGAGAGAGATGTTACTGTAGAGCTACAGTCAAGCATAAAGAATGACAGGAATCAAAAACCAGAAAATCCATGAGTTCCACGTGGTTTCTATTATCGTAATATGATTCCAAATGAATCAAAAGAATCAAAGTTACAACTGCTTTGTGGGTTTCTCCCAGCCAGGTCTTTAGACAAACTGTACAACTTTGCCGACTGTGCTGGTCTGCACCTGATCCTGGGGCTCAACGCACTGCACAGAAACCCAGACAACTCCTGGAACACATCCTCCACACTGAGCCTGCTGAAGTATGGTGCTGGAAAGAAGTACAACATCTCCTGGGAGCTGGGCAACGGTCAGTACAGCAGCATACCACATGCTGCCTTGTCAGTAGTCATTTAACAGATTGTTCTCTGTAGTAAAATGTGCGTTTTTGGTTTTTCTTTACCTCATCTACTGAAGAGTTGCCAAGTTTGATATATGGTTTTCAGAATTCACTGCCTCTCTTGGTGGCACGTTCCTATTAAAAGCTTAAAAGCATAAAGCAAGTGAATACATATTTTCCTATTTATTAGGTGTGTCTACTTGCAGCATTTCTACATTTCAATTGCAGCCATCTCTGCAAATCATTTCCCCAAGATAGATCAGTGGGTGCGGTAGCGCTGTTGCCTTGCAGGAAGAAGTTCCTGGGTTTGATTCCTGGCCCTGGGGTCTTTCTGTACAGAGTTTGCATGTTCTCCCTGTGCATGCGTGGGTTCTCTCCCACAGTCCAAAAACATGAGTGTCTGGTTAATTGGTCTGTCTAAATCTTCCCTAGGTGTGCATGGTTGTTTGTCCTATTTGTCTCTGTGTTGCCCTGCGGCAGACTGGCAATCAGCGGGTGCAAAAGTGTTCATCCCATTTGAACATTTTCAACTTTTTATTTATTACATTGCAATCACAAACTTCAATATATTATAATGAAATTCTATGAGATATTTCAACTTAAAGCAACCATCTATTGTGGACACAGCAAACATGAGATTAATCTAGATCAGATAAAAACTGAATAGAATATTAGAAAATCTTGCGACAACTATATTGTTGCTCGGTACTGTAATGATAAACAGTTGCAATGTGCTAGATTTCCTCTTTCTTGTCTTTCTCATCTGTGCCTCCATCACTCTGTGACCTTTAATATAAAGAATCTCATTTTTTCCCTGTTTGAGCATCTGCTGCGTTGAGACTTTGTCTAACGGGCCAAATATTACACCGACATGGGAAATTATGTTCACAACACTTGAACACAAGATTTTTTTCACCTACATTAAAAGTGTTTTGGGGCCACCAAAGGGGCCTATGTAGCAATGCACATTGCCCTGAAATCTTCATCACTACTATGAAACATAGTGGTGGAAACATCATGCTGTGGAGAGAAGTTTCTCTCGCAGGGACAATTAAGCAGGTTGGAGTTGATGTGAAAATGGATGGAGCTAAAGGGAAGACATTGCTGAAATAAAATCTTCAAAATGTTCCAGGCTGGTGAGATGGTTTTGTTTCCAGGAAGTCAAGCCCAAACATAAAACCTCAATACTGATATTAGCTAGATCAAAACATATGCATTTGCTATGATGGCTCAGTCAAAGCCCAAACCTAAATACAATCAGGATTATGTGGTAGGACTTGAAAAATATTGCACTCTCCTATTAGTTTCAGTAAGCTTGAGCAACAAAGCTAATAAGCTTGTTCAAAGGATTTTCTCAGAGGGCTGCATACATATGTTGCACTTTTCAGACTTTTATTTGCAAGATACTTTAAAACCTTGTATAATTTTTCTTTCATATTACAGCTCTTCGCTACTTTCTGTTAGTCTATCAATAAAGCTCATGTTGTGGGCATAAAGTCAGGAAGTGTGGACAAAATTTAGAGTAAGGCAACATTTTTGCAAAATACTGAGATTTTAGATTAGGAGGCTTAAAGAAGTCGACTGCAGAAGATGTGTATTTTTGTTTAGCAGCTACCCGCACTCGTAGTGCGGGTGGATTTAAGATCTCTCGGTTGCTTCTGTCAGAATCGACTCGTGGAGTTAGGATCGGGTATCTTTAGGAGATATCCCATCTGTCGCCAGGCTCCTTGGTTTGAATGGTTTGGGGATTTCTGAGCTTGGGCTGTGTTTGGAGTTCCTGTCAGGAAGAAAAATGAATGAGGGTCAGTTGCCTGTTAGGAGAGATAAAAATCTAAAGCTTAAATTTGGTCTTCTAAATCTTACATGCCACTCTCTTTTGTCTTTGACACTGTTCATTTCAACAAAGCGATAAAATTGACACAAGTTAAACTTCATGTCTTTATGTCTTTTTTATATCTGAACTCTTTAAAATTCAGAAAACATTGAACATATACTATGACAAAGGTTGAAAAGGCACTTCTAATGCATCATTTAAGCACAAAAAGATTAGTTTCATTACACTTATACATTTTTGACTTCGTAGCAGTTTATGGGTAAACATTCTGGATCATTGAAGGATAACCGGAGAAATGTTTTACGGCTGTATGACTCATATTTCTTTATCAATTTCATAAGCAACGAATCTCTGGATAGAAACTTTTATTTGAGCCATAGCCGGAAAGTATCATGCAAAATCCATTCATCTAAACGTTTAGAAAATTGTAGTGAGGACTTGAACCGTAGCGAAAGCAATAATTTCAAGCAAATCATCCACGGAGCGCAGACACTGAGACAAATTTATAGGGGTTGAATGAAAGGCAAAGAATTATCTGAGCGATTAAACAGCAGTAGGCCTGCAAAAGCTTAGCGTTCCTCCTTTTTGGGCAAACCGTTTCCTTCGGTCTTTGTTTTAATGAATGTGCAAGGCCACCATGTGTGCTCGGCCTATTCCCCTGACACTGCATCCATCGGTCTACATTACGGCGAATTGGCCAATTACCTCTCCTCAACCCCACTTTTTTTTTTTACTGGCAGTTGGATACTTTAAGATAGCAAGATCTGACTACAACAACAATATTCCCTGCCCCCTCCCTGCTGCTTCTTGTTCAAACGCTGGCTCATTCTGCTCCATCTCCTCTTTCCAGAGCCTAATGCCTACCGAAGTATGGTGGGTCGTGTGGTCAACAGCACCCAGTTGGCTCATGACCATGCCAAGTTGCGGACCCTCCTGCAGTCTGTACGTTACTACAACAGAGCTCACCTTTATGGCCCGAACGCTGGACGACCACGGAAAAATGCAATCCTCCTGCTGGATGGGTGAGTATAACTGGCCCAGATTCCTCTCCTTGTTAGGCTGTCCTGTTGGCGGAGAGGAAAGAGGAAACATAGTGGAAAGTATCTCACAGCAGTTTGAGACTTTATGGAGCTTCACTCATTTCGATACACTCCACCACCTCCTCATACGCACACAGTAGACCTTAGTGTTTATGAATTTCCACTCTTTGGGTTTCAGGGTCTTAGCTCCACTTATACCATGTCAACCTAAATAAAGTGTCATCTGACTGATAATGTGAAGGTACAATATCCCACCTGCTGGTTTCAGCCAGAAGCCGCACCAGCTTTAGCTTCACACCGCCTGCTTATTTAACAGCACCCTCCCAACTGCAGCCTGCAACAGGAAAATGTAAATAGACCGCTTGACCGACTTACTATTAGAGGAGGAAAACTTTGATTTTTGTATTTTCTGTTCCCACTTGTTCAATAATATTTTCTTATCATCTAGAAAAGTAACCTGAGAAGAAAATGTACTTGAGTGAAGATTTTGAAGCAATGAACTCTACTTCCATAAGCTCGGCTCTAGCAGCACAGTGTTGTTGCAGTGATTATCTGTTTTGCTTTTGTTTCTCAGACCTTATAGGGTTAATCTGCTTTCACTCAAATTTTTAGCAAACAGAAAGCATAAAATACACAAAGTTTTTACTTTCAGTTCAGGTCAGTTAATTCAAATAGCATTAGTTCTCAACAAATTTCTGATATTTCTGAAGAGGAAATGAATTAAATGTTTGCAGTTTTGCTAAAAAAAAAAAAAAGAAGAGGGATGATGCCCTCTTCTCAGTGATATATGAATTCCAGTTTCATTGTGGTCTAAATATGATACAACACTCATCCACTCCTCAAAATTATGAAGACAAGAGCACATGATAATGCTAAGGTGATGCTAAAAACAGAAAAACATACGTTCAGCTATTCAGATGTATTTTTGCACTAAAAGACATCCAGGAAAAAGCTCTTCTGCCTGCCTCCACAACATTACAGATCATTTTCCATATATATACTGATAAGTGATGTTTTAAAGCCTGTTATGAAGAGGGCAATAAAAACAACACACACGCTCGTGAAGGTTCACAGATACTTTTATGTCTGTGTATTTCTCAGGAAGACACTATTTATAACTGTTCTTAGAGCACACATTTTGATAAAAAACAGAAAACATAATGTTACAAAAATAGTTATGCGAGTTTCCATCTTCCTTGTACTCAGGTTTCTCTCATTATGGAAAGCATTAAGAGCTGCATAATAGCTTAACTATGCCACATTTTAAAAGATGCATGCTTTACATGTGTTTTCTCTGTAATGTTTGAGCAAATTATTGAGAAACAATCCAAAAGGTGCAGGTTAATTGTAGGATGTGATGAAGAACAGAGAGCTGGAGTATTTGTGGGTCACTGGTGTCATATTTAACAAGCGACATTTCTTGTCTGGTTGACACTGTTACGAGGCGGGCAGCTGTAGTGTTTGACATCCCGTGCACTCTCCTGCTTTTAGCAAATAAGATTCATTTGATTCTGAACGACTCAACAGTCCAAATATCAGATCTGCAAGACTAAACAAGACACAGTGGTGAAAGTTGTGTTTTTGTGACAAGGTGTTTGGAGACACGTTTCAAGGTATGTCTGGCGTGTTTTCAAGCCCCAAATATGGAGCGATTTGGATCAGGTGAAAACGCGCACAGATGCAAAGCCTCAGATGGAGTAAGGCAGATAGGAGGAGGAGCTTTGTTTATGTTAGTTTGCGGGATAAGTATTTCAAAGAAGGAGAAATGGTTCACAATATATTTAATTATTTTAAAAGAGCTTATTGCTGTTGTGAGTTCAACCTCATTAATCTACTTTAAGACGCACACTGAAGGAAAACAGAGGTTGGCTTAACTTGAATGCTGATATTAGATTAATATTCATGAAAAGTTTCTGTAGACCTTTTAAACTTGCAACTGGAACTGCAAATTAAAAGGTTTTTCTAAATCTCTTTGCCAAATAAGTTGATCATCTTGCCATAAAGTTATAAAAATACTTTTATTCCTGATAGCAAATTATTTTTCTGATTTCAACATGATCAAGAGCATGAATTGAATGATTGTTTTGAGTTCTCAGGAGAAAAGAAAACCGGTTTTGTTGAGGACTTTGTGTTTTTGTGTTTCACTTGAGCAATTATATTGGTTAGTATTGATGTCACTGTGACCAAACAGCTCAGTCTTTGACTCATTTGACCATAAAGACCTTTTGCATAAAGCCAATTATTTTTTTTCACTTGGAGAGCTGCAGTTGAGGCTCTTTCTTAAATCTTTTGATTTCAAAACAGATGTTGAACATTTGCTTCACTGTGCTGAAAAGTCAAGTTCATGCAAAGAAACAATGCAATTAAACTGTGGGAAACCGTTACTGATTAAGAGAGTCGTCAAATATATGTCCTGGTGGATTCACAAACTTTGCAGCTCATAAATTTTTTATTGTTTTTAGATTAAAGAAAATGCATAGTAAATTAACATTAGTACACCCAATGTGAATGTGTGTGTTTTATTGAATGTATGTCTATACATATTACAATCTTAGTTCTGGTATAGTTTCAAATGTAGACATCTGAATCTATTATACCAGAGTAGTAGATAATAGTTTTGGATGAATTGTCTTTGATTTAATTAAAGAGTAGTTGTTCTATGTTAAATAACCAATTCAAGAATGTGTGTTTATTCTAGAACCAAATTTTTACATTCATTAAAAACAACATTGTTCGGCTTGTTAATTGAATATTTTTAATAAGCACTTGTTTTCTATGCAGGTTAAAATAAAGATTTTTGATGACTGTTAGCCCAATTTGTAGCCTATATTACGTAATGTTTTATCATGTCACGCATTATTTCATCCATAAGTATGGCTGGTTACAGTTAAATGTAGTGTACAAATGTTTAAAAGATTTTTATATTGATACATGCTATACCTGTTACTGTGAGAGATAAAATATTATGTAACTGTTTATTTTCTAAATTTCAGGTTCATGAAGAATGCCGGCTCAGTTATAGATGCTGTTACGTGGCAACAGTAGGTATTTTACCCCTTTTATCTCTATTTACTATTCATTGAATGAAAATATGAACAAAAAGAAAGAACAATTAGTTGGAGTCTTCTCAAGGAATGAACAAGTTCATTCCTTGTTCATTCCTTGAACAAGGAAGTTCAAACAATTATAGTGGCTTAATTGTTTATAGCCACTATAAACAATTAAGAACAATTTTGCAAAAGAAACAACATCAAAATGTTGAAAATGAATTCCACCTGGCATTCGTGTGATCCACGTACAAACTTTTTCAAGCATTTTCTACCAAATAACATTTGCATCTCCCTGAAGACATTTGCAATATTTCTTTCAAAAGACACATTCACCTTGTACTCAGGCAAACCAAAAATGACTGTGAGCAGTCATCAAGTCATCAAAGTGAAGGTCAAGTCTAATTAGTAAAAGTTGTAAGAAATGGAAGGTGGAGGGGCTGTCAGTAAGACTTGGAAGATCACCACCCACACGGTTAAAATCAAACCATATGCTCTGGTTCATTCCCTTCGTCAATTAGCCCGTTTTACACTCAAGGTCCAGATTCCAGTCCAACCAGGTTATGTGACAGAAACTCTGACCTCTATAAAAGAAGCCAACCTAACAAAAGTTGAGCACACTCATTAACATGTCTACAGCTCAGGTTTTATACCATTGCAGCTGTCTGAAGTTGTTTTTAATCGGATATAGAAGGAGAGAAACTCAGTCGTCAATATGATCTGGATTAGAGAAAGAGTTGGATTTGTTCATCTTCACCCTGAAATGTTTTTTTATGCTCTGACTGATTAAACATCTTAAGCAGGGCACTTTTGTTTGCATGGTGCATTTTCAGCAGCAAAGCAATTCAAAGCACTTCATATGATTAGAATGGAAATGAAACAAACAAGCAAAAAATACAAAAAAAAACACTGGGAAAATAACAGGCAACAATGTCAGGTTGAAAAGCAGATTATACTTTATGACGTTTCAGTTTTTTTTGGAGGTAACTCTAAACAAATGAGTTTTAGCCGTGACTTAAAGGAACACAGTGTTTCAGCAGTTTTGCAGTTTTATGGAAGTTGGTTCTAGATTAAAGAAACATAAAAACTAAGTGATGCGCAATGGACCTGAACCAGGAGATCTGAGTTGTCCAGGAGATTGATACAATAACGTCAGGTCTTTAATGTGTTGTGATTCTAAGCCATTCAGTGATTTATAAACTAACATAACATTTTTAAGTCTGTTTTCTGAAATATAGGGAATCAGTGTAAGAATTTTTGAACTGGGTTGAAGTGCTCTCCTTTTGTAGTTGTAGTGAGAACACAAGCAGAGAAAATGTTAGGCAATCTCCTACCTCGAGATAATAAAACAACACATAGTTTTGTCTTTGAAGGTTATTCTGTATGTATTTAGATATTTGAGAATCTTGGAAGGAGAAAATTTAGTAATTTTCCTTTTAATTTTTTCTCTTAAGTTGGGCTGGATTTTCTTTCTGTTTGCTTGGTTTGACGTTATCGGAAAACACTTCTGTCAAAATTCTTTTCTGGAGCAGGACATGTAGGTAATGGTAAAAATAAAGCAGATTTGCAACTTTGTCATAAGTTCAATGCTGAGTAAGTCAAGAAGTGGAGGTTTTCTGTTATTAAATTGCAAAATGCTTTTCAGAGGACCGAGAAAGAGTCTAGCATGCCAGTCTGAAGAAAAAAACACTGAATGAATAACCCTTCCTGCTGCACTTCATTAAAAAGAGACATGCTGTGTTGGAAAAAAGTGGGAATCACCGCATGGGATAGAATGTTTGCTTATATTCTTTCAATAATCCTAGACCAGATTTTACGAGAACTATGGCACAATTAACTAACCTGGAGAAGAAAACGTCTACTTATTTCTGTCTTTTTTTAATTATTTGCTCACATCAAATTAAAAATAATAACATATTTATGGAAGTAATAAAACAGTGCAGTCATTTATTGCCATGCCTTGCTAAAGCAATTATTGTTTCAATCAACTTTTTCACATTTTCATGTTACGACCACAAAATTTTATGTCTTTTTATTGCAATTTAATGGATTCAACCAAATTGGAACATAAATGGCACCTTTCTTTCAACATTGTTTGCAATTATAAAAACTCATATGTTCTCAAGTATTCTACCCTCCTCTGTGCACGTCTTTTGAGATATAATTCCTGTTATAGCGTTTCAGAAATGAAACACCTTGTACATAGTTGGGTTGTTTTTTTTTATTTTTTCTGAGATGCCAGTCTGATTTTTATTCAGAGACAAACACTGTTGAATAAAAATAACTTCAAATTCAAATATACAGTAGGTTTAAATTATTTTAAAGTAATTTATCTCCACACATATTTCTATAAACTCTACTCAGATTCCCGGACCTTGTGGACAAAAAAGATCTGCAACTGAAAAATTTGAAGCAATAACAGTTATCTATTAATGCTTTCTCCAATATGTTTAAATTATGTTTAAAATCCTACAGAATAAGTCTTATCTTTGCCAGGACTGTGACTTTAGGTGCTGTAAAGTTGGACCATTTGGTTTATCTAATGTTCTCAAAAAAGACTTCACTCCCCTTTAAAATAGTTGTTATTATACTGAGATTAAATTGTGGCTTGGGTTCACTTTTTTTCATTTAGGAACGTCTCATATGTTTTCAAAACTGTCTTGAATATCCTTTAGTTTTTGTTGGTCTATCACATGAAATACCACAATAAATTTGTGTTTGTATGTGTAACATGACAGCATGTAAAAAAAAAAAAGGTGAAAGGGAATGAAAACTTTTGCCATGAATGTTTTGTTCTTCGTTGCTTATTTGCTCACTGTCTGGTAAGCAGTTTTTGTCTATTCCAAACTGTTGACACGGGTTGGGAATTGAACCTGGAAGTTTAGATATTTGAAATAACACTTCTTCAGCAGTGGTATTTGTATTACCCTAAAAGCAGCAGTGTTGGGCTGTCCCCTCGGTCCACGCTGACAAACCTCAGCAGCTACATGATAGATTGCCATGAAGCTTTTTACAAACACGTACACTCCCCAGAGGTTGAATCCTAGTGTTGGTTCCATTACTTTTCCTCCAACAGTGCCATGAGGTTGACATTTGTGGTTTTAGACTAACATATACTTCAATCAAACACTTAACTACACCCAGGCCCTCCAAGCACATATACAGTCATCTCTCTTACCTACAGGGGTTGCTTCATGGTGAGAGATTTCTAACAGCCGAAAGTGTGAAACCTGGCAGCTAGCTGTGAAAATATGAGTGAGTAAAGCAAAGGAGACAAATTTACCCTTTTGCAGGAGAGTCGCTGTTTAGATGCCCCTGAACAAAGCACATAATGTTAGCCTAACTGTTCCAGCTGTGGTTATTAGCAGCAAAAACATCTGTATGAAGCAACCCTCTCACTGTTGAACCTTACCTTTATAAGAGGCGTACTAAAATGGACGATAGCCTTAAACATGTAGCACTTCTTTTGTTTATCACGTGAATCACAGCTCAAATTACACCTTTCTGAACGAGAATTGGATCCATTTGTCTAGTAAAGCGCTTTGAAATTAGATTGTTGTAAATTGGTGCTATAAAAATATATTGAATTGAATTGGGTTGAAATGAATCACAAAAAAAAAAAAAAATCACTTTTACTATTTGCTGTGGTTTAAAGTTTAAACAAAATGACACAATAAAGCCTAGAGTTGCTTTACTTCTTGTAGACACGCTGCATCTTATAGCGCTTTCACTTTTTACTGCAGATGCACTATTAAAGAGATGGTAAAGAGTTGTGGCTTTTTAGCTCACAGAGGAGCTGTAAATTTCCTGTTGGTGTTCCTTTGGGGGGGAATATATCCTTTTGTTGTTGGGTGATGATTCATTAAGCTGGTAATAAGCCTCAGCTGCACAATGGTACACAAGAGAACACAACCTCCTCTTTGAGTATCCGCCTTCCTAGTCACGTCAGGTGGATATTTTCTGATACAACATGTCTTGCAAGTAGATTGTTCAAGATTGGTTAAGTGTCCTAATTGAGTGGTCACTTCACCACAGCAGGTAGTTAGAATTTCTTTGCTTTGTTTGTTGATTGTTTATTTTTTAGGATCCCCATTAGCTGAGCTTTAAAACCAGCTACTCTTCCTGAGCCCCATCATTAAAAACACACATCATACAATAAAAATCATTGAAATATATGACAGATGACAAATTTAGCTTATATATCAATATAGTAATTAATTGCAGTTCAAACAATTGCTTCCTTGTAAAACTTTTATTATCTGACATGGAGGGTGTTCCAACATGACATTGGAACAAAACTGTTGTAGCTTACTACTACTATTAGTCTTATACACTTCGTTTCAACTTTGAACACAAATCAGAGAAGAACATTCACAGAGAAAAACATTGACTTAATTATCTTTAAACCACTTTGCAACTAATTTGGCTGTGATTTGAGTCATTGTTTGTTTGTAAGACCCATTTGTACCCATGCTTTGACTTATTGGCTGATGCTTTGAGATGCTGATTCAATATTTCCACACCATCTTATTTTCCACTGCCACAAATCTTGCAAGGTGTGCCAGTCCTACAAACCTGCCATCCCTGTACGTCACAGTTAGGATGATATTCTCAGGCTTTCAAACTTTCCCATTTTCCTGCAAAGAAAAGAATAATTATTATGCCAAATCTCTTGGCATATCTACACAACTCAATATTTTTTGGTTTTTGTTTTCATTTGCATACATAATAGTTCTTCAAAGAAAGTAAAAATAAGAAACTGTAATAAAAACACTTCTAGTGTTCCAATAAAGGAAAAGTTCAGCCTGATTTTATTTAAGACAGTGAGAACTTTTTTTTTCTTTTTATACATTATAAGAGCATGTCTGGCTTCAACTATGTTTCCATTTTTGGTTGCATTTTTTTCTATCCTTGTTTGATTGTATCGTATCTGTTCCTGTGCCATACTTGTGTTTTAGGACAGCACTGGATTGTTAGTGACCCACCTTTGATGGCACTTTGGAGAGAGTTGTGTGAAACAAGCTGACCAAGTGGATTTTTGTCAGTAAATATTCAGATACAGTGGTGTTCACTGTTACATTTCAGTAAATACCAACCAGTAGGGTAGCACCACACAAGGATCTTTCTAAATGCTGCAGAAAAAAAGGATGTGTCTATGGTTCTCCTTTCACTTCCGTACTCAATATCACTTCCGTACTCAATAAACCAGCAATGATTTTGTAATTTCTGGTTAAAACACCAAGTCAGATGTTTTATGTCCTTTTTTTAATGCTATTTACTAATAATGATAAGTGTTAAGATAAAACCTGTCATCTTGAAATTTTAAAAACCAGTCACTTTTTTTTTTTTTTTGCTTTGTTCACATGTATGATGGTATTTTTTTTTTCTCTCTGTGATCTGGCCTGAAGAATTATTGTGAGCGCTCTGGAAAGATGAAAGGATAGCCAAATAACTGGTATGACTTAATCCCTGCATTGTTTACAGTTTGAGGCCAGGAGCTTGGGGCCTTTCCACTGCTATGAGGAAAATTTCAATGAGTCTAAGCTCGGATTGCAACACCGCCTCACCCTGCATGAACTAAGTGCAGCTCTGTTCAAATTACTTTAACTCACCTGTTTGTCATTTCCACAGATTTTCCATGACAGGATTTGTAGACATTTGACAAGATTTTATTGTCTTGTTGTCTTTTTACTTTGGCATTTAGGTTGAAATACTTAGTTTCCCAGACCCTAATTAAATTATTTTGGGGAAAAGAATTAAAACATTATACTTGTAGCTTGTAGTACAGCTGAAACAAGCTGATCTTTTTGCTTGCAATGTGTTTCCATGAAATTATGAAAATCACACCCTCTTAACAGTAATGTCTTTCTAATTTATATTCAGCAAATACTTTCAACGTGCAAACAAAAATTTAAACACTCTTTGGCTTTGGTGAATTGGACAGGTGAAAAAGACAATTAGAAATGTATTTATGACAGATTCCCATTGCTTTGCAAACTCACATATTCATATTCTGTCCTATTTCACCAAATAATGTGACTGTATCCCTTCAAATTTGATATAATAGATGAACAGAGTTGTGGATATTTATGAAGGAAAGGAAAAGGTTATCTATTGAAATAGAAAAAAAGCTGCTTAACCTTGCAGTGATGCAGGAGTCTCCATCTGACCTGTGGATCTTTGCAATTCCTCCAGAGTTACTACAGGCGTCTTGATTAATATTTCCCTCATCTGTCTTTTTAGGTAAAGAGACACTTCTTGACAGGAAGGTTCGTTTAGCTAAGCTTTTTTCATTTTTGTTGGATGGTTTTAATTACAATACAAATAAGCAGACTCAGTTTAAGAATTCATTTGACTTGTAAAAGCATCTATACTGGAATCTATTTAAAGTTATCAGAGTAAATTTGATTAAGCAAAAATCCACTGCACAGTTGTAACATTTTTGTGAAAAATGTTGAAAACCATACAGCTTTTTCTTTACTTGTTCTTATCCACTCATATGTGTTGGTCTATAGAATCCTAGAATAATGCATGGATATGAAGTTGTAATGTTACACAATGTAAAAAAAAGTTTAATGCATTTGCTAGGCATTGTATGTGGTGGTGTATCTTTATGGTAACTGAAATATGAACTGCAGGCTGCTCTCTTATTTTCTTTCCTTGAACTTTTGCAAGAGATTTTGGAATAGCTTTTGGTCTGCCCGCAGGGAAATCTTACACAGATCTTTGACTCTAACTATCAACAAAATCCAGTCTCATCATGGTCTTTTAACATCATTTTCATTTTCCTTTTTTCTTATGTCTTTATCTGTTTGCATACGAGATCACTGCAGATGTTTTTCTGCATTGTTCATTCAGCAAAAATCCAGCACTTCCAGTTCCTCTGCAGATGCAGTCCAGCATTTTGACACGGAGCTGGACTGTCAAAGTGCTGCAGCAAAATTGACCGTGTCAGTTATGTCAGTCTCTGTTTATAGCACTGAAGTTAACTGACATGTTACCATAACAACTTTAGGCCAATGAAAATGAGACTTCTTAGATTAGATTTTAAAGTGCTGCATCTGTGAAGTTGTGTAGTTTGTGCAGTTAAAACGTCACTGGTCAACCTTGTGAAATTTGTTTTTGTGCCACACTACACCAAACATGAAGAGCCAGCTAGAGGAATAAGCAGATTATGTTGCAGCCGTCAGGCCCCCTGCTGTGCTGGGGGACTTGCAGCACACTTAAAATTGTGGACAGGTTGACTGATAATGAAGGGAAAGAACTGCCACAATTTAATACACAAAACAAAAAGATGTATGTTTATGTTAATTTAAATAATATAAGAAAATTCATTTTCTAAACTCAATTCACCAATTATTATTGAAAAGATTAAAAATGTTACGCTAGTTTTAAGATATGATTTTGTTGTTTCAGCATTTTATTGATGTTTCAATGGTTTCTGTCCATGATAAATTTTATTATACACCACTCGCCTGACTTTAGCAATGTTGTCCATACCCAATAATGGACACTATACTTTTTAGGAGCAAGAGTGATAATTTAAAATATAATTAAATCATAAAATATGTCCTTAAATCCATCAGTATGTCATTCACATTAGAAACAAATATAGGGAAAACAATTAAAAGATGAAAGGATAATTAAATATGTCCAGGAATAAAAATAGTTATTTTATAAACTGGAGTTTCTCTTGGCTAATTTCAGTGAAAGGGGCAAAAATGATTAATGTCATGGTTTATTTTAAGTGCCAGTTAACCAGTCAGTTGTTATTGTTGTTAACTTTCTATTCATACTGCGGTATGTATTTATTCATTGTCTCTTGGTGGAAAATTCATAACTAATTGCATTTATCTTAATTGCATTTGAACTAACAGACAAATACATATCTATGTACATGTCTGTCCAACTGTTATTTATTGATTGTGACACCTATGTAAATGTATATATTGTATGAATGTGCTGACACAAAAACTATTCATTGTGAAAATTAAGCTAACAGTTATTATTTGTTGCTACTTATTAAATAATCAATCGATTAAGTTTATTTGTATAGCACATTTCAGCAAGTGGTTCCCTGCATTAAATTCTGCACAGGGCCTGTGGCAGCTTTGGGCCAGCTCTGCTAAATCACAATACCAAGTAATTTGTCCTTCTTGTTATTTATGTTATAAACATTTTTGCAGAGATGACTTGAATTTTTCTGAGTAAATATTTGTAATCAAAAAGCTGAAAATTTGATAATTTTCCTTTACATAATTTAAAATTATTTAACTAAATTTGGTGTGATAATTGTGGGAATGAAGAGGATTGATACCAGAACCATTTTAAATAATCAATGATGGATTTAATTTAATAGTTTTTAGGGCAGTAAAAATAATCCTGCAGTAGATTAATTAATTTCTAGGTGTCTTTTTCTTTGATCATGTTTTTTCTGTTTCTTGTCCAGTTATTTCATGGATGGCAGAATAAAAAAAGCAGAGGACTTCCTAAAGACTCGTCTTTTGGACACACTGACAGAACAGATTGCTAAAGTCACCAAGGTACTAATGTTTACTTTAAAATCCTAAATAATTATTGTGGATTAGATTTTGTCTGTATCTGTGGTGTAAAATTCAATGATGGACTTTATTGTACGAAACCCAAAATTATACATCTGTATTTCATTTATCTTTTTTTGCATTTTATACAAAATTTTATTTTTTGTGTTTCAAATATTCACGATTATTTTCTTTAGTCAACTTTCAATCTCTGTCAGTTAGATTTGCAGACCAAGTCGAGGAGAAGATATGAAAAGATAATTCAATTTATTTATAAAACACCTTTTCTATTCCTTTGGAAAAGTTATGGTCAACATGAGCCTCTGCACCAAATGTGCTGATTTACAAAAGAGAAACAGCTCAGAGCCTGAGGGAAATAAAGCAACCATTCCCAGCACCAACATATGGATCTCAACCTGGACCACATTTCAGCATCTGAGAGCTGGAAGGATAAATTATGTTCCTGTTGTACTGGGAAGCTCCCAGTATAAGCCATCAGTCTTCCCTATTTGCCTTGCTTCATCATATAAAGACATATTGAGAGCGAGTATCATTTTTGTGCTTCATTGCATGCAAACATTCTACATCCATCCATCCATCCATTTTTCGTCACCCTTCTCCCTAACGGGGTCGGGAGTTGCTGGTGCCTATCTCCAGCTGCGTTCCGGGCGAGAGGCGGGGTACACCCTGGACAGGTCGCCAGTCTGTCGCAGGGCAACACAAAGACAAACAGGACAAACAACCATGCACACACACACTCACACCTAAGGAGAATTTGGGAAGGCCAATTAACCTGACAGTCATGTTTTTGGACTGTGGGAGGAAGCCGGAGAACCCGGAGAGAACCCACACATGCACAGGGAGAACATGCAAACTCCGTGCAGAAAGACCCCGGGCCGGGAATCGAACCCAGGACCTTCTTGCTGCAAAGCAACAACGCTACCCACTGCGCCACTGTGCAGCCTAACATTCTACATTGTAAAAATTATTTAGTCTAAATCTTTTATATACATACACTCTAGTGAATGTGTATAAAGTTTTATAAACGTACATTAAAGTAAAAGTTACTTGGTTTTGTTACACCGGTGATTTGTTTTTACAAGTCTCCTTTACTTAACTTTAACTTGTTCTTTTACTCTGAACATGGTTAAAATTTTTTTCAGTAACTATCGATGCTTTGCGATGTCACAGCAAGACCTCCATACTAAACCTTTGTTGTGTTCACTTGCATTTTGTCGGCTCTTTACAGGTTGTTAACACACACACTCCGGGGAAGAAGGTGTGGCTGGGTGGACTTGGACCAGCGTGGGCCGGTGGCATCAACAATCTCTCTCAGACGTATGGTGCAAGCTTTCTGTGAGTGGCATAATAGAAAAAATTCATTAATATTAATATTTTATTCTATCTTCATTTAGTGTATTTTATTTTCCTTCTCACTTGCTAATATTCCTGTAATTTCCGCCCATTCCAGGTGGATGAACTCGCTGGGTGTGGCCGCTGTGCAGGGCATTGATGTGGTTTTGCGGCACTCGTTCTTTGACTACGGATACACACATCTTGTAGATCAAAACTTTAACCCTTTACCTGTAAGTTTGTTTCAGCTACACAAGGATTAAACATAATGCGCACTGTTTGGCCTTTCATCACAACAACAGGAGCTGACCAAGCTAATCCCAGTAGGCTCTGAAATGTTTCTGGGCAAAGCCCAGTACTTCGATAGCACCTCTGGCTCTTTCCCGTGGGAGCTATTAGCTGAGATGAAAGGTGTTTAGTGGCGATGAGTGGTCAGACGCGGGGGCAAAATGCCATGTAACCTAAGCCCTTTATCAGGAGCTCAGGACAGTGTCAGCGCTCCCCTTTACCTTCATCGTAACTGTGTGCCTCTCTGTGTGGGACAGGCGGCCGCTGAGAGATCTGGAACATGAGACTCTGATATGCAGGGAGTTAGTAAAATAGCCTGCAACACTGTGTGCAGCTGAGGCAAGTTTTACTATGGTTCGCCCATGCAGGAAGAAAAATATAGTAAATGTCTACGGCATTTTTGATTTTTGGGGACATCACTTTAAAGTGAGTCATTTTAAAACTAATCCATATTTATTTGCAAGCTATACAAAATATTATATTGTCTTTAAATCTTAGCTTAAACAATGATTAAAAACTCTGATACCAAAAATTCCTTTAAAATTGCAGATGGTATTTTGGTATCTGTTAAATCTGACTTATGTTTGATAGCTCAAGCAGGAGTCTGCTTGTTTTCCTCTAACTAAGATGTATCAATCAATCAAGATGGCCTCATTTTGCTTTGCTTCTTGTTTCCATTATTTTTCTGGGAATGTTGAGCTCCCGCTAGGATCACAATGCTTTTAACATTGCTGGATGTCTGATGGCTGTGCAAGCCTACCTGCTGAGAGAATTCACTGCAGGGCCAACCTGTCTTCTGCGGGTAAAATTTATGACTTGGCCCCTTCCCCTATAGGATGACTCCACCATTGGTAGATTCTACTCAGAGCCCCCAGCCCATTAAAGGACTGAACACCTTCATCTTTTTTCCACACTTTCCTCCCCACTCTCTCTCTCTCTTCCTCTTTTCTTGTTCACATCCTTCTGTCTCAATCATACTCCCTTTTCCTGTTTTCTTTGTTGTTTTTCCTCCTCGTGACCTGGCTATCTGTCTCCAGAGGTGGGTGGTTAGGTCTTTTTGATGAGTGATGATGATCTAAGATATATTCCTTAAGGAGCAGACATCTGCTGTATTGGAGAACATATTGCTCCTGTATGAAAAGAGGAAACAATATTTACTTTACAGTCAAAAGCAGGGAGGTGGAGGAATATAGTTGGCCTTTATAAAAGTATGCCTATCTAATTTTAATTTAAAATGTCTGAAATGATTGTGAATGCAATTTTTTTTTTTTAGTTATGTTGGTATCTGCAGTAAGGCTTTTCTTGTGTAGAGCTTTTGTTGCAGCTTTCGCTGTGCCCACATTGCATTCTCTCAGCTTTTTTTAAATTGTGTTTTGACTGGATTGCTTCGTTCTGGCTGCTCCTGCGCTTAATGTTTGTCTTTCTGTCTGTCTACGACGGGAGAGTCTGGGGAAGACTGGGAGACGGCAGGCAGTTTGACAAGAAAACAGCCAAACAGGCAAAATAAAGATTCAGCACCATGGAAAATATTTCTCACAACAATATCTTAATCATGTCAAATCTATTACTGTTTTGCCTGACAATTAAGAGCAGCTGGGTACTAAAATTATTCAATCTGTGGCTGTCTTTTTTTTTTGTTTGTTTTTTCTGTTCATAAATTTTGAAAATAAAATGAAAGCAGAAAGTCTCCATTACGCATGATGTAATTATGATAGATCATAGCTCTGACTGAGTATTCATCTATCAGTCCCTCTGGCCACTGTCAACAATATCCCGCTCTATACTGTGCTCTGCTTCTTCGATGCCTTGGCAGCAAATTAAGTTAAAGTCTGCGTGGAAAAAAGAAGCCCTTAAATGTTGCCATATGCAGGATTGCATGGGAACTTCCTGAGGAGCACATGTTGTTCTGAATCTCTTGAAGAGGTGTTGAGTCTGTGTAGTCTGTAGAGTGAGACGCAGAACGGTGAACTTTTTATTAACGATAACGCGAAACAGCAATTTATGATGCACCACAATAGTTTGTAAAAATGTGGTATTTAAGGCATATCTGTTGTTCGGGCTTTACTTTTCACGTTGACTCATGTTTTCACATGTAGATGCTTTTCAAAAGAAGTATTCATTGTCACTTTTCAAATCCAAACCTTTCTACATCATCACCAGAATTTCCTGGTAACCTGTAAGGCGACATTTTTGTTTGTCATGGCAGAGTTCAGCAGTAGCAGCTCATTTGTACATAAAATCACAGTATAAAGATCAAAGTTCTTCAGATTTGGTAAAGCTTTGACTGGCCAATACTAATTTATCTGATTTAAAGTTTTCTTTAAAAACTACAATAAAAGAGCTGAATTCAAACATTCCTTGAGGCCACTTGTTGTGATTGGTCTCTAATTACTTAAATAATAATATAATTAGAAAATATTTATGTTGTTATATTTAGTTTTAAAATAAACTAAAATAATTACAGAGCTGATACTTTAAACAAGCTTAAGAGTTATATACTTGTGATCCGCACAATAAGCATGGTCAACTCATCTGGTATTAGAAAATCAGCATTGAGAGAACATTAATTATTACCTTAATCAAGCTTTTTTCATTGCTGCGCTTAGTCAGGCACTTTTCAGTGATTGGAAAAGTATTACACTTATACTGGTTTCTCTGTGCATCTTTATTAAAATAAAGAAACAGAACTTGCTGTGATCTGATGCAACATGCAAGAAACTCTGAAGACCCATAATATGCTGTAAAAGTAAAAAAAGAAAAAAAAAGGCAGATAAGCTTTACAATGAAAATGAGGTTTCAATCTAAAACATGAACCAGTTTCTAGTTCGCTCAAAGCTACAAATGAAAGATTCTAGTAAGACAGCTTTATGTTTTTAAAAGGGCTGGATGGTTGTTGTGTTTCTAAAATATTTTTTGCAAAATAAAGCTAATTGTGTGCTTCTCTTTGTGTCTTACTGGCCTGGCTCCTACAGGACTACTGGTTTTCGCTGGTCTTCAAGCGTCTGGTTGGTCCGAGGGTTTTAGCTGTTCGGGTCGCTGGACTGCAGAGGAAACCCCAACAAGGGCGAGTCATTCGGGACAAGCTACGTATCTATGCCCACTGTACGAGCTACTACAAGTATGTACCAGAATTCATTTGCATCATGGCCTGACAGCTTCTTTTTTAAAATTTTGTTTTAATTCTAAGACTGTAACCTTTTGCAAAAATACAGCAATGCGTTGGGAATGTCCTTGAAGCTTTAGAACAAAGCAGACTTTTGCAGTTAAAACAACCCCCAATGTCACTGTGCAAATACCCGAGGCTTATTGTCTGGTGGGGAAGAACCAAATCTCCTTTTCGCCCATTTGGCGTCCCATAAATAAGCAGTTCGTGGACACCTGCTCTTTCACAGCTCAGAGCCTATAAAACTTAACGGGTATCACTTATCAGGTGTGTGGGTTCTGTCTCCCTGTCGTCAAAGAGCCGCTGAAAGGTGTGCTAAGCCTTCATCCCGTCTCGGATTGGCTGGAGGGGGATATTTGAGGGGGCTGGGGGGAGGGACAATAAGGCCGTCTGTGCTGGGAGGAGATGAAGAGTGGCCATGGCCTGTTCAAGGTTATCGTCTAACCCAGGCCAGAGGCTGTCAGCACCAGGCTAGACTTACTCTACGGCCTTATTCTAGACATAGTTCACTTAGAGTTTGGGACATCTCAGGTAGAAATAGGTTACTATTGCACAGAGAGAAGGCGATTTTGAGGGTTTTCTATTTGTTTGATAGTTTGGGAGTGGAATGATGTTATGTGCACGAGTTCAAGACTCGTTTACTCGTGGCCAAACATTTAGGACTGAAAACTCTCCCTTTCACATTCAGAACCACTTTCGCTTCCAATATTTCTGCCACTTTGTGGTTGTACACAGTCAGCGTGTGGAGAAACCCTTGTTGTCTTGGTGGTTTGGCTGTACTGTAAATGTGTCCAGCCAGTGAGTGGATTGAAAAGTTTCTTCAGCTTAGATGTTTGACTTCTTCTGCCCTTTTACCTCCCTTTAGTGGTTTGTGTGGCTTTTTTTTTTGTTTTTTTTTTTACGTCTTTCAACTGACGCACAGACATCAAACAGAAAATGAGTTTATGTTTCTGGTTTGGTTCCTCATCGCTTGGGCCTAAGAGATCATTATCAATTTCTCCATCTAACCGTTGGGTCCATCACTCGCTGCTCTGCTCCATGTTTCTTAGTTCTTAGAAACAAGATTTTAAGAGCTTACCCAGAGCCAGACACGCTGGGATCCCAGCTCCAGTGCAGTCTTTTTTTTCTGCCTTCTGGTAAATATATTGAATGCTTGCTGTCTTGCAGGGTGATGCAATAAATGGTTTGCTCTGTGCCCAAAAGAAAGATAAACATTAAGCCAAAAACAAGTCTCCTGTAAGGATATGAGATTTTTTTTTTTTTTTTCTTTTAGGGAAGGGTTGTAACCACCAGACTATTTAGCCTTGACCCTGAACACCACGGCTGACATGTGGTATTCACTACAGCTGTGTTGTCTTTGTCATATCTGGGCTCTTATAAGATTTTATCATGTTTGTTTTATCTGTCTCGCTTAGTTATTTACCTTTAGCTAATATTCCTATCAAATTGTGTCCCTAGAGCAGGACTTAATCAGTGTTGTCTGTGTAACTCAAGAATTGTTGTCCTTTTTGTTAGGGCAGCCTCCATTTGACCCAGAACCAGACAAAAGCATGTTTTAATATTAGATACTGTACAAACTGATTATACATTATTGTATTGAAATGTTAAAGATATCAAAATAAATGAAGTGAATGCAAAATGTAGTGAAACCAGATATTCAAGTACACTGTCACAAGACATAACTATTTTTTTTTTTTTTTCAGCTTGACACAAAATTAGGACAATTTATCCTTCTTTTCTTTCATCTTTAGATCAAATTATTTTTGTTTGTTCAAAGCCTTTATTATGACAGAGATAATGTTTTAGCTATTTTTTTCAATACTTTCTTGAAAGTCAGAAGTTTACATATATTAACTCAACTATGTCTTTTAACTATTTGGGAAATCCCTGATGATGATGTCATGGCTTTCTAACTTCTCATAGGTTGATTTGTCATCAGCCTTGAAATTCAATCTTGAGCACAAATTTTTCTGTCAAATGACAGATAATCCCTAGTTTGCAGTTTTTACAAATAATGAAATGCGTGCTTTGGAGTGGCCATCACACTCCAAAGACCTGATCTCAGTCCCACAGAAAACTTTTGGCCTACAAACTACCAGATCTGTCAGGAGAAATGTGCCGAATTCTCCACAAACACTAATGATTTGTGGAAATATACTAAAAATGTAGGAAAAGTAATATAAATATATGTCAGTTAGCTCATAGACATATTTTAGTAACTGACCAAAAACAGAAAAGGTTTAGTTTGACTTGATGTCAGAAAGTGAGAAAACAAGGTAATGTGTCCTTTTATATGGTGTATGTAAATATCTGGTTTCCTCTTCATCTGTTAAACATACTTTAACTTTCTTTCTGTATTTTCTGAAAGTTTATTTTGATCCAGATGAGATCAATGAGTTGTGCTTTTAATGCACAATTTTGCGATAGAAGTATCAAAGACTTCCCTCTCTTTGTATTTGTCATTACTAATAGGAAGCCTAATTCATAACGACATTGTAATATAGAAAATCCTCAGTAGCAGATGTGAAGAGGAGTACGTTTTATTTTTTGCCAAGAGATAGTTCAGTGCAAAATCAAAGTAATGTTGTGCTTTATCGTTTGTGGGATCAGTCCTAACTACATGAGGGGCTCCATTACAATCTACATCATCAATCTACATCGGTCGAGGAAGAAAATCAAGCTAGCAGGGACGTTACGGAACAGGACCGTCCATCAGTACCTACTCCAACCCCACGGCGAGGGTGGACTCAGAGCCAGGTTGAAATTTGCTTATTTCTTTGTTTCTATTTAAAAAAAAAAAAAAAAAAAAAAAAAAAGCTAATTATTTACCCCTAATGATGTGATTTCAGATTACGATCATAAAAGGTAATTATTTTGTGCAGTGGTCTGAAGGGCATAGAGCTGAGGAGTTGGGAATATTGGAATTTTATAAGCAGTTTTTATAAGGTGCTAAACACAGACCCTTTACAAAGCTGCATTAAATTAATTTAGTTTTAAGACCATAGGTTGTGCTGAGCCAGCATGCTGGGTGAATAGCACACCACAAAACATGTAAATACACATCTAGATTCCCCGTTTCTTTCCTTCTGCTCTCTATCAGTTGTCTTCTGTTGGGGCTTTAATGGTATTACACGGAAATGTTCCCAGTTCATATCCATTCACAAGGTTAAATAAAGTTCAGTTCAGATTATTTATGCAGCACCAACTGACAACAAAACTAATCTCAGGATACGTACGGAGAAGGTTCAATTCAAATACACCGAGACAATCCTTTTCAATCCTGGCATAATCCAGTTCAGTTATTCCAGTGTGTTTTTAATCTGTTTTCCTTCTCGATTTCCAACTTAAATACAATAATACATTTTTCATTTAACTGCTGTCTGTTTAACCTCCCAGTGCTGATTTGGTCATTTTTTATCTATGATTTATTTTCAGTTAGTGTAATAACCCCACATAATCTAATTTCCTCAAAATGTTTCTTGAAATAAAATCATTGTAGTTTTAGTCTCATGCTCTCTACCCTAAGTCACCTGGTCTGTTGTTTTTTGACTTTGATTTAAGCCCAAAATCCTGGGATAACAGCCTAATGACTCACAACTGTGGATGTGTGAGATTGTCTTTGAAGCATACAATACCTGCATATGGCCTTAATGGAGGCTGACACATAAACCTGGAGAACAGCGTAATGATGAAGGATGTTTTTAGTGTTTGAACAGGATCGTAAGGCAATTAAAAGGCGAGGCAGCTAATGATGTCCCATTATCTATCCTTAAAGTGCCGTCTTTTACCACAGGCACTGCATGAGGATTTAATGATCAATTCTACAGCACCAGATGTCTATAAATTTGCCTTTGTGGGACTTTTTAAAGTGTTTAGACTAATGCATGTCGAGGGGCAACTTTGAGCAGGTCAGTTTGTCTTGTAAATTCTCATTGGAGGGCATAATTTTATTTGAAATTTAATTTCATTTGGTTGGTTCTTGTAAAAGCTCCAGACCGCCAGTATTTATTTCTATTGCATTATAAACTTTACAACGTCAATAACTGAACCACATTGAAGAAAAGCTTTGATTTTTTTTAAAACTAACGTTGCTGTGAACTACAGGAATACTGCTTCAAAACAAAAACAAAAAATCTGCAAATAAAGCCAATCCTAAATGATGTAGTTAATGTTTTATAGATAAAGATACATTATAAATAAATACAGAGCCTTAACTGATTGCTGTTGGATTGCTGGAATTAAATAAATGATTTTATTGTCATTTATTGAATGCTATGTTCTCTATTTTACAAGTATACATAACAAATATCATGAAAATGTTATGGCAAATAAACATATTTCTATTCAAGTGAGACTGAATAGGCTTTTAAGTTTAAATCAGACAGAATAAACTGTTTTTATCGTGACACTACAAAGAGTATTCATAACCTAAAGTGCTTAAAATGTTTACCAAAACCCATTTTTATAGGACAAGATAGAAAAATACATTTAAACTCATTTTTATTGGGCTTTTTTTTTTTTTTCTAAAATCAAATGTTTTTTTGTTTTTTTGGTGCTGATTTATAATCTACTATTAATTATTTTTTTAACTACTTATGCCAAGTAGTAAACTTTTAGGTTTTATCTGCGCTGCTGTGCTACAAAATTATAACAGCAGCGCCCCCTAGTGTTTAACTTTTGGAATCAGTGTTTCAGCCAAAAGTTGATGCAATTAATCTTCCTCTTTAGCCTTTCACATACATTTTACATTTTGTGGTATTATGTGTCAGAAGGCAGCTGGGAAAGACTTACAAAACCATCCCTGATGACCCTCTGGCTAGACAGAAACACTCACGCTACATACCAAACAATGAAGATCACTCATTTACACAAGTAATCCTTATTTTTAAAGGCTGCTCTCTTCAACAGAAAAAAAGCAAATATTATTCTGTCACATAGAAAATGTTGAAAAACAAAAGTCCATTTGATTTTTATTGATTTGAATTCTTTCCCCCAAGTGCACCCAGTGTCACACCCAGTGTCACACTGTAAGGTGTGACACTGGGAGATCGTTTATAGCGTTGATCGTGGCTTTAATGTCTGATGCGATGTTGAAATTTCCTGGAAAGCTGAATTTTGGGTTTTGTTTAGCTGTAAAATGAAGTGGAATAAAATCCTGGAATATACAACTATGTGTAATGACTTTCACTTTCTACATAAAAATATAGTGATAAATGATATATTTGATTGTATTTTAATATAGCTACTGAGATGCCCCAGTGAAACCTATTTAAAATTTTAGTGTTATAATATTTCAGTTCTGGATATCAATGTTTCCTGTGGCTTTGTTCATTTTTAAAGGGTGTTGGACAGTCTGCTTCTTTAAATAAATAAGGACTCTGTGGGTCTTACTATTTTTATCTTCTTTTTACAGACATGTACAGCTGAATGGGGAGAAGCTCCTCATGGGCAACAATGAGACATTCCCAGAGCTGAAACCTAAAATTCTACGGGCTGGACGGACAATAGCGATGCCTCCAATGACCATAGGGTTTTATGTCATCAAAAATATTAACGCGTACGCCTGTCGGAGATAACGACGACTCTTCCTTCCGAAGCACAGAACACCATATGAGTTTTCTGGAGGCAAAACTTAAAAACTAAATCACCGGAGGAGACGGCGTTGTCCTACTTGAGGACAGCTGAACGGAGCAGACGTTTGGAAACACCCTTGCTGAAACACAGCCGACTAAGAATGAGATTATTATTCTTGTGGGAATATTTCAACCGCTCTTCCCAGTTTCAAATAAACCTCACATTCTCTCCTCTGTTCCAACGAAGTCTTTCTCACTACGATGCATATGAAGGACTTCACTGCTGAACACATTGTCTTTTCCCAATAGTTCCTCAAAAGGTGCACAACTTTATATGGTAAGTTATTGTTTTTGGACTGTGACATTTTCATTTTGTGGGGCACGAAATGGCAAAATTATAAACATTGTTTGGGTTCATATTTTCTTGTCTTTAATTGTCCTTCTCTCCCAGACTTTCAGTTGCTGAAAGAAAAAAAAACAAACACAAAAACTATTTCTCACAGAGAAAACTGTGGCGTAGCAAACTTTTGTGCATTTATAAGCTTTTTAAATTAATTTGGTAAAGCTACTGATGTGTCTACTAAAAACATTTTTTTCCCTTTGTTTTGAAGAGGCTTACATTGAAAGTGTGGGGTTTTAACACTTTGATTATTTTGTCGTCTTTGTTTTTGCTTTAGTGATGCAATATTTCATTTTATCTGGTTAAGATACATTCAATATCAGTGAGGTTGTTCCAGTATTTCGAGAAAAATCTTAAGAACAATATAAAATACACTTGAAACTGGGCTTACTTTAAAAACATCTTAGATCCCAGTTTTTCAGGTACACTTTATAAGCCTTTTCATTTAATTTTATATCCGATAATCCTTACTATTTTAATGCTGCTACGTCACTTTTGTATGGAATATATCTTTGTACAGATATGCAGTCATATATTTTTAGAGTATGTATTGTACATAAAAAATATAAAGGAGATTTAAGCTTGATATATTAGATTCAATATGCAATTAATTTATGATAAAAAGTCTATTTCTAATATTGAATGTCCAGTTCTTTTTTTGTTTTCATACTCAGTTTCTTTGTAAAAGTTTAAATGTTGTCATGCAAAACCATTAGTATGCTTTAACGTTTTCATTATTTGTCACTTACAAACCTCAAATGCCAAAGTACAGTCATATTTAATAAATTAGAATATTCTTTCTGATGAGGCTCATTAAACATACTTTTCACTAGACCCACATCTGTTACATGTCTTTCTTTATTGATCTGGTGTGATACTTTAATCTTAAATGTTATGTTTTCATTAGCTAAAAGCAGAAAAATCACAACAAATAGACTTAAGACCATCAGTTTTTGAGTTGATTTTCTGAAATGAGCGAATTTTCAATATTCTGATTTGTTGAAACCAGATCGTTTGGCTGTGTTCTAAGTGTATTTTTATGTCATAAACAAACAGAAATTCAAGGATAATTGTGAATTTGAGAAAAAAAAAAATTGGTACCCGTTTTGCATTTGTTTACATGTGCATTTGTCTTCAACTACTGACGTTATGCTTACTGTCCTTAATCCAATAATCATCCCAGACTTGCACAGAAACCAGATTAGCAGAGTTGCATGAGAAATTGTGGGTGTTGTTGTAAAACCCCGCCGTTCATGAAACTCAACAGGTTTATCTCTGACCATCCTCTCTTCTCTATTCTTTGCATCTATAGCATCTATACTGAGATTAAAATACACAGTGGGAGAATCTACTTAGCTGAATTTTAAAAGCATTTGGTTGCATTGGAATTCATTCACAGGCAAACAAGTAAATATAGTTGAACACATTTGCACACCGCACTTTTCAGATATTTACTCTCAAAAATAAATCCATGCATTATGTTGTAGCTCATGATTACATCATAATTTTACATTATGTTGCTCTATTATGTATGTAAAAAAAAAAAAAAATCCCCAATAAATGCATTGAATTTTGTGATAAAACGTGACAGAATGTGAAAAGGTTTATGTTTGGTGAGATATTCATTGAGAAAGAATTAGTATTGACCTGAGAAGATGCTGGTGGGTCTAATGAGAAATTTATCTTAAATGTTTTCACCAACGTATTTCAAGGTTGAATCTGTATTCATCGAACTAAAACCATTGACTCCTTCAAGCTTAACAATAAGTTCGAAACACAATAAAAGTTGATCGAGAACTGGTTCAGTCTTCAGAAATGTTAAATATAAATATTATTTGCCTCTGAATGTGTTTATACGTAATGTAGAGATGTTTATATTTCTTTTGGAGAGCATTATTTTAATATGGAAAGTGTGCCTGCATTATTATTATTATTTTGTTTGAAATAAAAGTTTACATTGCTATCAAAAACCCACAGAGCATGTTTTGTGTTCATCCCACATTCAAGTCGATTCCACCTGCTGTAGATGTACATCAAACACTGGAAAAGATCAGACTGTGCTGAACTTTCCCTGTAAACATGAGTCAAAGGAACGAAGAAAAAGAAAGGTTTTTGATTTATATTCGCACAGGAGCACAAGAGAGCAGATAAACCCTCCCCGAGGGAGATAATAAATACAAACTGTCACTTTCTTGCAGCATCCTTTCATGAAGTTTTTAAGTTGCCGTTTTTGACTCACTCACTCACTCCAACAAAGTGCTACATGCTCCGGCCCCAGATGCGGGAGCAGCTGGAAGCGACCCTTTGTAGTGGTGTCTTGTCACTGAATGAGGCGGCTGCTGATGGGAACCACGGAGCCAGGACGGGCTCAAACGGCAGACTCAAGACAAGCTGAACCTGAACCACACATGGCTTACAGTCGGCTGATGCACAGATAACCAGGATTTGATGCTTTCGCGTTTGATGGATCTTCGGTTTCTTCTCTGAAAGCCTGGCGGTACAAAAATGTCCGCGCCGGTGATTCCTGTGCTGATGTTTGATGCCTGTGTGCTGTTAACACAAAGAGGCCATGATCCAAAGCATGCACTTTTATTTACATTTTTGTTTTAGATTTCATAAACTTGAAATTGGCTCCTGCTTTTATGTAAGGTGTTTTTTTTTTTGTTTGTTTGTTTTTTTTCCTTTTTCCCCCAGAAATAGCCTTTCCTTCACATGTGGTTCACTTTAAACAAGCTGACTCTTTTGACAAGCAAGAGTCAAAGCAGGCTTGTTAACGCTTGGCCATATTCCTGCACTGTGGTACTCATCATGCTGTTGGCTACATATAACTGCTGATTTGGATGAATATTCACAGTTTATTATCATTTTAGATCGCGGAGACAGAAAATAGACTTTAAGTGAAGAGCTGGACTGTCATTAGGCGATATCTGCTGTTTTATAGCAACTCTTCTTTTACAAAAACTGAAACAATTATATGCAATTCACAAGATTTCTGCTGGATTCTGAATCTGAACAGAAACCAGTGAAGTAATTTGATTGGGCTGATGTGAACAATGGGGCATAAGCACAGCTATTGATGGCCCTCCCGATTCACCGCTTCCACTCACTGAACCGAACTACGGTCCGATTTAGGAAGACTGTGCCGTGCCTCGCCACTTGTGCGTGACAGCGTCTCCACAGTGGAGGTAGCCGCTGCTCAGGCCCAGCCAACACTGTTTATATCCGGGGATCCGTTTTGAGGCATGCAAGGCCCCCCCACCCTGTCAGCAAACACTGAGGATTTCATGATGTTTACTCTGTATATACAGGAGTCAGCCTAAATAAGATCGTCATGAACTCCAGGTCTCCAGAAAACTGATGGACTAGATTAGACTTTGGCTCGCAATGTCCCAAATCACAGCATTTGGGACCATTTCGACCCAAGCAGGGTTAATAAAACATAAATATTTATGCTGCTTTGCTTCACTCAGAGGCCTAGCGCACACTCTGTGCAGAATATTATGATAAAAGGCAGATTTGTTGAAGCCATCAGACGTTTCTCTGAGAAGCGGCCTGGTGTTTCAATAATTTCTGTTTGTAAGTCCTGCCAACAGTTTTCAAGCGTCTTAGTGGGTAAGGAGCTCCAGGCTGCTTTTTTCTTTTTTTCTTTTATTCTGTTTCCTTTTGTGATATATATATATATAAGACTATACATAATGACTGCAAACTCTCCTATAACTTGGAGTTTGGCCATGTTCAGATTTAAACTTGTGTTAAATAGGTGCCAGTGCACACCTTTCACCATTTGAAGTGGCTCTGAATAATCTCAAATGAAATTCAGTTGTTTCAGTTTATAAAAGAACTACAAATTGTAATTTTAACACCAGCTGGTCAGAAAAAAAGCAAAGAGCTATAAGCTGATACAATGCATCTCTCCTTTTTTAGGTTAATGTATTTTATGCTCTGTCCCTGTTTAGTGTAAATTAACAAATCCAAAACATCAACTGCAGATGCCTATCAGCTTGTCCTCATTCCCAAAAGATATCAGTCAAGAAAGGAAAAAGACAGAAACACAAACTCAGACAATAAATCAGGATGCCCTTCTGGCCTCAATCACTTAGCGTTTTTGCACATAGAGGTCTCACAAACAGAGGCTCTGAAGAGTGGGATTGATTTTTTAGACAAATGTAGCTCGTCATACCAAGTTGTTTGCGCTACACTAACATTGTTTTCCAGATCAGTTAGGCAGACAGACCTCTCTTTCATCACATAGACTTGAAAACTGGCTCAGAGCTCACAGCCCATCTTTCTTCACAAAAACCAAAGGGCAAGATCCCCACTAATCTAAATCTAAATCTTGACGCTGCATCCCACAAATACCACATTATTATCTCAAACTCTCAGTCCGTCATGTGCTCCACTTCATTCATCAGCACATGACTTGTTCCTGCCTCAGTGATCATCGGGCTCCTGGAAGAATAGTTCACTGAAAAGAGGGGCTCCAGAGCTGGGTTATGGCAGGCCCTCATGACGTATAATATACACAGCGCTTCGTTTATTTATTTTTTTCCCAAAATGTGTGATACCGTTACAGCCTTATCCTAAATTTGTTTTAAATTCACTTATTTCCTCACAACTCTACACAGAAACGCCCCATTATGAGAACATCGTGAAAAACGTTTGAGAATTTGCACCGTCAACTGCGGGACCTTATAGAGACAGATGTGTGCCTGTCCAAATCAAGCCCAATCAACTTAACCGACCGCAGGCGAACTCTTTAGAAACATCTCAAGAATATCAATTTAAGATTAATATCAAGCAAAGCCTGTGAATACTCCTGTACATGTGATTTTTTTTTCTCATAAATTTGCAAAACAGGTTACTGTTATCAAGATTTATGTTTTCGCCTTAATTACAAGACAAACAAACTCTCCTTGCATAGAAAGGTTTGCAAAAAGCCATGATTACTCACATTAACGTAATTATTTGAATTGGGTATGGACAGCTAGCATCTACCAGTCTGTAAAGTTGCACAAATCTATGTTCAGATATCTAAAAAAGCGGTTATTCTTTCATTTACAAATGATGTCACTTTCCCCACTGCACAGGTACATCTTGTACATGTCTATGGAAATTTTATGAAGCAAAACACACACAAGACATCATTACAGCTGTTATTAAGAATAATTTTCCCTTGACCTTTTATTTAACATAAAAGGTTGAAAGAACAGAAGAAGATGGCACAGCCTCTAGTTCTTCTTGGACATTTAAAGCATCTTTGTAGATATTTTCAGTCATGTTGTTATCACTGATTTTTCAAGTAATCAGTCTAAAATTGCTTCTTTTCTTTGTTTCACTTAAATGCAACTAATTTCTTACATCATCAGAATTTGAATGCTGTGGAGGGGAAAGCAGTGAACTGAAGATGTCTGGAAAAGCTTTTCTTGTCAGACATTTAAAATCCAACTTCTGACTTGAAGCTTTTTGACCATGAAAGTCTGGAATGCAAGATCCTTCTGGTAATTATTCTTTTCCAGACATCCACACTTACCTTTCTTTCTTTGTAGGAGGAATATGAAGGCCAAACTGTTGGCATTTCTAGCACCATCAGTGCACTGTTCTACTGGATAAAGAAAAGAAAAAAAAAACACGTCACTGTGCACTCATAAATCTGGATGGATCTACAGATACACCGCAAAGACTTTCAGACATAGAAATATGGTTTTCAATTTGTGTGCATCAAAGCAGTGGAAATGAACTTTGGTGAACAAGCTGTGCTCACTACTCAGTTCACTAACCCCTACAACAATTTTATTCAAAAAAAAGTCTCCTTTTTAACAAGACTTACACATTTTTGTGGACGATGTGTGTTCTGCATGAGCCTGGTTGCGTGCCTGTTTTGTATGAAGAAAGCAGAGCGCCAAGAAAGAAGCAGATGAAAGAAGAGATGTTCAGATCAAACTGGGCGACTTATCCGCAGCAGTCGTCTAAGAATAAAACCAGCATGTTGGCCATTTATTTTTGCCAGCATAAACTGATGACTACCATGAATCCATCAGCATCAAAGTTAATACCGCAAATCATTTGACCGAGATCCTGCAGTGAAAACAGATGAACTAGGAATTGGTATTTCAACCCTTTTCATATTGATTGATTGCAGCATTTAAAAAAAAAAAAAGAAAGAAAAAATCTGACTAGAACAGAACTAAAAAAGTAATAAAAAAAAAACATGTTATAAGTCAGTTAAAAAAAAAGACTTAAAATCTATATTTAATGATATTCAAGAAAATCTAATTATTAGATGAGCTGCTATTGTTAGTTAATTCAATGCAAGAAAGAAAAAAAAATGTAAAGGGTGCCTGATAACATTTAAAGTGCAAAAAGTAATTATTTGAATTACCTCTTAAAATAATACACATAACACACAATATTATGTGTATTAAGTACACATAGTATAGGCATGTGTACTTTACATTTAAATAGACCTACCATATACATTTTCTAAAATTCATCATGAATACCTTTATGAACAATTATTGCGAGTCTTGGGAGTCTTTAAACTGACTTAGAAACGCAAACATCTGCTCTGAGGAGCAGAGCGGCTGCCGGACGATTATGCGACAAGCTGACTTGCCATAGAACACATTTCCTGGCTCGAGGGTCACATGACTGCGTGGCGCTTCGGTCGAGAAGTGCGGAAGAAAGCAACGAGTCCAGACAGGCTTGTTGTCCCCGCAGAGAAGAAAGCAGGAGGAAGCTGGACTTTTTCCAACAGCGGAGAAGGACGGACGGAGATGTGGCGAGGACCGAGCTGAGACCCCGGAGTGAGTCAACTGAAGGTTTTTGAAGCGAAATGTCAAAGAGAGGTTTAATGAATGGAGGAAGTTCGAGTGTCGGGATTTGATGTGAAACTTGACAGTTTGGTTGCTTCCTCTGATGTAAGTTTGAGGATGCTGGGAAAAGGACAGACTGGGTTTCATGTTTGCGGGATTTCCATGCAGGATGATGTGTGACTCTTACAGAGAGTCGCTTTTTGCATGTGTGTTTTTTTTTCTTCTGATTTGTCTTCAGTGATGAATTCCTCTTTAAGGTTTGGAGGCCTTATTATTACTATTACCCTCAGAATTGGCTCCCTTCACATGGTGTATTTTTAAGATGCTTTCTTTTCTGCTTAATTTTAAATAATGACATAAAAAAAAAAGCTTAATATTGTTAATATGGTTTTTTTTATTTTTATTATTATTATTATTTTATTTTTTGTTACAGACCAAAAACTGGACTTTTAACAAAACAACATCAAAGATATTGGCTTTTTTTTTCACTCAAAACAATGTTGTTGTTGTTGTTTTGTTTTTTTGTTTTTTTTTTTAGTTTGCCTTGGATTGATGTTTCCACCTGTGACATGCAACAAGCCAGACATCTGCGTTAAGTTTTTTACAATTACGCTTTCTGCTTTCCTTTCCTTTTTTTTTTTGTTTTACAGTGTAGCATCCTTTTTTTTTAAATATTTGACGGGACGACGTTTCTGGTCCAGATGAAGTGCTTGTTGATAGCCAGCGAGAGCGCCGAGGTCCTCTTCCACTGGAGTGACCGGGAGTATCGGCAGAACATCCAGGAGAAGTATGGGGTTTCTCAGGAGGAAGGCGAAGGGGTACGGAGGAGGGAAATAAATCCTGCTTATTTAACTGCTTCGAGTGAAGGCTTAAAATGACTCCCATTAGTTTTATTTCCAATTCTTCGTTTCAGCTCCCTGCCTTTGAGGACATCTTGAGCACTTTGTTTGCTCCCATCATTATCTCCTGCAGCACCCTGGAGGACAGCTACACCTCTTTCACCACCGAGAACAACCACATCTACGTCCTACACCAGGTAATATCCGCCCATCCTCCGTCCTTTGTGACGCAGTTACATAACAAACATTATATCTGCTCTGACCTGTGAACTTTTATGCTCTAATTCTGAAATATTTGACAGTAGAAAGCACTTATGCCGCAGTGACCTGAATGAATGCCTCTCTTCTAGCGAGGCGTCACATTTGTCATGTGAGTGGAGTTAAAGAGTCAAGCCAGGCTTTGTTCCCCTGTGGCACATGATCGGGTTGCACCGTCAAAACTTTTAGCGCCATTTTCAGAGAACTCCCAAAGCACAATAACGTCACAAAGCATCTCTCTTTTTTTTTTCACTGTCTTTTGCACGTGGGGCAAAAACCTAATTGTGCTGTGTCGTGCTCCTTCAGTTCGACGAGTGTCTCTACATCGCTGTGAACGGGGACGGTGAAGAAAAGGAGGACGACCTGAGGAGAAAATTGTACGTGCTGAAAAAGATGGTCGAGGTCATGTTCGGCATGGTCACGCTCAGTGGGAACCTCCTGAGGAAAGAGTAAGAAGAACGTCCAGCTTTTTCATGTGTGCTCTGGACTGCGTCAGGGTGGCTGACGCCTGGTCCGTTTGGTTCCCCTTCAGACTGCGGCCTCAGGACACGGAGCAGAGAGCGAGGCTCTGGAAGTATCTGCAGAGCCTGCTGGAGACCTACAGCCTCCTCCGGGAGAACGACCAGAGCTTCCTGGTGGAGGTGGAACGCTTTTTGCTTCTTAAGTACCGGGGCCAGAAGGGGATAAACGAAACATAACTTCAGACCTGGAATGTGGATTTTTTTTTTTTTTGCCATTGTGAATGCAGCTAAGCTAAGCCTTGATCAGACCTGTCTGAGCAGTCGGTCTGATTAGTAAATAAAGGTTTCTACTGGCTGGAGCAAATCCAGGATACTTTCAATTTATTCATTTCTAAAAGAAAGTGTGTTTTCCCTCACCTCAAATGTTCCTCATTTATTTATTTGCATATTTTTCTTTTTACATTACTTTAAACAGCAAACATATCTAAATTTAATCTATGAAACATCTTTAGTTTCCACACAGATCTTAAACTAGAAAATATATTTTTCATTGTTTCATACTTATTTCTTCTCTTTACAGAATATTTCTGTCGATCGAAGGTCAGGATTATTACTCCACCTTTCTAAAAGATTTAAAAACTGCGCTTTAATTGCAATTGCTTTTCTGTACATCTTCACTTCATAATTTTGGTGGATTACATTAGGTGGAAAAAAAAAAAAATTAAAGTATACAAATTAGTAAAATGTCATTTGAAATGGCAATTAATTTTTCCTGCTAATTGAATGTAAACTGCCTACACCATTATACTACCTCCACCATGTTTTATTTTTAATTTGTTATTTATGTAATCTGGGCTAGGATTTAAAAAAAAGTTAAGGAAAGACAAACAATATAAGATCTAAAATTGGTGATATTAATCAACATAAGCAATAAATAAAAACAAATAAACAGAATTCTAAAATCCAAATGACTAAATAATAGACAGTTATTACAATAAGTTAAACTGGCCACTGCAATACAGGTTGTTATAGGTTGTTTAAGTGAAGGCTTAAACAACCTATAAAAGCCTATCTTTCTCACAAGTCATTAAATGCTTTTTTCCCCTGTAACTTATGTATTAACTTTTCACTAAAAATAATCTCCAACATATGATTATCTACATAAATGCTGGTAGTATTTTGGAGTCAAAGTTGTTACTGGTGGTCCTTCTCTTTTTTTGTTTGTGAAGAAGAAAACTTAACTTCACCTAACAGGTTTTTTTTTTGTAAGTCCAGTCGTTTTATTTCCTCCGTCTGTCAGGCAGTGGAGCGGCTGATTCACCCGCAGCTCTGTGAGCTGTGCATCGAGTTCCTGGAGCGCCGCCTCGTCCAGCAGCTCAACACCAGTGTGGAGCGAGCAGGAGAGGAGGTTCTGCACGCTTTCGTCCTCGTTCACACCAAGCTGCTCGCTTTCTACTCCAGGTTCATGCTTTCATTTTTTTTTTTTTTCATTGCATACCCTGTGCAATTTACTGCTGCCTACTTGTATTTATTGCATTTTGTATTTGCATTTTGATTTGTTTACATATTTGCCAACCCTCTGCTTCTCTCACTGCAGCCGCAACGCGAGCATCCTCACCCCCTCAGACCTGTTGGCCCTCATCGTCATGGCACAAAATATGTATCCCAGCAATGTAGATCTGGACGACATGAGTCCGGAGGTATCGAATGGCCTACAACTTCTCAAACAGCTGCTTGTTCCTGCTGTTTTCTTTTTTTCTTCACCATTTTTTTGTTTCTCTGTGAAGGATGCTGAGAGCACATCCGGTTCTGGTCCTGAAAGTTTTTATACACCAGAACCTTCCCCCTCCAGTAGAAGCTCCAGCAGTTCAGGTGAGTTATTGAGTAAAGCAGTTTTATTTGTGCTAAATTTTTCTCTTCCGGCTTGAGGACTGACTTTGTTTTTGGTTTACTAGAGAAAGCTGGCCGAGGAGAAACTCCTGTGTTTGAGTTTGTGGACCCAGAAATCCAGGTCGGAATATTTTTCTCGACGAGACACAAAGATTGTTATTAAAAGTGACCCACTTTTAGCTGCATCAATGTCTTTAGATGGCAGAGGACAGCTTGCACACTCTGGAAATTAACCAACCGGACCCTGCGAGCCCTCGAAGAGTTTTCCTCGAGGTATCGCACAAAGACGGGTTGTATCCCATGATGCCTCACTCCTTGTACTGCCTCTCTCTGTGGCCAGGCATCACACTCGTGCTGCTCACCAAGGTTTGTGGTTCCATTAAAACAAAGCCTGTTTCTCTTTAGTTGCAGCAAAGATGCTTGTGGCACTTTATAGATAGATGTTTAACAGACATTGTACACAATTAACACTGCAATGCCATTGAAATACTTTTCAATTTTTTAAGTATTTTATTGGGATTTAGCAACACTGGGTTGTTCATATTTATAAAATAGAGGGTCACACTTCAGTTTTTTTTTATTTTATTTTTTTTACACAAAACGTTTGGCATTTGTATTCAGGCGCCCTGATTCAGTATTTCCTAGACTACATTTCAATGCCACCCATGTCAGATTTCCTCCAGTGCTCTGGCCATCTCGGTGTACAAGTACTTGGAGGACTTTGACAAGCTGGAGAAACGTTTACACGAAGGCCATGGAGGTCCCGCTTCAGCCAGAAGTCCTCTGAATATGCAGGACATCCGCTCCAAAATGGACAAATTCATCAAATCTTTGGAGCCCCATGACTTACAGGTAGATGTTACCAGTTTCAGACCCTGTCATTTCATTGTGCAACCTTCTGAATTACAATGGAACATTTAATTTGTTTAAATGTTTAAATTTGTTTAAATCTTATCTCAAAAGGACCTCCCTAGATTCCTTACCCTTATTTAAAAGAATCACATTTAAGTCTTCCGTTTTCAGTCTTTGAGCTCAAACAAGAACATTTTCTAATTCTCTCCCAGTATGCGCAGTTACAAAATGTCTGGGCAGAGTTCAAGAGCCGAGCCTTTTCCAGAGCAGGTTCCGGATTCAACAAAGAGTAAGTCCTCTGCTGCCCTCTGCTGGCCAAATGTCATTAAAGCAAAAGTGCCTGAAGTTCCTTTTAACGTTTTCATTACTTTTTTTTATTTTATTTAAGTCTCATCCCGTGGTGTAAGAACATGAAGACCCAGTTATGTGGAATATACAGACAGTGTTTTCTGACTGATTCTTTGTCTGCTGATGTTAGTCATCGTCTCTCTGCTGGTCTGCAGGAACGAGCCCAGGCTATGGTTCGGTGAGTCTCAGCCCACTGAAACGTCTTTATTTTTTTGCCTCAGCACTCTATGTGCTTTTAATAAACTTTATAATGTTGTCCTTTTGCACCTTCCTAAAGGCACAAAGGCACTTCAGGCTTTCTTTTAGTTCATCTCATGTATTGACACTCTTCTTCCCCTAGAGAGAAACTGGTGGACTGGAAGGACTTCCTGTTGGTTAAAAGCAAAAGGAACATAACCATGGTGTCATATCCTTTTTTTTTTTTTTTTTCAAATGTTACCTTTTCCCATTGTTGTGTTTTGATGGTTATGTGCACATCATACTGATAAACATTTTTAGGTAATGAGCACATGAGAATTAAGTTTTTCCCAAACCATTTTGTGTGTTTGTTCTCTCTTAAATGTGAAAATGTTATTTCTGTCCCAGGCCTGTATGATGTGTTAAGGTTGGAACGTTGTTGTTACAATCAATCTATGTGGAGTCCAGGGTAAAGTTAAAGGTGGGACTCTGTGACATGAGAGTGTTCAAGTAGTTTCTTATTGGGTATCAACACAAAAATCCAGTAAATTAAAAGATCTCACTGTCATTTGGGCTTTCTATTTGGTTTGGGAAAATGAGTTGATTTCATTCTTTTCGAAATCTGGAAAAACTAATTTTTCATTTCTGTATTTCTTTGTTTTTATCCTATAACTTGTTTATCTTATCCATAAGTTGTGGCTTTCTAATCTGTGGTCTTTATTTTCTTCCTTGTATAATTTCCTTTCCATGTGTCGTTCGTTCCTTTCTTGATTGTTATACCTTTTCTCCTTTATGTCCTTTATTATGCCTCACATTTTCTTACTTTCCGTCTCTTATGTCCTTTGTTTCTGCTTTCCCAGTTTCTTTATAGTGAGCATTTTACAATTTTATATTTTTAAGTGATCACAAATATGAAAGAACCCTTGAAATTCTTGAATTTTTTTTTCAGTTTATTTAAAAACCAAAAGAAAGACTAAATAATTTTAGATTTCCCAGAGCCTCAGGGCTAATTTCTGGACTACTACCCTGGTAAAACCTGGCTAAACTCCGGCCCTGCCTTTTGATCTGCAGATCTTTTTAAAAATGTGGATCTTGACTAAGCTGATCTCACTTATCTGGAGGATTTCCCAGGACTCGTCCATTTTATCTGCGTGGACCGAGCAACTGGCCAAATGATTGCTCCGTCACTCAACATCACAGAGCGCACTACGTCGGAGCTGGGGAAGGGACCTGTGGCTAATTATATTAAAAACAAGGTCAGACAACCTCTGCTTTATTTTACTACATGAGTGTTTTAGATAGAAAAAGACACTATGATCATTTAGAGCAATGGACTTAAAAAGTAAAGATCTTAACAGGCCTTTTACAAAAAAAACTCTTTCCACTGGCAACAGATTCACAAAATGTTTTCATAGTTTTATATTAAATAAGAAGACTAATAACAGCGCTACTATGAACTAAATGCATACTGTAATGTTAATGTAGTGAAATCAGAAAGAAGTGTTTGCAGATTTTGCTCATTATCCTTTGACTGATGGAACATAAGTTTTTTTTCTCTTGCCTTGGTGAAAAGCAGAAGTACTTTGCCTGTGCAGTAACCACAATTACTTTCTTTTTCACTTCTGTCTATCTTTTGACCTTGAACGGAAGGTGTGGGCCTTGGTCAGGACAACCCGCCGCTATCTGCAGAAAGGTTATTCCACCGTCACACTCCGTGACGGAGATTTCTATTTCTGCTACTTCCTCTGGTTTGAGAATGAAGCGGTAAGTTACCCCCCAGAACATTGGACTCAGTTTAAAGATGGATTTTTTTTTTTTTTTTTTTTTTCCTGTGCAACAAACAATTCATTCTATTAAATGTTCCCACATTTTTACCAACTTATGTACGCATTAGCATTATGCTACAAAATCTCTATATGTCTGCTTCATCAGGGATACAAGTTACAGCCAGTGGAAATACCAGTGCTGGCTGATGACTCTCCACCCATTGGGATGCTCGCCTATGACTACTACAAGTAAACAACCTTACCTTGAAATGTAAGGGAAAACTCAAGCGGCCTTTGCTCTGTATTGACAGAAGTCATATTTTTCACAGTAGGCTGCTGAGGTACTACAGCAAGAACAACAAGGGGGAGAATGTGAAGTGCTATGAGCTGCTGACTGTCCACCTGGGGGTCATCCCCACAGAGATCATCCTCCAGCACTGCAGGCAACTCGCAAGCAAACTGTGGGAGCCCTCACGCAATCCGCTGCTGTAGAAAGATCGTCGCACTCAAACTTCGAGAGACGGGTTTCAAGCCATTGTTCCATCAGGAAGAAAAGCAGGACCCACATATCTGGAGTGGTGCTGCAATCCCAACATAAAACAGTGAAGCAGGCGAATGGCTGTAAACCTGGAAAAGCTAGCTGCTTTGTTTACCCGCATTCTCATCCTCCAGTTAGTTTTTTTTTTTTTTTTTGCTTTTTGGTATTTTGTGTTTGAAGTTCTCCAAATAATTTATTAGAAGCACTTTTTCACTTAGCACAGGCAATCCCTGTGACTAATCGACCCCATCAAATATGCATTCTTGAAAATTAGTTTCCTATTGATTAGTCATGTACATAAACACTGTAATATTTTTCACTCTTATAAAGTTTACAGTATTTGTATTTTACAAATGAACATACTGTACCTTCAGTGTGACTTATATAAATAATAAATCCAACAAGTAGTTGCTGAATGTCTTTCCTTATGAATAATTTAAACATTGTTTTACTTGCTTCTGTGTCATGAACACATGAGAGTGTAGTGACGCATTGATTGGCATTGTTCAGGGATTCTTCCTGAGTCTTACACAAAGTGCACAAGAAGCAGTTTGGGGGGATTTTTTTTTTCCTATAGAGAAATACAACTAGCAGCATAGCTGTATTCTCTATTTTATTGAGTCTTTAGCAAATAAAATTAAAACAAAACAGAACACGAATAAAACATTCAGGAGATCACACAGTATAGTCTTTTTCTAAATATCATCTGTATAATCAATACTGTTCTCAAATTAACTGCTAAAAATCAGTCCTTTGACAAGTTAGTTGTTTAGCAACTGGGAGCATTTTACTGGGATATTAAACACTGGGAGCATTTTAAAGGTCATTTTTGTAGTGTGGAGTGCGTTGTGTACAGCTTACAATAGAGGAAACAAACTCCCAACCAGAAGGGGGAGTGCATGCAGACTTGAGAAAAACTCAAAGAGCTCCTGTGAGGTCGGTCACGGCTCCTGAAGCCACCAGGTCCCTCAGGAAGAGTTTCTCAGCGCTGACGTCGTGCACCACCTGGAAGATTTTAAATAAATGTCATTGTGGACAGAACGTGAATTCTGTGGTCAGTATCCCTGATGGGGTGGATTTAGACAAATTCCCTTAGGGATTCTGGTAAAGATGTGTAAAAAGCCTTGAATAGTCAATACATCACATTTGTATAATCTCACACTGTCATCATTTGAGGCCATTTATTTAGTGGGGGGAAGAAATTCCATTTGAAGAAATGATCGTTGACAAAATCATCTCTCAATAATTGGTGCCTACAAAAACACCTAAAAATGCATTTTAGACATGAGCAGTTTTTAAAATATCATTTTATTTTTTGAAGTTCTTGAGAATTTCAGAACATTTCTAGTTTGTGAAACATATCTTGTTCTGAAACTAATGATGAATAAGCAGAAAAGCATCTGTGGAAACTGTTATGTAAGGTGTAGGTGCTGTGTTGCAGCAGACTCTTTTCTAACAAGCACAAGCCTCGTTAGAAAAAAAACTTGCACGGCCATCTCACCTCTAAATGCTCTTGAAAATATGCGAGGCTCTTCGACTTTTGATTATGTGTATATAAGCCATCTCTCTGAAAGCCATGTGAAATGTTGCAGGTGAAAACGTAATAATTGTCGTACTATGAACAATCTATCCCCAGCAGGGGCACTAATAGTCTTTCCTCCAGTAATTTCCTTCACGTTTTGTCGACAGAATTTTTCTGCAACGAATAAGTGAACTTTTCCGGGTGGAATAAAGGACAAATCTATCCACAGGCTTTTTACATGTCTTTCTGTGGAATCAGCATGTTTGCCCACAATCTTATGTCGGTGTAAACTTACTTGAGCTTTCATGGCACCCATGCGTATTGCCTCGTAGTAATGGAGCCTGGCCTCTGGGTGTTTCATGTCATAACCAAACCCTGCGAGGCTCACATGGTCACACATCTGCAGGGCCATCACCACGGCACTGGCACCTAATGTTGGCACCATCTTTGTTCAGAACAGAAAATGACCTTTGATTTATTTCATAAAGCAAAACAAGATCTCAAACTTCACCGATCATTTGAGAGAAATTCTTTCACATGGTAGCAACATGGTAGTACAAAATGGCGTCCTTTTGAAAATAAATGTTGCTCATCTTTCAATCAGCTTCTTGGATGGCCCATCAATATATATTTTTTTTGGTTCTGGTTCAAAGCAGTTGTCATTGGAAGCAATATAATAAATTGAACAAATACATATGTATCACACTTTTATGTAAAGAAATAGACTAATTATTTAGGAACTTACATTTCCCTGTTTCTGGGCATATCTCTGTATGACTTGCCCGGTCTTGTGAATGATCTCTGGATGGAGAATCTTGAAGCTCTCGGGTTTCAGCGGAATATCTTCAACTACCTCCCTCCAGAACCACATTTTGGACCAGAAGCTCTGTAGATGACAAGCAGGATGACAAAATTTCACAATGAACTAATGAGGCAATTGTTCAGTATAGAGAGTATTCAGATGTGGGCTAACCAGAGGCTGCTTGGTTATTATAGAAGTCAGCCAGTCCAAGTCCAGGCTTTTAAAAGCCACCAGAGCGACCATGGAGGTCTTTTTGTACTCATCGGCCGAGTGAGGTGCTGCCTCTGGGTACATCAAGCGGATGGTGGTGAGTGACCCGGCGTCTCTCTCAAATCCAGGGACGGGAGCATTATTCATCCTGGAAACAGGCATTAAAGCCCCAAAATTTCAAGAGTTGCATCAAAGCAGGACTTTGCTCCAACAAATTCAAGAAAGGGCTTAGTGTGGTCAGTGAAATTCCACAAAACATTTAATTAGGGCAAATACAAAATTTAACTATTACTTCCACTTCAGAGAAATTTGTAAAATGAAAAGAGTACTTAAAACCTAAATTTGCAAGAGGTATGCGTAGGTCAAGGGTCATTGGAGGTTCTTGAAATAATTGTATGGCCCCTAGTAGCAGTTAAAAAATGGGACAAATTTGAGCCACATACCTGATAATGACATCATACTGATCTATGTGAGATCCAAGATGGCTCCCGTGAAGAATGCCTCCATTTCCCACCACCACACATCGCCTGCACCTGTCTTCTTTACTCAAAGATGGAGGCAGACCAGGCTGAGGCATAGCAGCAAGGGCCAGAGCCAAACGCTCTTCACTCCCTTGGAGCCCCAGAGGAGGGGTCAGATTCCATGCCTTGGGTTCGTCCTGTTGAACAAACACCGGGATGTCCAGAAGGCCTTTAGAACAGGACAGCGACTTGAGGTGGTCCAGACCCCAGTGAGGCTGGCATGGTCGTAAAAGCAGGAGGGCCGACCGATTTAGTAAGGCCTGAGGAGAAGAGGGCACAGTAAAATAACTTCTTCAGTAAATTTAACAAAGATCTTGCTAATATGCTTTAACATGCAGCTTTACCAAATCTTTGGGATACTGGTAGTCATCGCTGTCTGACGATTCATTATTTAAGGGGAAATAAGCAGGAATCAGAATCGCCAAGTAGCATCCGATCAGCAAGATCAGACTAGTGGCAAGATTCTCCTTCCTGTTCAGAAGACAGAAGGACAAAATGGGCCATGAATAATAGCAAAAATGTAAAGGGCAACCACGTTCTTCCATCTGGAAATGTCATATCAAGCTCAGCTACATTGGAAGGATAGGCTACGTGAGCACCGATTTTCAATTTTTGAGACAGATTCTCACTTACATTCGGGACTTTGACTGGGCCATTCTAACACATGAGTGCACTTTGTTTGAAACCATCATTGTCAGCTCTGGCTTTATGTTTCAGATTATTATCCCATTTGAAGAGAAACTTTGTTGTCAAATTCTACTCTTCTGTGTCCATTAATTTAGATAGATTTCTTATTTCTGTGAAACAAAAACATCTCAACAACTTGATGCTGCCACTGACACGTAGCACCATGGGAATGGTGAGTTCAGGGTGAAAAGCAGTGTTATCTTTCTGCCACAATGTTTGGCTTGTTTTCTGAAAAGATGAAGTTACATGCAAACAAACAAATGTATTAATTTGATTTAATTTAGAAGTGTCAGAAAACAAATGCATGCCACACTTTTCATAACTGCATGCCATTTTCAGTCCACTCAATCATTTATGTGTGATGTGCGACCTACACACACTTTGCATAGGTGTATTTTAATAAAAATTACAAAAAGCTTTACAGAGGCACTGTAAGGTGTTTATTAAAAGCATGCTTGAAACGTAATGGGTGGCTCTTCTTTCTAAAACCGAGTTTTTCCAGGTTGTGAAACGAAAGCCCTCACTAACTTTCTCAGAGTATCACAACCATGATCACAGCCACACCTCCACAGCTCGTATGCTGACGACCACAAGCAAAGTCGGGTTCAATTTGTTAAACAAATTTGCTTTGTCCCATTTCTGTTTTCTTACGTTATGTCAGATTAGTCAGGAGTAAGGTCCAGAAAGTTTTCATTCTTCTACATTAACTCAGGTATTGAAATGTAGAAGTATGATTTTCTAAAGCAAAATCAAGTTACTTGTCTTTATGTTTGACTGTTGGCTGTTATATTGCTGTATATGAAATTTATTCAACAGTCCGTGGGGCTTCAGTCAACCCTGAAACCCTTTAGGCAAATAATCATCATACTCATCAACATAATTGCTTTTTAAAAGAAAGTTAAATTACTGGGGAGAATTAGAGCAACATACCCGTTCTATCACATTAGATCATTTTTAATATTGTTTAAATACAATGGGTCCGGAGCCCTCTGTCATAGTTTTGAACGTAACCTGTTTTCTTCCTTGGAGGACTGGTACCTGCTTAGGAAAAACTCCCTGGACTCCGTTTTTAATATGTCTTGTTGTTTGTGACCCACAGCTGCCGGTGTTGTTGTCTCTGCGGCCACAGGCAGCAGTGGAGCACCATCGTCTGGATCCTCTACACTCAGACGGTTCAGCGTCACCATGGCACTGTTTCTTCCACCTTGAACACACACAATGTATAATGCTGACTGAAGTGCCCTCAATCACCAAACATTATATTAAGGAATAACTTATCTCTACTTTTGAGACCAGCTCTGTGAAAAGAGTCTCTCTGACTTATGTACGAGAGGGAGAGTGTTACCTATTTCATAGTCAAATATGAGCTTGACGCTCCCTGACTGAGACAAGAATCAGTTTTATAAACACATGAGAACAGAGAGCAACTTACAGCTTTCCTCGCAGAGTTGCCAGCTGATTTTTCAACTTTCTTCTTCCATTGCTGAGAAATAAGCAGAAGAGTGTCCGGTCAAAATGGCTGAAGTTCCTCTTTTACCTGACTGAACTCTGCCTCTTCCCTCAAGAGCCCTGGTTAACCATTGACATGTCAGTCACACTCCAGCTGGAGAGGGGATGAATAAGCGTGTGTGTCATCAGCTAGTCATCCAATAAAATTCAATATTTAAATGTGAATAGGTGTGTGTGTGTGTGTGTCATCAGCTATTTATCCAATAAAATGCAGTATTTAAACAAAACAAAGGGGAGGAGGAGAGATGAAAAGTGTGATTAAGTATGGTGCTGGAAAAAAGTGTTCACCCCTCACAGATTTCTTACTTTTTTTCTTTTTTTTTTTTTTTTGTCACACTTGCTTCAGGTTTTTCGCCTAATTTAGATTTTGGACAAAAAGGAGAAACCCCCCCCCCCAGAAAAACATTCCAAACCAACATGGTTGAGGTGAAAATATATTTCACCTACATTTATATATTAAGACTTTGATTACCTGCGATTCGTTTGGTTCAGTTTCTCTGACCAAAGGTCTACAAAGGCCTGATTACTGCCTGATCTGTAGAATGTAGAAATCAAACACTGAAGCACGTGAGGAGTTTCATTCACACGATTCAAAGCATGAATGGCTATGAGGCCACCTGTAGATAAACAGTCATGGTTGCCCAGTAGTGGGAAACGGTTTTGATGTAAAAAAGTGTAACTGATGAGGTGTGGGTGGAAACCTGAATATGTGTTGTCTGTGTTTTGCTTGTTTGTTTAGCTAATGTTAAGTTCTACAATTTCACCTGGTGCTTGTGTGACACTCTTCAATTGCTGCCATGGGCAATTCCCCAGTATAATCCATATCAAAAAGTGTGACTGTTTGGGGCGTACCAATGTTTGAGAGAGTTTTTCTTTATTAAAATGCAATGGGAAGTTGTGTTTCTCAGAGTACTCAAGCCACATTGTTCTTGTGCCTTATTTGCTTTGATGCTTATTTGATTGAGTTTTGTGTTTTAGACATTTCTTAGTGGTTTGACCAAATCCCTCAAAGGGTTTCCCCAAGTTTGAAAGACTTGTGCGCCTTTGATCATTGAGGGCATCTTTTCAGCCCAATTGGGTGGAGTTATAATGACCAACTTCTAAAAGTCAATTGGTGACAACATTCAAAGAGCAGGTACAGAAACATTAAAGTTTCTGGAAACTTCAGTGTTGACTCTTTTATTCCTTAACCACTGTCTTCTGCTTATCCAAGATTGTGTCACAGACCTAACAGAGCTAAGGAAAAGGCAAGCATCTCTCTCACCCCACATTTCTGTCTTGCTCATTCTGGTTTTCATGCCAAAAGGTATAAAATGTCTCTGAAGTGAGTTTTTGTCTTCCCCATGGTCTACCCAAGTGGCACAGGGCCCAAAAAAATTTCAAAAGTTCTAAGAAAGATCCAGTTTACCGTGTCCTGTACTTCTGTCCAACCATATGACTAAATGTTGATAAATGAACTATAATTACATTGGAAAGACAATGGAAAACCTACAGGAACTGAAACATTGGAGCTGGTCTACTTGATACATTGGTCATACCATTGAAAGATTTAAATGTGATATTTCTTAACATTTTAACCTAAAAGTTTGTTCTGATAAACACTGAGAACTACCTATCAATAGATAATAAAACAATAGAAAGAAAATATTACTTTTGTCTAAAGTAATATTAATAAATAAATAAGCCCAGATCATTTTGATTTCATTCTGACACCTAACAGAACCAAACCTGCCGTTGAAAAGAGAGGTTTGTTTTAACCACGGCTGTATGTGATGTGTGCAAACTATTCATTTTCATTATCAGCCCCACGCAGTATTTCCTGTTCCAGACAAGGCTGCTCTAACTGTCAGGGAGAGAGCGAGGGAACACAAACCACCCACAACACAGGGTTAGGAATCAGACAGTTCTTCCACTCTATAATACTCTAAAACTGAGACCCAACAGCACATTAGCGAAGAAAAGCACCTGACAAAAATGAATCCTTATGTACACAGCTCCTAAGTGTTTGACATTTTTAGGTTTCTCCCTTGCAATTCATGTGCATGCTGCTGTGAGCTGATTTTATTGAGAGAGGGATGGGGAAATTGTCTCACTGCGATGCAGCCAAAGTTCAGAAGAACCTGTTTATCAATGAAACATTTAGTTTTTTTTCAGTCCCTACTTCATAATCCAGCTCCTGCGCTCGAGCTCAGCACTGACCAATGATTGGTGTTTTGTTGCTTTCTGGAACAAAGATCAAAAAACTCGCTGAGAAAAATTGTTTCTTTTTACAATACACCCTTTATTGGATACGCCTCCATGATACATAATCAGACAAATTCCACGAAATCAGTGGATGCTTTATTTAAAGACCACATGGTAACAAGCCTCAAAAAGGTAACGCCATGGCAACAAGATATTTTTATTTTACCAGGCAAATCAAATTGTGGACAGGCACATTTGTAAAGCACCATTTGTTTCCAGGTGAGAATGGAAGCATGACTCTTGTGAGATCAGTTGATGGGGGAACAAATGCATTTATACATGCAGCATACTTTAAATGTGCACTAAAATAGTGTTACTGATACCAAAACAAGTCAGAGTATCTGTTTTTAAGTCTCCTTTTCAATTTTAAAAGTTGTCATAATACATTAAACCATTAAACTGTAGGGCTTGACTCTTGATGTATTCTTTTTTCACAGAATGTAAATCTTTCTAATCCGACTTCAGAAATAACTGAAACCAAATACTTCCTTGTTTAATCAGCGGGTCATTTTTTTTGTTCACATGTACTTAAATTCCAGTTGAAATTCTCCTCATTGATTTGTCTTTACTATCCAACTCTAAGGCCTGTTTGTTTGCACTACTGACCATTTCAGGGTTTCATATTTCTAATATGACATGATTGTCTTTGGTTGAGGTTTTGGAGGCAACACTAGAATAAATCATGTCTACTGATGTGTTGTAAGGCCTGTTAAACATTCAAGTATACAGAACACATAATAGCTGTGATCAGCTGTAATAAATTATGTGTCAAAATATCAAACATGATGAAAACAATTTTACACTTGTCCAGAATGCTTAACATTAAAATTGATACAGTTAGATACAATTATTATTTATACACCTCACACACATTAATAAAGAAGTACATACTTTTTTTTTTTTTTATTTAGCTGCCTAAATTATCTAGGTCCATAGATTCGACACAAGGTGCTGGTGAGAAATTTACATTCAGTCACCATCAGAATGCGCATCAGATTAATTGTTTTGGCTTTTAATGATGCGGTAGAGCCGCTCTCTTTCCATGTTGCAACCAGGCCTGTCGCAATAAGCAATAAATCAAATAATCCCAAGATAAATTAAAACAAACTCAATCATTTCCATTTGCATGATTTATTGTTTTCTCTTTTCTCGCTCACTTTTTTACCAAAAACTGGATGACAAAAATCTTCAGCCTGCTGCGTGGATCTCAAATCGGCCCCATTTTTAGAGAGACTTCACAAGTAATTTAATTTGTTGTTTCTGTTGCTCTGTTTATTTATTTTCAATATTTAAAATGTCTTTGAATTCCTGTGTTTATTAAAACTTAAAGTTTGTTGATCTTTGAGAATGTGCGCTTGCAGTTTTATGGTATTTTCACTTTATCTCTTGTAAATGGTCTCAGAACAATTTTATCATTTATCGTAATAACTTCTGGGACAATTTATCATCTAGCAAAATTTGTTATTATGACACACCGAGTTGCAACAATACAATGATACAACAAATGACGACAATGAATTTTAAAACAAGAACTTGTTGGGCAAGTTTGAATTTAATGTAAATTTTCTCTACATGATTAGAAACATACATATAATCCCACTAATATTTGGAAAATTGTCCTTCAACAAGTTGCAGAGAAGCTTACAAATTGCCATTATGAAATAGGGACTGATTCAAAAGCTCTGGTTTCTCAAATTAATTGAAATTAATTAATTTCAACCCAAATTAATTGGGTCGTATGATCGTTTGTTGGACGATCATACGACCCTGAATTCATGCTGATGATGACCGTATGTAAACCTCTAAGCTCTACTGAATGATTCTAACACGTATAAATGTTGAGTCATGGTGATCTTCTATCCCAACAATAATGATCATAAAGAAGAAGACTTGCAAATGACAGCGCTAAAAACCATTCTTAATCAGGCTTTCAACTCCTTAAACTGACAGATACCTCAAGGCAAGTCATGCAGTGAGAATGTGAGGAGAGGGTGCTGTTCATCATCTGATTATTTTATGAACACCCTCCCCCCCAAGCATGTGATTGTGTGAAAATATCTTTAAGGCAAATGTGAATAGTTAAATATGTACATTCTTTCTTTAACATACATGCAGCCATGAGTTTTCCTATTTTTCTTTTTTTTTACTAAATTTTAAGCTATTCTAAAACAAAAAAACAGTATTTTTAAAAAGTAATTTCTCTAATCAGCAGCAAAATGATCGGCTATAGAAAGAAACAGACACATTTTATGGTCCGATGTCAATATGAGAGAGACAGCAGCTTTCCCTGCTTACTCGTCAAGTTAAAGGTGTGCTTCATGAAGTTCTTCATTTCATAGAAAGTCATCCAAAAATGTTCAAATGCATTTCCCTTAAGTCACTTTAAGTGTGGACAAGCATACAAAGAAATGGTTAAAAAAAAAAACAGACAAAGAGAGGTTGTGAAAGAGAGTGTTCACCCTTAAGGCCCGTCTGGAAGGTGCTGAAAGTTTAGTCCTAACACCTTTATGGTCTAAGGCAGTCATAACGCCAGGCTGTGAGCGCTGGAGGCTGAGGCTTGAGCACGCTGCACCACTCCAGGACACTTCTCCCTTTTCTGCAGCTTGTGGTTTTGAAACAAGCCCTCATTTCGTGGAGCACCATGAGTTCCATCAGGGAACGTCAGTAGCCCTGCACACACAGATACACTGGACTAGAACCAACCACAGGCACACAATATTGACATTCCAATCGATTAGCTGTTAGAGCGGTGTTATGCACTCACCATATCCTTCAACACGGCCATCTTTGAATTCTCCTTCAAACTTCATGCCATCGAATCGACTAAAGACTCCTGAACCTTGAAACTTTCCGTGAGCAAATTCTCCTTCGTACCTGTCATGACAAAAAAATGTGACCAGGTTGTCTTTTGTAACCTTTGTGAGGGTTTAACTACCATTTCTCTACACACCTGGATCCGTCTGTAAAAAGCAGCACACCAGAACCGTGAAAGAGTCCATTCTCAAACTGGCCAGTGTAGCATGTTCCATCCTGAAATTTGAGCTGGCCAAGGCCGTGTCGCCGACCTAGAATAATAAACCATATGCTGCTTAATGACTGAAACAGCTATCAATGAGACACAGTTTGCTGCTACAATTACGTTTTATTGGTATTTTATGTAATGGACCAACACAAAGCAGAGCATACTTGTGACATGAGAGGAAAGTAACAGCTTACAGATCAGTTTACATTCCAATGCGATCTGTAAAGTGAGTGGTGTGTATGAATTAAGTCCCTCTTGAGTGAATACTTTTTACAGCCCACTTGATTACTGCTCCAAGTCAAGGTCTTGGTCTTCATGATGATGCCATGACCTTTGAAGAGGTCACAGAAAAGCTGTGCTTATACTCAATTTAAGCCACACAAAGCAGGGCAGTATTCACTAAATGTGTTTGTGTGTTTTATTAAAATAAGTTTGAAATAAAGAAAGGGAACTTTTTTTTTTCTTCAATTTTGGTGCAATTTTATTTCTTGGATATAAACAATCTTTTCCCACCTCCAGTGAGATAAAGGTTTACAACTAAATTAGGAGTCCCATCTGCTGACTGTGTAGGTGGGATTTATTGCAGTCTAATCCTGCATGCTTGCACTGATTTCCACCGAAGGACCCCTGCAAGGACACAAGTAATGGAGTTTACTTCCACTTAGTGATTCAGTAATGAATCATTTACAACTTGGCTACTACTGCAGCATTAAATCTAATAGGTAAAATGAAGCTGGTGTAAAAAGATGAGAATTCTTCTTAAAAAACAGAGCTAAAAGAAAAAGGAGAAGAAAATGACAAAAGTGTGTATGTGTAAATTATTTGACTGGCTTTCTTTTTAGGACTCTCTTCAAATGCCCAGGGACTCCCAGTCTGTAGTCAGGTGCAAAGAGGATTTGCTTACAATCAGGGTGACCAATGGCAGCTAACTGGGATTTATATAAATAGCTTGAACCTATAAGTGGATGTGCATGTGAGAGGCTTTAAGCATATAAGTGTCATCATCATCTTCCCCAGGCGTGAAAACTGACAAAATTAAAAGTGTTAAGCCTGAAAAAGAACCAATCAGGGTGTTGCTTAAGTTTAAAAGACCTAGAAAACTACTACAAGTTTCCGGTCAAGTGTTTTAGGACAAAGTTCTTCAGCCAGTTAGGAAGCAACAGTTTCGAAACTGATGCTTTTTCCACCACACTGTTCCTGTAGCTGTATAGAGCACAAAGTAATGCATTACTGACTCTCCACAAACTGTTACTCTTAATTACAGAAGAAAATGAAGAAAATGTGGACGTTTGAAAATATTGTAGCAATTTTCTTTCTTTTCAAGGCAACACTGTTTTAAAACTACAAGCGGCAAACTATGACCAGCATGTCTTCTGTTTGCATCTGGTGATGAGTTTATCAGTCAGTTAGCTGACAGATAAACCAGCTAAAATCATTTTTATTTTACACGATAAACAGCAGAATGCCAAATAAAAAAGGTATAGTACTCTGCTCAATTAGCCTGTTTATTAGTAATACTAAAAGCTGAGGATGGTCAACTGTAATAACATGGAAATAAACACTTTCTAAAGTTCTATAGTTAATACCATTAAAACTGATGACACAGCCGACAAGTTTCAGTTTTGTTAAGAAAGCAGGTTTAATGTTGCATTTCTGCAGGATTGTGAGAAGGGATTGTCTCACCTTCTTTCCACTCGCCGTGGTACTCCTCTCCGCTGGCATAAGTAAAAGATCCTCTGGTCAAAGTCATGGTGTTCCTATTTAAAAGATACAAATGCGCCCCATTGGATAAGAACTACTTCTTAGCGCTTTAAAACTGATTACTACAGTACAACTATTATGAGATTTTTTTTTGCCTTGCTGTTTCTTTAGGACAAATGGTCTGTTTTCTTTTTTACAAAGCTCTTAAAAAACAAAAAAAAAAAAAAAAACCCCAACAAAAACAAAGGTCAAACTGACAATAGTCATACGCATTAGTGGTATTTTGACATGGGTGATATGGCTCAATCTTTTTATGGTACTATTTTCTCAGAGAGAAAAGGTACAGATGGACTTAACAAAAAGTTGTCTTTTTTCTCTTTTGCTATTTGTCACATTCAGTCAATAGAGAGATAAGAGGTTGTAAAAAAAATAATCTAGCTTTACAAGACTAGCAAGCCAGTCAAAGTGAAATTTGTATTCAATTAGGTCTTGCTGCATTTAAGAGCTTTTTCACTGTTTTTAGAGAAACTTCACTGTAGGTAATAATACTAATACAAATATATATATACAAATATATATATATATATATATATATATATATATATATATATATATATATATATATATATATATATATATATATATATATATATATATAAATAAGTAGCTATTAAATCGATCTGAGTCCTTATATCACAAGGATGAAGACACCTTAGCACCTGTTCTTGCAACTCTTGAATGCACAGAGTAGCTTTTATAAAGCCAACGCTGAGGCGGTATCCCTTTTCCAAAGCTGCAAAGCTGCACACAAGAACAGTGACTATACAAATACACGTTAGCAAACCACATTACAGTATAATCCACCTCTTATAACAGAGATTTCATTTATAAAACAAATAAACGCCTTGCAGGACGACAGTCAAGGGTAATTTCACCCAAGCGGCCGCCATCAGATAAATAATTAATCACACAAAGACAAAATTGTTCCCACGCAATATTAAAACTATCTAGCTAAAGCTGTCAATCTGTTTCGATCAATGCATCCCTGTGTAGCTACATGTTGCTGCAAATGCCCTCGTCCTTTCTAAAATCCGAGCCCTATTCAAATTGTAATAAAGCTCATATTTACAGCTATCTATCTATGTCTCTGTCTGTAAGAGGCACGGAGGCTAGGCACCTAAAGGTAGGTCTTTATTTACCTTCACTCAAAGCCTGCTCTCTCTGAAGCATGGAAACCACCGTGTACGACAGGAGGGGCGTAAATAAATGAAAACACCGGCTGATAAAAGAGATGGCGCATTCACGTCCTGCCTGTAAACTCCGAACGCGTAAAGGAAATCTCAAAATATCTTGAAAAAAATCAGAAGTGAAAAATATTAAATTAAATACTTTAAGTTCGTTATGTATTTTTCAACAGTGATTTAGAGAGACCTGTTTTATATGTAGCTCTGGCTTCTCCTTATTTACATTTATAGATACGAACCCAACTGTCACTGAAAGCAACATTTACTGATGGTGCAGCAGATGACGGGGGGCAGAATACTTGCATACTGTAAGAGCTTTTCGCCATTTTTCTTAAACTCATTGATTTCTTCTGTGCTTACCAGAATACAGGGGAATCCCTCTGTTCATTCTTAGTGAGTATTCTACTGCACTGATAAACCTCAACGCTGTTAAACGGGTTTCTGGTAAACATCGATGTAAAATACCAGAACTTCTAAAATAAACTTTTTCCCACATCTGTAAATTTGTTTGTGTAAGTGTGAGGGTTATTTTATTGCATCAGGATGGAATATAATGATCAATTGTTATGTGACTGCGTGGGATAATATAAGCAGAATGGACATGTTCTTTATTGTCCCTCAGGAAAAAAATTACATAAGTGCTTGAAGTCATTATGAGAATTCCTAGGATGACCCCTCAACTCAGTGGAGGGGGTCGGAGACAGCAAACCTCTGGATGTCTCCCACCCACATGAAGCTGTTGCCCAACTGGAGACCTCCGTCAGTGACAGACTGCTACATCCTCTGTGCATAAACAAGTGCTACTGCAGATCCTTATTCCCAGCATCTTTAAGATTTTGGAGCCATTGTGCATTCCAACAAACTGAAGCCTTTCTAAGCCTGCTATCCTGTGCTGTTTTTCTAATTTCAAAGAACAACTGTTTGCTCTTCTCTGTAAGCAGACATCTTATTCATTTTATACCTCTAAATTAACCTACTAGCTACATATTATTTTTTTTAATACTTTTAACACTGTATTTAGAACAGTATTGTTTATGTTATAATTTTGTCCTTAATGTACAATCGTTTAATCTTAGTTTTAACATTTCTATCTTTAAGCAAATGCATGTCCCAGACCTGCCTTAACTTGTTGTTTTCTCTCTCTCTTTATTCCTGTAGGAAAATTATCTTACTAAAGAATATTCCTATTTCTTAAAAAAGAAAAACAATTATAATGTCCTACTTCTTGCACACATACACACGAATATTATATATAAAAAAAGACTAATACCAATATTGTGTCAACAGTAACCAAGGACAACTATGAAAGTATGTCGTCTTATGATGAGTTATGTCTGCTGGCTGTTTCCCTTATCTCCGCGGGCGCGCGCCCGTTACCACAGCTAAGCGCTTCCTCTTTGCGTGCTGGTGCCCGCCGCCAGAGAAAATAGAAAATGGCGAGTGTGTGCAAAAAGCAGCAATGCACAATCGACAGGCGCGGCTTTCGGCAGGAACTTGACTCTTGGCGACACAAACTTATTCACTGTGTAGGTAAGGAAACTGTCAGTGAGATATTTCACATTTTACGGGTTGAATTTCCCTTCGTTGTAGCTTTTTTCGGTGTAAATAACCATCTATTACCGGACTGACTCGGGGCATCTCCGAGCGACTTTTTGTCCTTAACTGTTTCTTTCCTACTGCAGCCAGTTGGGGTAGCTACTGAAGTGTTACTGTTTTCTACAATATCACACCACCGAAGTTGGATTATGTGCTGGTTTTCTTACCATTGAGTCTCAGTTGTAGGTATAAAGTATGTAGTGGCCTAACGTTAGTTTGTTTAAAGGGCACCGTGCTTGTTTTAAAGGGAGTGTCAGTGGGTGTAGCGTCGGCTAAAGACGTACCCGTGCGCGGCGCGCTCCTGCGCTACGATCATACTGTAATTTGTGTGGGGGGAGGGCGACACAGACCCGTGAGGTGATGTTCTCAGTTAGCGTTTAAATTACCGCCGTGGACGCGCTTATTGCTTTGAGGAAGTAGAGGAGACCCCACTGTTGGGAGAGTTTCCCTTTTTCACAATACACGAACTTCCATAGGCTTGCAAACAACAACAGTTAAAGACGTGCTGTACACTGCTGAGGCTGTGTTGGTGCATAGTAGTAGTTTTATTTTCAATTTTTTAATGTGCTAAACTTGATAAACAATTTGTTTTAGTGTTATATCGGCATATTTTATACTGTGTGGAAGACAGTTTGCAAATTCAGACACTTCAACATGTTTTTTGTGCTTCAGTCATTGTAATGCAACACTTATGTTGTTTGGTCAACATGATAGGGTAAAAAATGTTAAATGGCCTGAATGCATATAGCGCTTTAAGTCCAGAAGACCCCAAAGTGTTTCACTGCTAATTTTTCCATTCACGCACACATTCACACACTGATGGTGTGATGTCATATAGTGTCATATTAAAACAAAAGCTAGATTTATTGTTCATAAAGGGACACATCATAAAAAATAAAACAAACAAAAAAAAATAACAGCAAATTTTGAGTTGTGAATTGCACATATTCATCCAATATTACAATATTTGTGGTTCAAGTAACTTGGACAGGGATTGTATTGCATTAAATGTGATTAATTACATAGATTTTAATACATTAAAAATGTGAGAAAATTGCCTTTCTTTTTACATACGAAAGTCATGAACTGAAACTTTTGTATTCACATGTTTCTTTTACACCCATAAAACCGACACACAAGGGACAACCGCAAACAGCAGTAGACAAAAGTGAAAAGCAGCAGTAGTACAAAAAGCTAAAAACACATGATCTGATGGGTTGTTTGCAATTTGTGCTAAAAGGAGGTAGTCTAATCAAAGCTATTCAAGCCTAAAAGACCATCTCATTGTAAAACATGTTGCAGCATGCACAGATGTCTCCACTGCTAATGTCTACATTTCTGAAGAAGCATTTTCCCCCTAAAGAAATTAGTTGGTGGGGGGAGGAACTAATTCTCCGCACTAAAACTGAAACCCTTCCTGAAACTCTTGGAGCTGAATAAGTATAATATCACTTTCCACTAACCTGATAGTTGGATGACCTAACATAGTAGCAAAAAGTTTTTTTGAATTGAAAATGTTTATTTTGTCAATATATGGCTTTTAATTTGACAAGTGAATGGTCTGCATACAGCAATCTGTTTATAGAGTGTGTTAAGTTGAAGTGTAATAAATTACCCAAAACTATAAATCTAAATAGCAGTAATGGAATTCATATTTGGGTTCTGTCATTGTTAATTTATGTAGTATTGTAATTCTAGTTGTTACTCTTTTCTGAGTACAGTCATATATCAAATCATTGATATTGTTGTCAGATAACATTGAAGCAATTGACTGACCTATATTTTTAGTGTAATAAATGTCAATAACTACTTGTCTGGGATGAAGGTGGATGGTAAAGTACATTTTGAAACCAATTTCTTTAAATGGTAGATCATTGACTAATTCAAAGTTTATAGCTTAACCTTTCATGCTCACAATCTGAAAATATCACATTAAATTAGTTTTGTCTTATTTTTTTGTGTGGCGATGGGTTAATGTCATTTATGTGTAATTTAAGTATGTAAAAGCCAAGATATGCACATTAAAAGATGGTAGAATGATAAATCCCAATATTTCGACTTAAAATAGTTACCTGAAACTGATTGGAAAAGGCATCGTTAGCTTGGGAGTTATCGATGATTCGTAGTCATTTGAGCATCACACTGTAGAGCTGTTTGCTTCACAGAACATTTTATATTTTATCCTCATTATGGTTTAAGTCAGTAAAATGAATATTCCAACTAAGCAGGCAGAATAGAAAGTGGATTTAGATTGTTAATAAAAAAAAAGTAAGGAGACAATAGCAGCTTCTGAATTGCTCTCTGATGTTTTTCCAGGACTGTCTAGTCAGTTCTCTCTTTATGATTGACAAATGTCCCTTGTGTTTGGGCTATAATTGTGAAACTGCAGAGTACATGACAACAGCATCAGCTTGTTGCCAGTAGAATGGCATATTCAGTCCGGAACAACAAGGACATACTTTTGTTTGGCTTTTTGGTGGAGAGGGCTGCACGCCACCACCACTCCACTGTCCCTGAAATGGACATGTTGTTTAATGTGAACAGTAAAACTGCAGGGTGGAGACAAGCACAATTGTCCAGTAGAACAGCAGTAACAATTGTTTGTATGTTTTTCCCCATACATGCATTTATGGACCAACAACCCCCAGATGCAAAACGTGCTTCCAAAAAATTTGCGTTCTGTGTGGATTTGGGAAAAATTCGGACTTATACAGCAGCCGCCGGCATTTTAGAAATCTCTAGAATGTGTGTCATTCAGACTGGCGTTTAACATGCAGATGTGTGGGGGAAAAGAGTTGCTCAAACACCAAACAACCAAATATTGAAACTAGACAGACTAACTTGTTTGTAGCACATATTATTCATTTTCCCTCTGGTGGGTATGTGGCTTATGTTTTCCCATTAGCATTGTGGCCTGGTGTCTGAAATGATCCAAAGCTTTCATGAATGTATGAGACACAATCTTGGATTCCTGGGCAGTTCCCGCCACTCTTTTCATATTTTCTAAACGGTAATATTCGTCCTATATGTTTTTGAAAATTTGTTATGATACTATGATCCTATTAGACTAATAGTTTACATCATTTCGCACAATGTGTTTAAAGGATGATTTCATTTGAAGGTGTGAAAATCATTTTGTTGGATAGCCTGATTAATATATCATGTATTTGTGAATAATATCTGCAATCACATTTTAGCCCAGATGGATGCAAATTATTTTTCATTTGCATTCACCTAAGCTGAAGTACTTGTTTGTTGCTGTAGTGATTTGCAATAGCCAATATTTTAAAATTTGGGTTGATAATTGGCTTGGTTGTCATATGTTGAATATTTTTAGGACAACTATACATTTTCTTTTAATTTGCTGACTTTGTACTCTTTTGTCCCCCGTCATTTTACACCACACCTACTTCTTCTGTATCCTCTCTGCACAAAATTGTTGTTTTTATGACTGTAATGTGTGAATCTAAAATGAAATTTCTGCCTCAAAATGCCTGTTTTCCCTGTTTTTTTGTACCTCATAAGATTTAGATCTGGCAAAATTCCAGGCTCCAGTTTTAATGAGCTTTTGGTTTTGCTTATGTCTGAAGGTGTTTTTACAGTAGCTGAGTGGGGGATGGGTTCAGTAAAGTTTGGTGCAGCACTGCACACTCTCAGCATCTAGAGCGCTTTAGAACAGGTGTGACACACACAGAGCCTACAGTTCCATGTTGGCTTCATCAGCCAAACCAAAGAGACACTAGCAAGTACTTACCTTTGCAATGAAAAATGAGTTGCTGACTGATCTTGTGCATTGGTGATTTAATCAGTCAAAATAAATATATTTTCCTTGTTAGTATGACAGTCCACTGCTGGGGAAAAAAGTGAATAGTTTTGATCTTGGGTCACATCAATGTGCCACAGAGGTTTACGTGTAGGACTTAAGGATGTTATTCTGGTTGTAGATCTTGATGGATTTTCCTTTGAAAGTAGTGGTGTGATAAAGGTTACAAACAGCACTCTCCAAATCTTTCTGTCTCTGATTGGATTTAGATGTAGGTCAGAAGAAGGCTAAGGCAGATTGAACAGAGGTATAACTCACAATCAGTGTATGAAGGGTTCATGTCTATGTTTGGGCAGTTTAAATGTCAATGCTTGACTAAAATGTTTTTTTAGGCATATTGTAAAATACATTTTATAGCTAGTGTCTACATTTTGTCTATGATAAATATATACTCGTGGGATTTAACTATAACATGAATGCTAAGAATTCAAAGTTTCCAAGTTCAGTTTTACAGATTTTAAACCTTATAAATTGTCGTCTTGAATTTCAGAATTTCAAAGTTTGATCACAAAGCATAATCTTGTTTAATCCAAAATAATACATAACATCTAAATGTAGTCATCTTAGTCAAGGATTCATCCTTGACTAAAATCTAATTTAAGAAACTGTGGAAATGATTTTGAATGTATCACAATGTCTGTATTTAGAGGTTTGCTAGCTGTGAGTATTTTTCTGTACTAAAATTAGTCATAAAAGGCAAGTCCACTTTAGAATGCCTAATAAAAAAACAAGCAGAACAATTAAAAACATAGCTGGACAAAACAACTGAATTTACACATTTGCAAAATCATGGACTGCTTGGATATAATATTTGGGAAGTTTCTTCTTTTTTTCTCAAATCATTATTATTAATACTATTATTTCAAACACCAGAACTATTTTAGGAGTAATACATAATTTATCTTATTGTAGCATTTGTTTGACATAATTTATTATTATCAAGTTTTTTTATTGTGTACTGTATAATGTCTGTTGGCTGTTATCCATTTCCATTATGTTGTACCTGAGTTGATAACAGACCATTCTATAGAATGTATTTACTTTTTAAATCAATAACTAAATGTTAGCTTTTTTTTCCATTTGTTTTTTTTTTTTATAAATGTGGTATGTCTTTAGAAAGTTGTCTTGAGTCACAATTCACAACTGAATTTAAGCAGAGAACAATAGTTTGTAGTGCATTTAATGAACTTGTACAATGTGGCAATTTTCAGTTTCCTTTTTGCAGTCTTTAATTTTCATCCTGTTGTAATAAATTCAGTAATTTAAGCACCTCTAAATGTTTCACTTATCCAAAAATAAGACTTTGGTTTAAATGGGTTTTGTTTCTTGTTGTAAACCATTGTAAGATATCATGTCCTCCTGATTAAAAAAAAACATATAACATGGACACAAAGTCAGGGATTACAGTGTGACACATTTTTTTTAAATGCCTTAAACTGAATTCCTGAAGAGTGGTTTGATGTTATGGTGCTGCACTGTCAAAACAAAGTGGATGACCTACTTTTCTTCTCCAGCCTCTGAAATATTTCAGCAATAGGATTGGATAGATCTCCAGCTGAAGTCCTGTGCACTAACCCAGAAACAGACCCATGTTGCCGCTATAGGCATCTCCACTTCATCCCCTCCCACCCCTCCATCCACCCCTTTTATGTTTGGCTGCTGGAAAGTGGGTGGGAATTTGTAAGGCGGCAGAATGAGGCATTTTACCAGATGACAAGCTTTTCTGAATTCACTTTGAGCTTTGCAAGAGTATAGATGGAAAAGGCTGATACGTTTTCTCTCTATCTGTGAAGGATTTTGTAAGTAGGCATTTTCTATTAACTGTAGAATTGCAATCATTAGTATACCGTGGTTCACTTTTGTTTATGATCTAAATGCTCACGAATCATATTTTTAGCTTAGTAAAATACATTTTGATATTAACCTATTTTAAATCCTCTGTTGTTGTGGGTCGCATGGCAAACAGTTGTGCTTTTATTTGTGACAGTTCATTGGACAGATGTTGCCTTTGACCTCTTTAGTGCTTGATTTAACTCATAGTAGTTTCAGATTGCTTATGCTGACCCTGCGGCTGTTGGCTGACATTATGTATTGTTCTGAATTAATGCATAGTTGAATTTTGTGCAGCAAAACAAACCATCTATTTAACAGCTGAGACCATAGGATATCTCTTCAGTCTGTACATATGATATATGCAATTGCACTTTGACTGGCTTGGGCCACTCCTGAGTTTTTTCACTCAAGGTTTTCTTTTAATTTTCCTGTCTCAGCTCTATAGATGTATAATTCAATATATATCACCTGGTGATGCTGTTGCTGGCTCTTTCATTTCATGCAGCACTCTGAACTCTGTAGGCGCTTTAGTTCCCTGGCAACAGAAGAATGAAGTGTGTATTTACTCAATTCTAGAGATGCAGTTCATAATGTGTGTTTCCAAAGCATCACTTTAAGCCGCTGAAAAGGGAAAGACTTTACTTGACCAAAACATAGAATCAGAATCTAATACATATGGGGTGGAGACATCATCTTCAAGGATTCATAGAGGCTTCTGTCCTGCTTTGGGTTTAATGTTATGTTATATTTATGAACAAATGTGAAATCAAATGTTTATTTTAATGAATTATGTCTACTTGCAGGTTTTGAGAGCATCCTTGAAGGTCTGATTGGTCCAGAGTTGATAAAAGACCTAAAAGCATTTAAGGGTGAGTTTCCCAGACCATTTTTGTTATTGCTAAGCTGTTGCATGCTCATTATGACAATGCTCCTCCATTGTACCATCTGGTACCCATGCACATCGATCCAAGACAGACCCACTGCCAGCAGAAGAGAGGAAGGCTTGTGTTTCTGCTATGTTTTTGATGGCGTGGGATCCTATGGACATTTTGGACAATATGTATTCTCACTAAGACAATAGGGAAGGCCTTATAATTGCTATGAGTCAAAAAAGATTTTTATTCATTCCATTTTCAGCTGGACATTCAGAAGGAATGGTAGTACACTAGCATGCATTCATGGTGACCCACTCCTGTATTTTATTTATATATTTATGTCCATTGCCTTATCATTAAATGAAAGAAAATCTGAATAAAAATGGAAGCAGTACTCTTAAGATTTCAATAAGTGTTTTTATTACAGTTTAACAATGTTTACCTGTGTTGAATAAAGTTGTTGAAAGAAATATGTTGTTGTCTTAAATATTCAAGTGCTCAAAAATTTCAAGATTTTATACATTAACCACAAAATCTTTATTTTAAGATTTTAAAATGAAATTAAATCTCACTCATCTCAATTCTGTTTGTCATTAAGAAAGTGAAGCTACAAACCATGCAAGTGTCTTTTTCTGACAACTTTCATCTGTTTTGTGTTCATAGACTTTGGGCCTATTGCTGTGTCTGACTGGTCATTTGATGAAAATTGTCTGTTCTGCTGTTTGAGGAGAGATAAAGTCAAAGTAAGATTATTTTTCTTATTTTTTGCACATTCAAATGGCTTTCCTGTAGAGATGTTTTGTGGGTTTTTTTTGTTTTTTTTTGTAGAATATCTGATTCTATGACACTGCCCTGAGCTCTTTGCAGTTTTCCTTTGAGAAATCTAATAAACAGCATTACATACTTTATGTAATGTACTTACATACATATATAACATTTTAAATACTTTTCTGGACTTTCTGCTCTAGATGTCCATTAATTATTTATTTTAGAACGTGAGGTGACTTTTCACACAGTCAAGATCCTTTTAGATCATTCTTCTAGGACAGTAGGGAAGTCCTTACGTTTTTGTTACATGCCACGATAATCTTAAACCTACTGACCTAAAATAAGAGATTTAAGTTAAACTACCAATATTATTCCCCTGCAGGGCTTGTTAAAAATTACTATGAACTTTATGGAGTAATAAGGAATTGAAAAATGAGTGTGACGTAGTTAACTCAAAGTTTTCTTCTTCCAAAGTGCTGTTGATAGTGCTACCTAGACGTGGTTGAGTATCGTGAATTCATGGATCATAACAAAATTTGATGGTCAAACTGAAAGTCATCACTCTTGTCACCACACTACACAATTCTTTTTTACTTTCAGTGCCTATTCAATAGATGTGTGCCTAACATTACACTGCAAATATTTGTGTACATCTGAAAAACTTCAAACTGAATTCTTGTATAGTTATCAAGGAGAACATTCTCTGTAATCCATCATGTCTTATTAAAATGATCTACCTCGTGTGTAAAGGCCCATGTTTTGTGTATGTTGAATTCTAAAGCCTACTCTATCAATATATCTCTTTTATTTAACAGGAACACCTATTTGGCTTCAACAAGAATCATCTTGAAGATGCACCTAAACCTCTCCTAGTTAAAGATCAGATCAGAATCATCAGACTAGAGGAGAAGGCTGAGGAGTTTCTCAATGCAATTCTTTGCAGAAAAGGTATTTCTGCAGGTCGGTGACATTGTTACTGTGTTGAATACTTTTCAGTTGGGATCACACTAAACTTAAACAAGATTAATGTTATTTAAATGTTGTGTTATTTCTGGCATGTTTACTGATCAAGATTGAGAAGGAATACACACTAAACAATTTTTACCTCTGTGTTACAGATGTGCCAAATTTCTCAGACCCACACATTCCAGTAGTGGCTCGAGAAATTCTTCAGAGAATGATCAGCCAGTTTGCAGCCGAATATACCTCAAAAACCAGCTCTCCTCAGGAAAGTCGCTCAGACTCCCCGTCTCACTCTGACCAAAGCCGGCTGGCCCCACTCCTTCCGTCAGGGACTACTTCAATCAGCCCTGCTAACACCCTGGTTGGAGCAGCACAAAACCAGAATCCGGTCTTGAGCAAGCTTCTGATGGCTGACCAGGATGCTCCTTTAGACCTCACCATCAAGAAACCTGCGGCAGAGCCCCACGAACAAGGTAGTTTTAAACAGATTGGTAAAATTTTACTAGTATGCTGACGATGGTGAAGTCTGCAAGGATCTCAAGAACTCTGTGTGTGTTTTGATAGATGGAGTTCTTGACTTATCTATCAAAAAGAATCGCTGCAGCAGCAACAGCAGTATATCTTCCCGCAGTGTCTGCTTTTCCCCAGCTACAGTCTCGCTGAAGTGGTAAGAATCTTTTCTTCCTCTTTTGTTTCTTTTGGCACATATTTTGTTGATATTTTTTCTTATTGTGAAGCATAACAAAAAAAGACTAAATTCTGTAGTTTGATGTGTTGGCATCAAAGAGCTGAGGTGATTTGACAAAAATCATCAGAAAAATTAGTCTGTTCACAAAAAGTGTTTTTCTCTCATGCTAAGATATCTGGATCAGATATCTTTGCATTGGAATGGCATCTGTCAATTTGCCTTCTTCTTTACTTTTACTTAAAGTAAAATATATCTGATACGGATATATTTACATAAGAGAAAAAATACCTTTGTGAACAAAAGGGAAGCTCACTCTTTAATTTCCAGTAGAACATATTTTGTAATTGTACTACTTCTACTAAACTTTCAAAAGGTTTTCAAATCCTGTTCTGTATTAAAAATCACTGGAGCTATTTCTAATTTAATAGTTAGCAACTTGCTTTTAAAGTTGCAACTTTAAAGTTGGAACTTGCAAAGTTGCCAAGTTAGCAATTTGGTTAACTTTATAGTTAGCCAATTTGCTAACTACAAGCAACTTGACTAACTATAGTTTTGACTGCAAAACTATAGTTAGCCAAGTTTTGGCTATAGTTTTGTTTACAATCACCATTTTTTCCCAAAATTCTGGTAGGGCTGATATTATTATTGCATACTATGGGACATGTAGTAAAAAAAGACAAACTCACAAAAATGCTGACTCAGAAAATCATGTGATTTGAGGATTTAACAGGTTCTGCAAAATAATCAACACAGTGTTGTCTTGTAGTGTAACAGATCTTTTAAACTGAGCTGATTCCTTTTAGTGAGTTCATTTAGTATTTGGGATGGTCAGTTTATATTCAATATCACATAAATGTACTACTGAGTTGAACTGAAATGGATGGTGTTGACTATTTTATTTCACGACATGCTTTTATATGAAAGAATGGCATCTATTGATTTGACTTCATTTTTACTTACAGCCATAACTTGGTTTTGTTTTATTTTTGATATTTTATTTTTAATACTAATCATTATTAGTTGGGATTTGTTTGGATTTTTATCTTTTGAGTCTTTTTACTCACCCAGACTTGAATGTGCCTTTTTAATCAAATTAAATATTTGGTTTATTTAAGCATTAGTTTCTTTAAACTCTCACAGTATGGTGCCTTGAGAGCTTAATGACCTTTCTAGTTCTACAACATGTGGCTTGCATCCATTTCTGAATCATACATTTGTGAATATTGTACCTCAGAAGGACAAAATAGCATCCAAGCAGCTAAATTTTTCCAATGATGTGTTCTCCTCAGGGATCAGCAAGTTGCATATCAAGAGAGTTTTCTTTCCTTTTCATTGAATGCACAAAAATTAAGAACTCCTGCCTTATGAACTGAAAATATGCAATCACTATTACAAGTTTTAGGAATAGTCCTTTAATTCGTCCATTTATTCATTTTATTACCTTATTGGTAATTAAAAAAGGGCACTGAAATGGGTTGTTGCAAAAAGATGTTGATTTCATTTAAAAGACCGAATACATTGACTTGAATCCTGACTAAGTGAAGGTTAACCTTTATCATTGGGCACTTCATCATATTACCAAACAGTTGACAACCACTGTTAACAAGTTGTTAATTTTCTGAGTTTGATCAACACAATAATCCTCTCATGGCATGCTCCTTTTATTGCTGCACTTGCTTTATGGTAATATCGCATTTAAAATCTCAACATCTTTTTCTCTATCATGTCATAAATACAGTGCTCTGTGTAAAATTACAGTTCCCTTATTGGAAGAATAATCTGTTTTTTGGTTCTGCATTTTGAACCACATGAATGAATTGCAAAAAACCCCCTGCAGTTTCAGTGCTTTATTTTGCTTCAGTTTTAGTTTTGCTTTTATTTTCCTTTTTTTTCTTTTTTTTTTTTTTGCTTTGCTTTTATTTCTTCATCATGTTCCTTCAAAATTTGTAAAGTTTTCCTCAAAAATAAATAAATAAAAATTGTGAAACCAGAGCCGTTTTTATTCTGAAATGTAAAGTTATTGTGGAGAGTGACTAACAATAATGTTACCTAAACAATGTCATATAATAAAGGAGTGGCCAACATCCTCCCCCCCCACAACCCATCCACCTTTAGAAAGATAAAAGGGCACTGTGCAAGCTCTGCTTACATCCAATCTCCTTCCATCCAATCAGGCCGTCGTTGAGAGCGGACGGACAAGTCGGGCTGTTTATGAAGAACCTACAGAATGGGAGGAGGTGGGAGAATATCGGCCATTCCGCCTGTTTTAAGCCTACCTCATCTCTTGCATACTCGCTGCACATCAAAAAGGAGCCCAAACTGGAGAGCGACCCCAAGTCACCACTTAGCCAATCTCCTGGGTGCAACCACACTGAGCTTCCAGGAAGAAATGCTGCTTCTTCCTGGAATTGCAAAACCAATTTTGGAGCCCTACTGAAACTTAAAACCAGTGATAATGCTAATGAGCACTTTAAAGATATACCACAACTTTTGGAAGCTGCTGGACTTTTGTCAAAGTCATTTTCTGTTGAGAAAGAATACATTAAGGAGGCAAACAAAAGTCAAGACCATTCCCCATCCTGCTCACCGTCTTTTGACATCAAGATTCCTCATGTGCGAGTTGTAACTACAGGAGCAAAGCCTTCTTGGGATAGTATGCCTTCTGAATATTCAGATGTAGTCAGTAAAAATGTTGTTGGAAAGAAGCTTTGCTCTATACTTCCCAGACAAATCCGGAAAAGAACCAGTGTGGGATCTAACAGCCCAGGGTCAGAGAAGGAATATTGGTCATTTCCCGCTGACCTCCCAGCCTTTGCAGGGAATTGTTCTGCGGACTCAGAAACAGACCCAGGAAACAGGTTCCCCAGGAAGAAGCGAGGGCGATATCGGCAGTACAACACCAAGCTTCTCGAAGAAGCTATTGTGGTGGTCATGGCAGGGAAAATGAGCGTGTCCAAAGCCCAGTCTGTCTATGGGATTCCACACAGTACCCTGGAATACAAGGTTAAAGAGCGTCTAGGAACCTTAAAACATCCCCCCAAAAAGAAACTGAAAATGACCAGTAATGTGGAGGAGGAGGGTCTTTCACTGTCCACTGATGAGATTGAGAGCACCGTCAACATCCTCTCCCAGGATGGAGATAAGCCACTGCAAGAAACTGAAAATGTTTTTAATAATGTCCAATGAGTGAGTTTTTTTCTGAAAACAACTAACAGTGATGGGCTTTTTTTTTATTAATCAGTGCACATGCTGCATTGTGCAGCAGTTGACTTGGTTTTCCACAAAACCTCAATAACGTTTATTTGTTATGAACTTATTTATTTTATCTCCAGTCCTGATTATATTATGATATTCAAGTATGTAAGTGAATCCTTGCGGTAGAAGTAGATTTTCAGTAAAATGCAGAACTAAGTCATTCACTTGTATGTTATCACATTAAGAAGTTATGAAAAGATAAGTGGTCACTGTACACTACAATGAGTTGTTACACACAGCAAATAAGAAGACTAGATATCTGGCGCCCCTCTGTGTTTCCTTTAAGAACTTTTCAAATCTTCAAAGTAAGTTTGCAGTAATTCTACAGAACTATAAAGATTAATTTAACTTATAAATTATTTATGGAAACATTTGATTTTAAATTCAATCTATATGTCATAACATGACATAATTATGAATTTATCCATTAAAAATCAAAATATTTATTTATGATTATTGTATTCTAGCAAGACTGTTTTGCATTTTAATCCCCTTTCTATCCTAGTCTAATATACATTTCTAAGCATGATATTCACGCATGTGTAATTTATACTTTTTCTTTTATGTGGCTTCACTGCATTGAAATGTAGTTCATATTGAGAAGTTAACTAACCCTTAGTCAAAGAAAATTTCTTTCTCATAGTGTATTAATGTACGATTATTACATTTCATTTTTTCCTCAAACAAGCTTCTCTTCCAGACAGGTTTGTTGGTCATAACTTTACAAACCAGTAGCACAGCAGTTCAAGTCATCAGTTCTCAGTACGATTAGTTTTTGCACCAATAAGATACTATTTAATCAAAATAGTGTTTTCTTCAGGTAACTATCAAGAGTGTCAGAGTGAAAGAATCCCAGTGAAAGCTAATTGTCAGAAAATTCATTTAAGTTTGTATTTTTTTTAAATATGAAAAAGTTTAAGGGGTATCAATACTTTACAAGCAATACAGGTGTAAATGGATACCTTCATGCTTGAGTATCCATTTACACCCTGCAGTGATAACCTTCTTTCCTTGAGGTAACTCTTTCCTTTATTCAGTTATGTCTTGTGGCACCTACTTCCTTATATTCTTATTAAACATTATTTGTTGCTAAACTTTAATCTAAACCAGGTTTAGATTAAAATAGAACCAAAACTAGTCTATATCTTAAAAATAATAATAATAATTAGTCTGGCAAGCAGGCTTATCGTTGGACACTTTGAGATACTTCAGTGATGTCAACACAATTGACATAACACTAATAAGGGATAAGTATCAGGAGGAAATGTTTATTGAGGAAATTTTTGCCAATTTGACAAAACTTTTTGCCTGTTTTTTCTTTTTTTCTTGAGTTGGCCACATCCAGTAGTTCACATCAAGGTTGCACCATCACTTTTATCTCAGGACGTTCTGGAGTAATGGAGTCATGGCCCATTATTCTTTTATCAGGTTAACACAACTCCAGCAAATATTGCTTTTGAAGCTTTTGCAATATCCTGCCTTTCAGATAGATACTGTTGATACTGTTAATAGTCGATATCTTCAATAAAACACTATTTTCACTACACTCTTATGATGTATAAAATTATTTAGATTTAGAAAAAACAGGCAATTATTGAAGAGTAAAACTCGTTCAGGGATATAATCCTTTGGTATTTCAGCACAGTGACAATAGATAGCGAGTAAGCCTACCAGTTTATCATAGGTTGCTTCATGTTGTCTTTTTGACCAATCTTTGGTGCAGGTGTTCATCTTTAAGTGATTTTCAGTTATCAAATGTTTTAATAATTTTTTTTTTCAGGTATTTAGAAAACATTTTTGTTTTGTGTTACTGCACTGTAACACAAAACAGTGCAGTTGATTTTTGGTGTGTTAAGTTTTTAGTTTTTTTTATAGACAATCATCCAGTGCAACTTTGAAAACACTGATAGTTTCTATTGTAATCTTAGTCATTTATTAATTTGATTCACATTTTGATTCACTGTTTTGTGTTATTCACTCTCTGTAACAGTGTTAATAACCAACTACCTCACAGGAACATAATAGGATTTTACTGTTATTATATTTGTAGCATTTTCCAATGCATACAACACACCGAATACTGTCAGATACTTTCACAGAATGAAAATGGCTGTGCAATTTAACACGTATGATACATAAAAATGTAGTAGTATGTACATATTCTAGAGTTAGTTAATGCACTGTGATCTACAAATTGTCTATTACACTGACATTGGTGTCTTCTACTGAGGGTGTAAAATGTTTTGTTTTTTTTCTTGTGCTTCAAAACTTCTCTTCTGCCTCACGTTTTCCTCCAGCTGATAATATATTTTGTCCATGCACTTCTTTTTCTGATATTAATACATTGTTTTCAGTATGCTTATAGCCATGTAACAAAGATTGTAAACGTCTATATAAAGAAAAAATATTACTACACAGAAAAGTTGGTAAACATAAGTGTATATCTTGTAAATTTTGCTTAACTTTACTTAGTAAATACATGATAACCAAAGGCTCGTACTGATAATGTGGCTCTCAAAATCACTGTACAGCATTGGTGTCTTTGCTGTAGCATTTGAAGAATATAATGAAACACACCATTATTTTTGCATGATTGGGCTAAACTGTGTGTTTTAGAAGGTTTATTGCATCTTGTGTAAATTGTCCTGGAGTTGTTTTCATATTAACAAATGCTCAACCTTTGTGTGATTTGATGTAAAAGTAGAAATTATTGTAACTTTAGATTGGACGTAAACCACTTCAAAGTCTCAACAAAGTTGAATTTCAGAGTACTGTCATCTTAAAATAATAAAAAATATTAATTTGTAAATATTGAATATTATTATAGAAGTTCAGATATTTTAGTTACTAAATTCATTAAGTGAAATAGATTATAAGGTTTAATTACACACAAACTGTAGTTTTCAATCCTCTATTTTAATTATGATTTGGCACAGCCATTGAAAACGGCTAATATTATAATATTAAATCAAGACTATTGATTGTGGGGTTTTACTAACCCCACATTTTCAAAACGAAAATGTGGGTTAGTAAAATACATATTAATTTCTGCTTAAAGGTTGTTTTCGAAATGAAAGAAACAAATATTCTGATTTATTGAATATGACTGCATAAAAAAATTGTCTAAGATTTGTGATTTCTAATGTATAGATTCGGTATATTCCAGTACTATATAAGCCATGTGGATGAATTTGCCATATTTGTAAGATTGGATAGGTTGTTTTAGTGGAAGAATAATGACTGTACTTGGTGTCCATTCCTCATGGCAATGCTGAACGATACCCTCAGGGACAACACTTTTCTTATTTGTTATTCAGGTACTCCACTTTAAACCTTAAACTTTGCAAGCAGAAATGTGAAGTTAATAAACGCAACCTTTAAAAATATAATGGGCTCTAGTTGCAAGAAAGCCTCTTTTTTTTTAATCTAAAATGTATTCATAACACCAACAGGTACATCAGCATTTTTGCCAAGATGTGTATATTTACTACTTGAGTGTTGATTTTCAGTTTTTAAATTATTGTGGGTGAATGTTGGCCTTTTTGTTTTGGTCTGTGCTTGAAAAAGTTTAAACTAATGAAAAATGGCTAAATGCAAAATCTTTGTGTGTTTTACTTAATAAATCCAATGTTTTTACCCCATGCATAACTATACACTGTACTCACACTTCAAAAGAGATTGCATTCTTACTCGAAACTTGAAACTAACTTTAATAATATTGTTTTGGCCCATTTTTTGTATATAAGAGCCAACACAATTTAACTGTGTTCCAAACAGAACTCTTATTTATTCAAATGTTTTTTTTCCTTGAAGTATAATGTTAAAAAAGATATAATCCAAGTGTTTTTTGTTCCCCCAAAAAAGTGACTAACAGTGATGTGGTAGTCACATCTACCACATCACTAGCATACGTAGCACATGTGGTCAGACTTTCTTCTGACCACATGTGCTACTACGTTTTTATGACATGTCTCAGTAATCCAGATGTGATTTTTTTTTAAAAAATTTTTAAATAAGCTCAATATGATATCTGATGTACTGAACTGCCCCATATGTACCAACCAATGAAAAAATGTGTTTGACCTATATCAAACTGGACTACCATCACTGTCTTGTGCATGTATTATTTTATGCATATACATCTATGTTTAATGTAAACACTAAAAAATGTGATTGGTCAAGTTCACTGGATGAATGATTCAGTTTTAGATTTGCTTATTCTTCTAATAAATATGCAACATATAAAGTCTGATATTAGTATTCTTCTTTTGCACTTGTTTGCAAGCACTTAATTTTGTATCCACATCCATAATTACTGGTGTATCAAACATTATTAATGCTAATTTGTTTTGTTCTTTTTGTCTCCGTAGTGAGTCTCCAGACTACCGTTCTTCAAAAGCAAAAGACCTGCAGTCCACCTCCACATTGGAACAATTCATGGCAAAACTGTGTCCTCACCACCAGAAACGGATAGTAGATGCAATAGGTTTTCTTCAAACGGAAGTCAAGGCTCACGCATCCTCTAATGTACAAAAAACATCTGACTCTACCTCTGGTGTTCGAGGGAAAGCATCTCTGAATTCAAACTCTAGCAGTACAATCCCAGAGAAATTACGTCCTGAGCTAAAACTTCCCAATGAATCTACTCCTAAAGCTGAAGTCCTGGAATTCCCCAATTCTGACCCAAACTGCGGTTCACAAAAGAATATTCCAGAGGATGCGGTGTCCTTGAAAACATCTATAGCCTCAGGCCCGCCTTTGGATGTTTTTAGTCTTGGTTTCGGAAGTAACCAACCACTGGTCAGTTCCACCCCCAGTTCAGTGGATGGAGAGAACAATCGTCAGAGCGATCAGCCACCTGTTCGGATGAAGATCAAAACCAGCAGTGCTGCTGCTGGTAAGAAGCTGTCATGTGTGCTCGATAATCCTCTTTCTTCTCCCTTCCATTTTCTCGAAGAGAAAAGGGTTTCATCCAATAAAACAGAGACACAAAGTGCCAGACTTAGCTCCTCTGTGAAAAGACACAGTCAATTGAATGTCACTCCTCAAGATAGTCAGAAAGAGGTTCTTGAACATGAGAAAGACAAGACAGCAAAAGTGTTTCCAATTCATGTGTCCTTTCCCTCAAATTCTGTTCGAACAGCAAGAAAGACTGTCAAGGTATCCTCTGAACATCAAGTCAGGGACAATCCCTGTAGGGAAATAGTTGACCCTGATATCGGCAACTGTGACATTGTTTTTATTGACAAACCAATTACAGATTGTTTAAAGGAAAAGCGCCGCGGCATGGCCCCTCGCCGTAATGCCAGAAAAAGTACGAGGGGGCATATGTATTCGGATGACATTTGGGAGTTAAAAACAGTTCGTACATTAGCCGGAAGAGGCAACTGTCCAAACCCAATGCCAGAGATGACTACACTGGTCACGCCGAAACAAATTCTGGCCAAACCTGAAGGTCTACCACCAGTAGATATGCCTTTTGCTGGAACTTTCTCAGAGGCAGTGAATCAACAAATTCCCTCAGAGGAATCGAATGAGCATGTCATTTCAGGAGCAGGAGATGTTGTAGAGGTAGCCGCTAGTAAAGTAGATGCTGTGGAGGTTGAAATGAGTCAAACCGATCAGGGCCAGAATAAGGTCCAGTCTGGTTCAACACCTTTTATGAACCTTCTAATAGAGAGCCAAGAAACTCTTTCAGCCACTTTAACGGATCAAGAGACAATGAACGATCTAGGGATGGCAAAAGAAATTGGAGAAAGTGTTGGTCCGCCTTCATATGAATCAACAACCAATAACGAGCCAGAGTCTCAACAGGTTGTACTGGACAATACAGAGCAAACAGTTACAGAGACACAAGTAGACTCATTAGAGAGTCTCACCACAGGAGAGACAGAGCACCAGCTTTCATCAGATAAACTTCTCAGTTGTGAGAATGATATTCAGAATAATTCTGTTAGAGTAAATCTAGTGGAGGAAGAGATAAAGAAAGATGAAAAGGAAAAAATGCAAGAGGAGCAAAGTCAGGAGATTCAAGCTCAGATGGAGTCGCGTTGTGATAATGTTGAAAGGACAGAAATGTCGGTTTCTACAGGTACAGCAGAGGAACTGACTGTAAGAAGGATAGAAACTGAAATGCCAGAAACCAAGAACTGTGTTGAACCTGTAGAGACAACAAATAATGAAGCTGAGTGCAAGGAGTCTGCAAAGCCAGTTGATGAGCTGCCAAAGGAGTTGCCACCTTGGCATAGAAAAAAAGACACTAAAGCTCAGCTGCCAGATCAGTTGAGACAGTCAGAACCAGTCATAGTTGGCTTTGTCAATGGAAAACCAGTTTCAGCTTCAGACAGGAGTCTGCGCCAAAGAGCTGATAGGAACCCCACACCCTCAAGTAAAACGCCAACAAAATCTTGTCAGAATCTACTCATCTGTAGTGTTTCAGATCCTACACCTGCGTCAACTGTCGAGAACAAAAAACTAGAAGAACCTCAACTAGAAACAAATACATTAGAGACTGCTATGATTCAACAAGTTATGGAACCGTCCTCTGACCTGCCCTCAAGTGAAACATCTAAATTGCCTTCAAGGACTAAAGAAACCCCAAAACAAAAAAGTTCTCCGAGAAATCAGCGCAGGATACCTGTGCCTTCTGATCAGCCTGCTGATCAGATTGAAAGTACCGTATCGAAACGCCAACTGAGATCAGCCAGTCAAAATTCAGCTTCTATTTCAAGTATTATCACCTCCATTTCCTCCCTGAAGCCTTCAACTCTTATTCTTCCACCTGCAGAACAGCTACCTTCCCTCCGCATCCCCCATTTTCCATTACCTCTTACAATATCCTCTCTTAACAAGCACTCTGACTCCTCAGTTTCTGAAGGCTCCCAACAGCATAAGGTCTCTGAGACTATGCGACCAACCACTAAAAACACAGAGCCAATTAAGGTAATTTCCGAAGAAACCCCAAAAAATAAACTTGTGAGTGAATCTGAGACTAAACAAACTTTAAGATCAGGTAAAGTTGTTTCAGATAACAGTAAAAATGAGAAACAACACCTTAGTACTGAGGAATCAAATTCTTTAGAAAAGCCATCCCCCGTAAAGACTGAAAATCAGACCGAGTTTGTTCCAACAAGTAACAAACGTGGGCTTCGGAAGAACTCAGATGTAGGCGAGTCTGATTTAATCCAAAAGGAAAACGTAATTCTTATAGAGGACAGGCTAGCAAGTGAAGATAAGGATGCTTCCATGTCAGAGAGACCCAGGAGAATGCCATTAAGAAGTGAGACCAGTAAGGGTGAAATGTCTGATGAGGTTGTTTCTCAGTCACCGCCACCAGATAACAAGAAATTAGTCTTGAGATCACAAAGATCTACCCCACATTCCACCAGTGCTGCTGACACTGCAAAGCAAAATGATATAGTCTCCGCTGTTCGAATAATCCCAGAGAGAACAGCCAAAGTGCAGCTGAAACCCACCTCTGGGACTGTTGCACCGTTGACCCACAGCGCCCAAACCCCTGCTATTGCCCCAAAACAAGAACCCCCTAAACAAACTGTCAACAAATTCTTTCAGGCTCTTAGTGGTGAAGAGAACCAACACTTAATTACAAACTTGAATACTAAATATGATAAAATGCTAAAGGGTTGGGTGCAAATGGACAAAGAGGGTCAGCCAACAGCAAAATACAAAAACAAATCAGACAGACAGGCAGCTATATGGAAGAGTAAACGGAGGGCACGAAAACCAAAGTCTTCAGAGCAGCAGAAATACTCGCCTGTCCAAATGCTTTTTATGAAAGGTTTCAGTCTCACCAGCATCTGTCGCTGGTTCCTTGATTCAACAGAAACCAAGTCCCTTGTTATTGTCAAGAAGGTGAATACACGTCTTCCGTCCGAAACTCAGCTGTGCTTCCACAGCTCATCTACTGGGTCAGGGTCCGCACAGGATGCATTTCCAAGCCTTCAAGCAGAACGCTTAAAGAAACATTTGAAAAAGTTTCCCATTGCTTCTCCTGTGAAAAGTAATCCCAGAAATCAGAAACTTATTGCTAAAGCTCTTGAACAAGAGGCAAACACAGTCAAGAGAGCAGAACTTCCTAGCAGTACTCAAAATTTGAGTAAATACTCTGCTGCCAAAGCCAGTGCCCAAAAAGGTGAATCACAAAAACCTTCTGGAAAATCTAAGAATCCAGCTAGTGCAAGAATCCTGAGAAAATACTCCAATATTCGAGGGAAGATGCAAAGTCAGCAAAGCACAGTTAGAATGAAAAGGGGTTCAAAAATGCTAAAAAACAAGAAATCAGTGGTTGTTACTAAGTCATCCACTAAATCAAATCTAAACCCACATTTAAAGGTGAAAAAATCTACTGTACCTGTTAGCAAAAAAATCAAAGCGTCTGCTGCAAAACTGGCAAGAAGGAAGATTTTGACTGGGAGTAAGGCAGCAAAACCTTCTCTTCCAAAAAGGGCTGTGAAGACTCAGGCCAACAAAGCTTCAAAAGACAAAAGCAAGACAAAACTACCAAAGAGATGCTCGCAACGACTTGGGTCTCCTAAAGTACCTGAGTATCAGCCTGTGGATACATCAAAGAGCAAGATCAGCAGCAAAAAAATGAACGAAGTAGAACGTGAAGTAAATAAGAAAAAAACTCAAACTAAAGAATCTGCTCACAGCACAATTGTGGAAAGCAAAAGTAAAGAGATTGCTGCTGAAACGCCACAGCAGGGCGTTGACGTAAAGGGTTCAGGCTCAGCTGACCAGGTACAAACAAGGTCCCAGAGAAAAATGGAAGCAGCGACTCCTCTGAGTGACAGTCTTGGCAATCCTTCAAAGAGAGCCAAAAAGACATCACTGGCAGAATCTCCTAAAGCTGCCACTGAAGTAGATGAACCTAAGCTAACAAGAAGTGGAGCTTTGAAAAGGAGTCAGGCATCGTCACTGCCGCGCAGTGGAACTAAGGTTGTCACCAAGAGAGCCCAGGAACTCCAAGAGACCCCTGCAAAGCGCACCAGGACAAAATAAAATGGACCTTTTGGAATTTTATTTTACTAGGACCAAAAATATCTATTTTGTACTTGCCCCAAACTCCCTGGATAGTTCTCCTCTCCGAATGAACGGAATTTTGAAATTTGTTCATGCTTTTGTAAAGCTTGATGGTGAAAACGCAAATATGGAGCTGTAATTCCTGAATTTTTTTTTTTGTTTTTTTTTGTTTTTTTTCTGTGTTCAGGAACTACAGATAAGTCCTGAAAGATGTCTGACAAATGTAGTTACTTTGTGTTTCTGCACTCTATGAAAATGGCTGGAGATAACAAATGTCTGACAAACCTCCATTTTAGAAGGTCAGATCATAAGCATCTAGCTCATATGGAATTCATCCTTACTCTTGCGCTTCTATGTCTTTTCATTTTTGTATATATTTATAGTTTTAGATGATGACATGTTCTGCATTAATTTCTTTGAGCGGCAGGAAGCTTTGAATCAAAGTTTCACGTATGGTAAGTTGGCGGTTTGTGTCTCCAGCCAGTCTTCCAATCACAACATTGTGAATATGTGACGTTGTGAACCAGGTGCCTTATTTATGAAATGAATTGTAAATGAATGTGTTGCTAAATGTGAAAAGTTCTCTTCATGGAGATGCAATTGATCTTATTTGCTTCAAGAAGCAATTAGGATGTGGTATTGTGCGCCTCTTGCTCTGGCTGCAAGTTCTTCTGATCGGATTTTTGGGACTTCCCTGGCAGGTTTATTTTTATGTCCATTTTCCCCCAAAGCATTAACAGAAAATTGTTATTATAGCTTCATTAGATGTTAAGATCCGCATTGTTTATTCAAAGAAATGGTTGTGCTGTTCGTGTGTCATACGTTTTGTATTGTTTTTGCTTGTGGTCAGGTGTCATTGCTGTGTTTCTCTACACCTACCGTTCTTTTTAATGAGTTTCAGAAAACCATGCAAACCACCCCATCTTTTATTTAAACACCAAATCTTCAGAGAACACTTCCCAGAGGGGAAAAAAACACACAAAACAAATTTGAGATAATTTCAACTTCTCTGAAGAAAAAAGAATACATGTAATTTCATACTATATTGGTCTTTATTTGAACAGTAGTAATTTATATTCACAAGCATTTTTAATTTCATTTCCTCTGATTGTTGGGTGAGTTTTCAGAATGTGAAGCCTGCTTATTTCTATAGTAATATTTGTAATGGTTTTGTTAACAGCAACACATTTTAGGACAGTGTTATTTCATTTTTACCAGGCTCTATTTCTTTAAGGGCATAAATCACTTGTAGATGCAAAACCAGTTCCACTATGTTTTTATTGATATTTAAGGTAATTGATTTAGAAAATATATTGCTGCCCACCCAATGTCAGACTTGAAATTGTTTATTCTTTGCAGTTGCTATTTAAAAATGTGGGTTTTGTATATTAAAAATAAATACCTGCTTTATTTGTGGTAACCCCAAGACATCTTTATGTTAAGAACTTTGTATTTTGGCTGGAGTTGATATAAAGATGTTTTTAATTTTATACTTTGTTTGTTTCATTTGCATCAGTCTTTTGAATCTTTTTTTTGTCAGACAGTAAAAGAAACTTTTTGCATTAAAGAAAATACAACATCTTCAAGTTACACAACTGGCAACAGGGCAATTAAAAGCTCTCTTGACTGGTTGGTAAACAGGGCTTTTAATTGCAACTCAAACCTGGATTACAGGATGAAAATGAAGGCGTAGGAGAAAATATTGCAAACTCATTTCAGAAACTCAAAAACTTTTATTTTCTTCACTGGCACTATTTATGAAATCAGTACATGTTAAGTTATCAAGCTATTTACCTTTAGATGAATTGCATTGCAAATTCTTGCTTTTTTTTTCTTGGATTTGAGCAGTAATTCTGAATAGTTTCACCTTTGAGGGTCCTACCACACTGTCCATGAGGACCACAGGAACTTCCCACTGCAGAACAGCTGGCTTCTTACCTCAGCTGTGCAGCAAGAGAATGACCATCTTATTTCTAAATTTAATTAAACACAACAATGTTGGTAATTTTACTCACCAAAAAAATAATAATGATAAAAAAAAAAAAAAATGGTTCACAAGGTCTGAACACTTTTGGCATGTCTGCAGCTGGCATCTCATGGGACATGGCCCAGTGTTTCTATCTTTGACATTGAATGTATCTCATTGTATTTTTGGGTAGAACCATTTTAATCTGGGAAATAAGCGTTTGATTCTATACTGTTTTAGTAATTTTTCTTGCTTCCAAAGAAATCAACTGTGTTAATCATATGCGGAGTAACAATTAACAATAAAACATCCTGAAAAACACATTACATGCATTTGTAAAGCATTAAGTGATGTCAGTAGTTCATCTTCTGCAACCACTCAGAATTTCACCCCCATAAGATGTCTGACAAAAATCAATTGATTAAAAATATGTTTGAGTTAAACTTGTTCACAGGTTTGGTTTCTGCCAGCAGCTCCACCATCATAAGGAAGAAGCTGTCAGAGAACCCCAGGACAAGACAGGAGTTTTCAGCTATGTTGGAAAAATTGAAACTGCAAAGATGTGTTTGCTCTTCAAACAAGATTTTTTAAATTGCCTTTGCTGCTATGATCCCAAATTGGGGCTTCAGGTCAAATGTCCCATCACAGATTGTAGTGCAGATTTCATTTGTAGCAATACGTATCAATTCATGTCAAATTGCATGTTGTCAATTACACATTGTAAAGTAAAACTAACAAAGGCAGGCATATAGATTACTACTATTTATAATTATCAAATGCTGCTGTTCTAAATCTAAAATGCAAGGTGCTTTTGGTTTTTTACACTGTTTTGCAGTCCAAAACTATTCCAGTTTTCTGCACATTTATTTTCAATTATCTTGGCGGTCAGAGCTTTACAGCTCACTAGCGGGGGCATAAAAATCATATAAATATGGGGCTTTTAGTTTATCTGGACTTTTTTCTTTTTTCAGGATGGACTGCAAATGTACGTGTAATGATTTTAAAAATGTGTTTTTTATTTTCCCCACAAGATCAAAATTGTGACGACAAACTCAAATACACTTACCATTATTTGGATATGTCTGTTAGCATACATTACCAAGGACTTCGGCATTCATTAACTCAGCCTGATATTTATGATAGCAAATGTAAATGTAAATAAATACATGTTTTGGATCTTGCAGAACCAAAAGCATCAAATCTATTTACAGAAATAAAATGTTCAGAACATACATTCATGTTCAATAATTTAGATTTTTTTTTTTTTCATTTTCAGCAGCTCAATTTACTAAATAAAACATATTATATTGACTAATTAGAGACTGATGTTTTGAAGCCTTTATGTTAGTTTTTTGCTAACATCTATTAAAGAAATGTTACAATTTTTAATACAGAAATATGGGCTTATATAATAAATGTTTAATAAATGGTCTTACCAGAACATTTTTAATTTATTGGACATTAGGGTAATTAAATAAATCCAATATTAAATACATTATATCTCAACCATAGTTGGTTATAATATAAAGTAGTAGGGTTCAGTTCTTTATTCCAATTACTAAGCTCACTTTTAACAGGAAGAAGCATCCAGCAGATTGTGACTCGATGCGAGTCGCTCTCTGTCTCAACTGACTGAACGTTTGACCAGGTATATCACTTGTTCATGGCACCTCACATTTATGTTGTAGTCCACAATGTGGTTGGGACCATTTCAGAAGCTAGAAATCCTTTATGCATTTCAAAACCAGTTTTGATGTATTTTGGGATTATCGTCCTGTTAGGACACCCTTACATCCTCAAGTTTGGAAAAGCTTGTGGTTTTTCTGGAGATGAGGAGAAAGAATTTTGAGGTAACTCTCGTATCTTTATTATTCCATCCATTTGTGCAGTGCAACAACATGCACTCAGCATGACACTACCACCGCCATGCCTCAAATATTACTCCTTCAAGCATACCTGTTTTTGTTTCTTTGCTTGGTGATACTCACATTCTGTTATTGTTAAACTTTTCTCAGAGTGAGGATGAGAACTTGGATTTGATAGGTTTATTGTGCGAGGAAACAATTTAAGTAATTTGCTATTTTGATATCAAGACTGTTCATATTAAGTACTGTGCAAAACATTTATCTACTTTTGTGCAATTCATTAACATGCATTTATTTTGTAGAGGTGTTAATAAACCTCATGGCTCATTAAGTGAAATCCCTGATCATTATGATGTCATTGCATTGCCAATATTAAAAGATATAATATGTTGTGGTTTTAGTTTATGTTGTTCTAGGCATGCCTGAAAGCTATTGCAGCCAAGTTGTAATAATTCATATAATACAGTTTCCTTTGGTAATTCAAAGTGAGTAAACTTAAACTAACACTGTTAGTGTGCTTTGAACTCTGCATTGCATATTACAAAATTTTCTTCTTTACCCTTCTCCTCCGAAATAATAAAAGTTTAATCTCATTTGTCTCGCTTTTCCTAGAATAGAAATGCTACACTGCAGATCTAAGTCCAACCCTAGCGTTGCTCAAGTTAAAACAAAAAAATAGATAATGTAGGAGGCTCATGCAAACAATCCCGCCCCCTGGCTTTCACTCATTGTTTTGTGAGCTGCAGGTAATTTATTGGTGACTTTAAAAACGTCTCGACAGAGCTGTCATCAGTTTAACCATGTCAGTTGAGAACTTAATTACATTTGACTTTTGAGAAATATGTGTCATTCTAGACTCGGAAAGACTAAGATATGCAAACAGAATCAGAAAGAGATGGCCTGCACCACTTTTTCTAAACACAAATTTTTGTTTTCACTGTTTTTCAGTGTAATTTTTGAACTTATATATTCTCTTCATAGGGAATTGCAGATACTTTGTTTATACTTCAAGGATCCAGGATCAAAGTCCCAAACAGCCACATCCTGTAATTGTCTTTGCACCAGGGGTGGACAGAGGGGAATAGTCGTGTCTGCAGTGGAGCAGAGGGCACACGGCGTCTGGACGTCAAATCATCGCCCGTGAGTGAAGCCGACACAGCAGATAATGTGTGCTGCGTTTCTGGAGGAGTACTGCGGGTCAGTCTTTTGGGTGGGTTTAACTGTTGATGTTCTTTTAAAGTGTAGTTAAGCTTTTTCTGTCTCAAGATGAGTCTGGTGATTGGCTTGGATGCATAAACATATCTGGTCTGCGGCCTCTAATGTTTATCTTCCTAAACACAACCCAATAATTATGAAAATTACAGATTCTTTGTTTCATGTTTGTCATTATTAAAATGTTGAAACATTTAATTAGGCATAAAACATTGTGAAATTTTGTTCAGGGTCTTTAGCTTGGTGTCAGTATTTCCAACTTTTAAGACACCTATCTGAAGAGTTGACTAGAGTGAACTACTACTCCAGGTACTATATGATTATCCTAGTTAAGCTAACTAGTACAAAGTGTAACAGAGGTTATACTTTGCGGCTGTGTGCACATGGTCAACATGTGACTGAAATGAAACTCATCCTGGACATGACTCAACATGTCCACCAACCATAACAAACATTCTGATTTGTGGTGCTACAAATACATACATAGATATTTGTTAAGATTTGATCGAAACAAAATTTCTCTCCAAAACATATGAAACTTTTTTTTTTTTTATCAAGTTTTCTAAATAAAGAAAGCAGAATGTTATTGTTATTTTTACAGGATTGTCTCCTATGTCGTCTATATGAAGTAATGAGCGTCCTACAGTGAATGATACAATAATAATACAATAATGCAAGTTAAAAGTGGGAAAACATTTCAACTTCTTTTTTATTTGAAGATCTAAATAGCTGTCATTTTTCTCTTTAGGTGAACAGCAAAATGTTCTGATACATGTTTATGATTCATGTGTGTACATATTTGTGTTTGTACCTCAGAATGGGTCTTATTTGGACAGAGAGGACCCTGACCTCCCAGTATGTCTGGAACAGACAGTTCTGGTCTGGATCCCTCTGGGCTTCCTCTGGCTAAGCGCTCCATGGAACCTCATGTCTTTATGTAAAAGATCACAAGTAAATACAAAAGGTCGGACTAAGCTCTACCTCTGCAAACAGGTATTGTACTATTAAAACCCTCTCATTCTTTCAGTATGTGGTGCTGAGATGGAAGCATTTTAATAATCAGCCTCATCTTTCTCTTCCCTCCTGAGCTTGTTGTGTTTCTGTTGTTTCTGATGGCCATCGGAGGCCTGATTGTCACATTAGTAGAAGATTTTGGTCCAAACAGCTCAGCAGAGAAAAATTCTGCTGTATACTACACAAACCCAGTCCTCTTCGCTGTCACATGGGTAAAGTTTAGGTTTTATGTTCAGATATTTGCTCCAATATTTAAGATTGAAGCAATCTTTACAGTCTACTTTGTGATTTGATATATTTTGTTTTCAGATTCTCGTGCTGCTGTGTCAAGAAGGAGTGAGACGAAAAGAAAAGGCAGTAGACTCTGCTTCTCTTTTTCTTTTCTGGCTTCTCCTTGTCATCTGTGACATTTTTCCTTTCCAGACCAGCCTACGGGAAGCTCTCAGGCTGGTATGAGCAACCACAGATTAGCTACGGGTTTATATTTAAATTAAAGATTAAATACAACATCTGTCTTACCTTTTAACATCTTTACACCCAGGGAGAGGTCAGAGATGTCCCTCGTTTCTCTCTTTTCTACATTTGCTTTGGTCTGGAGGTGATAGCACTCGTTCTCTCCGCTTTTGCTGACATCTCTCCAGAGTCAAAGGAGCTTGTGAAAAAGGTGAATTTTGTTCTTTTTGATTTTACTTTGAAATAGTCAAAGTCACACTTCAGTTCCACAAAACAAACCTCATCTAACATCCTTAGCATCAATTTACATCTTTGTTGTTTGTGTTACAGAATCCAGAGGCCGGTGCAACATTTTTGAGCAGAATCACTTTTAACTGGTTCAACGGGTAAATTCACAACCACAACCAAAAATCTTGAGCAAACCTTTTTTTTGTAGCATAATTTAAGGTTTCTAGATACTTTTCCAGCCTGGTGGTGAAAGGCTACAAAAAGCCTCTGGTTCAGGAGGACATGTGGGACCTGAACGAGGTGGACAGCACCTCTTACATCAGCCAGCGTTTCAATCATCACATGAATTTTGAGTTGGGTAAAGCTTGGATCCGATTTCAAAAAGAATTGAAGGACAAACTGATGAAAAGCCCAGGCAAATCTGTGGAAGCACCTTTTCAAAGCAACGGTCTGAGGAAAGGTGTGAGTCAGGATGTACTCATGATGGTGAGAACCTTTAAATACACCAAACAACCTGTCCAGGTCTTTTATCCCCAATAATAATTGTATTTTCGACAGCAATGCTGATTCTGTTCCAGGTGGTCCTCACATGCTGTTGTGTCCTAAAGAATATGCTTACATATTTTAAATCAGGAGGAAAAAGGAAAGAAAGAAGATGAAAATAAGAAGAAGAAGAAAAAGAAGGAGGACACAAATTATCCAAATTCATGGCTGGTCACCACCCTCTACAAGACATTTAAATGGCTCCTGATTGAATCTGCCTTCTTCAAACTTCTGCAGGATCTTCTGGCTTTTGCCAGTCCTCAACTCCTGAAGTAAGTTAGATTTGTAGGAATCAACAACTTTATTGGTTATTATGTGGGTAGCTAAACTGCTCTACTAACAAAAGTAAAAAATACAAAATACAAAATACAAAAAATCAGTGGCATCTAGTTTGACTTACCAGCGTTTTTTGTTGTTGTTGTTTTTTATCTCCACTTCCACTTATTCTATTTAAATCCCCATACAAACAGGTTTTCAATATGCTCAGAGAAATTTGCCTTAAAATTTGATCCAGTCTGACCTTGTGAATGTCTAAACCTTCATAGTTTAACTGTTTACTCCTCATTGATTAGTAGAGGCATCCAGTGATAACACCAGGACAGCTTGAGAAGAAAGTAAACAGAAACTAATTTGTAAGCGAGGAAAACACTCCAGCATAGGATCACCTAGAACAATATGAGTGTCATATCATCATCATCATCATCATCATCATCATCATCATCATATATGATGTTTTATTCTCTTACTCAGGTTGATGGTTTCCTTCACTCAGGACAAATCCTGCTATGCATGGAAAGGCTATGTGTATGCCGTGCTGCTGCTGGTGGTGGCTCTTCTGCAATCGCTGGTCTTGCAGCATTATTTGCGGCGATGCTTTGTTCTGGGGATGAAGGTTCGAGCTGCCCTCATGGCTGCCGTGTACAAGAAGGTATCAGCAGAGAAGACATCACAACAACCCCTTTATGCAATTTAATTAAGCTAAAACTCCAACCTTTGGTTTAGTAAACACTTTTGTCATTTATTTAAAAGTCTCCCAAAACATAGACAACATTTTTCATTTACTTTATTGATGCAATTTACTGTATTTTGTAGCTATGAAACTATTGGCTTTAAATTCAGCCCTTTTGTCTACAAATAGATATCTAACTTCCAACTGCAGCTTTAACTAATAGCTTAGTCTTTTATCTTTTTCAGCTTTGAACATTGTTATTTTGTCTCCCTCTTTTCGTCAATTTTCTTCTCTATCTTCTTTCAAAGGCGTTGGTGATGTCAAATGACAACCGCAAAGAGTCGACAGTCGGAGAAACTGTGAATCTCATGTCAGCGGACGCCCAGCGCTTCAACGACGTGACCAACTTCATCCACCTGCTGTGGTCCTGCCCTCTGCAGATCCTGGTGTCCATCGTTTTCTTGTGGATGGAGTTGGGACCTTCAACATTAGCAGGGGTTGCAGTAATGCTGCTAATGGTGCCGGTCAATGGACTGTTAGCCAACCAGGCCAAAAAAATTCAGGTCACTGGAACTACAAATAAGTTCTTCATGCACCTTTCAAATGTGGCTTGTGTGATAACAGTTGCATATTTTTTGTTAAACTTGTGTTTTAATATTTAAAAAAATAGATATAGATACGATTGCATTCAAAATTTAAAAACAAGATGGTGGATTCCTTCTCTTTAGCACAAAAAGAATCAGTCACTAAAAATGAAGCATGTCTCAAATGCATCAAGTCTTGCTCCAACCTTTGAAAATTAAAGAACAGGTAAGTGGCAATCTACCTGATTTATGTCAGTCTGGAAAGACTTGGCTTTTTTTGATCTTCTGATACTTGCCTGTAGCTATTTACAGGTGTCCACCTTGTTCATGATCTTTCTCAGGTCTGATTCTTAGGTATTTATTTTGTAAGCGCTTTGACAGGTGTTGTTAATCTTCCAACAACTTATTTTTATTGCAGCTTTATTTAAGGTATTATAGTTTCTCTATTTTTGATATTTGCTACGTGCGATTCATAATGAAATGCATTATATTTGTTTTCAGAGAGAAAACATGAAGTCTAAAGACAAGAGATTAAAAATAATGAATGAAATACTGAATGGAATCAAGGTAATCCCCTCTTCTGATAATAATCAGATACTTAAATTCTGACAAATTTAGATATTTCGGTATAATATAAGTGGGTCCACTTCAACACCCTTGTTTCTGACTTCATGCTTCATTTCTTACCAGACTCTGAAACTGTTTGCGTGGGAGCCGTCCTTCCAGACTCAAGTTGAAGATATCAGAGGAGAAGAACTGAAGGTGATGAGGAAGTTTGCCTATCTCACATCTTTCTCCACTTTTATCTCCAACTGTGCCCCCACTCTAGTGAGTCATCTTAAAGGTTTGCTAAGTTAGTAAAAGCCCATGAAGGTCCTTGATGCTAACATGGCCTGTGGGTTTTGGCAGGTTTCTTTGGCCACATTTGCTGTGTTTGTCACTGTGAGCTCAGAAAACATACTAACTGCTGAGAAAGCCTTCACTTCAATCTCTCTATTCAACATTCTACGACAGCCACTAAGCATGCTTCCTATGCTCATAGCTTCCATTGTGCAGGTAAATACTGTTGTAACTGCAGCATGGACACAAGGCAGAGCTGTAATGAAAACTATAGTTATCTGTTCATTTCACACGTCAGACAACGGTGTCTAAGAAGAGACTGGAAAAGTTTCTGGGAGGAGATGATCTTGAGAGCGACATTGTCCATCATGACCCTAGTTTTAGTAAGTTAACGGTTTATTTGTCTTGTTATGCAAAGTATTATGCCCCTCCAAACTAACTCTCTGATCTGAGCGGTTGACACTTAACCATCTCTCCATCCAGTGGGAACTGAGATTCCTAATCATGCTGAATGCTATGCTGATCAGAATCTAGAGGAAATCTATTTAGCTGTTTTATCAAGGTAGACTCATTTGGCTTCTGACAGCCCACATCTGGCTGTTGATTCAGTATGTTAGGTTTAGCTTCTACATAAAATTTGCTCTTCAAAATTTGATCTTTGATCACAGTCAGGAATCGGACTGAGTGATTTGTTTTAATGTTTAGTTTTTTTTCCAAGACTCTGCTGTCAGCGTATGTGATGGTTCTTTCGCATGGGAAAAAGACTCTGAACCTCTGCTTAAAAGGTATGTGTGTTGTATTGAGTTCATAACTGTTCTTAAGTATCTCAGTGTGTCACCACAAAATTGGCTTTTAAAGCTGCTTTAGTTTTCATTTTACTTTTGCCTTTGTTTCTCAGTGTGTCGCTAGACATTAAGCCTGGCGGCTTGGTTGCTGTAGTAGGAGCTGTGGGCTCAGGGAAGTCCTCTCTCTTATCGGCGCTCCTGGGAGAAATGCACAGGACCAAAGGCTTCATTAACATTCAAGTAATATGTTTTTGTATGTTTTTACACATTACTTAGGGTAAAAATACCCAATTTAAAAAAAACAAACAAAAAAATGGTTTAAAACGATACTTGGCAGATTTCTAAAGAATGTACTATTGCTCTTATTTTCCTAAAGATGCCATTAGTACTACATGGGCTACTGTCAGTTTTGATCAGAAAAAATGAACTGAGATATTTCTAAGAATATTACAACTCCAATTAATAATTGAAAGATTTGATGAAACTATGATATATTCCAGGAGTGCCCAAATCCAGACTGAGAGCTACCATCCTGGAACTTTCAGATGCATTCATTCCTACACATCTATCAAGTGGCTAATTTCCTTCACCAGCAGTCATTCAGTTTTGTATAGGCCTGAAAACAAGCCACTCATTTCATTCAGGCATGTTGAAGCAGGTTTGCATGTATCTGAGTTACAGGATGGTGGCTCTTGAGATCTGGTCTTGGGTACCCATGAACCATAGTTAAAAGGCACAAGCAGACAAAAAATACTCAAAAAAAAGATGCAATCCAAAGTATGTCAAAAACTGCTAGTGAAAATGAACAAAAGTAGTTCCAAAATTCTTTGGTCACTGCTGCTCAGATAGTCTGACAAGCCTGGCCACATAGCCAAGGAAATAAAAATGTGTTTCTACTTATTATATATATATAAAAAAAAGTATGATATACATGTCTTATTAACAGCCATGTCCATAATTAAAATAGGCTGAACCACATTTATTCTCAGAAAATACACACAGTTGACACTTATTAGACAAAGTAAACCTGTGAAAGTCATAGAGAACTCTAAGCTCTAAATTTCATTTGGCATATCTTTTAAAATAAAAGAACGGTTACTGGATGTTTTGTATTTCCACCCAGGGCTCTCTTGCATTTGTACCACAGCAAGCCTGGATCCAAAATGCAACTCTGCGGGATAACATCTTGTTCGGCTCTCCCTATGAAGAGCAGAAGTTTGAAGACGTACTGGAGGCCTGTGCTCTGGGCCCCGACCTCAAGCTGCTGTCTGCAGGAGATCTCACTGAGATTGGAGAAAAGGTAGGTTTAAGCATTCAAAGTTTAGAATTTAAACAATGTCAGGATTGTTTGCATGAAATGTTTTGGTAAATGTCATACATTTGATTTGTAGGGCATCAATCTCTCAGGAGGTCAGAAACAGCGTGTCAGTTTGGCCAGAGCAGCTTACAGTCAGGCTGATATTTTTCTACTAGATGACCCTCTGTCTGCTGTTGACTCTCATGTGGGAAAGGATCTATTTGATAAAGTTATTGGACCCAATGGACTTCTGAAAGACAAGGTTTGTATGTGCAGAATTAGTGTGTTGGATAAAAGCATGGACAAGATTTTGTGAAAAACTGTTTGCTGAATTTCCATAAAGTTGGGATCTAAATGACTTTGATTATATTCCCACAAAGACCTAATAATGCTGAGCTCTTTTTTTTTTTTTTTTTACTGTTTTGTGTCTCTGCAGACTCGGATCCTGGTGACTCATGGAGTTAGTTTCCTGCCTTGTGTAGACGAAGTTGTAGTTTTGGTGAATGGACAGGTTTCTGAGGTGGGATCCTACCAGAACCTCCGTGCCAGCAAAGGAGCTTTCTCAGCATTTTTAGACGCATACGGCACAGAGCAAAGTAATCAGCCAAGTTCAGAAGGTAATCATGTGAATTCCCATTCAATATAAGAAATGTTAGATGAAAGATTAATCTTTACCACTATCTTTTTAGGTGGATGTCATGATCAAGAAGACTCTGACTCAGAGGACAACCAGCCAGATGATCCTTTGGCGGACGCTGTTTCGCTCATGGTGAGGAGGGAAAACAGCCTCCGACGGAGCCAGACAGGAAACAGCAGCAGGTTTGATCTAACTGTACTGTACAAAAGCTGAGAATGGCTGTTCCCACTGTAAATTTTTATTTAGCTTAGTTTATATCAAGCGGAGTGATGGTTCCATATCTCATGTTAAACTTCATCGCAATCAACAACTCTGAGAGTGAAAACATATTTAGTAAATAAATAAAGTATAGTGAAGTATATTCCTATTAAAATATTCACACACCGAGTCTGTATGGGTCATCTGGAAATTATTAATTATTCTCTACAGAACAGTCTCAGTCTTTGGTGTTTACCAAACACAGCATGTAGTATGACTATCAAAAAATCTATTTTTTTTTGTCTCATGTCTCTTTGCATCCATCTTCTAATTCTAATTTTCAATGATCTTTTTGTCTGATTTATTCAGACTCTTCCTTTGTCTTCATGTTATAAATGTAGAAGGAATATTGATGAACCAGGCACACACATCAACTGCTCAGGTGATCTCCATTTCACATTGTGGGATGATGCTGCTCACACATGTTAACTCAACTTCTGTTGAATTTGATCAGTCGATTTAAATTATTTTTTTTTTTTTCGCTGAAATATTTCAATCAGCTTTTATGTTGAGATTAGGGAGTACTTAGCTTTATTGTTTGTACTACATATAAAGTCATATTTACCATTATTTTATTTGGAAAAGCAATAAGGTATTGAACTATCCAAAGGAGGTTAATATTTTTATAGGCATTTCACAATATATAGTCATATATTCTGCCTATAGATATTTTATAGGTACAATATATAAAATGTGATATAATATATATAATGTGATCCCCACAATATATAGAATGTGGGGAGAGTTTGAATTACATGGTGGTGTAAAAAGGACAATTCCAAAAAAGAAACGCAAAAACTTATTTACTGCTCAAAGCTTTAATATAGTATTTCAGCTGGTGCTCTTTATGATTTCTTTCTTTCTTTTCTCCTCTCTTCTGTTCTGTGCTGTCTGTAGTTTCAGACTAAGAAAAAACAGCAATTTAAAATCCCCTGAAAACACAAAGAAAGGTCAGAGGCTAATTGAGAAGGAGACTATGGAAACAGGACAGGTATACGTTTTTATCAGCCTCATTCTGTCATAAAGGGTGTTTATTTTTATTTTTATTTTTAAAGGGTGTTTTTTGGGTGTCAGGGTGTTTGTCATGTTCAGTTTCTGCCTTTACTTCTGCTGCACTTTTTCTGAGCTCCTAATGATGCCAATCTGCTTGTAGGCAGAGTTTGGCCTGTCTGCTGCTAACCTTTGACCTTCAGTGTCAAAGGTTAGCAGCCCATGTCAAAGGTGCTAACCTTTGTCAAAGGTCCCCAGCCCATGGCTTATCCACAGCCATGGGCTGGGGATAATTATGCTTATTATCATAAGCATAATTTACTAGACTGTGCCATACATAAGGACCAGCATGTTTCTTACCAGCTTGTCTGTGACTGGCTGAGATGCGACTAGCAGGACATTCAAATCATTGACTCATTGAGTTACATTACCACAACTTCATACTAGAGTAGGTGACTTACTTTGCAATTTATTGATTTATTGACATTTTTAAATGCACATCTGATTTCCTGGAGGGAATATATTCCTGAATTAGCATTTAAGGTATGAAACATTAGCCTCCTAAAGTCCAGATTTAATGTTTGTATTCAATGCTTAGCTTATTTAACTGTCAATAATTATGAGGACTATTTTGTAACTAGTGGCATTGTTAATAGAGTTGAAGTTTCTTTTAGTAAAAAAGAGCGAGAGAAAATAATCAGGGCACCACCGGAGAATTCGGAAGGGCGCGCCTTCCTGGAAAGATCCAAGATTAGGAAGACAATGGATCATAGAACCAGACCATGATCTCGATTCAAAAGCTAGGCAAATAAAACATGTCTTTAGTGGTTCTTACTGTCTGAAAATGTAGTGTGTGAGAGAAAAGATAAAGAGAAGAGGAGGGAGCAGAAATCAATAAACTTGCATGGCAATTTATTAAACCAATACATAAAAAGACATTGCATTTAACTAACTTATCGCAGCCCAGACACTTACAGAAGGTTCCATCCTTCTTTAAGTGTCACTGGACTTTGATAAAAACAAAACAAAAAACAAAAAAAAAAAAGAAAAGAAACATGCTTTTTCACAACACTTTGCTTCAGAGCTTGACAATTTATTTCTCTGGTGTTTGTTTTCTGCTTGACATGCAGGTTAAATTCTCAGTCTGGCTCCAGTACGTACAAGCCATGGGCTGGGGATATGCCTTTTGGGCCCTCTTCATTTATGTCATCCAGAATGTTGCCTTTATTGGTCAAAGCCTGTGGCTGAGTGACTGGACCAATGATGCAGTGGAGCATTACAACCAGACATACTCTCCCATGAAGAGAGACACAAGAGTGGGGGTATTTGGTGCTCTCGGAATGACTCAGGGTAATTAAACAGTTCTTATATTCTTTTTATTATGTCATATAACACAAAAATATTGTCTTGCAAAGTTACAGTAACAGTAAAATTCATGCTAATACTGGTGTACTGGTTGCCTTTGATATGTTTAAACTGCATTTTGGACCACATAAAGCTAAAACTCTCTAGCACATTCAAGGTTTCCTTGCTCACAATTTGTAAAATTGCCTGTTGCTATGACACCATGGATTAAGCTTCATGTTTGAACATTTTCTATTTTCCAGTGATCAAGAGTTTGATTTATTATTATTTAATCTCAAATGTACCAGTGGGTTTACGATTGCTTTGAAGAACGAAATCTTGGCATCTTTCAGTCCATGAGCCAACAATAAACTCCTGTGTATAACAAATTATTGGAGAGGCTTTCCAGACACTGGGAGGCGAGCCAATGTCCTGTCTAATCATCACCAGCTTTCACCCTCAGGGAGGTGCATTGGGCTAAAACTGGAGAAGGAACAGCAAACTTTTGTCTTTCCCTTCTTTACTCTGCTACTCAACCAAAAGTAACACCACTGGAGTCTGAATGTCCCTTACGGAAGTTTTTAAGTATGAAATCAAAGTACTTTGATTCCTTTTAATGTATTGATCATTGTTGTCTTTATTTTTAACAGTTGAAACCTTCCTTTTGTGCAAAATGAAAGGGATTTGTGCATGGACAACTTTGTATTGTTTTTTTATTATTATTATTATTTCAGGTCTGTTTGTCTTCCTTGGCACGCTGCTCCTGACCAATGCTGCAGTCAACGCATCTCGTGTTCTGCATTCAAAACTACTTAACAATGTCCTTCGAGTCCCCATGCTTTTCTTTGACACTACACCACTTGGAAGAGTCCTCAACCGCTTCGCAAAGGTGGGGTTGTCCATATTTCTTCCTGTCTGAATTTTTTTTTTAGCTTGTTTGAGATTTTTAAAAACATGTTATTTGAAAAAAAGAATAGATACATACATACAATCCTTTCTAATTTTCACAGTTTTAAACTGTTGTTTGTTAATAACATTCTTCTTTAAAAACTGTGACATACCAACTCTATTTTGCTCTTCTTGCAGGACATATTCATAATAGATGAAGTCATTCCACAATTGTTCAGCTCCTGGATTATGCATCTGCTGGGCATTCTGGGAACAATGGTTTTCCTCTGTCTTTCCACTCCTCTCTTCATCATTGTCATCATTCCTCTGGCTGCTATCTACTTCTTTGTACAAGTGAGTTATAATACACAAGTTTCAGCATTTTCTGTCAGTTGAATTTTAACACAACTTTGAGTTGGATCAAAGTGACTTAAGTCTCGTGGTAGTACTAAAGAGTGTTTATGTTAACATGTCACAATTTTTTTCCTCCATTCTCTTCCAGCGATTCTACATACCAACTTCACGACAGCTGCGTCGCATGGAGTCGGTCTCTCGCTCGCCTATATTTTCCCACTTTGGCGAGACCATGTCAGGTCTGTCCGTGATAAGAGCCTACAACCATCAGGAACGATTTATGAAACACAATGAAGTAACCATCGATGAAAACTTGAAATTGATCTATTCAAGGATCATGTCAAACAGGTCAGCATGGAAGGGAACCCGCAAACACAACCAAATTATGATTCTTATGTCCATCTGATTGTACAGTAGCATAGCACATGTTTGCTAGGGTACATCATGGACTTTGGTGGCTTTTATCTGGAGCAGTAAGCAAAAACAAACTACCACTCATCCCATAAATCAAAAACATGGAACTCGTGTATGGGTTGCCAGATGGGACCTACAGAAATGTTGCCACTTTTGGCTCCTATGAGATTTCCAAGTCTATAACTAAGAGCCTACCCTACCCAAAACCAACCCTTCTGCTGTACTTTGTGTTGGCTCTACTCAGTCTTTGGGTTTTTGTGTCAACTTCAAGTACTTCTCTGGGTTCCCCACAATGGAACCTGTTCCAAAGATACCCATATACATGTGAGTCTGCACATTTTATCACTTGATTAGATTCCTATGTGCAGATTTCACATAGGAAATCTGCACAAATATTGCACCCACTTTACCTCTTAATATAACAAAATCTATAATTAGTCTAAAAATGTGGTAAGCAAATATTGTATTCCCACTTATGGGGCTCAGACAGGGATATTTGCACGCATTTGTGTTTATGTTTAAAGGTGGTGTTTGTTTGCTCAACAGATGGCTGGCCATCCGCCTGCAGTTTCTCGGAAATCTTGTGGTGTTTTTTGCTGCTGTGTTTGCTGTCATTTCGAGAAACTCCATTGACAGCGGCCTCGTTGGCCTCTCAATATCATATGCACTAAATGTGAGTCACTTGATCTCGATCAGAAAGCAAAATATGTTGCACAAGGTTATAAATAACCCAAAACAACTTAATTCAATTTCTGTGTCTTGTTGTGGTTTTCAGGTAACTCTGACCCTCCACTTTGTGGTGAACATAACCTCACAGCTGGAGACTAATATTGTAGCCGTAGAAAGAGTGAATGAATACTCTGAGGTTGAGAATGAGGTATGTTGTTCTTTTTGCAGTTTGCCAATAATAGATTCACATCTGTTCTCTGTTTGCTGAAATCTACTTCTGTCAAGCTGGTTGAAATCATTTAGCATTTTTTTGTTGAAAGTTTTGACTTTTCTGTGCAAAAATCTTAAGCTAATTTAGCTGGTGGTGTTTTTTATTGCACTGGCTCTGTCTGTAGTGTGTGTGCCTACACACTACAGAAAAACTTCACTTAAGTTTTTCAATGAGTGAAGTTGTGCATATACCATTTGATCAATGAATCCATCTTGTCAGAGCAAAGTCCAATGAATTCAGATGGCTTTATCTGGTTACTTCAAGACTTTATTTCTTACCAATAAATAGTTTTTGTTAAAGTCCATCATGTCAATCATGATGCATTGAAACAGTCGAAAAACAGCTCAAGCTTTTTACATATATTTTCTAACATACTAGTGACACCTAGTGGCCCAACTAATAAACACAGAGTAATGGCTCCTGCATTGACATGTGTCTTTTATCTGTCACTCTGTTGACATCATCATACCAGAAAGAATGCTTAGACAGTTTTTCAGGACAAGACATTGAGATCATCACTTGTTCTTCTTCAGGTTCCCTGGGTGACTCAGCATCGGCCTTCAGAGAAATGGCCTGAAGTAGGAAGCCTGCAGTTTGTAGACTACAAGGTCCGTTACAGACCTGAACTGGACCTGGTCCTGAAAGGGATTTCCTGTGACATCAGTGGTACTGAGAAGGTTTGTCTCTTTCATTGTGGAAACGTTGCTCAATTTAATTTGTTTTTAGTTGAAGAATCAAACTGAATAAGCCCAAAACCAACACAGTTGTTTACATTTAGCATTTTTTTGGTTTCTGCATTTAGATTGTATCAGTAGAATTACTCCGACATTCTGCCAACAGATCGCTTTTTAAAACCCTGTTTTTATTTGTTCCCAGAAACCAGTTAAAAAGACAAATAAAATTTTTACAACTGTCTTCTATGGCTCTAACATAAGGCAGAGAAAATTAAAATCCTTATAAAATACTTGGCACTTAAAATAATTGTGTCATGACATAGACAACAATGCAGTAGAAATTTCTCTAAAGGTTAAAGCTGGTTTCAAAGTAGAAGAGCTTCTAATTGTATTTTTGGATGTTTTTGGGATGCACCAACTATCTGCATCCACCAAAAAGAATCATCATAGCACTTATAAACATTACTTACTAGACTGTATGTCTTTTTTTCTTTCATTCTTTTCAGATTGGTATAGTGGGTCGCACTGGAGCTGGAAAATCAAGCCTGGCAAACTGCCTGTTTCGCATAATTGAAGCAGCAGAAGGACGTATCCTTATCGATAATGTAGATATTTCCACAATTGGACTGCATGATCTAAGAAACAGACTCACAATCATCCCACAGGTAAACACCAAAGACAAAAACAATGGAAAAACAAGGTAATCTTTTCTGCTCAGTACACTAACCTTTCTGCTTCTGGAGTGCAGGATCCAGTCTTGTTCTCTGGGTCACTGAGGATGAACTTGGATCCATTTGACAAATTCAGCGATGAAGAGCTTTGGAGAGTGCTTGAGCTGTCTCATCTAAAGGATTATGTAGCTGGGCTGAAGGAAGGATTACAGCATGAGGTTGCAGAAGGGGGAGAAAATCTCAGGTGGGCAGCATAAACTTAAACAATGCTGACTATTCAAATCACAGAAAAATGTACCTACAGGATGTCAAAATGTGTAAATGTCTAATTCAGATTATACTCGATGCTTTCAGAAAATTGCTGGAAATGTTCAATTATCTGTAAATACATAATTATATAATAATGATTATATAATATTTTATAATTGATGAATACTGATCCCAGAGTGATTTACGCCAATGGTGGCACAAGCAGTTATTAGGTTTGGAGAGCATTTACTTTTTTACACTAAATGAAATTCCAATTTTAAAGCTTCTTCTTGTATTCGTTCTGGTCATTTTTGTCTGACATAATTTTTTTTTGATGAACTGAAATATTGTTGCACATTGTGAATGGGGCAAATACTTTGTCACAGCTCTGTGTCTGACGCACTTTGTACACACACATTTTCTGAGAGCTCCAGATAAGATCTGAACATCTGCCTCTCTCTTCCAGTGTTGGTCAGAGGCAGCTGCTTTGTCTGGCTCGGGCTCTGCTGAGAAAGTCTCGAATCCTGATCCTGGATGAGGCCACTGCGGCCGTTGACCTGGAGACAGACGACCTGATTCAGACCACAATCCGCAAAGAGTTCTCCCACTGCACGGTGCTCACCATCGCCCACCGTCTGCACAGCGTCATGGACAGCTCCAGGTGAGTCCCAGTTCAGCACGAGAGTCTGAAATGTACCGACTCACAGTTTATATATTTTAGCCAGCATTAAATGATATGACATTCCTGCTCCACAGGGTGATGGTTCTTGATGCTGGTAAAATTGTGGAATTGGATTCTCCAAGCAATCTGATGCAAAAAAGAGGCCATTTCTACTCCATGGCAGAGGATGCTGGGATAACACATGAGAGCAAAACAGTGCTCTAAAAAGCACTGTTAGAAAGATTTTTTGAAAGATTTCCTAATTTTATGGGGTTTTTTTTCTTTCTGCTTTCCATGACCTTTTTTATGTATAAAATAGAACAAAAATGTAACAATATGTGTATAAGTTTTAAATAATGCCTTTCTGTTATTGTTTCCGTAAACATGCTTCCAATACCAAAGGAGTCACATTTTCATCTTTTGAAACCTGATCTTGTTGTTAGTTTTCTGCATGAGCATCATCTCAACAGAAGAGAATAAGAGAGCCTAACTTTGGTCCAACACAGCTGTTCTATCACTTATTTTAGAATCTGCTTGACAGCAAAAAAAAAACAAAAAAACATTTATTTTCTACTGTAAACAAATTCAGGCAGTACAGAGTAAAATAATAAAAATCAGCCACACGAAAAAAAGACAATCATTCTTAAAAGCACACACATTTTAGGTTTAATTAATGAAAAGAGTGGAGATTTGGTAAACATTTTGTCGGTGGCACTACATACATTCAGTATAATGACTGTTTTTCAGTTGAACCCTCCCAATCAGTCCTGCAACATGAAAAACAATCAGACAGAACCTGACCGGGGATATTTCTTTAGCTTTTGCACCATGTTAATACAACTGAGACAGTGTGTTGTTCACAATAACATTTATGTATATAGTTCATACGACGGAAAAAAAATCTGTTTCTGTTCATTTGTCCAAATTATGGAATTACATTAGAATATAACAAAACACCACTAAGATGTCTATGATGAGGTCTATCAGCACCAGTCCAGTACAGATCAGTGCAAAGGAATGAGAAGAGCCATGAAGAGAAAGTCACATTTAACTAAAAATATGCACCTTTATGAGGCACATGGCCTAAATATTACGGTGACTGCTCATTAGTATGGTTCAACAGATTTTGTTGTAATGTTATTGTACACCACTGGCATCACAAAAACAAAGTTAGCATGGGTAGCAATATGAACTGGAACCTGTAACATGTGACACTGTACTGCAGCCTTTTACACCATAATGAGGCATTTGGAGAAACACAGTCCCACACAGAGCATTCTGTTGGGCCGCCACTCTCTCTAAATGCAATTTCCTGTATCTTACACTGGAAACTAAATAACAGCTAAAAGTTACCACTTTATGAATAAGCATTGCTCATATTTATCTATACACATTTATACATTCAGGTTTGACGACTGCTCACGAAAATTGGCATCTTTTCTTCTTTTTTTTTTTTTTTTTTTTTTTTTGTGAGGATAACCAGTCCGAAACTGACAGACAGCAAACATGTCCAGGCCTTTTCTTGTTATCTGTCAGTAGTTGGCATGTAATGCTTCTCACAGTTGCCCCTAAAAGAGAAATATAAGGATGATCCACCTTTACATGATCAGTGTCCACATGGGCAACTTCATCCCGTTTTCTTGAGGCTTGACAGCAGCTTATGATCGGTTGAGCCCATCTTAGCTAAAGAACAAACACAATACACCTTTGTTCAATGGCAAACGTCTCTCAGAATAAAATGGTAAAAATGATGCCCATCACATAGAAACATGAAACAGATGAAAGATTTTCTGTGTGGTCAGGTAATTCATTTACAAACCAAATTTGAGTGGGACATTTCATCCTGAGCTCCAAGCTCACACTAACCAGTAGAAATATCTGAGCCTCCAGGGGAGAAAACACTGTCGCAACTCACTATGGAGTGACGCTACAAACACTCCATGCATTTTTTTCCTGCTGCCATTTTGAGCACTTTTTTTTTGGACTTTATTTTCAAATTTGAATGCCAGCAACACTTATGCTTAAAATAAATAAAAAACAAGCACAGATTCTCATGAATTAGATGTAATATTCACATGGAAGACAACATATACAATATTTCACAATTTTTCTAGACCAATACTGCCTTTGATGCAACAAGGCCAACCAAACTGCTGCCTTTTATGTCCGTTCAATTAATTACTTTGCTGGAGAAGAAGGTGAGATCAACAAATAAAAACAAATAGGAAACCAACTGAATGCCTCTCCACCAGTCTAAATGCTTCCTAACACAGACGTACTCTTAAACATAGAAAAATACTATACCAAATGAAATACAAATATATTTATATATATTTATATATATATATATATTAGAATCTGTTAGGCATTACAATATAGGATGGGGTGGGAAACTGGGCAAGGACAACTAAAGAAGTTAGAATACGTCATGAGACAAATTATAACAAAGAAATATATAAGAAAAATGAATAAAAATAAAAACAACAAAAGATGACTGAACCTTTTGTAATAATCTTCATAATAATACGGAAAAATCTTTACATATTTGTTGGCAAACTCTCCACACATGCAACAGTTTGTGGTGGTTTAATACTACAGGCATCAATGGGAGCAGGGTCACTCGGCCTCCTGCAGGATTATGCAAAACATCCCCACCCTGGGGCGATACGTGCTGAGGGCACCGCCTCTGCGGGAACAGCGGCACCACACCAGGCCTTCCGAGCCACGTCAGGATTGTGTTGTGTACCACGCTTGTGTGACCGTGTGTTTCACAGAGATGAGTTTGGCTGCCAGTCCATGCAGTCTTTATTTGCGGGGGATTTCTATGTTGTGGGAGCTTATGGCAAACATCTCTCTGCACCTCGCCCCAAACCCACAACACAGCACCCTCTTTAACCTTAGGTTCCCTTTCTCCTTACGTTCACACTGACATGTAGGTGTAAGCCTGGAGGGCAGTGTCCTGGTGGAGAAATGACGGCACCAGTCTGGGTGGCGTCTTCAACTAAATCCAACCCATGTCCAACACTGTCCAGGTAATCGAGCCAAGCTCAACTCAAGACTCAGCTCTCTTCTTATCTCTAGAGCTAAAATAAACCCTCTTGTCCTTCTTACCTAAAGATGGATGATGGTGGCTGAGCCATTGGAGGTCTCACAGATAGATGGGGTGTTCTTATGGGATAGTTTGGCCAGGAAGGATGCCTCACTCTGAATGCAACACCTACAAAATCTCTGGACCCCTTGGAACAATGTTGCAGATACTATGGTTTTATTTTTGTTGTTGTCACACCTACACTGATGCTCAGGGTGTTTCTGTTTTAATGTAGGTCACACATCCTCACACAGGAGAGGAAATGTCCTATTTTACAAACATTGTTGTCCATAATATATAGATAGAGGTTTTATATATATTCTGTATAATCTCTTTCATTCTTGCTTTCTTTCCTCCACCTTTCAGCAGTTTTCTTCCTTCCTTCCTTCTTTCCTTGCTTTCAATCTTCTGCGCTGCAGCAGCGGCAGGAGGAGTGGGTGAACGGTGCTACATGCAGCCCACGCAGCCGCACTTGATGGTCTTTTCTACCTCCTCGGTGAAGGACGTTCCGTCGCTGCACTCGAAGGTGTATTTTCGGCGTTTCATCCTCTGGCTGACGCAGCAGTTCCCCGTGTCACAAGCTCCGATGCACTCCACCCAGGACACCATGCGAGTTGTTTGACAGATGGCGTAGCCTCGCTGCACCTGGTAGAAGTCTCGCACCGGCTCTCCTCGACATTCAGACTCTTTAAAAATAGACAAGCCATTTATTGATCTGAACATTCCGCTGACTCTGAAGTGTTTGTCCTCAATTTTAGAGAGCACAAACAAACCTGCGTCACAGAGTTCTCCTGTGTAGCCGCTTTCGCAGTGGCAGTACGCGTCTCCGCTGTCAGAGATCTGGCAGCGACCGTGTTTGCAGGTGAGGCGGCGGCAGGGATTGAACAGCTCTCCTTGCTGGTTGCATAGCGCGCCTCGGTAGCCCTCTTCACACTCACAGCGATATGACTGCAGGTCCAGAGGAATGCACTTTCCATGGACGCATCTGAGAGGAGATAACTTCATTTAGGTATGTCCTACCAAGAACTGATCTTCACTGCTGATGTTTCATAATCAGAAAACAAGAGTCGTCAACTGTAATCAATAATGAGGGAAAAGGTACCAATGCTATATCTAATAGTTTGCAAAAGTACTCATACGGTTTGAATGCTTCCACTTATTATGATGTTATAGCCATAAACTTTAATGTCTTGTTTTGGAGTTGACATGATTTACACGAGTTTGGGCGTAATGTTAATCTGATCAGTAGTTTGCTAGACTGCCTTAGTGAACAAACAGCATTGGAAAGGCCAAACGGACACACCAGACTGGTCAGACATAAAGTCGTGGATAGTTCTAAAGCAGCATTATAAAACAATATCTCAAGATTTAAAGAAGCTCAATCCAGCATGCAAATTCTGGAGCAGCAGAGAAAAATCGACAACTCAGGTGGGAGAAGATGTGCGCTCGAACAATCTGGGCTCAATGGAGGAGTTACAAGAAAAAAGCAGTTGCGGAAAGAAAGTGAAATTATCTCTTTGCAGTTTTCCAAAAGCAAGCATTTTGAATATCCTGATTTTCTTCAGCTGAGACAAGAAAGCTGACTAGAGTTGGTTGGAAATCATATGATACATGTAAGATTTGGACATGGTTGACCATCCACTGGGACAATGAGTATAAGAATATGGTCAAGACAATAGTGGGATGATTTACATCAGAGGATATGAATGTGTCAGAATGACCTAATCTAAGTCTAAATCTACATCCAATTGAGAATAAGCTCCAGTCTGACTGACCTTAAGCTGTTTTGTTAAGGAAAATTGCCAAATATTTCAGATCCAGATGTTTTAAGCTTGTAAAGACGTAGCTTAAACACCTTCAATTCAAGGTGCAACTGGGCCAAAAAGTGACTATAAAGTTTTGACTCAGTACTGAATAAAAATGCATGCTGCACATATCCTTTTCCTTCCACTTTACATTTACTGCCACTTTGTGACACTTTGTGTCGATCTGTCACATAAACTCCCAATAAAACACATTTAAGTTTGTGGTTGTAATGCACATGGTGAAACAATTCAAGGCATCGTATATTCAGCATGTAAAACCTGATCTAGCTTCCCTGTTTGCTCACGTACTTGCTGCCCTGGCAGGGGTTGAGAGCTGGCTGATCGCAATGCGCCCCACTCCAACCTGGCTGGCAGTGACACACAGGCCCCTGCAGCCCATCAGGCTGGCAGATGCCATGGACACAGTAGAGCTTCTTGCAGGGCTCACATCCCGGCACCACGCCGGGCTTCATTTGAGTCTTGGTGAAGTCCTGGAGCTCGTTGTTGATGTACAAATTCTGGATGCAGCCGTGGAAGCTGGAACCGTTCTGGATCTGCCAGAGTCGGAAAGTTCCAGAGTGGACATCTACAGGCATGCCTGGAGGACAAGATGGACAAATCAAAGTTTATATGTGGGAAGAGGAGTGGTCTGACTCACAGACAAACAGCAAACACAGGGCTGATATGAGTGTAATGAACAGAGGCATTTTCAAAGATGTGTGTCTCAGTGGTTAAAAAAATTGCTTCTATATTATTATATTTGCACCACAGAACACAACATCTTTGAAACATAGAACAACAGCAAAAAGAAATGGGAAAAAAACTCACTGTATGAGAGACAGACAATTGAGAAGAGATACAACCTAACATGTTAGCCACTCCTGAACAAACTTTCACAAACTCAGGAGGATAAAATTAAATATGAACAAGTTTCAGACACATTTAGAGATCTGAGCCTCAGAATGTCAAGAGTGGCTCCATATTAAACATAAAATAAATACAGTTAAACAAACAGGTAGTCAAACTCCATTCAGATATGAAGGACTGTGTCTGCTAGTTTACAATGCATCAAAAAGAATACTGCAGTGATGTTGTGCGAGGTTCATTTTAAACACATTGCCTTGCAAAAGTATTCATATCACTTGATATTTATCATGTTATTTCATTGCAAAGATTACAAAGTTCATAACAGATTATTGGCTCTTTATGTAATTTACCAACATATAATTTTGTGTACTTCTCTGCTAAAGTTGTCTTAAGCTCAGTCTGAGATGGTGGAGTGTCTGGAAATGTAATCGTTTTTTGGTATTCCCTTTCATTCTCATTTGGACTTAAACCTAGACTTTGACTAGGCCTTTCAAAAACATTTTATCTAAACCATTATACTGTATCTGACTGAATGCTTTGCATAGCCACCCTATGGAAGGTGAATATCCACCTTTCCAATCCGTCTTCCCATTGAGGATTTTGGTCGTTATGTCACAAGGCACTATAAAGACTCGAATGCGTACCCTAGCAAACACAGTCAAGACGGATATGATGACATGTGGGATGGTGAGGATGGAGGACAAGGTCTGGGTGGTGGTTGGGTTGCATGTTTGTGGGAGGGACTGGTTGAGGTGGCGACAAAGCGAAGGGGGAAGGGAGGTGACTGAACAGTAGTGTAGTAGTTAAGAGTGCCTGCAGAGGAGGGAGGTGTGTTCTGGAGAGGGCCCCTACCCCCCACGTATAGTGGTGCCTCGCCGTTGAGGGGCCGCACTGCCCCAAAGCTGTCCATTGTGGTAGGGAGACCCCCATCAATGGACAGGTTCACCATCTGGTCGAAGGTCACCAGCTCCACTGTGTGGAACTGACCATCATTGATAGTCTCAGTACTGACAGAGGAAAACAGAATTTAGTCTCTAAGATGAGAGCAAATTGAGTACAGAGTCAAGTTGAATGTGGTACAGTACCTGTATATGGCGTGTCCTGGCTGGCTACCGGGATCATAGCTCACTTTTACGTGGCCTTGGAAGAGTTCCACTGCAATATGATCATTGTCACCATTGTACAGCAGGATGCCATTGTCCTCCGCTGTAGAAACCTGTACACAGGGCAATTTTGAATTGGAGGATTGACGTCTTTGTGTGTCAGACTGGCTGAACTGAACTGATTGTGATTACCTGTAGGGTGATGTTAGCTTGCGGCCAATTCTTCAGGTCAGAGAGTAGTAAATAAGAATCTCTGTCAACGAAGTTGACGCTGACCAGTTTTTCACAGCGTGGACCTCCAAACTCTGGAGGACACTGGCAGAGAGCACGGCCACCTCGCTCCACACAGGGGGCGTTGTTCTGGCAGTCTGCCAGCTCGCACAAAGACAGAGGAGATGGGGGAACTTCACACAACTGACCGCTAGGAAGTCAAAGAAAGGGAGAGTTCTCATTACAATCATGTAAATGCAAGGCAGAAAAAAGTAACCAGAAGTATTTCTAACCTATATCCATTCGGGCAGATGCACGAATATCCATTCAACTCATCCACACACTGAGCTCCGTTCTGACAGCGATGCTCCCTGCAGTCATCGTAATTTACACTGCAGTCATCACCAACATAGCCAGGAGAACACACACACCTGCAAAATACAGAAATAAATCAGAGTGAAAATGGAGCAGCTCACTTACAGGTTTACCATCAATAGATTTGAATGAAGCACTCACTTAGGCCCAGAGGTGCTGATGAGGCAGGTAGACTGATGTTGACAGGGGCTTCGTCCTGGAGCACACACATCTTCCATTTCTTCACACATCTCCCCTGCACAGATACAAGTTTCTTTTCAAGTGAAAGTCTTCAAAAGATGACTATCATGGTGTGGACCTCCAAACCTGGAGGACACTGGCAAAGAGCCCTTACATATTTTCTCAGTGTTAGCCTAAATTGATCTATGTAACACTCAATGTGCCACCATCTAATGAGCCTTGAATAATTTCCTACTTTCACCAGTGGTGCTAGCTGTAATAATTATGAATATACTTATGTCAAGTCTAAAGAATGATAATTTAAGTCGGAGTTGTCTTCCCGAATCAGAAGCATTGCAAATTTTGCCATCAGGCCACAATTCCTGACAGAATGTTTCTGATGACCAGAGTTCAGCTGTATTAATGTCAACCTTTCAGAAAAGCCTGAAGGTGGCAGCATCAAACTGTGAAGATTTGTTGCTTTCAGAAGAAATACTTATCAGTGATAAAATAATTTGAAATGAACTTATTTGTTATTCATTTACTGTTTTGATCAGTTGACAAATATGTTTTGTTATGAAAGAAGATCTGATTGGCGTCTAAATGGTTGACTCGGTATTTTTTGTAGAATGCTGCTGCTTAAAATAAACTGCAGATGCACTCACCTGTGTAGTAGGGGGGACAAAAACAAGTGTAGTTGTTGATTCCGTCAATGCAGGTTGCTCCGTTCTCACAGTCGTTGTCTTCACAGTCGTCGACATTGATTTGGCAAGTCGGGCCCTCGAAGCCCAGCAGACAGGAGCAGCTGTGAATACAGTAAGCATGCATCACGCAAAGCTTTTTTTGTGTGTTTGCAGTTCTGGATTTACAGCTCGCCTTCCTCACCGGTACTCTCCCTCATCCTCGTCAGTCACTTGGCAGGTTCCTCCGTTGGCACATGGGCTACTCACACAGCCGTTCAGAGCTGTTTCACAGTTCTTGCCCTATAACAGAGAATTCAGATCAACACAGTTCTCCTGCAGTACATTCAGTTTGATGAAGTAGATACCTGTTAGTGTGCAGGCACATAATGCTGCTCGTACCTTAAATCCAGGAGGACAGTTGCACCTGTATATCTCCATTGGGTCATTGTGACAGATGCCATGATTCAGGCAGGGATTGGACAGGCATGGATTACACTTGGCCAGCACAGAGTTGTCTACATCACCTGCAGAAACCCAAACATATTGGAACATTTCATTTACATCTAGGAGGTGCTTATTACTATTGTTCAGAACAAAAACTCACCTGTACATTCAAATTTTTTAGCCGGAGTGGTGAGGAGCAATTTACTCTCCATCCCATGTGGGCCGGCACACCGAGCAATCCCGGGTTCTTTGTATCCAGTCTTCACCCAGTCGGAGAGCCAGCGCAGGTGGCAGTCACAGTGCAGAGGGTTGGCGCCAATTGCCCTGATATTACAGAAAACCACAGGTCAGGTCCTGTTGTGTTGCTGTAGTACATTATATCACCAGCAGGTGTCTCTATATCTCCATGAAAAACAAGGTGCTAAACTACACAAATAAATCTTCTCAGAGAATAAAATATATTAATGCCACATTGTGTAATGCATCATCTTCAGCAGGACTGCTCTATTATAAACAAAGGTGTGAGCAGAAAGGCCTTTTAACCACCTCCGTCCTTGTGGTTGTGAATCAATGGCGCTTTGCCCTCCTGCTGGAAGCACAAACACTTCCAAATCGATGCTGTTCCATTACTGAGGAACACAGGCTCATCTTTCAAGCTGGGCCAATAGCTGACACCTGACATCTGCTAACATGAAAGCCACTTGACTGTGACTGCAGATCAATGGCTTCCTCTCTATCCACTCCTCGGTCCAAATTTCACGCAGCCTCAATTTGTGTACTACTTCCCACAAAATGTCTTTGTCTGGCTGCCTCTGTCCTGCCTTTTCTCTCCTGCTCTGGTCTTGATTGTTTTATTGATCGCTAACAATCAAGGGAAGATGAGGATATTTAGAGAAGACGCCAAAGGTCGAAGATGTCCTTTTTTTTTTTTAAGACAATCTAACAGCTACACTGCGAACAGAAAGAGGCACATAGACATGAATAAGCACTTAAAGGACACAGACTGAATGCTTTAGAGATGTGGCAGAGAGAAGCGACATTTTCTCTGGCCCGTGTTGCCAGAGAAAATGTTTACAGACTGATTGGCTTGCACAGAGAAAGCCAAACTTTAAGCCAAAGTATGAAGCTATGTGATAGTATTTCATACGATTAACTGTCAGTGTTAGCAAGACACTGTCAGATTTACAGTGTCTTGCAAACTCAGTGATACCCTTAAAATCTTTTCACATTTTGCCCCTTCATGATAATTGCATCATCCAAAAATAGCGAGCTTGGCATAACTGGAAACAAACCAAGGCTATCCAACTAACCTAACAGGACGGCCAAGGACAGTGTTAATCAGATAAGAAGCCAAGAGGCCAATGGCAATTCTGGAGCAGCTCCAGAAATCCAAGCAAATGTAGTAAAAGGTGGTTCTACAAATTACTGACTTACAGGGAGGGGGGTGCTGGTGAAGTTTAGATTTCAAATATGAAAAAGAAAAGAATTATATACGGACTAACGTTTTTTTTTTTTGCTCATCACATTTATATGGTGATCTATTTCTGATCTATTTGAAAATATCCAATCAATATACATTAAATTCTGTTGATGTAGTATGACAAATTGTATGTTCGGTACTGTAAGCTGCTGAGGAGCAAGAAAACGATTGTCAATACTTACAAATGGGAGAGGGAGGACACATCGTTGAATATGCCATCTGGAAGCTCTGAGATTTCATTGCCATGAAGAGACCTGAAAAAAAAAGACAGCTGTCAAAGAACATCAAGGAACAAAACGCATTTCTGAAAATAAAACATACATTTCTCCATCCTTCAAAAACAGAAATCTCGGTTTTTAAAACAATTTATTCTTTTACAATTGGCAACTTGTAAAATGCTGCTTGAAAACTGCAAAAATCACACAAATAGGAAAAAAACAAATAACCTGGAAAACTATTGTCTGGCCCACTGCTATGCATTTCTTTTTTCTTTTCTTTTTTTTTTTTCTTTTAACAAATCAAACTGGAAATATCAGGAAAAACCTTCAGGGAGATTCCACTGTTGTGTGCTGGTGGTTCTTATTTCTGGCAAAGCTTTGTGCAGCTGGCAAAAATATGAGGCTCTGAGAGTCTGGACCAGCCTGGTGTCAAGTTTCTTTGTGTGTTTGGCTGGCAGGGCACACTCAGAGAGAGGGGTTGGGGGATGTAACCGTTCCAACACATGAAGCAAAGTTAAAACAGTCAAGCTAATCATATTCATCCTGTCAACAGGGATTTTGTACTAATGTGCAAATACATCTGCATACATTTTTGTTCGTTCAGTCTATTTTGCATCTAGTCTGATTTTCCTGTCATTTCAGGAGCACCACTGCGGGCGTCAAGCCTCCAGGGCTTAATGGTCTGCTGATTGATGACAGCCATAATCTAACAGGTCATTACCACCTCAAATCCTCAGATGACCACAAGCTTATGTTACCACCAATCAGTCCGCACTAACAATACATGACACATCTGGGATGAAGAGATTTGTTGTGTGAACAGTTTCCGAATTGCAACTTCCTGCATTGTTTGATGTCTCAAGAAGAGCTGAGCTGTGGAAGAGCTGGAGGAAAGTTTGCCAGTGTAAATATACAGTGGAACTGGAGGGAAAGTATACAGTGTAACATGTAGGAGTCAACATGTTTATTAGTCTGCGTGCCGTAGAGAATGCTTATTAGTGCAAAGTGAGTGGGTGGTTTGTTGTAGTCAGAGGATACAGAGGCCGTGAAGCGAGCAGTGTGGCAACCATGAGAAACCTAGAGGGAAAAAAGGAGTCAGGGAGGTTCTAGGAAGCAGCCCAAGCTGCTGCTAAATTCCTTTTTTGCTTTTCTGTTTCAAATCACAATGTTAGTCTGCACCCCCTCCTACATATGGTTCTACTACCAATACCAGGTTTAATATATGCTTTCAAAAATTACCCGTGTAATTCCTAAGGCTTAAAATCCTTTTCATGTGGTGCAAGAGATAATTTCATTGGTGCACACTGAAGAGCAGTTGTTCCAGTTGACCATTTACATATGTGTACAAGTTTAGAAAATCAATCATAAAGCAGCAAATCAATGTGATTTAAGCATCAGAATGGAAAATGATGTGTATTCACCCAGATGGGGCTGCCAGACATTTTCAGCACAGAAAACTGAGGTTGCAGTTCAATTAGATTTCAGCTATGAAATTTAGATTCTAGGGTAAGAACTTAGAGTGAACAACATAAAAGCATGGATCTTTCTGCCTTGTGATGGTGGCAAAGGGGGGCCCTTGTTAATATGTGACCATATATTAAGCACAGCCTACCTGAAGTGCTGTAGCTGACTTAAAACTCAACTTTGTCTACTTTGTTGGAACCAAAAATGTTGTCCTTTGGTTGTTCACCTGCTGCCACTTACTGCCTTGTTACAATGTATATTCCCTGAGCTTTATGGTCTCTACCTTCCTTGGGCCAATTCGTGCCAGACTTCACTTTCTACTCTGTTATTTCTCTTATCGTACTCTTTCATATCACTGTGCCACTCAAGCCGTCAATGGCCACGCCCTGGCGCTGTTTCATCTCACACACCTCACACCTAATACCCAGCAGGCCAATTAGCAGCTTATTAATCTGTAGCTCAAACCACAACTGACGCACACACACATACACACACTTTTAATCAGTCCAACCCCAATCGCGCCACATGTATGCCAGGCTCCGACCATGGCTCTGTTTGAAGAACAGAGCGTTAATGATTCTTCTCCTTTTTACTGCTGTGTAAAGTCAAAGGTGCAGCTTTATTAAGGCTTTGGCACCTCAGCATGTGTGAGAACATGCGAGTGCGTCCTGCTCATAGTTGAAGTTGGCGTCTCCCTACGGTTTTGAAGAAGCTTCCAATGTTGAACTCTGAACCCTTTGTGGGGTCTTAAAATTGAAACTATTAAACAGACCTCATTGTGGTTTTACATTAGCGGCACCACAAAGCCTTGATTTGTGAAAACATGAACACCGACTGACATTTAATAGGAGACTCATGATTGAAACATCAAAGTTTTCTGCTTCACTTGGACTCCTGTCTGACTGATTGAGACACTGAGTCTGACACTGACTGAGTGTGTGAACAGGTCTGACTGCGTGTGTAGCCCTGAGCCTGCATGGTGTGTGCGGGTGGGAGGGCCTCACATGGCGTCTCGCACGCTCGCTCCGGGACCATTTCAGAGGCGAAGGTGGCGTGAGTGAGCCAGTGCAGAAATAAGGGACACAGCTTCATTAGAGATCAAAAGGAGCATGCTTGGGGTAGCAAGGCGGCAGCGGCTAATGATGGCCGAGCTTCACTCTCATTCGCTGAGCGAAAGGGCTTTTTGCTTTGTGTCTCATTATGATACAGAGCTTTATTCGAATCCTGCCGTAAAAAGGGGGCTTTGTTGAAGCTTTGTTGTCAGTAATAAAAAAGTGTGCCTGCTATGAGCACACATGGACGGCTAAGAAGTCAACTCCCCACACACACACACACACTAACAGGCTCGCCGACTACAGATCACAAGCATGAGGACTATTCAAGCAGATATAAACATATACACACAAACCCATACACAGTTTCATAAAGAAGGCTGCAGGACCTGGTCTCAATTTCTCCTCAAAGAACTGAACAGCAGATTGGAGTCAGAAGGTTGCTGCTTTATGCAGCTGCTGTATCTTTGAATGCACTTCCAAACACTGGTTTAATTTCGTCATTGTTCTGTCCAACTCATTTACTTTCTGCTCTGCAGTTATTTAGCAGCCCATGGTCACTGAGAGTGCACAAAGACCTCGTGACTTCATGAAAGTCCTGAGACAGAGTTGGATGCATTACAGTTACCAGGCCAAACAAATTCTCTTGTAATCAGTGTCAGAGTGATTTTACGCAGTAGTGGCCCATGCTCTACCCTTATTGCGAGGTATTGATGAGCTCGGGCTGCTAAGACGCAAATGAGAAGATTGGGAAAGATGTCTGAGACGGAGGCATGACTGGGAGTAGAAATCGGAACAAGATCCTGGCTGCTACCCCCATAGCTGCCATTTAGACAGAGAAAATAGGTCGGAGCGTGTGAGAGTGTGTGTGTGCGTGTGTATGAGTGAATTCAAAAGCTGTCAGAACTGTTTAGACAGATTCAGTCCTCGGGAGTCAATCAAAGATTCTCTGCATCTGCACAACTATTGCTGAAGTCAGCAGGCGCTTCAGAAATGTCCTCCTTAATGACTTGTTTGACCTAAAAGTGTTTCCTGTCTGGTTTAAATCTGTTATCTGTTTCCATAAAAACATAAAAACTCAGTTGGTAACAATGAAGCTTTTGATTGGAACTAAGTACTGAAAAATGTATGAAAGATTACAGTTTTTTTTTTTATTAAAAAAAATAGAAAGGCAATTAAAATTATATTGTAAAAAAGTAAAACTAAATGCAGTACAAGTTGACCTTTAACATGTTTTGTCACTTCATAACCATGAATTTCAATATATTTTATTAGAATTTTAAAAAAGTAAAATGAGGCATTCATTTTCTGACCCACCTAAATGAAAGCCTGTGCAAAATGAACTCCACACAATCATGAACATACTGTCCCCTGTTCTGAAACATGTTGGCAACTTCATGCTTTGGGGATACTGTTCTCCAGCATAATCAAAGAACTTGGTGAGAGTTAATGTGAAAATGGATGGAAATAAACACAGTACAGTTCTAGAAGAAAACATGTCACAGGCTGGAAAATCCCCCACTGTCACATAAAATCCCATGTGGTTTCGGTGTAGAGCTTGGCGTTCTAAAGTAATGAATTGTGAAAAACTTCCAAGTGATCAGACTATTTTTGCAAGGCAGTGTACAGACAGATTGGTATGTAATATATTAAAAGAATATACACAACATGGAGATAAAGTATTTAACCTCATCTATAAATAAACTCACAGCAGTCGCAGTGAGTGCAGTCCACTGAAAGCCATTTTGGGGATACAGCGCAGAGAATTGTAGCTCAGGATTCTGCAGATAAAAAAAAAAAAAATCACACATGTAAAATAACTTTTTTTTCCCTTTTTAACTTTTATAACCAAAATTTAACAACTTTTTCTTCTGGCAAAAAATGAGGACTTACAGAGTGGTCAGTTGACTCATGTTAGCAAAGGATGAGTTGCTCAGAGAGTTGATTTTGTTGTTGCTCAGGTCACTTAAAGGAAAGTTCAGAAAAAAAGTAAACATATTTACTATGATGTTGCATGCAGCTTTTATAGTATGGGCAGGCAGAGAAAGGCTTACACCAGCTGTAGGTATTTGAAGGAAGACAGCTCCTTAGGAACAACACTGAACTGGTTGCCATCAAGATACCTAAACAAGGAGACACAAGAATTTTCATTTCAGTGGAATCCAAAATAGTTTATTTACGAGTACAGCCTGGATTCACCAAAATTTTCTAAAGTCACTTTAAACAGATCTAATTTATATTCAGTACATTATGCCACTAGGTAAAAAAAAATAAATGTCATTTCAGTAAATGCTGCATTGACTCCAGCAACAATGGTTTATTTTAGAATATTAATACTCGTTAACATCAGGGTATCACTTTCATAAGGTGTGGTAGTAATGTAATCCCATGTTGGACAAGAAGAAGCAGAATATTGCTCTCCGTATGCACTTAATGTGAACTTTTCTGATTTCAATGTATGGGATGTATTTCTTTCAATATGAACTAGGAAAATGAGGTAATGATGAAACAGTCACTGATCCCAGCACTTCCACTTGTGACTGTGATACAAAGACTGGTGCATGCGATAACAATTGAGGCCACCAAATTCAGCATTATGCCTGCAAGAAGGCAATCAGCCCTCTGACTGCTAACACAAAGTCCTACATGCAGACTGTCATGTTGATAAATGGCTCATTTGAGGGGAGCCCCCCCTGAGCAGAACTCCGGGCTCCTGCTATTGTTGTTGACTGCACAGAAGGTGGGAAGGGCAGCGGCTGGAGTACAGGGGGGAGGGGAGCAGTTAGTTTGCAGGCCTTTAGGTTCAGAGGTAATGAGAGGTAATGATGGTGCAGAGGACACTTGGGATAATGATGGAGTAGCAAACTCTCCAGATGACAAGATGAAAGCCCTGAACAGAGGGGTACACCTGGTCACACCTGCTGGGACAATGACGGGCCTTACGGCTTGCTCAGCGTGTGTGTGCATCACAAGAACCAAATGAGGCAGTATTGGAAAGTTCCAGACTTGTTCCATTTCCTCCCCTTTCCATTGAAAACTGCTCATTAAAATGTCCTGTTGGTCCCCTTTGCACTCATGGACAGGCTTCTGGCCCTATCACAAATATGCACACACACACACACACACACACACACACGCACGCACACGCACACACACACACACACACACACGCACGCAGACATCCTTGGCTCTGAGTGTGAGAGTGACATCAGTGCCCAGAGGGCAACAAGGATCACAGAAGAAGACAAAGAATGTCTGGGAGAATGACTGCAGGGTTTATTGACTATATTTCCCTCCTTCAAGCGATGAGATGTTTTGTTACCTTTCACTTGTTCTTCAAGTGTTAAAACCTCCCTGTTGCTGTTTTTCACATAATCTCTCTCGGGTTTAGACGAAAACAACAGAAGTAGAAAATCCGGCGTCAAAGTAAATCAATGCCGAGACACTTACAGTTCAGTCACATTCCTGGGGATGCCTTTGGGTAGTATGTGGAGATGCTTGTTGCTGCAGCGCACCACAGTCTCTAGGCAAGAACACTCGCTGGGACACTGGGGTCGAGGAACACAGCTTGACTCCTCTTGGCCTGGTAAAAAAGGAGTCAGTAACCAGTCAGTATGAAGTCAGTAACCAGGAGGGAAGTCATGCTAAAAAACATGCAACAGCACTTTACTTATAGAGAAAATATCAATCATAATTAAGATATAGATTGTGTGGACCCACTCAACTATTTTTTTTCTGTGACAAAATGCTGGACTAATATCATTTGCAAACATATGCAATCACATTTCACACCTTTGTAAAAGATGTGTAAAAAACTTTGACACATTGTGAGTCAGTGGGGATAAATAATACAATTTTAAGAAATAGTTGTTTTTGAATAAAATAATTGGCTTCACAATTAAGAATGAATTTACTAATCCGCTTAAAATAAATGTTGCCAAAGGTCTTAAACTAAAACATCAACAAATTTCCTTTTAGAAGTTTACAGTTTTCTGTATCCTTGACAGAGAGGCTTCTGTCTTCTAACTACTCACTACTAAGCTGGAAAAGGACCAACATTTGTCTTTCCTCCGTTCATGGTAGGAAGGATAATCTGGCAGACAAATAAATAAATAAATAAATAAATAAATCTCTTAAGTCCTCTATTATGGAAACGGAACAAAAAACGGGGGTCATGGTGTCACCGGGTTTCTATTACACACCAACCAGTTGATTGGGAAAGAAGCCAGATTATTCTTTTTTTTTTGCCAGTAAACACACCATGGATATGAAACAAAGGATGAAAATGATTTTAAAAAAAATAAATAAATAAAAAAGTGGAAAAGTACCTCATGACTGTGATTAAGTATGATGGATTATCTATTGTACTGTGGGTCTGTTTCTCTTCCCAAAGCCGTGGATATTATCGTGTTTACGTGCGTAATAACACTAATACCAGCTCTGCCAGAAAGCTAAACTTATGGCAAAATTAACATAAACATAGTCCCGTAGACACAGAAACAATCTTCTTTCAACCCAGTCTTCAGACAGACTTAAATGGTTTGGAAAACCTGTGGATGAGCTGAAGAGAAAAAGCACAAGTGCGGACCCTGGACTATGTATTACCCAAAGAGATTATTAAAGAGAAACGGCTAAAGATCTTAATGCTCCAGCCTTGTAAAATTTTATAGCACAGGTTTTATTAGTACTTTCCATTCAGAAAACGGTGGTTGTGCAGAAGTATAAATAATTGTGCTGCCAGGGATTTTGTTAAAAACAATTATTCTTAACAAGACTTTAACCTATGTAATGAATCACTGTACTCAAAATAGAGGTAAAATTTTACAACAGGTTTCAGTGTGTGATTACACTCCTGCCGTAATGGATGAATCCGCTTTAAGGCTTTTTTACACATTTTTAACAGGCGAACAGTTAAAAGGGATGGCACTGTAGCTGAAAAACGAGATATCACAGTAAAAGCTGGTGAAGCCATGGAGAAAAGTAAAAAATAGAAAAGCAAAGCAGAACAGGGAACGGGAGGACTCCCTAACGTGATATCGATCAACAGGAGCAAAGAATGGAAGCTGCCTGAGGCCCAAAGACAAGCTTAGCAGTCATTCAGGTGCAAATAGGCTGACTCGTCAATAAGACAAACAGCTCAATACTATAACTGCACTCAGCGCTGGATCGACCGGCAGCTTAGGAACTGCTGAAGCAATCTATTCAGCAAACAAAAGAGTCACACAATAGTGGCCATTATTCAGGATGAGTCCAGATACTTTCGGAAGGTCTTGTTCAAAGTGATTGTGGGAAGGAGGGAGATGTTAAAATCTTTAAGTCCAACCCCAGAAGTTAACTAAACACAAAGTGAAGGATGTCTTTGATATTGGCAAAACATCTCTGCCTTCAAGAAGAGAAATAACTCAATATAGAGTAGAGAAGATGCTGTTGTAATTTGCATAGCGACTTACAGAAAAAGAAGTTAACTTAAAACATGGCACCCACCTTCCTCACAGCGAAAATCTGGCAGAGCTACATCCTGCAGGGGGATCTCCTTTAAGAAGGCTGGGCGCTGGCAGCGAGGGTTACCTGTCACAATCTTCCTGCTCCTCAGCCAATCACCAAGCCATGCCAACCGACAGTCGCAGTTGAAGGAGTTGGCCAAGAGGTTTCTGAAGGAATGATAGAGCAAAACGGGTTCAGAGCAACAAAACCAGAAATGCCAGAACAAAACTATATATGACAAAGAGTCTTACAGAGTAGAGAGAGTCTGCAGCGTGTCAAAGGCCCCAGGAGTAATGGTGGTCAGATGGTTGTCGTATAGAGACAGCAGACGGACATTGTGAAGCCCGGTGAAACTGTCGTTGTGAACACAACTGATTTTGTTGTTCCTCAACATCCTATGAATATGACAAAAGCAAAAAGAACAATCAGCTGTTTTCATGGATTTTAATTGTTCGATTTCACACGGTCGTATGTTACTCACAGCATGCGAAGTCCCTCGAGGCCTCGGAACATCCCGCTTCGGACTGAGTCGATTTGATTGGCTGTGAGGTGAAGCTCAAAGACGGACGATGCACCTTCAAAAGCTCCATCCTCAATTTCTGTGATCTTATTGTTACTCAGGTTACTGTGATTTAAAAAAAAATGTCTATGTTACAATTACAGGTTGTATTTAGAGGATGATGATGAACAGTTTTACTCACATTTTCTTGAGTTGGGAAAGGTTCTTAAACACACCGGTAGCCTCAAGAGTTGTGAGTTCATTATTGTTAAGGCGGCTGAAGAGGATGAGATATATTGTTTAAAAATGTCAACATTTGACACACCTTTCTCCCTGCAGTTTCAAGAGAGCGGTGAAAGCAATTCCTTACAGTTCAGCTGTGGATGCAGGGATGTGCTCCGGGATCCTGGTGAGTTTCAGGTTGGAGCAGTCCACTACGTTGGACTCACAGCGACACTTGGGTGGACACACAGGATCAGTGTTGCAGACATTATTCAAATGGGTGTCTTCTGTACCTGAAGGAAATAAAATGTGAACATACTGTTACACTCAATGGACAACTCACTAGGTATGCTTGTTTAATGCCTTCTTCAAGAAAATGGTAAATTAGCTAATCCTATAACAGCAAAGCAATCCATTTGGGAATCTTGACCTGCTGATCTACTGGGTAAGGGAAAAGACTCTCTTACAAAATACCATTTCTGCACACACAACACACCGAGCCTTGAGATGAATAGGTGACAAAACCAGCAGCAAATGACCACACTGGGTGCTCTGTCTGTTAGCTGTGAACAGAAAACTGAGGTTGTGGTTCCAACCTCAGGACAATGACAGCCTGGAGAAATATTGCTGCTAAATTTAAATTGCTCACAGTGAGATTTCAATGATGGGGTCTGAATTTGTCATGAAAGCATGGGTAGATCCTAAGTTGCATCAAGTGTTCAGGTTAGTGGCGGTGCAGTGGTGTGGAAGATATTTTTAGGTTGTACTACTTTCTTAGCATATCCCGATCATATTTTAAACACCAAATCCTACGTGAGTATTGTTATGTACCCATCTTGTAATGGCTATTTAAAAGTGGATCCACCTTGGTTTATCAAGGTGTACCTAATAAATTGACTGGTGAGCAAACAACAAAACAACCCTTAAGTAAAATTCTTTCTCCATTAAATGCATGGTCACATGATCACTTTCTTTATACATGGTCCTGCTGTGACCCAAGTGGGACTCTTGGTGTAGAGATCTCCTCTACACCGGGAGTCTTCATAGACATCTTGCTATATGTCTACTTCTCCAGAATGAGGACAGATAAATTGGTGAAGGAGAGTTATTCCAAAGAAGCAACCGAGTGGAAGCAGTGGGATAAAAAGAAAGTAGATCAGGCCGCTCAGATTCAGTGACGCAGAGCGCTCAAAACGATGGATGTTGAGGGAACGGTACGAAGGGAGTGAAGCTGAAAAGGCAAAAGGTCGATACATTAAAGAAGGGGGGAAAAAATGTAAAATGGGATAAATGAAAGAGAAATGCAAATGTGTTGTGTTAGAGAGACCTTATAAAAAAAGAGCAAGAGTGGAACCGCAAAGGGAGTGTGTGATGCTTTGCTGAACCTCCTCTGTCTATGAATAGACGTTACGTGCCAAAAAGTGTGCTGTCGGTTACATCATGGCTTCTTAATAATGGATCAGCGCTGGGAGTTACTAAGAACAATGTGTCTGTGTCTCTGCATCTCTGCATTGTGTCTCAGTGCAAATGCTCCATTTAGAGGGTACAGCCCAGGATTATTTCTGTTGGTACATTGCTTGTTGTGCCATTCTGTTTTGCAGCGGTGCAGAAATATGCAAGAGTTTAAAGATGACGTCAGTGGGACACCGTGGGGAGCACAAACCACATTCGTGAACTGGAAAACCATAAATAAATGATATGGTTGAGTATCATTGAAAAAATCTACCCAAATAAAAGGAAATAAGGATTACAAACCACAGCCTAATCCTAAACCCTAATCAATGACATTGAGAGAATTACATTTAGGGAAACAAATTACACATCTTCCCTACATAAAGACTTTTTTCCAAAATAGTGTCACTTCTCTATTGTGGCTAAGCGGAGGCTGCAGACAGATGTAGCAACACTAGTCATTAAGGAACTTTCTCTTGTTCACCCAGACAACAGGAATAGGCATTTCCTGCTCCAGAGGAAGCAATGAAAATACAAGGAAAGGTCTTTGATCTTGAGGATGTGGAGGAGCCAGGGGAGATTTCGTGAGCCTGAGTCATCATCAGCGTCACAAGTGCATGGCAGCGACACTTTTACTGTTGGCAGATTTACACAAAAGTGCAAAAAGCAGAAAGCAGTAGAATGTTTTTTTTTTTTTTTTTTTTTTCCCCGCTTGGAGACACAAAATGACTCATCACTGGATGTGTAGAAGTTCTCTTAACTCCCTGCAGTCTGGTTGTTTATTAGCAATGTGTTCTGCACTCATGGACTTTGTGTTTAGAGCTTGAATGTACAAACGGTGGGGGATTTTATTAACATTGATGGAGGGTGAAATTGTCATTAATCGCACTCCACTTTGATCTCTCCAGTGCTTTCAAAGTACTCCCATTTGTCCTGTAAGTCAGCTCAGAGCTTTATCTTAACTTTGCACATTCATTTACAAAGAGCAAGCTGTGCTGGTATTGACAATGAATCACACAAGCATATACAGAAAGATTAGCTCTCACAAACACAGACTTTGACACACTTCACTGCTCCTCCAAGTTATTTCCGTGGAAGTGTTCGTGTTAAGGAGTCCGGAAACATCCCCTGATAGGAATCTCAGTCCTCTGGTGGGCTTTATTTGCTTGAGCTTTGCTGATACAGAGGGCACACTTTCTTTCTCCTCTTTTCTCAGCTCTCTCTGCGACTTTTCCTTTTGGTGACTGTCCAAAAGCCAAAGCAAAGACACACTTCCTTTGGACCCAAACTGCTGGGACTGTTAGGAAAACAGACCCTATATATGTGTTCACTCATATTAATCACAGCTACAAGTATGTTCAGTTGAAACCGGATATTTACATGCACTACATGAAAGGAACTCTTAACTATAAAATAAATCAATCCAAACGTTTCCATTGCTCCTGAAAGAAGTGGTTTAGCAAAATGCAGTTTGTAGGCCTCCTTGCTTAAAATACAACTTTTCAGCTACAAATTTTATATGGGACAGAGATCAGGATATATAATGCATTTTCAACTAGTCAAGTAACTTGTTACCTTCAGCTGTTACAAAAAATGTTGTCTATATCAAATGTAACTAAATAAATTTGACATCGCACTTTGGCGCCTGGAAACTCGACCTCTGTCTCTTTAAGATGTATCACAACAATGCTTCTCCATAATGTTGTTATACAAAAAAAGATATTTTGTCATTATCATGAAACCGTTACTTTTCTCCCACTTTACTGAACTCACTGGAGTTTCTGGCTGTAATGTGACAAACTGGAAGTTTAAGGGTCGTAGATAATTCTGCAAAGCACAGAAGACGACATGAACCAGAAGCAAAACACAAGGTAACTTCTTTATATATTATCCTTGTTTTGTTAAAGTTCTGGTAATTCCAGTGCTAAAGGAATCTTTGCAAAATGACAAAACTGCAACAGACGGATTTCATGAAAGGCAATGGGGAAAAAAAACAATGATGTCACTACAAGTAGCAAAGCTTCACAGTGAGAAATAATGATAGGTGTGAAAATTTACAAGCAACTCACCTGGGATGACGTACTGCTCTTTGGCTGTGATGGAGGAAAAACAGAGGGACGGATGTCAGTGAGGTCAGATGTGCATAGCCGTTTCACTGCTATGCATCAAAACAGTCATATATAGATGTTATATATGACGGCACATGATCAAACGGTGAAGCCAGCGTCTCCATATTGTTCATGGCAATATGGAGGAACTAGTGGCAAAGTACAAAGGTGGTAAATATTTTGCTGTTGCTAAGGAAGAGAGGCATGAAGGAAAAAAGGACAGTGAGAAAGAAAGGCACATGAAAGACAGGACATTGTGAAAAGGAAGGGAGGTGGGGGGGACAATCAAAAGCAAAACATGGAATCCTTTTTTCATCAGATCTCGCCAAACAAACAACGCTGTAAAGAAGTGTTAAACCTCAGCAGTGCCTGGTGCCAGGCAGCACAGTACAGTGCGTAAACACAATAGTGGGCGTGAGGAGGGGGGAGTCAGGAAGATGGAGGCAAAGTGAAAGAAACCTGAGCCTGATGATGGGCAGGTATTGAAACTCTAGCATCTAACTCTCCCTTGAACTGATCCCAACTCTCTGTGGTGTGCATGTAAAACAAGATTCCTGTTCTGGACATACAGGAACAGCAGAGAGAAATAATACCAACCTTCTCAGCTTAGTCTGACAAGAGAGACTGACTGAGGAGTACCAGCACAGGTCTCTAATAAACCATCTTATGAGCAATGATCACAGGTTAAATACTGAGGAAGCAACAAGTTTGTAGTCCCCGAATACTGAAGGTAAGGAAAAAGGTGGAAAGCAGAAACAACAAAGCCTGTTTGAAAGGTAAGAAACCCAACACGTCTGGAGACATGGGCCTACCTGAGCAGCGGAACTTCTTGCTCTTAATTTGTCCGATTCTTTTGTTTGCGAGGCGGCGTGGACTGGCACAGCGGGCGCCGCTGGTCTCGATCGGGTTGGAGCGGAGGTAGTCTGCAAGCCACTTCAGATTGCAGTCACAAATAAATGGGTTCTGTGCCAGGTGACTGGAGGAAGATAAATGAGTACACAAAAAGATGATTAAATAGAAATCAAACATTTATTTGGCATTTTGTGTTACTTAGTCCTTTTATTTAGTCATCAGCAGCAAAACTGGCACTTGATATAAAGCTAAAAGTCGCAGGGGTCCGCATCCATAGTTTCCACTCTAAACCAGTGATTTATTATGTATAATTTTAACATGCCAGCTGGTACATTTTGAAACGAAAAACCTTCTGAGACACTTAATGGAGCCTCTGAAGGTAGAGTACCACAGAATATAGTTATTAAAATCACTACTATTACTGACATGACTTTAGTTTGACAAACAGGATACTAAATTGTTGGCTGAATACATGCTTTATCTGATATCCCTAAATAAAACGCAATACAACCAAATCTATTCAGAAGTCAGTTAGAAAGTAGTCTGCCTGGGTGTAATTCAATATTATTATAAATACAGATGTTCTGAGAAGGCCTCAGAGGTTTCTTAGAGAACATTATTGAGAAAACAGCTTCATGATGACCAAGGAACACAGCAGACAGATCAAAGATAAAGTTGGGCAGAGGTCCAAAGTAGGGTTAGGTTATAAAACAATATCCCGAGCTTTGTACATCTCACAGAGCAAAACTGTTTCTTAAGAGAAGTTGGTCAGAGTTATGACACAGAGAAAAACCTGAAACAAATCTGTTTAAGGCAGATTTGGGCCTGGGGCAGAAGTTCACCATCCTGCAGGGCAACAGTCCTAAACAGTCAGCCAAAGCTGGGAAGGTTTAAATTGAAACAACTTAATGTGCAAGAATGATCCAGCCAAAGTATAGACATAAACTTTATTGAAACTTGATCTCCATTTGCAATACATGCGCAGTATGTCCAAACATGGATCAAAATACACAGTTTTCAATTTTCTTTCATGAAAAAAAAAATATTTTAACACAAGGTTTTCTTTTTTCCCCTTCCTCTTTCTGGTGCTAATTTACTTTGTATTGATAAATTGTATAAAAACCCAATGAAATCCATTTTAAGTTGTGGTTTGTAACATAAACTAAAAAAGTTTGGGAAAGGCATGATATATTAGATTGTTGATTTGCAGCATGTGCATGCTTAGAAAATAAATGCTTTTCACTTTACACTTTGTAATTCAATTTCTGTGTGGGTGCACACTCCAGTAAGTAAACGACTCCTGTGTTGCCTCATGTTTTATAGTAAAGGGCTGAGCATGTGTCAGAGTGAGTAAATCTGTTTGTGTTTGACTCACAGGGTTTGAATAGCTCGAAGTGAAGTGAAGGTGCCCTTGGCAAGAGTTTGAATCTTGTTATCATACAGCGATAGCAGGGAGAGATTTTGCAGATCCTGGAAGGCATTGGCACGAACGCAATGAATCTTATTGGCATTCAGCAGCCTAAAAAAGGAGAGGGAATAAGGGGGGGGGGGGAAGGGGGGAGGCAGCTTGTCAAAATGTTTCTGAATATACCTGGAAAAATCCAAGCAAAGTTTATTTGAAAGTCATTCCTGGTATTCAGTACGTCTGGAGAGTATCAGCGAAGTGCACAAGAGTTCGACTTACAGCAGTTGCAAAGAGTAGAGGCCATCAAACACACCCTTCGGCAGGTCGGTGATCTTATTTCCATACAGCACACTGAGGATTCGTGGCAAGCGTTTTAGACACAGTAAACTCCAATCAAGCAGATTTTTATGCTCCAACTGAGCTTTGTACAACTTACAGAGAGTTGAGAGAGCGAAGGCCCTGGAAGGCATCAGGAGCTATCTCTGAGATCTGGTTGTTGCTCAGGTCTCTGCGTAGACGAACAGAGTATCAGACTTAGAACTGAGGAACAATTGACACAATTTTACCCACATAGGAAGGGTGCCAGATACTGAAGTGTAAACTGGATGAACACAGGTGTCAGCCCACTTCATAGCTTTATTTATAAACAGAACCTTGCAGTTACTCTTAACATTTACTTGGATTATTTGTGGCCTAACAAGCAAATCCTTCAATGTAATGTGTAAGAATGTGATGGCTGAGGGCTGAAATCCAAAACAAGATACAGTAGACTGCCTCGGAACATCACCAATTTTAAAAGGATCCACAGGCCTCTCCCCACAGGATAACCACTAAGCCTCTGTACCAATGTGCGCCTGTCTGTGTGAGTAAATGCAAAAGTAAATGAAGAACAGTGGGAGAGAAAGGGAGAAAGACATATGGAGAAGGAGACTTAATGGAGTATGTAGATTCAACTCCAGCCGACTTGATACCTTTGAAGGAAAATCATCATGTGGTGAGGAGGGGGGACGTTCCCTCATTTGGGGGTAACAGCTAAATAAGGAGCCATTTGTCTTTTTGCAAGTGCTGAGGTTTCCTGGAAATGAAATCGAAGTTTGGGGGCCAACAAATGCAACGGTGTGTGTCTGTAAACTCAGACACTGTAGTGTTTGTGTATATGTCGGCGTGTGAGGGCTGTTTTAGCATCCCTGTCTAAAGGAGTGGTTCATGTGTCGGTCATTCAAACTGAGGCAAGATGGAAGAAAATGTGCGTGGGTGGCTTTGCTGGTGCAAAGGTTAGCTGAGGCTTCAACTAAGGAATGAAAATGCACATAAAACTCATGAATTAACCCTTTAACTGCATAAACGACTAATTTAGCATTTTTTTTCCCCACATATTGATGCACAGTTACTGTCTACACACTGTTTAGAGAGGAGTTGAACTATTAAGTGTCCATAACTAGGTGGATCAACACAGACATGTAGACATACAGTGTAAAACACAGAAACAGCAGCTCTAACAGCAGTAGCAGGTTTGTTGAACAGAAGAGATGGATAAGTCCATTTCCAATAAACTCTGGCTCATTAAGTTTAGTAAAAATATTTACATTCTAACTACAAACCGTTTGGGAAGATTTTTTTGGCACGTATTAATTAAGTGTTCTTTCCAAATATCGTTGACGCGAGGAAACTCATAACACAATCTCACTTATAATTCTTTTGCAGTGTCCAGTTTCTTAAAACATATAACTATCCTGGTCAAGTGGAACTGAATTTAGCAGGAAACAGCAGCGTTTATTTTCCTTTTAAATGTGATTCAATCCTTCCAGTATGTAGGACGCAATGAAATGTTCATGCAACAACTGTAAATAGAAACCCAAGGAATGTTTCATTTTTTTCCCTCTCGTCTTGTTACAACCGCAAACCTAATGAGATAATTTATTAAAGCTTATACTTCGTAGACAAATGAATGAAATAGTAGACTTGTGTAGAATTGTGATGTGACTTGGAAAGGTTATATGGTTTTCAACAATTTTTTTTTGCAAATAAAAGTATGAAAATTGTGATGTGCAAAACTGTTCAGCCCTTATGAGTCAGGTGGCTGTAAGCTCACTAAATAGGGAAAAGTTTAATGAGAATAAATACTTCAGCAACATAAACTGTCAAGGATGTTTGGTTTGTTAGCTAAAATACTATCAACTTAAATGTTCACCATAATCTCTTTTCAGTTTGAACTGCAAAAACTTTCCTTTAACATTTCCCTGCACCTACTATAAAATTTGAGTCATTGCAGACTGTCTCTTGGACTTAATTCACCTGATCTCATCCTGTCTCCGTCCCTGGAGTTGAGCTGTAAAATCATGAAGAATCTTTAAAAAATAGGCAGAGAAACTCCTTGACCTTCCTGTTCCTCCATCTCCCTGCTGGTATGTAAGTCAGACCTCGTGGTGTTGGAGGTTTGGCTGGCTGGCTGGCGTTTGCTGGCAAGGTGACCGAACAGCTGGCTCAACCACCAACTTGACATTGTTCACTCCCAGAGAGAGCGAGAGGTTTCAGCCCTCATTCCAGCTCTCCCTCCATCCCCTCATCATCCCTCCAGCCGGGAACAGACAGAGTGGACACAGTGCTAGCCAGGGGAATACCAGCAGGCAGCGATGAAAAATGAGACCTGCTTATTATGAACATGTACAACTGAAGCTAGCGCCACCCCAAGCCTGAGAACAGGACTACGTTCTCAAGCTGCAGACAAAATATAAAGATAGCATGGTCCTTGGAAATGGGATGACAGGACTTGCCAATTGTTGCTTCTTTTTCCAGCCACCAGAGTTTTGTTCCCATCTGTATAACTCAGCCCTGAGGGGAACGTTCTGCTGTACTTACATCCTGCGCAGCTTCTTGTAGGGAGAGAAGGTTCCAGGAGGAACAGACTTAATCCCGTTCTGCTCCAGACGTCTGGGAGGGAGAAGAGAGGTGACACAATTAGCTAACCAAACAATAGCATTTTCCATGGCAACAGAGCTGAGTAATCACCTCTGACCCTTGGTGATTGGGCTGATTATATTAACGGAGATCTATTTCGCAGTTGTAATAGGTCCAGGCACACTGGAGTCATAACATCCCCAGAACCAATAAACATTCTCAACACTAAAGTGATGTGGAAAAGGACTGGAGGGGAAAAGGCTCAATCTTGCTTTTCGTGAGGGTGTTAAGGCCTTCAGCTATAAGACGTATTTCATCCTGATTTAACATTTACAGTTTCCAGCACGTATGAGCTCATGAAATCAATAATGATCTCACTCGTTCATGTGAATGCCGCTGCTGTCCCTTGGGTGTTTGCAAAGTGTCCGCGGAAATCTTTGCAGTGGGGTAAAATATTACCTCTTTGAGTTTTTTATTTTTATTTTTCCCTGTGTGAACTCAGGAGAAGTTGACACTGACAGAATTTGACAAACCTCACCATAAAACACCTGTCAGAGCTCAAAATTAATACACAGACAAACACACGGTTGGCCATCTAGAACAGAGCGGCAACAGGCTCTAATCAGCGTCAGATGGTCCCACAGAAACAGAATCTCCTAAACCCCATTAGCATGGGCATACATGTGTTGTTTCGGGCTGCTGCTCAGGGCCCAGCTCAGCCCCCCAGAACAAATCTCCACTGAAGCTGGCAGAGGGCTGTTTATCTGCAGGTCAGTTCACAGCTTTTAAAACTGTCCTTACTGGGGCTTAGAAGGGCCCAGAGGAAGCCAGCTGCAGGCCTGTCTGGCTTGTTGCAGCTCTGCGCCTTCCTGCAGGGGGAACTGGCTGCAGACCAGCAGCACATGGGCCTGTATGGGCTGCGGTGGCCCCATGGCCGCGAAGGCATCTAAACATCATTAGACTGCTATTTGTCGCCACAGAAAAATGGGAAATGTTCTTAAATCTTCTGTAAGTTTGGAAGCAGATTTAACCGCCAGCTTCTTCAGTATTCAACGTCTTGGCGCAGAAGCCTTTCTCCATGATTTAATTAGTCATTTCAGATTTAACTACATGCCTCTCAGGCCTCTTGGATTGTGTTTTGTTTATGTCTACTCATGGGGGGGTAAATGTTTTGTTAGACTCTGGCCACAGTCATTTAGCAGTTCTGAGCTTCCAACATTTTTCAATCAGGACTCTCCCCCCCCCCCTTCAAGTGAGCGTCCCTCGCCTATGGAGTGATATGGGAGCGCAATTGGCATTCCTCGGATAACGGCGACTCGAGACCACAGATTCCTGCGGTGGACATGATCCCCCGTTCTGTTTTTGTCTGGCTGTCCCAGTATGAGTGGAGTGACAGCACTGTGGTTCCTCTGCCCTCACCATGTGGCAGCGTGCTGGACCAAGTGGCTTTAGCGCCTTCTCTCATCAACCAGTCTGTCTCACTGGTCCAAACCAGTCTGGCACTATGCACAAACGCGTTTTCGTGTCGGTGTACTTATGTCCCTCCATCCCATGGTATTCTGGGTGTGTTAACACAGAGAACGCTGAATCCATTTGAGTCACACACCCTGACTCAATCTTCTAGCTTTCCCATCGTTGCTCTTTGCTGATCGATGTGAGCAAGCGACTGAATCCTTGCAATCGACAAAGAAGCGCCTTTTTTCCATTTGTTAAAGGGGAAAACAAGGAACAATCTCCCAGAGTTGCCTGCAGAAGGAAAATCAATGGTTCCCGTCCAATTTGTCAGCCAGAACACGTGTGTGACTGCCTGTGAGTTGGTGTTTGTGTCAATCCAATCAATGCTCGTCATCCTTTTCATCAGGAACTGAGCAGGGTTTTTATTATAGGGAAACACATTACGCCTCCGGGTATTCAACTAGTGTGTGCAGGAGTCAGAAATAAATGCAGGACCACAGCAGTGCAGATAAAAGGCAGAGGGAAAGTTTTATGGCAGAGCTTGTCAGAGCAAACAGAGACTATGATGCATAATAATCCACTGTGGTGGTGTTTAGGCTTACCAGATCTTGTTTCACGAGAAAAAGAATACAGAAAGCAGCTAGAAACCTCAGAGCCATAAACGCAACACTCATTAGGGTGGAGGTGGGTAGGTCGGGGTGGTTATCGCAATTTCTTAGATTTATACATAATGAGAGCAGCATGTATGCATCTTTTGTGTGGACGTGATTTTGTGAGAGGCTCATTAACAAGGTATTAGGCCAGCCTCGATACGCAGCAACCTGCCTTGCTGTAACTGAAGCTGATTTTATAATGAACTTCAAGCACAAATCAAACCTGCTGCACTGAGTTATTGAACCGACCCCCCTGACCACCCTCATGCTTTCCATTTTAATTCACTTTTACTGTGAATGCAGCTCCGTAAACTTGTCCTTAATGATTGGGCCGAATGGGAAAACAGCTGAAAAGATAGAGAAATCCACAGAAGGGAAAGTAAAGTAAAATAAAAAGTGTCCTGGGAATTCTGGCTCTAAGGTAAAGGTTCTGATGGACAAGAGAGAAGGAATGCACATGATATAAGGGCTTGTCTTGAAAACATAAATCAGAACATTGAAAGGTTTATATGCAGGGCAGATTTAAGTACCAATTACATGCAAAGGGCTGGGAAAGTTTTAAAATGCCAGCGCTCATCTGCTGTGCAGAGAGCGCCCACCGTCTATAAAACGCATGCATGATAAATTCATCTTTCAACTGTCTCCCTGTTCTCCCATTAGAGATGCTCTCTGGTCACTGTGCTCACAGAACACACTGGTACACAGTTTCTTGTAAAAGCATCCTGATAAAAAAAAAAAAAGCATTAAAATGGTGGAATTGTGAAGTGGAAAGATCTTTTAAATTTTTTCTACAACAAAAATAGATTTGTGGTTTGTCTCTACCATCAAGAGTCTGAAGGTGTCCTCAAGATGTTTTACAGCCTCTAGCTAACTTTTTTCAGGATTCCTCGTTGTTTAGCTGTATCCAGTTTCCTATCGACTCCGACTAGATTCCCTGGCCATGCTGAGGAAAATCAACCCTTCATTATAATGCTTCCATCAACATGCTTCACTGTCAACGCCGTTTGTTCACAGCATTTTGCACAAAGGCCCAACAGTTCAACTGTATTCTCCTCTGATTACTATTCTGATTAATGACCTACGTGATTAATGATCTACTTGCCTTTGTCTGGTCTGTCATTAGAGGTGAACGGCTTAGTAGGTTTGTTGGTCTGCTACATAAAAAATTTTGGGCGATTTAACTTGACTAAATAGCAAAAAAGTACAAGGATAAGTAAATAAATCTTTTATTGTACTGGAGAAGTCCAAAACCATGGAAAAACTGCATCTGGGAATTTTATGTTTTGTGGCTTGTGGAACATTACAAAGGTTGAAGCCAATTTCATGTGATCCTGGGAATCAAAATACAGACTTTATACCCTTATAACACAATAAATATAGTGGCAAGGCATAGGTGGACTGCCTTTAGCTTGGGAACCAACATTTAATATAAATGATCAAATTTAGCACACCAGTGCAGTGGAAATGGGTCAGGGTTGTTGGGGAACATGGGATCAGTGACTTTCACACTAGGTGAGTATTTATAAACACACCCTCATGGGGAAGAAGAGACCTAGAAACTGCTCCTCAGAAGAACATGCAACATGCTGGCCGGATTCGTCCAGTACTTTAGCGTTTTAACACTGGGCATAAATCACAGTGTTGTGTGGGAGACTTCCACAACGCCAGTGGCATGAAATCTCCGATAAAGAGAGTAAAATGACTTATTTTAAAAGTTTAGTCATGCATTCCTGGGAATTACACTGCAGCATGTGGGCCGTGAAGAGTTAATGCCCAGACAGATGTCGGAGGACTGATAAACTGAAGGAGGGATGTTAGCAAAGGCCTCGCATGCGGTTCACAGCGTTCTGAGCTGATAAGAGCATGTGGTCTCAGTCTAGAGTTTCTGAGTGAATATTTCTGTCCACACATGAGACTGCTGTCCTGTCAACGTGCTGAAAAGCGAAACATTCACAAATACCAGAGGTATATAAAACAACGCTGATTGTCAGAGAACCAAGTTTTCTTTACTTTGTGTGATCATAGCATAGTGAGCAAATTTGGTCGCATAGTCTGAGGTGGCTCCAGCATATCAACAAAAACAGACATTTTGCTCACATTTCCGACATGCTGTCAGGCAGATTGGCTGGAATAGCAGTTAGCCCTTTCCCTCTGCAGTCCACAATGTTGTTGCTGCAGGTGCACATGGCAGGACAGGAGCCTCCACCAGTGCTGCACGGCTGCAGGCTGGAAGACTCCTGATGACCTGCAGACGAAAAATAGGAAATGGGAGTTAAATGGAAGCAAGTTTAAAACAGCTTTTTCTGTTTTTGTTGTTAGTGCTATTTAGTTACTGAGATCACAACTAATTTCTCTGGAAGTACAAAAAGGAAGAACAGTTCCCACAGCATAATATAAGCTCCATTTTTGCTTTTCTTATCCCTATTTAAACTATTTTCTCATTTGTAAACACATTGATGTAATCTATTCTAAACGAGCTTCCTTCATCTGCCTAATGAATATTTCTCCAAGAATAAAGTTTATTCATGGAAACATGTTTGGCTCATTTTGGAAGGTTGTGCCAGTTACAGCAAAATGTCCCATGGATAGATGGTTTAAAACCATTTTACAAAAAAAAAAAAAAAAGAAACTGAAAATGTGGGGGATGTCATTGTGTCCGGTCGCTGACAATACTCCCAACAAATCCAGTGCAAACAATTTTACAACTTAGATGGGAGGATAATTATTAGTCAGGTACATAAATCTGACAGCCATTATGGTAAGAAGACCTTTCAAAATATTTCCAGAAATAAAATGGAGGACACAGCAAGGAGTAAGATACTTTGATCAATTGATATCAGCCTTTTGATTCTTTGCAAACACAGTGTGACACACGCTCACAGTAAAATATGGCAATCGGCTGGCTAAACCTGAAGAGAAGATTTTGGAGCTTGATTTAAAAAAGCAATCCTAGAAGAGGCTGCAGAATTTGGAGACCGGGGTTCACCTTCTGAAATCCTTAAACCAGTTGTGAATCAGTCCAAAGACTTGAGAACTGAGTCACACAATCAGTTCAACTGTTTTTCTAAGACTAATGTGACATTTTGGTGAACAGAAAGACCTTCAGCTGTAATTGCAATCAAAGTGGGTTCTCAAAAGTGTTCTTCCAGGAGAGCTAAATGCAAACACATGCCATGCTTATGGACAAAAACGTTTTCAAAGCTATTTGTTTTCATTTTACAATTATGCACTGCTTTTTGTTGGTCTATCACAGAAAATACCAGAGAAATCCAGTTCTGTTCATGGATGTTATGTTAAAAAAAAAAATTATGAAATATAAATTTGTGGAAGGCACTGTACATTTATTGTTTATATATTTTTATTTTACCATGCAGTAGTTACTCTTACTCTTAGCTGAGTATGTTATTTTAAACGGGAACGGTAGAAATAAAAGAATGAAATCTTCTGTTATAGGATAATATAAACACTTTTTACTCCAACATTTTTTTCAAGCTTGCCATGTTTTCTTGTCTGCAGCTTTTTATACTGTTCTAGCTGAATTGCAAATATGCAAATGCAATTCAACTGCTCCCTGACATGGACAAAAGCAAATGAAACATGCTATATTTGACTTCATCTCAAAGTGGCAAAATCCTACTGAATCAGTGGGAAAGAAACTAGGTTACATATCAAAGAAATGTGAAGTTGGAGTGACAAGTTTAGGCCTCCCAATAATATCCATTGATCTCGTCTCAAAATCTTTCTCGAGAGTCTCTTCTCCTCCACGAGGAACTGATGCCGTTCTGCACATTCAGCTTTTTCACAACCCCCACCAACTTCCATGTTTTCAAAAACACTTCAACTTTTTCATTTGCATACAGAGCACACAGCTCATCACAGTGTCTCCAGATACCTGTTCAAATAGCTATAGCAATGTCAGCGGTGCGGTGAAGAACGGCAGTCTGCGATGCCAGCGTGTCGTTTTCCGCTGTGAGTGCACTGAATGCGAGCATAAAAGTCTAACCCAGATAAAATAAATAAAACAGACTTTTAAATGGCCTAATTTACACAGCATTACTAATCTGTGTTTCAGACCATGAATATTTAATTTGCTTCCTATCTATCACACGGCTGGTGTTGGAAAGTGTTGCTGAGAGCAAAAGGAATGAGGGCTTTACAGATGATAAATGGTGAAATATGTCAAAAGTCAGTGAAAGAAAAAAGCGATAAGGCCAAAAATTTGCTCTCCAAACACAGAAACATTTTAAAATCGCATGAAAGCACTCATTCCCCCCACTGGACCAGTAGGTTGACGAGGAGTTTGTGATCAGACATCATCCATCAGGTAAATCCTAACAACTGCCAGACAAATGAATCAGGTGGGAGGGGAAAAAAAATACACCTCTCGACTGCGAATCAACAGAGGAAGATGTGATTTGAGGATGCGTGATCTGGGATGGCAAAGGTTTGACAGATCTAGGATCGGATGTCGGGCAGAGGAAAACCTCCTTTCTTATCTAACATGGCATATCTGACAGGCCTGGGATCAGGGAGAGTGCAGAGCACAGCTGGAGCAGCCTTGACAATGACAGCTCACTGACAGGTATACCAGAGCAGACTGTTTCATGTCCGCTCCTCCCTGCGTTCTCACTGCCATTTCCACATTATTTCATTCTTTCCCCTCTATCCACGTCCTGTTTTCTCTATTTTTAATCAGTCGTTTTTTTACCATCTAGGTTCCCTTTCCATCATTTCCTTCCTCACTCCGTTTAGCACCCCAATTTCCCATCTCTCTCCCAGAGCACCTTTTCACCTTTCATCCATTTGCACAGGAGTCTATACGTTTAACCTACTATGCCTCATTTTCCCCATCATTTTCAAATATTATCACTTGCTTCTTACCATCTGTTTCATTTCACTCTTTTTTAGCGGGTCATTTCTTCTCCATTTCCTTCAGAAGAACCTTGAAATGATTTATTACCAACTGCTCAATTCAAACATAACATTTTTATTTCTTTTATTATTACCCTGGAGCAACAGTCATCCATTTTCTGTCATATAGCCTTGAGTTAACATGAGCTTTTCATTTCTGGTTGCCGTTTTAAAATAACAAAGCCCTGTTTTACAGTGACTGCTGTCTAATCTGGTGGAACATAGTCATGAACCTACACCTACGCCAAAGAGGTTGGTCTGACTGTGTAAGAAACTGTTGATGTGCTGGGTTTTCCCACACACAACCATCTCATCTCTCAGGTCCAAAAAAGAGAAACTGATGAGGAGGAAGAGAATGGGAATTAGAAAGACAAAAGTAGCGACAGCCTCTCATGAAAACCAAGAGGTGCAGAATATCATTTCTGAACACGCAACGATTCAAAGCTTGAAGCAGACAGACTGCAGCAGGAGACCACACAAGCTGCTACTTTTGTCAGGTGAGAATAGGAAAAAGACGCAGCAACTCACACAAGATTGAACAATAACAGACTGTGGAAAAACTTAACTGATCTTTTGAGTCAGAAACGGGTGAAAACATCATGTAAGCATGGATCCATCCTGACTAAAAGCATGTGGCAGAATATTGTTTTTGCACACTTTGGTCTTTTCTTACAAATTAAGCATCGTTTTAGCACAAGGGCCTGCCGGAGTATTGCTACTTAACATGTCTATCCATGTTTGACCACATCTGGATGGCTCCTTCCAACAGAATAATGTCACAAAGCTCAAAATAACATCAAATTGATTCCTTAGCCTGAGAGTGAGCATACAGTATGCTTATGACCTACATGGTCAAAAGATCTCAAAGCACCTTTGGTTAAGATTCACATCATAGAGCTGCACTGAACCAATCTCCAACAACTTTGTGATGCCAACGTTGTTAAATTCTCTGCAAATAATTGCTTCTCACCTTAAAAAGCAGTTTGTCAGGGTGCGATAATTTAGTCTTTTAAGTGTTTGGGCTCTGAAAAGGAACTGGAATCAAGTAAAATTACAATCGGCTGTTCAAATATTAAAATATATAATTTAAAAGCACAGATTGGAAAATGGTGACGGGCGATGACATAAAATATTTTTTAGTCAGCAGCAGGATCCTATTCGATCCCACAAAGTTAATGAGCTCCTATAAATGTCAGTCTATCTCCAAGATGTTTTTACTGCAAGTTTTATTTTTAAACCCAATTTCTCACCTTGATTTAGTCCTTTGAAAATCTGCTCCCACATCCGCCATAAATATTAGAATAATGCTCAAATCTGCCAGAGACGCTCAGTGGATTTTTTTCTCCCCATGATTTAAGCCTCTGTGCTGCAAACTTTAACAGGATTTTATAGATTACTGATTTTTCTTCATCAGGTCTAATATTTTTCCTAAACTTTTAAATGGCACACTCCACATTACTGTCAATGTGAATTTAGTAGGCAGTGATGCTCTCCAGCACAAAGACAGAGGGTGGATTACGTTGCTCCGACTGCAGGAGGATTTCATCATTTTTTTTTTACATCAACGAATAAAGCAGCACACCCACATTTTCATTCTCCCACCTCATGCTTCTCCTCTCCCTCATTTTCCTCATTTCCCTGTTACATGGCGCCACCCTGCCTCCAAATGCCCCGCAGGTGGCCTCGACTGGTCACAGCTTTGACTGAAGACACGCATAAACAGATACTGTTGCAAAAAAAAGGACAAAGTGTGTGCCAGCGAGTCGGTCTCTAATGGGTCTGTCAATGGGAGTTCAACTTTTGGTCACAATTTGGGGAAAAAAATATATAAATAAATAAAAGAATGAAAGAATGTGTTTGGCTGAGTATTTTGTCTGCAAAGATGCAAAATGTTGCACTGGCATATCATAATGTATTGAATTAGGTGTTTTGTCTAGATTTGAAGGTAAAGCTCAAAGAAAATCTTTCCATCTCAGGGCGATCGACCTCCTATAGGCGTAACTTCCTGAAGGACTTGTGTGGACATGTCCCCACCAACTCTGGCATGAAGGGGACAGTCCCCACCAATATTTCCTGCAGCTTTTTTCCTTATGTGCCTGCATCTATGCAACTCGGCATAGATGTCAAATTTCTGTATTTGTGTTCAAAAGATTTAAAAGACGGGTAATGCTTTTTAAGATTTCTTTGTAAAACGTAAATGGCAAGTCCGCTCAGTGATGTAGTGGAGCTGGCAAGGCGACCAACAGACATTTTCTGACAGGTAATCAGACGTGCAGGTGTTTAAGATGGCTAATCAACCACCGCCAGTGTTCAGTTGATCACTTCCTAATGATCGCAAAATGCAAATTCAGAAACATAAATCTGCAACAGACAGAATGTTCTGTTTGGTGTTTGTACGTCCTTTTTGTCTGGTAATCTTTTTTTTGTGGGTTTATTGCTGATGCATTTGAACATAATCTTTGCGCTGCCCTCCCGGGGCTGTTGTGTATTGGTTGCCATGGCAACGAGTCTGAATGTGATGTTAAGCTGACAGACCGAGACAATAAATAATATAACGACCTGTTTTTCTACATTTTCCCCAGCACAAATTACATCATTTGTTCGTAGAACCTGGCAATATTCAGAGCAATCATCAAACAGGATGAAATATTTCATAAAATATTCAGGAGTCAAAGTTTGGTAAATTTTAAATCATGGACTTCTATCAAGTAAAATTAAATTATGGGCCATCATAAACAAAAATTTGCTTTGTTCTCTCTTGTTTCTGGAACTGACAGAAACCAAACTATGGATTTATTAGCAGAGAGAATATATGTCTTACATATCCAAACATCAGCATTTCAGCTTTAAACCACATCTTATAGAATCTAGTAATATCAATGGCGACTCGATTCACCAACTGCTCCAATCAGACCCAACGTTTTTGCATTTATTTTTTTTTAAATATTAAAGACACATAATATCATAATTTATTGAATAAGACTGTCTAGCATTCACGTGTAAGTTTTGGATTTATTCTTAGCACTAAAAAAGAAAAGGCCTTCAAGTGACTGTGGGTGCCTTAGCACCCTAATTCCCCCCCACTCCTCTTAGACCACCTGTATGTGCGTATATGAAGTGCAGCTGCCTATTATCTGAACTTTCTGTATCTGTATCCCACCATAAACCAAACTTTTCAAGTTCCAACTTTTCTATCTGGAATGGTTACACTCCCACGCTTTGAGTCTCCTTCCCTGGACGATGACTAGTTAATGATCTGTGTTGTTACGCTGTATGACCGCGTAAAAATCACAACCCATGGAGAGACAGGAACATGCACACACACACACACGCACACACCCACACACACACACTCAGAGGTACACTCCCCCGCAAACACACACTCATGCAGACCCCTTGCAGCTGGCGTTACAAATGAGACGGCCTAGTGGGGAGTGGCGGTTCTCATGGTGTTTTGCAATTGTTCAGATATGATAAAGCAAAATCACATCACAGAGCTCCTACATGCGCTTGATCTCTTTCACATTTCTCGCTGGATACAAAAACCACAGAGCCATGCAAATCATAAAAAGTAAATCCCTCAATAAATCTTTGAGTGGCCAGAAAAAAAAGGGGAGAGTCAATGAGTGTGGGCAGTCTGGGCTCCAGCTGTGTGGGCATTTTCCTAACGCTGCTGCCAGCTCGGTGGGGTGCAGAAGCCTGGACTAGCAGAGGGCTGTGAGGCTGTCCTGCTGCTGAGCGACTGTCAGGTGGCTGCCAGGTGAATACACACCGGCATAAAAACACAGGGTAGACGCGGTAACCAGAAAACAGATGCTATTTTAAGGTGCTTAAAATAGCATTTGTCGTGAATAATCTGAAGTACACATGAGTCACATGAGCGGCTGATAAACTTACTTTTCTTTCAATTAAATAAAATAATCGTCAGAGAAAGTATTTATATCTCTTTTTCACTCCACAACTACAAACTTAAGTTTAGTCAAAAGGTCTTTTTATGTGACGGAGCAACACAAAGTAGGACATAACTGTGAAAACAAAGTGAAACGATATCTGGTGTCCAAAACGCAGCTCAATTTCAGTAAGACTGGAAAACATTAGGACTTTATCATGTGGTTGGAGTGGTCAGGGTAACGAGCAGAGGTATGAGCAGTGATACCAAAACCCCCATCATGCCAGAGCACCTTCCTCCGCGTAATCACTGTGTCTCCTACATGTTTGTAGAAAACTGCAAATTAGGATCTTTAACAATGTTTTTTTCTTCCAACTCTTCCAAAAACACCAGACTAACAGTCACCCCATCAATGGACTCCAAGTATCTGAGACTCCTGCAGAGTTACCATGGATCCCTTGGCTTCCTCTCTGATTAGCTCTCTCCTTGCTTACTCTTTCTGTTCATGTGCAGCATCGTGTCTCAGTCGTTTTGCAGTCGGTCTGTACATACGTTAATATAGTTTTTATATTTGTCACTCTACAATCAAAACATTTCAATCCATTGCATTAGGCTTTCTATTTTTAAATAAATCCACAGGTGAAGAATGAAGCTTTGCTGTCTTACCTGAGCATGTGAATTCATGTTTCTGGACCTCTGCCACATTGAGCCCTCTGAGTTCTGGAGGTGAAGCACACTGGGTGAACAGGCCAATCGTAGGCCTCTGCCTGAGCCACTGGGACAGCCAGGCCAGGTGACAATCGCAGTTTAAGTTGTTGGAGTGAAGTCGGCTGCAATACAAAAAAACAAAACAAACAAACAAACAAAAAAAACAATTAAAAATTACGATCGGTTAACATTTTTTATGGCAGAAGATGGAAATAGCATAAAATGTGTCTGTTCTTTTCCACAAGTCATCACTTCCAGTCGCTGTGGGGCAAACACACTAAATGATATACTATGTGGACAATTATAAATGGCCCATTCTAAAAAAGGCGACATTTCTAAATCCAGTGCTCCAAACACCGCATTCTTCCAGAGCAGCGCCTCTCCACAATAACTATCACTGCGATGTGGTGGTGTGTGAAGGCTAACTCGTGAACCCACGTGCGCAGAAACAGAAATCCCTAAAATGTTACCCCACTGGGAGTGAAGCAGACCACAACGTCACCGCAAGGGCAGCAGAGTCACGGCTAGGAATAATTGTCTTAATTCAAGAATAATTTCAGATTTGGTAATCGCGGCGCACAATAAGCTATTTGTGTCTGTCCAGGCCCGTTTTTGTCTTGACATGAATCACATAATGGCTCCTGGCTTTGCTAAACTCATTATTCTGTGCCGTTCAGTGGTTTTGGCAGAGAGCACTGCTTGGAATGACAGAGCTGTCAACCCCCACAGAGATTACTTTCTGATTCTCTCTTCTTTGTCTGGATGTAGACGTGTAGATTATAATTATAGTTTAAATAATTCCTAAAAAAGAAAGAGATCATTCAAGTGGGACATTTGTGACTTACAAAGTTCGGAGTTTGGGCATGTGGTTGAAGCTGGAGACGGGAATGCTGCTGATGTTGTTGTTGTTCAGCGTTCTGCAGAAAGAAAGGAGCAAAACAGTTTGATTGTCGGTAGAGTTGTTAAGACAAGCTTTCTCTTTTACATCTCATTAGATCCATGTCTTCTCTGCTTTTTGTCTTTCTGGATCCCACTGGGAATATACCACCTCATTTCACACAGATGGGAAGCCCTTGCACCTCCCACACACACATGCAGCCATGCATGCAAATATGCACACACTCTTACGAGTCTGATCACAAGCGTTATAAAGGTAGCATGCACACACACGTACACACACATCTCTATAGAACCTGGGGCATCAGCTGCGGAGAGAGAATCGGGTCATTTCAATCTGCCTAATAACCTTTTGCTATTTTTCAACCTTCTCCTCCTGTCAACACCCGCTGTTCTCCTCCCCCCCTACACAAATCCATCTGATTGACCCTTTCTGACCTTTTACACAATCATCAGAACACTATCAATACTTTCATTAAGGCATGCAAGCAGCTTTCTGCATTTCTTCTTCTTTTATTACCTCCTTAATCCCACACAGCTGTCTTTCAACATCAGAATGAAAAGCTGTCAAAGTGTGGTTGTTTACTCCTTTTCACTGTTGGTCCGCATTGTTTAAGAAGGAGATCCCTAACAGAGGCTTGTAATTACACTTTGTTTTAAAGGAGATGATTAACTAGATGTTGAAGATCAGCACGGACAGCTAACCTGGGTGTGTCTTTTTGAACATGCCGATAAGAGGAGCCCCCCCCCACTCGTCAGATGGCACGCTCAAGGCTAGATGGGCCGTTGGTGGAGGTGGGGCAGTTGGTGGGTTACTGGGTGTTAATGTGATGGAGTAGAACCCTGCTGTCAGCTGTGACTAAATGGAGCTTTATGTCTCAAACTGCCTTTGTAAGACCCGCAGGGGGCATTTTGGAATTTTATGGGAGGCCTGTGCCATACGTATTAGTCGCGGTAATTAGCAAGACACAAAAATGTCTTAATTCAACTAAGTGCTTTAATGGGATAAGGCAGCGTTAAGCTACGCAAATAGCATCAGATCAGGGACTTACAGTACTTCCAGGCCTCTCAGAGCTCTGAAGGCTCCATCCTCGACGCAGCTGATGTGGTTTTTATCCAGCTGCCTGTGGTGGAGAAACACAGAAGAGACACAATCTTTCATCTCCCCACAGAGTACTTGCAATTATTGATACAGTAAGTTGTGCTCTAATGCACTATGGCTAATCAATACATGTTCAGTCATCTCAGCTCATGTAATCCCCCGGAGGAGCAGACGTAAACATTAACGACTGTTTATCCACATCGATGCAAGTCATAAATCCATGTGAGCGCCTGTGTTTGTCCATAAACCCAATCAAAGATGTAAATCACAGCCGTCGTTGGGGAGGCAGTGAGTGGACTCAATCTCTGAGACCCAGTTCCCTGAATATGCATACACACACCAGCGACCAGGCAATGCTTTACTCTCTTGATTGGCCATTAGGCTGACCAGATAAAATGTTAACACTCTGCAATTAAACTAAGTGAGTTGTGAATGGGGAGCACATATTTTCAGCTCACTTACTAGTAATTTAATTTGATGGATTTATCCAGTACTTTACCGTCACTGGTGTCAAGATCTTTCAATAATCAGTGCATGCAGGGTAATTAGTCTGTCAGTCTTTAGTAAAACAGCCATACAATTTAATATGTTTGATAACATTCAGTTGATGCTACACTCTTGTAGTATAAATTCATACTACGTGTGTGTACATACATATGAATAAAAAGAAACATAACCTGTTTTTCCACAAAAATTATTTCTGTTTCCAAAATGCCACCTCCCTGAAATGATCTTTTGTTACAAATTGTGCTCATCAAACCCAGATCAAAAGTAAAAGACCATGTGAGAGAAGCTGGCTGATATTGGTAGGAGTGTATGACTATCCAATTACTATTGAACTGATATGTGCTGAAAGGCCACTCAGTGAAGAAGAAGCCATTACTCAACAAACAACATAAAATAAGATTACAGTTTGCAAAGGCATTCATGGAAAATAACTGTAGTTTTTGGAGAAATATCCTGTGTTCGGATGAAACAAAATAGAGATCAGTCATAATGACTGCTGTCACATATGATGGAAAAAGTGATTGGCTTGCAAGCCTGAGAACACCATGGCAAACTCTGAAGTAAGAGTGTGCCAGCATCCTGTTTAGCTGCAGGAGGAACTGCTTCTATTTACACAAAACCGTCATTATTATGAGGTAAGAACATGTGGACTCTCAAGACATCAAAAAGGAAGTTAAAGCTTTTGACCAAGTGAGACTTTTAATTTGATGGTTACTTTAAGCATACCACCAAATCAACCAAGTTTAAGAAGAAAATCAATGTTTTGGAGAGACCAAACAAAGCCGTAGTCTCAGTCTAATAGAAAAGACTTACAAAGGTGTGTGTGAGCGCAAGGCAGTACACAAACCCACCATCAAGGAAATGCATGTGAACTCCTAAATTTGAAGTTTGCTCAATTGTATGAGGTTGAGCAAATAATGTTAATTTTAGTAATACCAATATTATAACAACCAAATATTATATTAGGAACACTATAGCAGCTGTACTTTTCATGGTCCTTAGTTGTAAATATTCCCCCCCAAACAACTTTGTTCAAAAGTTGTAAGCCTGTGTGATCCGTTATAATCCTCCAACCAATATCATTTGTTAAAAAAAAGTACTCCCATAAAAAAGTGATGAAAGTCCAACATATTATCAGTCAATAAAAGCTTGAGACTAAATTATGTTTCTCAGGTGTCTTAAAATGTAATCTTTTGTTTTAGTGAATGGCAGTGTGGTTATTCAGTCAGTGAATTAACTTGTATGTTGAACAAAAGAATAATTGTTAAAATTTAAAAAGAAATAAACACCTCTAGTACTCACAGGTTTTTGATGTCTGTTGCTCCTCTGAATGCTTTTCGGGGGATAGATTGGATGAAGTTCTCGCTGAGATCACTGTGGGAAAAAAAACAGCAAAAAAAGAAAAAAAAAAACAAGTGTATTTAACACCTACATCAAAGGTTTGCCTCATGTGGTTCCTGAGGTCCAACAGGATTAGCTACAATGTTTTTACAACTTGTGCAAAAGTTCCTCTTGTGTGTTTTTAAGCAGGCATCTCAACAAACCACTTTTACTCTCTGAATAGCATTCTCCAGCTTTTAACTCCATCATCAGTGTGGTACTGGAAGCTAAGTGCAACATTTTCTCCCCCATGGTGTGCATAACTACCCCGTGGTGTGGTCTCTCCACGCAGACCTCTGCTCACACTGGAGGGGCATTTTATGGTGGTTGTTTTATTCAGTGTTCCTCCATGTTATGATATGTTCAAGCTGGATGTAGTTTGAGGCTTAATGTCTGCCTGCACACAGACTAAACAGAGACAACAGGGCAGTGGCCTGTGCGGGGTTCTTTAAAGGTCCAGTAGGATGAACTTTTCTGGAGACAGGGCCCACCATATTTTTCAAGGTAGCTGGTGTGTTTTTATGTCCATGACATCAGGTGGAAGTCAAGATTTTGAAAAGAATTTTGTAGAAAGAAAAGGATAACAAAAAAAGTATGTGTTTAACAAGCAGACCCTTTTGTCTGTCTCACACATACATTGCAATGCTGTAAGAGAGGCTCCTGTCCCATCGAAGGTTCTCCCACAGATCCAAAACAGCATTCTGGTCACCCACAGAGAAACGACAGCCCAGCCCCAGAATCTGTGTTGCCACACCATACCACTATTATAAACACAACTTTGTTAATTCCCACTAACCGTTCATGAGCACCACAGGATACGACGTTATGGCACAATAACATTCTTCCCCCGCTGTCTGTGAGTCAGGCATTATTTCAATGGGACTCACAACGGGGAGTTAAACCCTATCATAACTGCGTAGTTGAGTGATGTACCTATAAATGGAACGCTTTGTATGTATAGCACCACACAGGTTATAAAAAAGAACCAAAGATTAAACAGGAATTTGTTTTAAATATAGGAAGGAAATGACTGAAACTAGGCCCCAGTTTGAATGTGGATTATTAAAAATAATAGTTACTTAAGAAAAAAATCTAGATATTTAATTGTAAATACAACAAATAAGAAATTTTTGCACTTAAACGGAACAAACTCAGTTGACCAAAGTGCTGAATATGTAAATGCAGCATGGGAATATGCTAACTTTTCCATGCTGCATTGATTTATTCTCAATGCACAGAATATTACTATTCCATTGCAAACCGTCACAAAAATATATTTCTGTTCTTCTCAGATTTGTTTTTGATGAGTAGGAAGTTAATAATAATGGTTTAAATGCAAAGAGAATTTAGCTGTTGTACAGAATCAGCTGATTTTAAAATATCAACTCTCATTTTTGTAGTAATTTTGCCTCTTTTAAAATAACAGTTTTTCAGCAACTGCCCTCAGACACATGTAGCGTGATCTCACCTGTTTCTAAAATAATTATGATATCTGACAGGAAGCCTAGGAAAAATAGTGATGTTCTTATATTAGATTTATCAAAATATCAAAGATCAGAAATTGGCCACCAAATTTCAATTAGTTCATGTCTAGTTATTGCACAGTGACTGACTCTGTTTTCAAGCAGTCATCTACGATTTGCCAGCTGATGCCCCAAATACAAAAACTCTTCATGTTATTTTTGGATTCGGAAAGTATTGCTTGGTTTTTCTTCTTTGCTGTTCAGTTTTGTTTTAGCAAAGGCAATGAAAGGCAAAGTGAATGTCAGTTGTGTACGTCATTCCAGATGTCTTTGTTCATCTCCTTATTTGCCTCTATGAAGGTTTATTCTGTTTATACTGCTTAATGTGTAAATTATGTAATCTGAACGTTACAGATTACATGAAAGTCGAATCATTCTGGTTCAATGCTTTTATTGTTGTTGCCAAACAAAGCTGTGGGAAAGCTTATACTCTACATGCTTTTAAACTCTGTTATAAATTATAAGGATCCCCTTCTTCTCTCTTCTCTCTTTTCGCAAACTGCTAGTGCTCATGTTTTCTGGTTCAGTGGCATTAATTTTGGCAATGACCTCCCAGACGTCTCCATTTTTTCTTGTTTGGATGGAGGCTTCTGTTATTTAAATGGCCAAAAGAAAACGTTTTCACAAAATCTTGAACTAGGTCAGCACTGGTGAAATGCCAGATGCAATGGTTGGTACATGCAGAAGAAATCCTGAGAGAGAAGACGAGACAAGGATGAGATGCTGTGACGCAAGGCAGGACAGGAAGGCTCTGATCATATGAATACAATGCTATGTGTGTAAGTAGTTAAAAATGAAAGCCTTTGGGTGGACTCCGCACACTAAAACCCCATAATCCTGTTAGTACGCTCTAATAGGATTGGCAGGAGTGATCCATACACTCCCATTTATGGTGCTATTTGATTGGATTTAGAGCTCAGGTCGCAGAAGGTCACTTTAAAAATGTTAGAATTACCAACAACAAAATAAAGGATATAGCCATGATTAAATGTCTGTATATTTCATGTGAGAATATCTTTTCTTTTCCCCTAATACCTTCTGTTACATCAAACAGCAGAACCATTCTGGTCTTGGTTTAGTTTCTGAAGTCTGTTCTGCGTCTCTAAAGAATTCAAACACCGGCTTCTCCTCCTACAGAAGCCAGAGCAAAATTAAATTTAGCAAAAGAACGTTTCTGCATTTACACATTCTTAAAATGGCAAACAGAACATTTCTGTGGGAGACCATCATGCTGTATTTTACATACTCTGTGGTATCCTTTAGCTGTTATTTTCTGAGCACAGCCCCAGCAGTGTGTCGGCTTTGAGATTTCTGACATTACGGATTAGTTAGGAAGCTGATTTTGAGTGAAGCACTTATCCCTTTGAAATCAGACACAACTATAAGAGAACACTGACCACAAACAGGCATATTGGTCACTATGGTCTCTGAAACTAAAGTCTGACTCCTAATCAAATGTTGCAATTTTACAGAAAAGAGCACAAAACTCTATAGCTTTTGCATTATAACAGCCAAGTTTATAAAAAAAATTTTTTTTCCCCCATTTGAGCTTCTGGCCAATGTAGATTTTCTCAAAAAAAGTAAGTCTACATGCATCCGGTTAGCTAACCTGAGGGCAATATCTCTGTGAAATACTGCAGGAGCACACAAAGTTAAGCATCAGAAGCGGGAGCAGAGGTCATCCCCTCCAGATGTCACAAAACTTGCACAGCTCTGTTCAGGGTGAAAAGTCTCACAGAAACCATCAGCACCTTGCAACGCTTTCCTCATACTCCCCGCATTCACTCATTACCAAGCAATGAGTCCCAGTCCGGCCCTTCATTCAGAGTAAGTAATGGTGCCCTGTACCCAGCATATTTGTGAGTCATTTATGATTACAAGTGTGTGAACCACAAAAAGTGAGTGCAGTTACGCCATCCTTTACACTGGACCCGGCATAAATTCACCTCATTCCACAGCATACCTTGCAGGTGGGCCGTTAGTTCATTATGCAGGCTGGTATTTTGCTCACAGTTCATTCCCATTGTTACCCTAATGACGGGGGGTAGCACATGTGTGTTCAAGTGAATGAGCTTCAGCGCTGAAATACTCCAGTTCCATTTTTAAGACTGAAAGTTCCAACAATGATACCATTTAACCAGTGCATAGTGTTCCAACAATAAACCCAGCTACTGTTTACACCAAACCCAACAAAGACCTGGAACAATTAGCAATGTTATCAGACATAGCTCAAGGCGTCTGGTCTGGTGATTTGCTGCACACTGAAGGTAATGTCTGGTTCCTGTCTGATTCCCATCATTAACCTCTAATTCCTGTTTCAATATACATAATAATAATTCCCCAGAATGCCAATGGTGCCATAATAGTATTCACACCAGTCATAAAAGTGGATTAAAGACATTAGCAAAGCATTTTCTGCATAGGCAATCATTAGTAGTTTTCAGTAGGTTCTTCAGCTGTGTGGTAACCCCGCTCTCAGCTTTTTGTGGTTTAAATGTTTAAAGGCTTTGGGCTGCATGAACTGAAGTCTGCAAACTACAATTACATATGAAAACACACGCCTGCATATCAACACCAACAATTGCCCCTTTCATATACAGTGCCCTGCAGAAGAATTGATACCACTTGAATTTTTTCCATATTATGTCAATTTGGCTTCTTTGATCTGGGTTGTTATGGTATATATATATATACCGGTAATTTGTTTTACATAGATTTTTGTAACTTAGCTCAAGCTCTGGCAGACTGGATTGAATGTCTTTTGACAACAGTTTTGAATTATTGCTGCAGATCCGGAGTTGGATTTAGGTCTGGAATCTGTGTTGTTTTAAAACACATTTATTATGCTTTGATCTGAACCCAATCCCATTATGACTGCATGTTTGGTGTCATTGTCCTGGAAGCTAAACCACTGCCTGGCTCCTAAGCCTTTTGCAGGTTATATAAGGTTTTCTTTCACTATCGCCCTGAATTTAGTATCATCCATCTTCTCAGTTTTCTCACTGCCACTGAAGAAAATCCTCCCCACAGTATAATGCTGCCTACAGCATGTAACTCCATTACTTAAACAGGATTTCTGTTCCCTACATGTTAGCCAGAAATGATGTTTATTCCTGATCTGTGTGTCGCTTGCTCTTCATGTTTTTTTTTTTTTTTTTCATTTTGTCAACCACTATTCCTTACCAAATCTCTGAAGAGTTCACAAGAAAGTTATGTTCACCTTGAGTTTGAATTATGATCAGGAGTAGTCTGTTTATTAATTAGTTGATTTCTGAATCAATTGGGTTCACTAGATTTTAAATAAATGCATCAGAGTCAATGTCTACTGCCCTTTTTAGACTTCACTTTGCAAATGTGCAGACAACATGTTGATCTATTCAAGAAAATTAAGGCTTGCGTTAGTAACATTCCCAAAATGTGAAAAACTACAAAGGGAGTGGATGCTTTTGGAAACCAATTTATTTTATGGAAGAACGAAGCCCATTGTTAGCTTGTCATTGTTTGTTTGTTTTTTGGTCGGTAATTGAATTTGTTTTGTAGAGCAGGGTTTTTCATGTTTGATCAGTGTTTGTATGAAGTCATGCAATTTGATTTCAAACTCAAAACAGAAAAACTGTCGCTGACTAACACTCTGAAAAACCTGACAGTTCATCCACATTTACACAGGATTTCCTTGTGCTACTTGCACAGCATTTCACCCTTATTTCATCACTCTGTTGAACGTGATACTTAGAGGTCCAGACAGGGAAGCATTGACAAAATTTTTATATAATTTAAAAGACTTAGTGAAATGTCTTCAGTAAAGACAAGAAACCTAAACCCTATCTGTGGAGGACAACATTTCATACGATTAAGCAGCATGTTCAGAAAGTCTAAGTGCTTTTCTATTCCTTGTTGCAATTTCATGATAAAAAGATGTTTATTTTAGCCAAATGCTCTTAATGCTTCTTCATTTTATTCTTCCATCTAAACACAGGGGGGGGAAAAGTGGAATTTGTTTGATTACTTACTTATTAGGAGAGTTAATGAGGTGTGTGAGAGCTGTTAAAAGAATGGCAGTACACTGCCACTAAATGCTAACTGCTTTCTTCCTCTCTGCATGGTAAAAGCTCACAAATAGTTGCATTCATAAACAACCGCCTTTACAAAGTGTTAGCCTTCAGAGAAAAAACTGCTTGGGCTGGAACTGATCCAACATAATATCTCAATGTCCAGCTGTGGAATAACACACCAACGTATCAAAATAAAGAAATCAAAACCGTTCTACAGTTTCAAAAGAAGTCTGTTTACTTGGTGCTGTACAAATTTAAAGTGGCTCCAATATTGAGCTTTGATCATTTTTGGACACAGAAAATAAAAGTAAAACAAAAAAATTAATTGTGTCAAAATCAGAAGTCAACATTTAACCCCTTTATCTGATTTTCCCACACCGTAGACCATGGCAGACAATATTTTTTTCTTCATTGAGAAAAGTGTATTGTTTCTGTAAAATACTGATCAAAACACCCAGAAATGTATTTTTTTATTTTCTTTCATGATTCCTGCACATATGGCCACTCATACTGAGCCTTCCTTTCTGTTGGAGACTTCTTCTTTTGTGGACATAACTGAAGTAAAATGGTCTGAAAAAGAGCAAAGTGACATGAGATCAGCTGATAAAAGTGGACAGAAAAGCGAAAAGTTCCTTTGCTTGTCTCAAACTTGATGAAAAGTGGTGCTCCTGCTTATGCAACCCACTCAGTAAAGAGTCTAATGCAAAATAAAAAAGCAGAAAAGGAAAAAGCGAAGAGAGGTAAAGTTATGAGCTGGAGCTCTGTCTTAAATTGTTTGTTGTGCTGCGAAGTGCCTGTATGAGTGATGAAATCCTTGGTCAAAAAACAAACCAGAAGAAAAATCATAAAAATAACAAACAGATGACAAAACACGAGTGTCATTATTTTTGGAAACATTTACATGGTTTGAATTAAAAAGACAAGAAAGCAACATCTTTGGTCAGATGGAAACATGGGAAAGTGTAAAGAGTGGGGGATAACAGGAAGAGAACGAGGTGAGAAGAAGCATAGATTGATGCTGTGGGGCTTTTGGGTTCTTGCCAAAGCATGGCCTTGCATGTGTTTGTATTTGTGTGGCCCACAGAGAGTGACTGTGTGCAGCAAGGAGGATCCATGCTTTCCCTCTTACCCTCATGTTTTCCTTTTAAAACAATAAATTTCTCTCTGCACCTTGACTTTTATCTCAATTCCTCCTTGAAACAAATGATAGACGAGCTTTCTAGCTCCCTTTCCCTTCACTTGTTTGCTCCCGTGTACAGCAGATGTTTGGCACCTCCATAATCCCAACAAGAGAGCCAGACACAACCATTATGATCACCATGATTACCAGTATCCGCCAGAGGTCAAACAAAGTATTAAAGTCTCAAAACAGTAATCCCTGTTCACACACATTATTCTGGGTAGGCACGCCCATTTGTGCAGCTTTTATAAAGGAAAGAAAAGACAATTTGCTTGAGACATAGACATAGACATAGAAATTCAGGAGAGAAAATATCACTGTACTGCTTCTTGCTTTCCCGACCCCGTTAGGGAGAAGGGTGACGGAAAATGGATGGATGGATGCTTCTTGCTTTGGATGGTTTACAGAATCTACAATGGACCAAAATGCAAAACAAATTCTGTACTTATGCAGAATGAGGCGAGGCTCAATAGCACGTTTGCCTTTGTGGCTTTTGTTTTCCTTTGAAAGATAATTCAACACTTGTCAACCAAACCAAGTATAAACAGTCAATCAATGGGAAGAACTAGTTTTTATTTATTTGTACACAAGTCAGAATTATAAGATATAAACCTTTACATTTAGAATCATGTTGTAAATCAAATTCAGACACTATAAATTTTATCTTGATACGTAGAATAAATCAGATATATAGACCAAACACCCATTTCAATAGTGAGGGTCACCAGCCCATGTAATAGGCTAATTAATTGTGTGAAATATTCAATCAGGAAATACTGTTTGGAGATTTTGGTGAGATGTTGTATTTTGTATAATAACTATATTTTTATTAATAAATACATTGGCAACATGGTTAGGGGTGGAAACTTAGTGTATTAGCTAAGAATAAAAAATTAACCCTTAATTGATAATATTGTGACTGTTCGCTAAAGTCTTACTTTGTTCAGCTTTAAATGCACCATGTATTATTTATTTTATACCTTCGTTAGTATATAGGGCAAATTAACCAGCATTGTTATTTTTATTTTCAAATATTTATTCTTTCAAAAATCCTTGGATCCAAATGTAGGAGGAGCTGCAGTTCATAAGTAAATGCATTTATTTAGGTGTTGCAGAGCTTCTGTGTTGCTCTTAATGAAATGTACATTTAATAGATGTTCCACAAATAACTGCAGTCCAAGAATAATTTTTAGAAGTTGTACCGTAAGGCTCTCCGTTGGTTTCAAGAGCGTTGATGTTTTTGCAATTGGAAATATTTCCCAACAGATGAGTTTGGCTTTCTCGTGAGCAATGGAGAAGTGTAGATGTTTTAGTTGTTTGGTTTCGTTTTATTTTGTAGCCAGCTGTCCAGCAGTGCAAAGAAACACATAAGGAAGAGGCTGCACTTCATAGAGTCGCAGAAAGCACTACTAAGGCTGCCAGTCTGTCTTGCATCACAACAAAATGCCTTCAAACAGTACAGATGATATGACCATAATTCTTTAAAACCTTGGTATTCCTTGATACTGCTTGCCCAATACCTCTTTTGATGTAGTGTGAAGATTAAAACAGCTTTTGTTTCCTATTTGTGGACTTTCCTTACTTTTTTAAGGGACACACTGTAGCAACCAGCACCTAACAAAAATGTTTTAGAAAGCCAAAAAAGCCTGGCCTTTAAGATCTCTTGTAAAGATTAGAAAAATATTTGGTTCCATGCAAGCCGAATATAAAGAAATTGCACAGTAGTGCAATTTCAAGCTGTTATCAAGCTGTTATCGAATTCCAGCAGACCTCACATGAAGCTATGCCACAGTTCCCACTGACACACTCAACTCTTCAATGTCCTGGATTTCTACACATGCCAAAAAGGAAAATAAGAGTCAGTGTGGAAACATCTCAAGAGAACTTGTGATTGATTCTGACGTTGAAAAATAAAGCCAAAATAAAACTCTTTGTCTCCTGTTTTCTCATCACTCTCACAGTACATGACCAGACCAACAAACTGCCTCTTTTTGATGGGAGGTAAAGGGGATTTCATGGATGGAGTGCACTCTAATCATCTACAGTCACAAATCAATGAGAAACACACATCGCTCACAGACGGGAACACTCACCGACCACCAAGAGAAAACACAGTGTCAGTGGAACTTATCGAGTCCACATGAGGACTGACAGACACGCACATACACTAACATACTGAGACTCAAGACAGAGTTGGTTAAATTGCTGCCCACATCTCCTCTTTCACTAAAAATGATTCATGATGTCTGTGTGTCTCCGTCAGCTTTTAAAGTCCAATGTGAGCACATACATTTGCCTACCACCCAGTAAGCAAATGTATGCTTTTTCCAAGTTCATGATTCCCTCCTAATATTATATCTACTTGGGTTTTTGAGTCTGCCTAGGGAAATTTGTTCACAGTAAAGTGGAATGATAAGGTTTGACTGAGCACCACGGATCATGATGACACTTAGAAGCACTACAGATGTATGGCAGGGTATGAGATCTCTGAGGAAAACCAAGGCCTCTCCATCCATCATGTTATTTACTTTCTGGACAATATTAGAAAACCTTATAAAGAAAGGAGAGAACGGGCCTCTCAACAGGTCCATTATCACTGCTATTACCTCTCTCTACATTAGCCAGGAGGCTCCCTTCAGCCCAGAAAAAAATTATCCCCATCTCTGAGTGTAGCCTGGAAATCATTTTGTTAGATTGCAGTAATGTTTTGAACGGAGTCAAAGCCTGAGTAAAAAGGGAAGGAGGAATCCATTTAGGAGTACAACAATGTAAAGCTGGTTGGTAATTCTCTCTCTCTCTTGTGTGGTCTTACTAAACTGGTTAAACGTGCCTCTTTGTGAACGGTTGGCTACCTAGAAAGTGGAAAACCGATCCCAAAGATCGGATGACAGCTTTTCCTGGAAGCGCTGGTCTGAGGTCAGTGTTATTGAGCCACTGTGATGACAGATCCACCACACCTAACCACAGGCAGCTGATAGTAGATCAGACATCTTCCAGAAAAACACATGTTCAGAAGCTGTGTCAATCAAGACAAAACGCAAACACTTAAGACATTTAACTCAATCCAAAAAAGACAAAAGAATATATACATATATTTGATGAGTCCACAGCAAAATGAACCCCAGCGAATGCTATCTTCTCCCCTTAGAGTCAAACCCTCTTCAATCCTCCAGAGTGACTGAAATTGAGAGTGAAACCCGGCATTACTTTAAATATTTGCAGTCACCACCACAGATGGAAAGTATCAGTAGGGTGAGAGGAGAGAAGAAGAGGAGAGGACTAAGCCAGAGGCAAGGTGAGCAAAGAGGTTACCTTTATGTTCGTTCTCCTGAATCCCTCTGGAAGTTAAAGACAAAAAGGGCCTTGAGCTACTTGCCTAGAGTAAGTCAAGGACACCAAGTCTAAACAAAGGAACACAAGTAATAAAAGAAAAAAAAAAACTCTTATGCAGCTGTTACACTGTTTTCTACCTTGTTCAATACGTTGGCAAGTGAAAAAGTGTTACATAGGTCTATGTAGAGGTAAAACAGATTTTGTGGAAATCAAGTCCGAGCTAATCTTTGAAGTATATGAACCATTGCTAAGGCTCTCGTGGTTTCTAATGTGCTTGTGTATTGGGGTCAAAGATATGGAATTCACCATGCTAAGTACTGTATTTTCCGGACTATAAGTCGCTCCGGAGCATAAGTCTCAATTATCTGGAAATTATTCAACGTGAGGGGGACCTTGTTCATGCTAATGATGTGATCCTGTGACGTCTTGTGTTCAGTTGCTTCTCCACAAGCTCTCAGTTTTGGTTTGGAAATCTGTTGGATGTTTCTGACACACTGATGTCCATGCTTCTAAGTCCAGGTTGGTCAGGAATGGCTCCACTCCACCAGCAAAGTACGCAGAGGAGAGGAGACCAAGCAGTGTAAATCCGGGGTCATAGAGAGAAACTGTAGCTGCAAAAATGCTGAAGGATCAACTGTCAATGAGAAAGGTTACCCACTGCCTTCAACTTACACTTATGTGTGAGACCAATGTGTTGTGCTGTTTGACGAAAACAACACTGAGATACAAAGGTAAGATAAGGTTTCATAATGACCTGCCAACAAAGAAAAAAAAAACTATCCCTGTTCATTATTGGTAAATTTTTTTTGGAAACTGACAAAATTTTATTGATTTTATGGTGATGCAGAATTGTTTAATTGAGATTAATACCAAAAATATTGAATGAATGGATTCATTTATTTCAGCCATTCCAACAAAAAATAAATAAATGAATCAGAGGACATACATATTTCTCAGTGTGAATGTAACTATATTTCACTGTATCCCACATGTACAATTGCACACAAATACACCACTCATTGGGTGAATGAATTGTAAGACCCATTTTTCTAACAAATACTCCACTATGAGGACTCCCTGCTCCATGGAAGCATGCAGGTCTCCATGGAAACCCAGTGTTTTTAAGTTGGGGGTGAGCTCTAGGACTAAGGTATGAAATTGGTTTAGGTGAGATGTAGAGTCAGGGACAGGGGTAGACTATATAAATGAATGAAAAATGAAGGGAAGTCAATTCTAAAATTTTGTGAAGACAGGAAGATGCAATATGGTTTTGTGTGTGTGTGCATCTGTGTCTATTTGGGGGGACGTTGGGGTTTTTTGTACATATTCACATGCTTTGTTTGTGAGAGGATGGCTGAGACTGGCAGAGGACAATAAAGACGGTCCCAGCTGTGTTGTAGTGGGTGGGATTCGTCCTGAGAAAAAGTGCTTAACAATGGACATCAGTGCCTATTTGGGATGTTTACCCTGTTCTCTATGCTGCTGCTGAATACCCTCATCCTCCCACACTGACAGCCCACATACAGCGTGGACAAGGGATTGAGTGATGGAGACTGAGCAACCACCACTCAGTAAAACACACAGAAAGGGTTTCTGCTGGTAGTGTCAGAAAATGTACAATTAGCAACAACATGATAATGGCGACAGTTTTTGCAATCAACTGATAAAGACTGTTTAATAGGAAACTAGCAACACTGAGGTTGCTATAGCTGTTTCTGAAAGAAAAAAACAAGATTAAATTTCTGTAAAATTCTCAATTTTGGCTTTAAAAAATTCTTCAAATTTTTCTGGCAACACAAACCAACAACCTTTGGCAACCACGTTCAACTGTCTCTGTAGACACCATACCAACTTTATTTATAAAGCACTTTACTGACAGGACCAAAGAGCTATTCACCACCTTTAGCAGTTTCTTCAATTCATTATCCATTGTGTTTTAGTCTCTGGCACTTCTTAAAGTAATTTTGAAGCATAGCATACGGCCTTGAGGTGTATCCATTAATGAGTGACCAGCCTGCAGCAGCAGATGTGATCTGCAATGCTCCAGAGATGAGGCCAGACTACGCTTTCAGGATTAATGAACCCTTGCAGAGGTGCAGCCGTAGGCATGAATCTGGCCCCACAGTGGTCCAATACACACCCACTCACCAAAAAAAAAAAAAAAAAAAATCCTTGAATGAAAGACATGTTTCTTTTCTTTTCTGGTGGAGTCCAAAACAATCCAGTTTGTAGCACATCCATCATTATTCACATACATTAGCATAAAGTCTTATTACCCCCAGGGCCGGGGATCATTTGCTAATGATGGGTGCATGCCAGCACAGTGGCACAGTCGCTGTCCAGATGCGACCAATATCTTTAGAATCACGGCTAAAACAAAGACAGATCTTTGAAGAAAGGAAATAAAGTAACTTTGTGTCCCATGTAAACACTAAATCAAGCTAAACCAACATGTGTATATTCCTGCTTGTGTAATCTTGTCTGATAGCATGTGCCTTTGTGCATTCCTGCAAGCAACTTCATTGCTACAAGTTCTGCATGGATGCTGATGTGTAGCCCAGGGCCTGGAACACGAAAGCTATTGTGTGGTTGGTGTGTGTCGGGGAGACTGTCAGAGTCTGTGTGTCACAAAGCCAGCCTGGCACTCACTAAAGGAGCAACTGCCAAAGCAGGGGGCATGAAATTAAAACTCATCACCCAAGAAAGAAGGGACAAAATAAGTCATAGAGAAGAGGTGGAGTAGTTAAAGGAAGCAGAGGAAGCATGGAGGAGAAACAAAGGATAATAAAGATGCAGACAGGAAGCAATAGGCAATATAAAATCAAAGAAAGAAACAAAAGAACTTTGCAGCAGTCGAATGGAAATGTGCTCTGCATCAGTGACGCCTGCTGTTAGTCTTCTATATCTGTGACAGGAAAAAAAAGAGATCTGGAAAAGCACTTCTCAAACTATAGAAAAACCACAAGAAAGACTGTCAACTTTTTGGGAGAAAAAGAGCTGCTGACCCTCAGAACTTCAAGCCATACATCAACGTACGTGTTGACTTGCCTTGTTGCCAGACATACATTTGGTTTCTGTTTCTTGTAATGGAAGTATATCACCCCACTGGTTTAGAGCTAATCAACACAGAGGCTGTACACACATATTCTATGTGTATGTAGGCGTCTTCCCTACAATTTTCAACTCTGACCTCAGGAAAGAGCAGGAAGCCCAAAGGGGCTATGATGGATTTGCCAGAAACAACGAACGAGTACACGCGAGTAACATTTGTATGCTCACCTGACAATGCTTCATCCTGGAGCTCAACATATTTTTATTTTTTTTTTGCAACATTCTTCCGGACAGAGAAAACCAATCATCCAGTGATCCATTTTATTGGTACAAAGGTGTTTACTGAGAAAATAATACATGCAGAAGTTATGCTGCACTGCAGTCAGACAAATGGCTGGGAATAGGCAGCCAGACGTCCTCATCAGGCAGTTTCTGTCTCACGCCAGCACTGACCTTTCACCCCAGCTCTATGAGTCAGGCTGGGAGAACCGTGAGCGTGACCAATCCATTAGACTGCTCTGACAAGGATGAGGGTGACATCTGAACCCCCAGAGGCAACGGAGGGATGGAGCGCACAAATAGAAGAACTAATAAGAAGCTAGATGCTGTATAACTTTAATGACTTATCGGTTTTATTTCAGCTATACTTGCAGTTTAGCTTTGAATACTGGATTGCGTATTCAAGCTTTTATTTTCAGATCATAAATTGTTTATCAGCACAAAAGTCATAATCAAAATACTGGGCAAAATGGTAATGGAGTATGGCATTTGGCTCTACTAGTAAAGTACTTTCGACTGCACTGATCAGAAATTCTGTGATGAGTTGAAGTCAGTAATTTTGTAAACTTTCAATTTCAGCAATAATTATAGATGTGCGACAAAAAAAGACAGGTTGAAGGTTAATGCAATAAGTTCCAGATCTCACATTCAAAATGTGTATTTAGTGAATGAACATGACTGCGACTTTCTCTCCAGTCATGGCATTTTCAATTTTATTTTATTATATATAAAGTTAAATTTTATATATGTATGTATATATATATATATATTTTCCTGACCAGCTATTAAATGGAAGCGAAGGCAATCTTCCAAATACTTGCTAAAATTCAAATTAGTGCAATGTCTTAACGAGTTAGGAAAGATTCGAAAGCTTCAGTAAGAGCAGGGATCTGTTGTTTCAAGCTGAAAAAGAAGACCTTGGCAGGAAATGAAGAAAGGAGAAGGAGTCGCTTTGTATACAAAGGAGGTGGGGAAGAGAAGAACTTTTAAGGATGAGCAAATGAGAGTGAAAACGTTTTTTGGGAATGCTTTTGTCTCTGTTTGCTAATATTTGCTCTTAGATTTAGCTTTTTCCCCTTTGCTTGCTGTTGACAGATAGGAACAAAAAGGGAGATAGCCAGATGGTTACCTAGTAGCCAGACTTTTGTGCTTAAATCCATGAGTATTTGAGTCCAGTTGACAGGTTTCCAAGCAGCAAGTGGTGAGCACCGGCAGAAAGTATCACATGTGAGAATCTGGTTTACCACTCAAAGGTTCACGAGGTAAAACCTCCTTTAAACTGACTTGACCGGGAAAAGTCAGCTTGCACAAAGGAGAGAAAGAAAAGACGATGAGAAAAGGATGGAGACGTTCAGATTTCTTCCATATGGTGCCATGATCCTCTTTAAATCCTCCGTGCCCTCCCCACGGCCCTCTCGTCTCATGGGGTGTCCTGGGTTGGGGCAGCCTGGGTGTCTGCCTAAAGGCCAGTCTCACAGCAGGCCAGTCTTTACAGCAGTACTTTGATGTCTTTGTGGTGAAACACCTTGCCCCATGTCCACGCTCATTAACTTTGTCAATGACAGATCAATGTGAGCCTGCTGAATACCAGACTGCCTTGAAATTATAGCCCATTTATGTTCCGCGTCTGAACGGGCCTTGGCTTCTCTTGAATAAACACATATTGCCGCGACGGACAGAACCCTTACTCATGATGGCACCTACTTAAAAAGAAAAGCAGGAAAGATGTGGCTCTGCCTAACGCCATGCATATGCCTGCTTCCTGTGGCTTAGTGCTCTGAGACAGCAGTCACATCTCTCTACCTCCCGTAGGCCACAGTTCATTAAATAAAACATCCGGGCCTCTGGATGTAGCGTACTTTAATGTCACCGAGACAAATAGTGCATAGGTAGATTCATGAAAGTAGGTCAGGATTGTTTTTAGAACATGATTGATGTCATTTGGATGTGAAACTTGCTGTCTGCTGTTTCAAAGATATTACCTTTGATATTTTAAACTGATTTTATCTCCAACTGCAGCACATTTATTGTTGAATTTAGCTTCATTTCTCTTTTTTTTTCCAGCCACTGTAGAAAGGGTCAATATGTTTGGACCTTTTTTGGCCTCATGCCTTCAACATCTCACAAAGCTCTGCCAAAGCGATCGAAAATCTAAAAAGTGTGGCCCAACTGCAAACCTACTAAGACATGGCTTTCCATCGAAACTGACTAGACAAAACCCATCGTAACTCTGGAGAAGCAGCAGAAATCAACAGCTTATGTTCAAAACCTGTTGACAGGACTATTGGAGTCGATAATAATCCTTTTTACAATTTGCACCAAATTCATGCAGTCACAACAAACAGGTGGACGAAAGTGCTTTGGTCAGATGAGACCTAAAGAGAATTTTTTGACCCAACATGAAAACACTGTGACAAAAGTAACAGAACTCATCACACTAAAGACATCATCTCTGTGGTATAAAATTGGGTTGCCAGGATCAAACTGTAGGAACAATTTTTTTTCAGCAGGAACAGGGAAACTGAGTAGAGTTTAAATGAATGCGAATACAAACGATGGTAACACTTTTGAAGGCACTGAAAATTCTACTGCTCATATTGTTGGTTACTAAAGTCTTACATTGGAGGAAAAAAGTTTAATTAAATTGAAATTGAGTACTTTTGATTTATGAAAGAGTACATGTGTCTTCATGCAATATTAGGAGCCCAATAAAAATAGTTTAAACAAGTTGTAAATAAGATCAGATATCTGAAAAACCTATCAATAAATAAGGAAGTACCTATTATATACCCAACTCGTTTCCGATCACAGACTAAACAGCAAGATCAAGTCTCCCTGGTGCATTTAAGGTCGTGGTCTTTATCCTGACATTTCAGAAACCAGGAAATATAAACTATGATCCACTAACGTCAAACATGTGACTTTTGCTGTCATCATCATATTTTTTTCACAAGCTAACAAAAATTCACTGAAATAATATTGCATCCTCCAATATTGTTCCTTGCCCACACATTCCGCATATTTACATACAATTACTTTATATATAGTTCAACATATACATTTAATCCTCCCACGCATCAACGTAACACATTGTTGCATACACACACACACCCACACACACACAAACACAGAGCCTCGTACACACAAACATCTGCAGCCAGAGAGATCATCTGAACTCTAAATATTTAAAAAGCCTATTCCTCTGCCTGTAATTAAAACCACTGCAGCATTTCAGAGTCGTATCCCCTACCACCACCCCGTCTCTCCCTCTGGATCCTTGTCTGTTATTCTTCCTTCCTCCATTTTGACCTTTGCTTTTGTTGCTTAGAAATAGGATTTGTGAAAATCTTCCAAAGCAACAAAACTGTGGGAAATCTCTGTGTGACAGCTAATGTGGTTTTATTCATCAGTAAAAAAAAAGTTAAAGTTCTTCATTCTGATGCGACACAGCCACCACTTGAAGAAACAATCGACTTTCCTGAGACAAGTAATGATATGTTGGGAAGGTCCACAGTGCAAACATGGAATCTGTGAGTCAGCGCCATGCACTGTTTGGCCACAAAACGAGGGGGCTGCTGTCGTGTCCGGGCCTGCGAAAGATACCGGGGCTAAATCTCCTGCTGCTTCCTCCCATTAGAATTCTCCCAAATCCCACCTTTATCGGCGTGTTTGCTCTGTGGAGCTCACAAATGCTCTCCGGCTTTTCTCACAAGGCAGGTGTTTATATGCATGTGTGAGAGTGTTTGCTTTGGCCTGCTCTGCCATGCTTTCCAAGCCGTCGCCATCGGTGTGGAGGGAGTGCAAGAAGGTCTATAAGGGAGGGGAGACGGACACATTCAAACAGAGGAGTTCCTGGAAAGGAACAGATTCAGTTTGCTTCAGTTTTTGTAACTTCAGACGCTGTCAATGCAGCGCGCACGTGTGTGTGGAGTCGTAAACAAGCACTTCTCATGAAGTGGAGATGGTCTAGAGAGAGCTGCTCTCATTTCAAACATCATTTATTTATTACACCCCTGTGTGCGAGACTCATACGCACAGACACAAACACATGCGGTGACAGAAATTCTGCAGTTTATTCCATCACGCTCCAGCGATCAACCTCATTCCCTTTCCACCCCCTCCGTCCTTACTTCCTTCCCTAAAAATCAATGGAGTGTTTTGTCACCCAAAGCTGTGTTTCGTGCAATATTCATCTGAAGGGGGAAAGCTCATCTCACACTCAATGAATTTTCATAAACTCCACAAGGCACTGATTGGTAAATGAAGGACATCATGCTTGACACACATTAATACACGCATGCTAACGCACACCAACAACCCCATTATCTAAGCTTCAGGCGAGGGCTTTGTTTGGTACTGCTAGAATTTGACAGTGATTTATGGAGAAAGGGAGTCACACTACACCCTGATACACACAGAAACTCTAAGCAAGGTTACTAGTCCAAACATAGGCACAAAGAAAGGTTATTGCAAGAGCAACAAAGCCTCGCTGACAACAATGCGTGCTCCCGACTGGGGTCAACACCACATCAACGGCTTGATTCAGTCGATCCACTGCATCAATGCCTCGGCTGCATTCAATAAGCACTTTTGACAATTTCAGTGAATATGAATATGAATGTGCCTGCTTGATTATTAAATGGCTTATTAATGATTCATCTGGAAACGGAAACTATCCGAAGTTCTTTTCCATTGCATTGCCCTTGTGGTTTTGTCAGAGTGCTGAACCCTGAAAGGTCAGATATACCCTGCCTCCCAGCACAGGTATGCCATCCAAAGTGCCAGTCTTTTTTTTTTTCCTTCCTTCTGCAGAAACATGTTAGATCCGCTTCGTATCTGCTATCGGTTACAGCACAGGTGAGGACATTGCATTCCTTCTGACTCATTCTGAGAGTTCAGCACACAAGGCAGTGATTTAGAAAGCAATTTGTGACGACTTTAGCTCCATGGCCGCGATTGGAACACACACATGCAAAAACTGCTGGAGGAAAAAAAACAAATTCCCAGGGGAATAGCATTTTTTTCCACCAGCACATGGTGACTGCAGAGCTTTTCCGCAGTGCATTGCAGAATCTACATGGGGGGTGCATTTTGTTTGTATTCACATTTTGTGCAGAGACGTGTACTTCAAGGCAAAATGGGCGATTAAAGGAGTGGGACAGGAAGAGGAGATAACAGTCACCTATAAAACTGAAAAAGCAAATTAAAACACTGATGACTCACAGACACATTGCACTGACAGTTAGTCATCCTTAATGAAGCCTAATTTAAGGGGTAAAATACCACTGGATGTTTTTGCCTTTTGTGGCTAAAGGATCAAAGGATGAGTGAGTAAATGCAGGAATGCACAGCCAACACCAAGGTCACATCCGCTACAATACGAATGCTGTACAGCAGAAGAATAGAGGATAGAATGGGTCATTCCTCTCCATTTTACTCATTTCACCACTCTTACTCTCTTGATGAGTGCTTCAATGTTTTTTTTTTTGTTTTGTTTGTTTTTTTGTTTTTTTTTTGCAGTAACACCATTGATATGTCCATGTGTGTCAGGGTGTGTTTAGTTGAGGTTTGAAAAGCCACTCTAGGCCTCTCCGAGAGCCCCTTTCCCTCTGTGTTGTGCAGACCAAAGAGAAACATCACTGAGGTGAAGGAAAAATACAGAGAAAGGGCAAAAAGTGAAAAACAGAGCAGGTATGAGTGGCTGTAACAGTAGAGACATGTGAGAGACAGTGCTCTATTCAGTATTGCTTAACTGTGGTGGTGGTGTTGGGTGTTTGTTTCCTTAATTTCCTCTACAGAGCTTTACAGCAGCTCTTGTGTTTCACATTAATTATGTTTTCTTAGAGCTCCTCCGTGCCCCTCCCCCTTGCCGTTGACTGACAGCCTCCGCTGCCTCCTGGCCCAGCCCGGCTTGGCTTGGAGCAGGGGAGTGGGTGATTGAATGGGCTAATAAATAGTGAAGGAGGGGTTGGTCACACCCCACCCTATTGTACCGGCGCTGTCACGCCTGACCCTTAACCAAACACATATAAATGCACCCACACACACATATACATGCAAGCTTGTGCGCTGTCACACACAGATCTACACACCCACCTTCACATCACCTCTGTCAGCCCTGACCCTGTACCGAATACGCCCCCCCACCCCATCAAATGAGGCCCCCAGCCATCACCTAGCAACCAAGGGAACAATGAGCTCCGAGGAGACGGAATGGGTTGAGCAAAGAGCAGGCTATTCTCCAGGGTATGGAGAGAGTGATGGAGAGATGGAAGCCAAGTTGGAGAGAGGAGGCGATGGAGGGTGATGGGAATGGAGTTAGGACACATCTTTAACCGTGTCACAAAGAAGGTGCCTGCCTGGGAAACAAGGCAGTGCTTCTCTAACCCGGCAGGACATCTGCGTTCAGCTCTACTCCAATCGGCTCACTTCACTTTCAAAATCGTACAGAGAGAAGGAAAACGAAGTCTCGTTTTCAAGTTTTTTTTTTTTCTTCCTGCAGGCCAGGTTAAAGGAAAGAACTGTGAACGAAAAAGTAAACTGCTGCACATATTGACGTCTGGATGGAGAAATTATTTTCAATAAAACCAGGCAGATGTTTTACTGATTTCATTGTTAAAATGTTGACTTTTTCCTTTCTTAGAGATTTCTGCTTGACAGCTCATGAATGACATTAAAACAAATCTGTGACCATCTATCAACTTTCTATATGTAGAAACACAGGTAGGAAGGTGAATGAGGGTGCATTATGAGAGGAGCACCCCTCAGCCCTCTCTATGGAGACTAAAAAGTCTCCATAGAGACTATTAGGACTTGTATTATAAATAGAGATTAAATTACACTGATAAAGTTATAGGCATGATTACCTCTGACATTGATGTTCAAGCACCTTATGCTTCAGCCTTAGTTTGGATCAGTAAAACCTGTCATGGTTCTATTTTATTGCTAAATTACGTCAGCTTTGTAGCATTTATAAGAATTAATAAAGATGCTTTAATTAAAACATACTGAGTGATGAAAAGAATAGCCAGTCACTGACCTTTTAAAACTTTTCATAAGGCTTGAAAGTGCTTCTCTGTTTTATAAACAGTTTTATGAAGTGAGACTGAGTTATATGGAGCTGAAGCTGAAGACTCAAATAACTTAAACGACAAAAAATCCTGGAGCTGGGATTTCCAACTCATTTTTTTTCTTATTTTACATAACAACAAAGTAGTCGGTAGTTGAATGTTTTACAAAAGGCTTTTATTACTTTAACTTAGCTGAAGTGTGATGAAGGAGACCAGGACAACATGAGATGAAAAGATCCAGAAGAAAAAGCTATGAACATCTGAAACCATCATTCATTGACAAGTACAACTGTTACTTCAGAAAGCAAAAGCTTTTAGATTATTATAGTTCTCAGACAGGACAAACAAAGTTTTACATTGTTCTCTTTATGAATGCTGCTTGTTGGAGCCTGCTGCAACTCAAGAGAAAATAGCAGAAGGCTTTGAGTTGATGCTAAACACATCCTGACAACTTACCTCTGAACAAAGATGACTGATACTTAGGAAGACGACATCAGTGACATGTAAATAATATATTTCTCAGTATATTGCTTGAGAAATACATTACTTCTCAAATAACTTGTGCACATTTGTGGTGTGCTTATGAACAAAAGTAAGCACAGTCGTTATTGTACATTCAATTAAAGTGCCCTAAGAGGTAAAAGGTTGGGATCACTTGAGTACTGTATTCAATTAATGAATTAATAGAATACTCAAAATCTTTCAAATATTTGTTCTTAAGAGACGTGTCAAATGTTTTATGTTTTTGCAACAAAATGAGCAATTCTGCTATCATTTCCACACTGACAATTTTCATTTCATGATATTGTATACATTTAATACAAACAACATGAATAACTTGAAAACACAGCAACAAAACAGCCATGTCATTAGAAATGGATATGTGGCCTAAGCTGTACAACATAATTTCTGTCTGTGGGTCTAATGAAGGTGTCAGAGGGAGAGAGTAACAATGATCTGTGGCGTGGCTTATAGAGTCATACTCTCTCTCTCACACACGTGCACACCCAGAGATGGCTGGAAAGATTTAAGGGGCTGAGCAAGACAGATTTAAGGAGCGATAATGTTCCTTCTTGGTGAAGTCAAATCAAAGAGCTTCAGGCATTGTTCAAACATCCTTCGGTCACACTATCTTCTCCTTCAACTTATTCAGATGGGAAACATATAAAGTATTGACACTGTCTGGGAGCAAGCCACGGTGTAGCTATGGAAAAAAATTCAGATGAGTTTGTGTGGCTCTTATGTATTTCTGGCTGTTGTCCCGTTTAAAGTATCTGACCCTTTGCAGTCTGCAAATATCAGTAAAGGTCTCTGGTATAATGTATTAGACAGAGGAATGCTATAAGTTACATTCTGAAAGGTATGGCCCTTTGTCTGGTTTTCACACTGTCTGGACTTCATGGGAACCATTTGCATCCCCAGGTTTATGCCTGAGCTCCAGTCTACGAGCCACAATCATGTGAAGGACAATATCTAACTCTGCTACCACAGTCCAGAGAAGACCCACCAGCTATCTCCATTTACATCACCATATGAAAGGGTCTGCAAGCTCAGTAATACAGCGTGGGGCTCATCAGGTCTCCATTCTCTGGGCCTTTTCTTTTATATACTATAGAAGCAGGACAAACTAAGTTAGGAGGAGGAAGGAGACCTCATACAGCCAGATGTTAAAAATATAGATGGAGGAAATGTCAAAAGGAAGTTGATAAGGAATGTATAAGAAGGTGGGGAGGAGGGAGATGTGAGGGACAATCATAGTCCCAAGTCCAAACTGTGTTTCATCCTCTGCTGGGCCCCAGTGTCACCCAGGTCTCCTCCAGCAGAGACCAGCTTTGAAGTAATAATGGGGTTTTTGGCTAATGCTCTCCTGCAGGTGCCCCTGACTCCCTTTGCCTTTCTGTCTGCCAGTACAGCCACAGAGATGAGAAGATATTGAGATCATTTAAAAGTCTAAAATGGGGCCAGTCTCTATCCTCTGTCCATTTTACTTTTTGCCAACCCCACTTAATCTTTCCCCACACCATTACCGACATTACCTGCACATTTCCTGGACTGACTTGCATAAGTGGATGTCAGCCATCAGTCCAAAATAGAGGCAGACCTCCAAAAGGTGAGAAACCACAACAGATGCTTTGTATTCCTCTCTGGTGCCACCTTCATTTCTCTTTCACTGCTTGGTTCCTTCATCCTTTTATCTTTCATGCTGTGCCTTCCTCCTTGTCAATCAATACTCAGAGCCTCACTAATCTTTGTTCCCTTTGAGGTGTTGAATTGGTGTGACAAGTAAACACACACATACCTTTGGTATCATCTCAGACTGTAAGGAAGATGTGTTCGGGTGGGGCAGGTGTGTGCACGTACAATCCAGTCAAACAGCAGGCTGGAGAAATCAATTCCATTCCCCAGCGAGTTTGTCTTAAACTAAACAAAGCAAGGAAGGAAATATGCTCCCCTGCACAGAGCAACACATTGTTGCTCACTGAAAGCCACGTCTTCTCAACAAATTCTCACATAGACTCTTGAAGTAATGAGACATAGGTCACATACAATGATAGCAGAAGGAGAGTGTTGCATGAATTAAGTGATATTTGGAGCATATGTGGTATTTGCACCGGAATGGAGTGTTTGGTTAGTTCACTGATCCTGTACAACCCCATATGCCTTTCTGCTGCAATATCAATATCAGAAGATTGCGATCATCTTCTGGTTTGTTAAAGGAAAATAGCTGAAGAAAGGGAACATTATACAGAGGATTGTGACAAAAGGATCTACTGAGATCCAGCATTTCAAGGAATTATTAGAGTTAAATTTTTGTGTTTCTCGTGTAAGACAGGAATTTTTCCTTTTCACATCTATTTGCTGCTAAAGTTAGCATCATTCGCTATCATTGGTATAATAAATAGTTTTCAAGGGGTGTAGACTCTTATTGATGTATTGTAGTCTAAAATAAAATCTAAAATACAGTGACTAACCAAATCAGAAACAGCTCAGTGTACACCAAAAAATATTCCTTAAAACAATTTTAAAAATTGTTTTTAAACACATTCATCTGAATATTTTTTGACCTTAGGACCAGATTAGTACTAGACAAGCATGCAAACTGCAACATATGAACATTTAAGCCCAGGAGTGAAATGTTTTATGCTTACTACAAAAAAACAGTTTTCAGTTAACTGCAAAAATGTACTCTATTTTTTTTAAAAACAGCCATCTTTGAATCAGATACGCAGTACCAACAGAAACCTGTACTTAGTTATTCAACAATAACACAGTTTACTTGAAACACTGCTTGTGATTTGTTCAAGCATTTCTATGGTAGTATCCAATGTCAGTCTACAAATTCAAGTTCCTTGTATGTTTTAAATGTTTTCTTGGTGAAACACATATGGTTCCTCTGCAGAGTTTGGCAATGCGCTGAGATATAATTCAACCGTCTGAATGAGCTGTGTTGAATCAGGGACACAACTAATACATGCAAGAGATCGACCCTTGAGGACATCCGGACAGAAAAAAGTATCTTAACCCCAAACCTTGAAGTGTTTTGTGATAGGCTTGTGTTGCAGTCAAACTACTTGATTGTAACTGAGGCATTTGCAAATTTCCTTGCATTGACTTAAATAAAATTTTAAATGTCTAAGTTACATTAACATTTCTTGAGATATTATCACTTATCACCATAATGTAATTAGTAAAAAAATATAGTTTTGTAAATTGCTTTTAATCTAGCTTTATATTTGTGTATAACTAATATAAAACTATCTATGAATTAATTCATTCCACAAGAAGAAAAAAAAAGTTATATTTAGTTTTGTTTCTTTTTCAATTGAAGAAAGAATTTTTTGTTTTTTGCTTCACTGTAGTGAATATTAATCAATTCTTGTTTCACAGCTGTTATTTTGACATGAAATATAATACAATCATTACAGTATTCATGACATATTGATAACAAATAGACCAAAGCTCACTGATGAAACCTGATACAGTTTTTCCCTCCTTGCTTGCACAGTTTTAACAGAATTAACCTCAAGGCATATTAAACTGTATTTTTATGTGGAAGCAGCTCTGTAGCCTGGGGAGTTTCAAGAACAAAAGGCCTAGAGGTGTGCTGAGCATAAAAACACTAAGAATGGTTCTGCTCAGCCACAGACAGCGAGGAGACACACATATGCACAAACACACAGAAATGTAGCCACAGGGAAGAGGAAGGAGTTCACCCAGGTTTCTCCTTCCAGAGGATAAAGGGATGCATTCAAAGCCTGTAATTACATATACACACACACAACTAAAAATCCAAAAATCTCTTTCCATCCATTACACCACACTTTTCCCAAGCAATAGGATCAGATTTCATTCAGGAAATAAAGGACGCTTTTTGAACTATTTCAACTCCCAAATCTTTCTGTGCCCGCCTTCCGCCTGCTAAGAAACGGTAAACAGTCTGAGCCCCACAGAGCCCTGGCTGTTACAGCAGCAAATCATTAGGAGGAGGAAAGGTATTTTTTGCAGTGGTATCTGTTTGCACGTGTGTATGTGTGAGCGTGTGCACGCATACACACTAACAATCGTGTGAGTATCTAAGGCATAATTTGCCATGTACTTTGTTTTTTGTAAAACTCTATCAGACGCAGAGCCTGTGGCCGCAGGGTTGGGCTTGACCAGTCACTGTACACGTGGGGGGTTTGGACTGTACGTGGTTCTGTGTGTCTTCCTGCTGTTCAGGATGTTGAAGGATTTTCTAACTCCCCCCTTCTCATTCCCACCCATGAGATGAGGGGCTGTGCTTGGGTCTGCTTGTTTTACTTCCAGTCCTGAGCTCCAGAACCTAAAGTCCAGACTTTAAGAGCTCATAACAAGAGATTACAGTATTCTTTCTGCTAAGCACCTCGCACACGCCCCTTCAACATGATGAACCAGAGCAGATAGCGCTGACCAAAACTGCAGCTTCAAAATGGTTCAAGGTGAGAGAAAATATTCTGACACACCTATGTTACATCATGTGGGATTTGGAATCTTGTTGCCGTATTACCGCCTAATACTTTTTAACAGTCATCGAAAATGCCTCACAAAAATATTCATACCTTTCTAACTTTTTCAGATTATAACCATAAACTCAATGTATTCCAATAGGTTTTATGTGACAGACTAACAAAAAGTAGTGTATAAGTGGAAAGTGGAAGGAAAATGATACATTGGACAATTTTTTTTCTAATAATAAATCAAGGGTTTCTAACTCCCTGCGACAGACTGGCGACCTGTCCAGGGTGAACCCCGCCTCTCGCCCGGAACGCAGCTGGAGATAGGCACCAGCAACTCCCGACCCCGTTAGGGAGAAGGGTGACGGAAAATGGATGGATGGATGGATGGGTTTCTAACTCCAGTCATTGAGAGCTATTACTTTAAAATTTAAAGACACATTCCTTCTCCAATTCAGCTGAATGGAATGATTTTCTACATAGCCGTTCATTTGATTCAGGTGTGTTTCAGCCAGGATGCATCTAAAAACTGCAGGACAGTTAATTCTCGAGGTCTAGAGTTGGAGACCCCTTATCCTAAATGGTGTGCATGAATTTGCACTCATCTCGCCACATCATCTGCAAAGCTATTGGGGTATGCCTCCATGAGCTTTATTACACAAGAGACTGAAATTATTGCCTATTTTTCTTTGAAAAATACCTTGAGCTCAACCAGATTGCATGGAGATTTTCGATGGACACATTAAAAAATCATGGCTGTGTATTTAGAGTCATTGTCCTGCTGGAAGCTGAACTTTTTGCTCCAGTCTCGAGTTCATGACTAAGAGTTGCCCTGCTGACAGATTCGCTCCCTAGTTGTGCATCTCTGCAGTTTCTCCAAAGTAGCCATCCTCTTGACTGCTCTGCTGAATATTGCCCAATCTGTCAGTTTAAGTGGACAACCAGGGCTTGTTAGGTTATGCTGCACTCTCTCCATTATTAAACGATGCATTGAAAAACACCTTTAGGGTCGCTACAGCTTGGACATTAAGTAAGGCACTGCATGTCTTTGACATGTATACGTTCATTCATACATACTGAAGCAGTCGCCAGAGTGGCTGTTATTAGAAGAGCCAGACTGCAGCATTCCTCAAACTCCTGCTTTGAGATTTCAAGGAGTAAAGCGTATGTGTGGCTGTGCTTGCGTTTGCATGTGAAGACACGAGGGTAGCCTTTCCTCCCGTTTGTGTCAGTTCCAATCTGGAGCCGGCTGTCATGGAAGCAAACTGTCGGCAGCCACACAGAGAGGAGGAAGACAAGGAGCAGGAAGAGGAGGAGGAGGAGGAGGCCTTATCCGGCAGCTCTGAAAGTGAATTCCCTGTGTATGTATACTTATGACGGATCTAGACCACACTGTGATGTCTTATTCATGTTTTATCAATTCATAATGACCAGATGGATCCCAAGTGTGACGATGTTCATGTGCACATGCTCAAATGCGCTGTCTATGATTGAGGCGGTCATCGCAATAGCATTTGTATGTTTGTGTGTGTGCGTGTGGGTGCGTGGGTGTGTGCATGTTTGTGTGTGTTGCTTTTATGAATATTTAGAGCATCCGCCTTGGAGTGTGTATGTAGAGCAGCATGTTCCAGACACTGGACATCCACACAGACCACTGAAGTCCCAGCGCTTTAGTGTGAATATTTAACTGATCCTTCTGTTCCATTATTCATCAGGACAGACACAAAATCATTAGGAAATATAAACACTGCTGTTTCCTCTCTGCTTTTACGACGCCTTTGGTCCTCTCTTTTCCACCTCCAGATAATCTCCCTTTATCTTGTCTAACTTTGTTCTTCCTCCAATCTTTTGGCTTCTTTCTCTTTTTCTTTCTTTCCCACTCCCATTGTGCTGCGGTTGTGAATATTTCAGATGGCAGAGTGGTTTTTAAATTACCCCCTTTTGGCTTCCGCTCTCCTCACATGGTTTGGTCTGCGTTTCTCTCTCACACAGGATCCGACTCGTAAAGAAAACAGTGACAAGCCATAAAAGCCACTTTTACCAGCTGACAAGGACAAGGGGGCACGGGGCATGGAGTTGCCAGGTATTTCTCTGGTTAGCTGCTATGCCAAACCTATCCACTAACCTCAATATTTTAAGTTCTGCTAAAGAAGGTAAATATACTTTGACTCAAGTGGTTCACGTGGAATTGGATGTCAAATTGGTTTGTCTTTGCATCGTTACAGAAGGACCACAGCATTTTAAATATAAATAGATGAATTATATGGATAAAGAACCTACAAAAGGCTTCTCTTTTTGATTTATCACATTTAAATCTTTTTAAGGGAAACCACCTATACAAACAAACCTTGGCCTTATGTGAAAAAGTAATTGAACCCTAAACCTAAACTCTGGTAAACCTGTCCTCAGTGGTAGCATATGCTAACAGGTTATTGCAGTAACTGGCAATTAATCTATTCAGTCACTGAGGAGGAGAGTTGTTTTGTTTCAGACGTACCGGAAGGCATTAGAGAGTAATTGTCTGATTAAGGTCAAGGATATGAGTCCAGACTTTGATTAGGTCACTTGAGAATCTTAAACATAACTCAGTAAGATTTAGCTTAAAGTCACAAAGCGATGGTGAGAGATTTTCCCTTGATGGGCCTTTAACTTCTTTTTTGGTCAGCATTACTTTGAGCCTTAAAATTCCCCCATGAACAGCATTTTTGTCCAGTCTCAATCTTACCTTAACTCAGGCAAGTGAGGCCCGCCATTCTAGAGTTATTGATCTGCTTTTGGAGTAAATGATGGCAAGGTTCATCATTGTTTATCAGTCTTAAGGCTCTCACTGAGGGTGACAGGAGTCATAAAGCCTTGGAAATGATTTTGTAAGCCTGTCTTATCTGGTAGAGGGCAAAGACTTTGTTTCTCATTAGTTCTTGAATTTCTGTAGCTCAGGGCATCCTTTCAAACCGTCTTCATGTTGTGGGACCGATTTGATTGAAGTGATTTCTTTCTTCAGTAATCAGGCTTGGATGCAATTTGGGAAAATAGATGAAAACAATGTGGTTAATCACATTTAAATAACAATTGAACAAGGGAGGCACTTGTACTTTTAAAGCCAGATTGATTTTCATTAATAGATAAAGCCATTGTTTCAAATCTGAATTTTGTATTTATTCATGTTACCTTTGTCTGATAATAAAAATGTGACAATATGAAACATTGAAGTTTGACCAAAAAGCAAGACCAGAACTAATTTGTACGAGGAAAATACTTTCTTCACAACCCTGTACTTAGTGCCAGACAAATCACAGTCAAGAAATCAGGATGTCTGATACTGATGGCACAGACACCCTCTGATTGGGATGGGTTGTCATGGTAATGGCTGCCAACTAGGGCCCCAAACAGTCTTATTAGGGGGGCAAAGACACAAGAAAGACCTAGCGTACCGAGGAAGGTCATTCATCTGCAGAGACAAAGAGGAGCAGGAAATGACAAGGTTTACAGCTTACCACTAACACACACCAAAATGAATAAACACACATTTATCGAATAATAAATACACGCTCAACAGCAGTTATGAATTTAAAGAAGAAAACACATTTGCATCAATTTTTTTTCATGCTGTCACACACGAAAGAGCAAATTTTCCAGCTTTGTGACACAAAAAGTCTTGGTCTACCGCAGTGAATTTTGAAACCAATCAGTCTAACAGTAAAAAAATGGGAAAAATCTGTTTACTCGCTGACAACAAAGTCAAAAACAAGTTGCAAGAGGCTTCTGTGGCAGGGAGATGATTTATAGGCTTAATGATAGCTCACATTATTTATTCTAGACTCTCTTTTGCCGAGTTTTCCTTTCTTCTCACACTGGGCTACCGTTCCCTAAGCATCGAGTGATCAACAAACACCAAACACAGCATCTCTGCAACACACACACACACACGCACGCACACACGCACACACACACTCACAGAGGAAGCAGTTTTGCATCAACACTTCGAAGCAGCTTTAATCTATACTCAAAGCCATATAAATAGCGTTATCCCCGGTGCGTGCAAACCATCCGTACATTAGCGCGCAGAGATGTAATTAGAGCGTTATTCTGTGTGTGTTTGAATTTAATTATTGTTATTTACATTTTACTACTTTTTCTACTCTCTCTCTCATATATTTTGTGCACCTCGACCCCCGTTTCAGCTGGTGTGTTTGTGGTTTGTGTACATTGGGAAACCTGTTGCCAGGCATTAACTTGAATGTGAAAAATGAAAGGTCTAAAAGAAGGATGAGACACGCCTCCACTTGCAATCCTCTGCCAGGATTTCCTCAGCTCCCCTGTAGTGCAGGTACATCCACACCCTTCCCGCTCCTCCTTCAATACCTCCAGGGAGAGATATGCAAGGGAAATCCTCTCCCAGCTAATAGCCTGACGCTATGCTTAACATGAATGAAAGCAGCAACCCCTCAAATAAGCTGAAATTTGTTGCCCGTATTTGCTTTTGGAACCAAAAAGGAACACAGCAATCACAAACCACAGAGTGCATCTTTCCCTCCTCCTCCCCCAAGCCTCCATCCGAAGCAGCAAACAGATGCCATCCCCTGGGGCCAGCTATCAGGCTAACTGCTGCCCATTCCTCTGAGTCTGCACACCTATGTCTCTCTTTCCCTTCATGCCCTGGTCCTTCCTTCCGCTAGCTCTCCCACAGCGAAAAGACACTAATTACAACCATAGATGAGCAGATTACAGATCTGAAAAGGAGTGGAAGTGGGATGAGAAGCAGTCAGGGGTGGTAAGACGGGGGCAACAGGTCGTTAACAGTGATGAATGCGACTCTATTTTCGCTCTTATTGTTCTCGCCGACTCTCGCCTCCACAACACCTTTTCCATGCCTCCTTCTCGGTGCCATCCATCACAAGCAGCGTTAACTAACTCTAACTATCTCCAATCATCTCTAATCAATTCCAATTATCTTTCGTCTGACCCTCATACATCAGTGTCTCTGTGTCTCTCAGGCATGGGAAGAGGTAGCAAAGCGGGGGTGTAAATAGAGAGGACTCAAACACAAAGCAGAAAACTCTATTCAATGTAATGTGGGCAAGAGAGAACAAAGATTTATCCAAGGATTCACAAAGCTGTTGTTCAACTGCACTTATTCACAAAAAAGTTGTTTTCTTTTCCAGAACCAGTGCTCTGGAAAACGGTTCATTAATTTTCCAGCTTGTCTTTGTAGCAAAACCTGATTGCTCCAATGGCTTAATGACTGCAGAGGAAGTATTTAAAAACTCAACAGCAACAGCCCACTGCTCATTTAACTGACTGCCTTTTATTAACCCAGCAACTTTTCCTTTAAAGTTTAATGAGAGAAAGCATCTCATAATCCGTCGCCTGTCTTTCCCCTCTGCCCTTCCCTTTGTTTGTCTTCTCAGTGGGATGCCTGTGACAAATAGCTGCTTTATTAAAGCAACCTTTCCACAAAAGTTTTGTTTCTTTTCTTAATGAGCACACAAAAAAGATAGTGAGTAGACACAGACAGTCAGAGATTTAAAGTATAGAAAAAAGGAGATGAGACGCAATTAATCCCGTCTTAAGGAAAATAAAACATCTGGGTTAGCGCTCTACCTGAGGGCATTGAGATTTTAAATAAGCTCTACTTGACGGGACCATAAAGTCTGAACTCTTTGAACAAATGCAAAAATAGCGATACAGACTATTGGGTATTTCACAAAGCTGTCTGGTGTGATAAACGTACACATACAAGTTTGTCAGTCTTTTCCAATTTTAATTTTCTAAAATAGCGCAACTGAGAATTGTGCTGACACAGTTTGCATCCAGTGAAGTGAGCCATCTTTCATTTTTTCTTCTTACAATTAAAAACAAACAATATCCAATTCTCAAAGTTTTGCTTTATGCAGATATAGTAAAGAAATAAAATAAATAAATGAAAGATGCCATCTGCAAAAATCTGATGGCACTTTGAAAAAGTGGGAGCAAAAGGAAGAAAAAAATCTTCCACAAAAATTATTCAAGAATGCCAAAGAGGCAAATCCTCATCATTTTTATTTATTTATTTATTTATTTATTTATTTTTTGTAATTCTGCCCAATATGTTCACAAATAAATTGTCTGAATTGTACTAAATACATTTTTGTTCACTAGAATTCAGAAAATGATTGTAAAATGCTCCAACATATAAGTCACATTCAGAGGTCAACCAACAGTAAGTAATACATAGTAGTTAAACAGCTTAATGTAAATATGTGTGTTGGTGTTTTTTCAATTGCTGAAGAGAGAACAATTGGCACTTAGTGCAAAAATAGAAATCCTTCCCATCTCCTGGACTGGATGGGTGTATTTATATGCTGTAATCTAACTACTCCAAACTAAACAGAAGCCCAAATCCAACAATAATCTCATACTGCTTGTAATCCCACTCTACCAAAGAAAAAAATTTATATTTTTCAAATACTGGAATTATTTTCCAAGGTCTCAGTTTCCAGTTATCCACATACGTAATCAAAACTAAATTACTGTCAATTTCATGCTTCTTGATTTTACATTTGCTTAATTTGTTAAACACGTGGCACCAGAACAGAAAAGCTTCAGTTTTCAATACAAACCCTGTTTTCCAGACTAAGATAAACGAGTTAATGTAAATCAAGAAAAAAATAAAATAAATTTTAAAAATATTCAAACAATATCTTTCTCCTGAATGTAGCAGAAAAGCCAGTCCTTGGTTTATAATAATGAGCATAGAGCCGGGTGGATAGAAGGATCTGAGCTCCAAGAGAAAAATCCTGTGGCTGCTGGCAGAGTGCACTGCACCAGATGGACTAATCTCACTTTTTCAAGGCCATCCACTGGACTGAAAGGGCCTTGCCCCGTTCTGCTTCTCATTCCTGTTAAAGAGATAACTTGGTGCAAGCCTCAAGACAGCCATTCCGCCTCTAAAGGAAGGAAACTGGCTTAAAGTTTAAGCAGCTGGTTTTGGCATAATGATGGGTGACAGGTGGAGTCAGTTGCAAGGAAGTGACAGATAGATTCAAGATGGTGTTAAACATCAACCCAAAGGACAAACAGATGGCAGGCTGAGGCATGGGTCATTGGTTAGTAGAGTAACTATGAAGGTATTGGGGAGGGAAATGATTTTTCCAAGTTCTGATGTTTTATTATTCCCAGATGCTCCAGGTAATCTGAACTGAAATTGGAGCTGGAATGATCAACCAGTGGCAGGGACACCGATTATCCAAAAGAAAGAATAAAAACCTGTATGCCTTTGCTGCAGAAGGAAATGAAGGTTTAGCGTTACTGTGGGACTGTCTGCTGTAAAAGGTGAAATGGTGTGTGGGTGTGTAACAGTGAACCAAAAACTGCTGCTTTTATTCAAAATGATTGAGATGCAGTCCCCCTGCTGAGGGGACTTTGAAGATTTGATGAAGTCATGCAAAAGTATTCATCTTCACTGAAGATTTTTACTACATCAATGGATTTTATTGGGATTAAATGTGACCGACTAAGAAAAACTAAAGCAAAACTGTAAAGAGAAAGGGGAAAACTGTTAAAAGTTTTCTTATATACTTTGCAAAATAATTCAAGCTCAGATAGATTAGTTGAAGAACTTGCTCTCTAAGCTTTCTGCAGTTTTTAAATTGGAGTTAGGTCTGGACTTTAAGCATTAATATTCTTTGATTTACTCTGGTTTTGTATTTAAAATCATTGTTCTTCCAGAAGGTCAGCATCCACCTCAGTCTAAAGTGTTTTCAGCCTCAAACACTCAGGGCTGGATTTACACTTTCACAACTTCTTGTTATATAGCCTAACCTGGTGTTAACGTATCATTAACTTCGTCATGATAGGTTGCACAGGATTTCATTTAGGCATATCAGATTAAATATGTTTCATATCACATCACCTCCAAACCTTCTAAAATACATTGAAATTTATGGCTGTATTAAAACAAAATGTGAAAACGTTTAAAGGGTTTTCACAGGTTCATGAGGTCTTTAAGCTCGTGTCATGTCAGCCTTCTGCTACCAGCAGTTCACATACATGTGGACGGCTGCAAATGATTCAGCAGGAAGGTCCAACAATGAGCAAAGAAAAGCCCAGTTTGTCTTAATGAGACCTGACACTCTAATAACTCACCATGAGGATATAGTCGTTCCTTCCAGCAAATGTAACTGAATCCTAATTGTTCTTTAACTGTGCTCAAACCAAATCAAACCATCGCCAACATTCAGCAGGTTTATATCTCAGAAGAACAATTTTGCTTTTTATTACAAGGAAAAGACAAACAGAGATGGCAGGTGTTCTGATAGATATGAAAGAGCAGGTCTGAAACTAATATGAATTCAAATATATATAAGTATATATATACTATATATCTGGATTGACTTACAGCCGAGACAGGCCAGGGTTCTTCTGAAACAGCAGCTCTGGAAGCTGCTGCAGTTGATTACGGTTCAGCCGCCTGTGGCAGGAAAAACATACGGTCAGTCAAAGAAGTTTGCTTGCATGTTCATAGGTGTGTAGGCTGTGAACAGCTTCATTTAGGTGCCAGGGAATCAATTTTGTCTCAGGTTATTGTATTTCAGCGTGCTCTCACTGTTGCATAAATAGCCAACTGAAAATTCAGGAGAATTAAACAGACAGGAACTGTGCCACAAATCGTCCAATGGTGCTCCTTGTGGAATTCAGGGCTTTGCTGGCTTTCAGAGAAGAACAGAAAACCTGATTTACATCTACTGGTTATTTAAACATGAACACATTTTTATCTGGAGCAATCTGTCTAAACAAGAGAAAGGGATGAGGGAGTTTAAAACCTGATAAAGCACTGACATGCTATGGTAGCCAACAACAAAGTCCTAGTGAAACAACTAACATCCAAGACTGGCAGGCTGTATGCAAATACAACAATTAAGTCAATGAGAAACAGAGTGTTGCGAATCTTTTGGAAACCACGGCTCTCTGCTCTCTGAAAGGCCTTTTGGAAGCACACAGAAGTGAATTTATTGGCACTGAAAGACTGAAAATGTGAAAGGCAGGCTGCTGCTGTGCCTTCAGACAAATTCAGACAGATGTTGGGACTTGTGCCCCTCACTGTATACACGGAGTGTGTGGCCAGATGAAACATGGGTTTGGTGAATAATGCACAGTAATAGTCTGCTGCTGCCACTGCTGCTGCTGCTGCATTTACACAGAACTGTACCTCTTAAAAAGTCTATAAAGTTATCTGATGTTCAGGTTCGCATGTGGTTAGAAAAGCTGCCTTGCTAATGAGCTGGCTGAGGTGTGGTTGGTAATGTTTGTCTGTGTGTTTTTCCTGCAGCTTTACAAGCCGTCAAGTAGTCCTGGTGCTGTCCAGATGAGCCAGGTCTGCGGTGCGGTAGGCCTTTCAAGCCCACATATCCCACTGAGGGCATTCCTGTCAGGGAAAGCTAATAAAAAACACTCCCTGCCCACATTGTACCCTCTCAGCACCATCCAACCACAATGGATTGACAAGGGAGTGCCACAGCCTTGACACAACTGGTTTGGCTTTGTACTGTTAATGTCATTAGCAAAACACACGTAGAAGGATGGAATTTTCATTTAAAGCTCAAATTCAGTAAAGTGTACATGTGCGTTTGTGTGTGTGTAGCCTATTTATATAGAACCCGAGGTGGTACTTACAGTCTCTCCAGCTCCTTCATGTCATCAAAAGCCCCTCGCTCGATCACTGTAATCTGATTCTCCATCAGCTGACTGCAGAAAAAAGGGAAGACATGCGACTTTATTGGTCACTAAGACTTTAACAAGGTAAAGGGGAGGCAGGGGAGTGAGATGGGAGGCTGAGACTTTAGTTTGAGGCTTGTGACAGAATCCATTTCAGTGCAGTTTATTCCACTTTTATTTTTTTTTCTGCGTCTCACACACAGACCCACAAACATTTAGGGCAGCAGTGTGGACTGAGGGCACAGTGTGGAATCTTGGCTGAAGAGCTACAGATAGCAGCCAGGAAAGTTTCCAAGGTGGTGCAGAAAGTGTTAGTCTGGGCTTTAGTGTGGTCCAGTGGGGGGCGTAGCAGTTTGGCTGGACACTAGACAAGGAAAAAAAGGGCCAGGGGGTCAGAACGAGTTAGGTGAGCTTCACAGTTTTTACAAGTAGACCAAATAAGGGAAAATATGACTGTGTGTGTCTATATCAGAGGTTTAGACATTGCTCCTACACCAAAAACAGATGAATAACACCAAGAATAATTCTCACAACCAAGTTTTTAATATGGCTTTTAATGAGGGAAATGTGGCTCTTAGCCCAGGACGTCTCTGTATGAGAGAAAAGCTAATGCATGTGGATTTTTAAGAATATAAAAGGTTTTGGGGGTTCTTTGGAAGACCAATAAGTTTGGATTGAGAGTGTAATCTGGTGTGGCAAAACTAGAAACCTGACTAACGGCATGTGTGGGTGGGGGCATCACCAGCTGATAAGTAATCAAAAGATCAATGGAAACATGCAAAAAGTTGGTCAGCAGTCATAGAGATGATTATTGAGAAGGGAATAAATACATTTCAGCATTTTCAAAATAGCAGGTTGATGTAAAATAATGTATTTTATAAATATAAAAAAAGTAAATCAAAACTTCATAATGACGGACTTGCCCATGGAGGCATACAAGGACTCCCTTTGCAATCAGGAACAGTTTCTGTCCTATGTAGCCAGAGCTGATGCACATAGAAGAGGACTGGGCGGTGTTTGAAGTGTTACAATAACACACTGTCAGGAAGGAGAGAAAGTTGTCCAGCAGGACACTTAAGCGCAACAAGACCTTCCCTTCATTACATATACAACGGCTCTGTTCAAGGCAAGCTCTCCTGTGAGCCCACAGCACACTGTAACTCAGCAGTCCAGGCTTCCTCCCAATCGAATATAAATGCTAATCACTGTTCACACTCCATAAACATGGAGAGAAAAGTGCACTTCACCTCATATCTCTTTCTCATGAATTTAAATGGAACTGGGGGGGGAAATGGCAAGTACTTTTGTGATGAGAAAACTTTTTTAGAGGATAGCTGGAGGGCAGCTTTTCTGCTTCCATTGTTCTGCTTTCTCTCACAGAGACTTTTGCTCATTTAGACCAGCCAAACATTCAGTCTCAAATGAGAGGATATAAATTAGCTCTGTTGATTTCAGCCTAACAAACAAGATGGCAACTGACTGAAAAGATAAACCAATACTTTTGTTTTTTTCTTCTTCCCCTCTTCATGGTCGCAGAGGGGTCGGCGGGATCCAAGGTCAATACACTATAAGGGCTATTCCTGACATCCAACCACGCAGACAGCTACACGTACTGTTCAGTACATGCTCATTGTGTATTGTGTGCATTATAATTGAAAAGTGTGAGAGAATCAGAGCTCGGGGGAACTTTGTACTCCGGCAAGACGCTGCTTCCTCCGAAGTTGCCGATGATGAGTTGGCGACACCGAAGCATGTGACCTCCACACTGGGAGTAAAAGAGGATACACAGGGGCAAAAGAGGCAACAGGGGGATGGGGCGAGCTGTGACAAGGAGTGAAACTAGTCAAGCTTTGAGGAGCAGTAAGAATTATGCTCAGCTCATGTTACATTTAAAACACATTCAAGTTTACACAGCTTCCCTTTACACAGTGTTTTAACACCTTAGGCGATACTACCAGGTTCGTGAACACCGTGTACTCATACGGACACTTTTATAGCTACTTTATTACATGAAGTCATAAGTGCTTTGTAATTATGCCACAGAGAAAGTCAATGACTTCACCTCAAGTCATTGAGTGACTTTTTTCAGCAAAATTTCACTTTGCTGAAAGCCTATTTTGTGTTGATGTAAAGGCAAGTCGGTGTGCGTGTGTGCACAATAGGTGAAGCTAAAATAAGCATGACAAAGTTAGAGAGAAGTCCATTACATTGCTTGTTGGAGTCACTCCGTGGCTTAATGTACTTCTGAGTGGGACTCTTGACGAAAGTATTGCCACTTCACTGGGTTTATGCTAATCTGAGCAGAAAGTCTGACGAACTGCAAGCTGCAGGGTTGCATACAGCTCATGAATAGATAAACAGTGACACACAGTTAAACATCTCATCATTGCTTATGAACACAAAGGCAACTGCTTACAGAACTCTGAGGTACTTCAGGCCAGCAAAGTCACTCTTGGTGATGCGTGTGAGGTTGTTTCCGTTCAGCTCCCTGCAAAGAGAGACACGCAAACATGGATTAATAATTGATCTTTTCTCCCCTAGTGGACTTGTTTAGCCTGGTGACTAAAAGAATATACAGTTGCATGGAGGAATCTGTTCTGATATATGATGCATAATCTTAGCACAAGACACATAGAGAGAGAGCTTAGCTTTCAGTACAGCATACAGTATGACTGGTACAAGATGCACAGGTCGTCTTATTCAGTCTTATTTATCCATCTTATCCCAAGTTATTTCCCTAGTCTAAAGTCAAATTTCAGATCACAGAGAATCAATTCCATTACAGGGTCCATATATCTTAAGGAAAAGTTCAAGTCAAGTTTCAATCTTTTGGGGGAAAGTCCAAGTCAAGCTGCCAATATTCGAGAGGCAAATCCACGTGAAGTCCCAATTATTTGAGGGAGAAGTATAAATCACGTTTCAAGTTCTTAAAGAACAAGTCCAAGTCATTTCCTAATCACCATAGAGACGAGGGCAAGTCATGTATCAAGTGTTTGAGAGGTAAATACAAGTCAAAACTCAAGTCTTGGAAGGACAAGTCAGAGTCAAGTAACACATATCTGAAAAGCAGACAAAAGTCGGTTTTTTAGCTCAGTTCACATTTCTGAGTTTTTGGGGAGGTCTCAAGTTTTTGTCATTCTCACATCAGGCACATACCAAAGAAAATGTAATAAAATACCTAAAATTACCCAGTTATCAACTACTGTGAATTTATATTTTTAATTAAAATAAATATAAATAATATTTACAACACAAGAAATACAAACATGCTTTGATTGATTCAAGAAAAATAATTATGAGATTATAATAGCTGCACAGAAATATTACAAAAAACACATATTCACTGTGATCAACATTACAACAAGAAATAATTTTACGATTCCACAGTCATGCAGGAGGGACAACGTTACACAAATACCCTTAGAAGAACTGACATTTACTAGCTTACTTTCACCCTTACAAGAGATAAAAACTGTTCATGAAACTTGAGTCCCAAATTTCAAGCTAAGAGGACAAATATAATCATAAAATTATTCCTTTTGTGGCTTAGACTAGAGTCTAAATCACAGACTCAAGACCCCATGTCTGACTATCGCTACAATATAAACTGAAAAAGTTAATGTTTTTATAAAATGTAATGTCAACTATACCATAAATTGTTAGGTGACTCTGGAAGGTAAAGTTAAAGGGAAGTTCAGGCTCAGCTCTTACTCTACTGGGAAACATTAAGCAGTGCTGTTAAAGGGAGGCCACATTTAAACTGTCTTTTTATTCCACATTAACCATCACCACAAACACACACACACACACACACACGTGCGCACGCAAACAACCCCCCGAAACTCTCTACTTTCTATCCACCATGTCCTTTTACAATTGTCGGGGATTAGCAGGAGCCAGCAGAGGGGATTTGAGTAGGACTGCAAGGCCAGAAAGCTAAGTGCTTTGGATATAACTGAGCAACCTCCCTGCTGTGTGCTAACCGTCCCTGCAAAAAAAAAAAGAAAATAGTATTAATAATTTCAAAACAAAGATTTTAAAATTACTTTTGATTTTCCTTGTAAGACATAATTCCACTGACAAAATAGTTGAGCAGCTAGACACATTGGTGCTTAAAGATTTTTAGTTTTACTCTGTTTACTTGCCTAATTGCACGAAATCCTTAGTAGCAGGTTGAATTTTAATGAAGGAAGACAACACAGCATGCAAAAAACCACAATGACACATGTCAAAAAAGTTCAAACTTTTTCACTTTGACGAAGTTTGTATTATGTCTCCACCCTTTTCTGAACCCCCAAAACCCCACTCTCCAAAAGCAAAATCTGGCTAGGAAATCTACACTGAAGCACAGGTCTCTTTCCCTCAGTCGCTTTCTCGCCTAATGACCACTCGAGGGACTGTAGCGCTATGCAGCAAGAAAGAAAACGGTCATTACTGACAGATGGTGTATGCATGTGAATACAAGCATGTGTGTGTGTGTGTGCTTTTATATATATATATATATATATATATATATATATATATATATATATATATATATATATATATATATATATTTATGTATATACACAGGTGCAATGATAGGCAGAGCAACACAGCCACAAGAAAATAAATAACGGACTGGGCTTCATTAGTCTGGGCTTCAACACACACATGTGGTGCTCATTACAGGTGCTTATGCAGATATACACACTCAGATACACAATCTTCGGGATTTCCAGTGTCTTATCTTCAGGGTGGTCATTCCTGACGAGACCCGAAGGGCATTTAAACAGAGAAAGATAGAGGATGAAGAGAAGGGGAGAGAGACAGAGGAGGAGGGAATGTATATGTGGAAAATTCACTCACACTTAAACAACTAAAACACTTTCTGTGTTTAGTAATTAATCTTTTTATGCTACTCTACAGCCGGCTTATTAAAGTTGTCATGGGTGAGTGAATGAAACGACCTGTTCTGACAAAAGTTGGTTCTTTGAGAATCTCCAGAGAGGATGCAGAATTCTCCAAATTCTCGGTTTGATGGTAGGACCAGTCAGAGTGAGGCTCTGGAGCTGCATAGTCTTTGTTGCAATGTGATTTTGCAACAAACATAACATTAAAGGATAGCATAAGATTTTTGAATCCATATTCTGGTAAAATACTGCAAGAAGTTATAATTCTCTTGGCATCTTCACTTAATATAAATTTTGATTTTGGGGAGTTCCTGGATGCTGAAGCTAACAGCTAGTCTGAGAAGGGCCAAAACCACAGCAGTCTCTGGGGTCTTAAAACAACCCGGAGCTCAAAAACATCACGGTATTTTTCAAGCACTACTTTATGAAATTTTTAACTGTCGTACTATTTGTACTGAGCGGTTACTTACTCAGAAGCTGATGATCATTTAAACGGAGGAAAAAGGTGGTGCACCACACATGAACTATTTCCAGAAATTTATATATTTAAACATACATGCTGTCAAAATGTGTCATTTATGGCTTTATTGCGCAATTTTGTGTTTCTCGCAGCACCTCTGGGGTTTGTAGTAAAGTGCAGCCGCTTGCAGTGTAAATGCGGGATTAGTTTCAATGCAAAAGTAACTACTGCTAAAAGGTTAATCCAATGGTGTTCATATAAACCATTATGATGATTTGGCACCTGTTGGATATGGATTCATACTAGATGAAGATGTTGTAAGAACTGTAAGAACATAAAACATTAATTCCATGTAAGTTTTTAAATGCAATCCATCACTTTAAGTAATGGCTGCCCAAACTCAGTTCTTAATAGCAAGAATAAGAATATGTAAGATAAATATTTGTATATTTCTCTTACAGGAGTTCTTATTCTTGCATTTAGTTCTTATTCTAAATGCAAGAACACACTGAGTTTACATCATCAGTGCTTACCTGTATATTTATTTTGCAGCTAAACAGAAGCAAACTTAGCTAAACTCAGACAAGATATATCAAAGGAAAAATGTGCTATTTATTAGCGATAGAATTCGTCACTGCTGTTTTTCCCAAATCAAAGGGAGCCAAGCAATACGTTTTGGCATCACAGTAAAGGCATGTCAACGTTTTTTGTAGACACATTTGTTTTGTTTTTTTTACAGTAACTCTTGACAGATTTTGCATGAAAGTACCATCACATTACTTTAAAGCCTTAAAATTATTAGCTATCATCCCAAATTCCAATAGCAAAGGATTTCCACCTTCAACTGATTCACTCAAATCCATTCCATCCTCTGAAAACCTCTGGCAGTAAGAATTCCCACTGCTGACACACTTCCTGGGAAGAAATTGGATTTATGACATCACTATCCTAATCCCTCTTCTTCTTCCATGCCAGGCTGATTGATGCTGGTGAATATATCCTGGTGCAACTTCCCTCGGGTGGACACAGGGCAGATTTGCTCCACTACTATAGATCTCTATAATTCAAAGGAGGCTCTGAGCGCTGCTACAGTACTGAAAAACTCATTAGGTTTATTTGTGCCAACTGCTGGGAGTCCTGTGCCTAGCTTGGTTTTGGACCTGTTTCGAATTGAGCTGTGCTACACGAAATAAAAGAAGGTACAAGCAAACAGAGGTAGACTAGACTAATGTGCGATGCTTTCACACGGCAACTGGAAAATACACAAGGTCTGTTTTACGGGGTCACCGAGTACACATCAGCTTCTTATGCGGTGCTTTTAACTGAGCAAAGCTGTGCTCAGTTAAAGGTAATTAGCACACAGTCAATTATCAGACTAATTAAGATCCACATCATTAGAGCCTTAAAAAAAAACGAATAATATGCATCTTTTTTTTTTTATTTAGTCAATACTTTTTGTCAATATTTTTTTATATTTGCTAAATAGAAAAAGGTAATGCAAGTAATGCACTTGCAAATAGTTTGCAAGTTTAATAAAACATTTTCATTGTTTATATTTTTTAAATTCTTGAGATTATACACATTAAGAACACTATTCCTTTAGACAATTTGGAAATTCCCAGCTAAGGATGTTGTTGTTTTGTATGCTTCTGATTCATAATTCATTAAATTTAATTGGATGTGCCTGAAAGGAGAAAGATATTTTTTGCCTTCAGAAAAACCCACACCACTGTTCCACATCTTGCTCACTAATAAAAGGTCACATTCTTTTTCTGTGATTCACAAAGGTGGGTTTCTTAAGCTGTTTTTTGCTTTGCTTTCAGCCTCAAAATAAGTCCTTGAAACTTTCTCTGTCTTTAAGGTCAAAGTTATTTCAGGCTCTGAGCAAGGCCAACAAGTGAATATTTTGTTTTTCTGCCACATCCTTCTCTAATATTGCATCTAACTGTTACATTCAGGTGCTCAGATTTTTCTAAGCTGTCATTCTGCTGTGAACACCACAAGACCATTTGTCCCAAACAGCTTTAGCCTAGCAGGAAACACAGAAACCCACTGATTGAGGAATGGTGGCATGGTGCTTTCCAAACTCCATGCTGTGGAAGCAATCTGATAACGAGAACCCTGAGGCTGTACAACCTAAAACACGGACGCCCATTAATCACAGCTACAGACTGATATCGCTGTTCGAGCAGCAGACCGGCGACCGTGCTCCCCAGATCAATGAACAGGCGGAAGAGCTGCAAACAAGGAAAACATTTTTCCTCCTGCAGATTGTGCAACATATGGAGGTGACAGCCATGAAACACACAGGTGGGCAGGGAGCAGGGAAGCGATATAGTCACAGAGAAACGGAAAGAAGACAGAGCAACTCTGACACGGTTGTTAGCTGTCTGAAAGTGACGGTGTGTAGCAGTGTGGTAGAGTGTTGCGAGTAACCAGGGAGAGCTGCAGGAAGCTGACAGACTGTCTGGGAAATGTCAGCAGAGGGATGAAGTCTCTCAAGAGCTGGTGGAGACTGTGGCCCACATACCAGCTGAGCAGACATGCTTTGGAACCAGTGGGCTTTATCTGATATCGCCATACGGTGCCTTACAGAAGTATTCACACCCCCTTAAACCTTTTCACATTGCTGCTATTGTGAACACACACTTGAGTTTTTTGAGGGGGTATTTAGGATTTCATGTCATGCACATAAAAGTTCATAACTGTGAAATGAAAGGAAAAAGACAGTAAATAAAAATATGAAAAGGTTTTACTCTGACACCCCAAAATATAACCCTTGGAAATCTTCTGATTTGTGATAAGAGACCACACAATCTCAGAATAATACCAATTCTGTGAAGAGCTTGGTATTTAGAGAACAGTAAAGAGCCATCAGCAACACGAAGAACACCATTGGCAGGTCAGGGGAAAAGATGTGGCGGAAAATTTAAAAAAATATGGAACAACTACATTTCCAAAAAGTCACGACTATCCATCTAAACTGACCTACTGGGAGAAGACAGCAATAATTAGAGCAGCTGTTAAGGGGCCACGGTAAATCTGCTGGAGTTTTTTTTTTAAATATCAACACCTCAAATGGAAAAATTTGCTAATAAGAGAACTATTAGTTGTGGACTCCCCAAATTTGGGCTTTATGAAAGGGTTTGTTAAGAAAAGGACAAAGAGTGTCCCAATTTATAGCTTTCAATAATAAGCCATAAAGGGGACACGGAAGACATATGAAAGAAAATGCTCTGGTCAGATGTGACAAAAATTGAACTTTTTGACCCACTGCAAATCACCAGGAACACAATACACCTGTGACTGTGGTACTGGTAGTAGCATTCTGTGGGGTTGCTTTTCTTTAGCAGGGGCAGGGAAACCTGTCAGAGTTTGGCCCAATTTGAAAGATTTCAAATTGGGCCAAACTTTTTACATTTCTTCAGGGCAATGACCTAAAGGGCATAGACAGAACTACGATGAAATAGTTCATGTATTAGACTGTCCCAGACATAAATCCAACTGAGAATTGAGCTTAAACTAATTGGAAAGAGCAATAGGCTAAAATTTAAGTTCACATTTTCAATTGTTTGTATCGGATTTTATCAAGCATCAGCAATAAAGGGAGCTAATTACAAAAAAAAAAGCAGGACACCTATTGACATTTTTATTTCAAAAGTATTTTGTAAAGCATCTTTTTCTTTCCACTTCATAACTATGTAGTACTTTCTTTTGGTCTATCACATAAAATCCCAACAAAATTCAGTGAAGTGTGTGGTTATAACTTTATGTGAAAGAAAGCAAGAAAGGAAGAAAGACAGAGAGGAAGAAAGAAGGAGAGAAAGAAGCAACCACAGTGACCACACTGTTTTACCTTACTGGAACACTTCTATCCACACTAAGAGGTCAAATTTCTCCTCAGCTTGAGCAAAAAACATCTCTCTCCATTGACATGTGGTTTTCAGACAAGCAGTTAATACCGTCAACTGTACATTTTTACTGTGTGTTGGCATGTGTGTGTCGATAATTATATAAGCGCACTTGTGTGTGCAGTGACTGTCTGAGTGTGTTTTCCTCGCTCCTGGGCTCCTCAAGGGCTATTTACAGTTTTCATTCTGCTCAGTCAGGCCTCAGGAGCAAGATTACTGATAGGAAAGTTAAACATCAAGTAGATCGCTCACAGACAGAGCTCACAGAAACACAAACACACACACGCACACACACACACACACACACGCACACGCACACACACACACACACACACACACTGTTCTTTCTCACAGCCCCAATCACTGTGGGGTCTTCTCCATGCTGTAGAGGCCTTCTCTCTGTATAAACACTGAACGGCAAAAGCGCAGGGCAGTATGGGACACATAAAAATTCATGGAGCAAAAAAAAATCAACAAGAAATGGGAATCAACTGAACCAGCGTAGGTGAAAGGCAAAAGACGAAAGTAACAGAGGAACACTGATCAAAAACTTTTGGGTTAAAGGGAATCAATTAAACATCTGTTCCTATATTGGTGGTGCTACAGGGGGGAAGAACACACACATGCAAGGAACTGCAGCAGAGGCCAGGACTGAAGGGTCTTTCATGGTTTATGTTGGATCTGTAGTTTGTTCAGCAACAGACTCGGTGGTTCTGTTGTGGGTTTTCATTTTGTCTGAAGGCATGAAGGCTATATGAATGCACACTTTTGACTATGGACGGGGATTATGTGGAAAACACATCTGCGCTCTGTCACATCTGTTACATTTCATATAAAGCAAACAGAGAACTGAGAAAGCGTTTGCCTCACAAATGTTCATTGACAACTGGTAATTTGATTTATGTTGGGTCTGAGCCAGAGTATTTCTGTTGGTCCCTTTGAATAGAGAGCATTTGGGTCTCACCCCCCACTGAGCCCACTGACACCAGCATTCCACCTGCTCTGCACAGAGCACAGCTCAGCTGCCGGTAGATTCAGATCCATTTTGGAGAATAAGTTCATTTAAGCATCAGAAAACAAAGAGAAGCTGATTTTTATTCAACGATGGATGGTCATCATTGTTGATATTTTGAGGTGGAGGTTCTGTGGAGTAACAATCAGCAGTCAAAGCTAAAGTGGTTTGAAAGTGAAAAGCTAAAAGCAAGTCACAATATCTTGCACAGTGGATTCCAGAAACGGTAAACAACTCAAATATCAAATGTTACATTGTTATTCAATTTGCCTAAATTCAGATTTTTGGAAACTAACACACAGGTTTAAAAATGTTTTAAACTTACTTAAACTTACCATATCTGTGATACAAAAGTAAAGTGGGTTAAAATCTGACTAACAGTTGTGGCTTGAAGTACCACTCAGGAGGAGCTTTCAACCTGACTGCTAGCTGCAATGTTTTATAAGAAAATCTTCCTGATTCTTCAAACAGAAATCAATCTGACTTCTGTGTGTGAGTTAAATAAAAACTGTTCCACAAAACCCCGCTCCAAAATATCCAATGTATTTAGCCATAAACAATTTGATAATAATGATATGTATTTGGATTTGAACATATAATAGCAATAATAGTACACAGGAATACATATGTCATAATTCAAATTTACAGTGTACTAAAAATACCAAATTCATTTGGAATGCAGCTAAAAATAAACTTGTTTTAAACACAGGCGACTTGACAAGTGCGACGTGTAGATTACGATGACATATCTATCCACTCTATCATCTGGGTGTTCACTGATGCATACTTTAACACACATACATTCTACCCAGTCTCCTTCACTCTTGAGCTTATTGCCATTTATTTTGTAGGGTTGCAAGCAAAGTGAGTCTCCTGAGAAAAGCATAAAGCAAGCTAGGTGGGTTCTCAGAAATTCCCTTCTTTATAGTCTGCTGAAATGCCGAACTCTCAGGCAAAGCAAAGCAATCCCACATGTGCTCCCCGATGTGCAAAAGCACATACATCATTCTGTATATATGCATGCCAATCAAGCAGATTTTTTGCAAAAAGTATACACATGCTGGACTTGAAAGGTGATTTTTGGCAACACTTGCATACTCTGTTGATAAGGTAATTTCTCAAGTCTCCTGGGTGCCATCAAACACATCCATAGAGAAGCTGTACTCATCTGGAAAGCAGGCCAGAGGGTGTGTGTGGACACACACCAGTTGGCTTTGATGCTTAGCGGTCAGCCATCGCTCTGCTTAGACAAGCAACACTCTGCACATGTAATGTTAAGTGCAGAAAGGTGAGTACGTGCTTGGGTCAAATGGAAAATAAAAACAGTAGAGTCACAGAGGATGAACCCTGACCTGGAAATGCTACCTGAATATTGACTCCGTATTTTCACGAGCAGGAAAAAAAAAAAAAAAAAGCTTACAAAAGCATTTTATGAAGCAAGTCGGGGAAACCGAGAAGCTGAGGAGCTCACAGCTGTGCTGGAAAGCCCGTAAATTGAACTGATTCAGTCCCAGGCCTGTAATTTCACTACAATCCACTGTGCATTGACATTCTCTGTGCGATCTTCATTCCAGGCATTCTTCCTCCTCACTGGATTGTCAGCAATGAGAATGGATAAATCAGGCTGTGAAACTGGGCCTGAATTAAATTCAGTCCTCCTGGGGCAGGACCCTTCTTGCCCTCCATAATAAATACCATAATCCTTTTTATTCATTTATGAGCTTTGTGGTGAGCTACAATACTACTTACCACTCTGCTGCTTAGCACTCCTTTCATAAGTCATTACCTCCTTTATTCTTACTCACCTCATTTCTTTTCTCTTCACCATAGCCAGAGCTGGCAGGCATTGGTGGGCAGGCTATGCTCAGCCACGTCACAGTAAATTATGGATCAGATGCCCGGTGAGCTGTCAGTTACTCCGGCTATGTGCTTTTTGCCAGAAACGCTGCAGGCAAAACCTGGCACAAGCTCCCACCTCCAAAGCCTTAAAGCTATCAAAGCCATCAAGCCCCTCAACCAGCACTAACCCCCATGTGTTATCATCTAGTATTACTTATTCGCGGCACGCAGGCACATAAAACATATGGAGGCACATGCTCAAGTTTATGAATAAACAAAAGTGAATACATGCATATGGTGCACAGCCTCCATTGCCTCTATTCTGGATGAGCTCCAAGACGCCCTCTGATCTCAGTACAAGGTATTTTCTGGCTCATAATAATGTTGTTGTTTTTCACATGAAAGCGTCCAGGCTTACTAACGTGATCGACTCCTGTCGTTCTCCTCATTAAGACATGAGACGAACATTTAAGATGAGCAGCTGGACTGTTAATTTGATATCTGTGGAACAAAGAGCTGCGAGCGACTCACTTTAATCAGCGTTACAAATTTCCCTTTGTTTGAGTCTGATTTCAGGGCGATTATCAAATTAATGTGATATTTGTCAGAATCAATCATTTAAAAGGCTAATTGTAAAAGAGACAGAAAAAGGCGAGATAAAAATGACAAAATGATGGAAAACGGAGGCAGAGGGGACAAAGAGGCTATTAGCCAATATTCGGCAAAGAGTGATTATAACACATGGAGCTCACAGTCTCATTACAGGCTCTGGTCTGAGGAGCACAGGGGTCAGACCTGATCCAAACACACACTGACAAGTGTAAATGGGATTTTGCTGTCTGTCTCCACAGCCTCCGTGCCTACAGTGGACCCCACAGGGACATACACCTTCCAGAAAAGCTATAGCTCTTTAAAACAAATACTACGTTTGTTCTCACACACACTTTCAGGAATAAAGCAGCCTAATAAACTCATCTGCATTTTTTTGTATGTTTACTTAGTTTCCAAACCCATTTGTCTTAAGGCTACAGCGTGAAACTTTTATAAACAATATGTTTTTTAGTTGTTACAACTGTTCCCATGTTGTGACAGTATAGTATAATCTGCCTCCTCCATGTGGTCCTACAGCCAACTGCAGAAATGCACCATTCTCCAACAGATCAACCAATAAAAGCCATGAAGAAGGAGTTAGTAGTGTCAGTCACACTCATGCATGCTACAATTTAAATATATATTTTTCAATTATACTACTGCTACTTTACAGTACAATATATTAATATAGTATAATATATTCAGAACTCTAAAACGTTCTATTGTTTGGTGAGAATAAAATTACAAACATCATAAGAATGTTATTTGTTACAACGCAAAGTAAAGCATAATTGTAAGGTGATGGAAAAATCTATTTTTGTATTTGAAAACATATTTTAAAAGTGCATTTTTTGCTTCGCTACCTCTACAAGATTTTCCTCCAGCACAGCCCTGTATCATCTCCATTCATCTTCTCATCAACTCTAGTCAGTTTTCCTTTCTGAAGGAAAGCAAGCGTGACACTGCGGCCACCATTTTTCATCAGTTTCCACCACAAATAGCTTTTAAGTAAACTTCATCTCATCTGACTCGACAGCCTTCATCCAGGACTGCACTCTCCCCCACATGCCAGTCTACGAATGGGACGTCATATGACATCCTTACTGCAGCTCTTTAATTATGGCCAGATTTGAGGAGCGCATGAGTAGCAGCTGTCTCTTACACAAATTCATTGCACCTGAGCTGAGGATCTCTGTAGCTCCTCCATAGTTTCTATGGGCCTCTGATCAATCCTCTTCCTCAACAGACTCTCATTCTAGACAATCAGAAAAACCTTTTCTGTTTTTCAGATGAAGGACTGGATAGCACTCCATGAGACCCTCAAAGCTAGAGATACTGCTTTAATGCTGCTTTTTTATTTTTATTTTTTTTACACCTGGCCTGTCTGGTGTTCTTATTGCTCTCTAAGATGCCGTTTGTTCATTAATGTTCTGCAACAAACATCTGAGACCTTCACAGAGTAGCTGCTTTTTACCAGATTTAAAACACACACAACTGGGCTTTTTCCAATAGATAAATAGACAGACTGAATTTTGTTTCAGCATAAGCAGGACTGAATTTGAAAGGATGCCACTTTTTTTTTTTTTTCGTAAAACATTTAGAACCATGCTCCTTTGTACTTACATTTCACAACTGTGTTGATCTATGACAGCAATTAAGTGCCCAAGATGTGAACAAGTTCAAGTGATGTGAGCACTTTTGCTCATCTTTGACCGCGATGTCAGCTACAAGTTGTCGCTCACTTATTCACATATTTTCAAAAAGAAAAAAAATACCCATAAATCTGGAACTGCACATGGGAGCATCATGTGTGGCCAATGGGGCTGTGCTGATTCGTCCGCTCCTCTTGATTAATCACCCGACACAAAAGCTCACACAGAGACCAGCTTCTATTGTTAAACAGAACTTCTAAGCAGTGAGCAGCAGCCCTATACATTAAGAAAATCCACCCGTGAAAAGAAGAAAGGCGGTGACCTCGAAATATATTAGATAACTGTTATGCAGAATATGATTAAAGCGCAACATCCCGAGTGTTAAACACAATTCAAAACATGACCTACAAACGCACAAGCAACTTTTAACACAGAAATGCTCTTTGAGTGAAAGCACAGGGAACATTTCCAGTGTGAATGGCCATTTATCTAAAAGGAAGTCACAAAACGAACATGCTTCCTCTGTGGTTCACTATTAAACCAATTTGTGAATGTATGCAACTTGCATGGGGGAGGAAAAAGAGGGGTGTTCTTGGAAATTAAATGTGGAAAGCATGAAATATGCAGCCAGCTCCCACCATGCCATCACTGATGCCTCTGACACTGGCTTTCCCTGCTCTGTTCCCCACCGCATGTTTTATTCACGGCTGATATTCTTAAAGCTGAAACTGAACAATCTATTTCCCCCCACTTTGTGCTCCCTCTGATTTTGCAGATGAATATTTCAGAGAAATGTCAGAGAAGATGGAGAAACACCCCTCTGCAGGGCTGGCACCCAACTCACGTCCTTACAGCTTAGGTGATCCTCGCGCAGGACTCACTTAAGCGGCAGATTTGCTTAATTTTCTGCATGATTTAACAATTCGGGGAGCGAGCGTTCAGATGCATGACAGGGCCAGAGAGTGAGAGCAGGAGTGGACAGCGCACAAGTGGAGAAAAGTGAAAAGACGAGAAAGGTAGATAAAGACAGAGCAAGAAAAGCCAGCAGGACGACTGAGAAACTAACAGAACCTTTAAATGAACTTAAGTCGTTAAACTTGACTCTGGAAGCAATTAAAAAGTGGAGAAAAAGTCTGAATTTCTTCTTAGTTGAGATTGAAAAGCAAATAACACCAGATGAAACCAACAGATTAAAATATCAGACGTGCAGAAAAAAAATGTAGTAAATGAACAAGACAGGAGCACATCTGCTCCTGCTTTTTCCAGACTCTGATGTCTATTTATACCTGACTGGAATGCCAGTGAGTGACTGACTCCCCTGATTGGCACATTCACACATGCACTCACACAGAGCATGCACAGGCAAGGCTATTGTTCTGTTTCCATCTAAAGAAACCCATGTGCACTACAATAACACAGTGGAAACAATGGGAAGATAGAACACAGCCTGCTGATTTCTCTGTCATAGATACACACATTACAAGGAAAGGAAGTAAAGATGGCACTCACAGTCTCTCAGTGTTGCGGGGAATACTCCTTGGCATAGTTTTGAGACCCAGTCCATGGCAGTCCACTGTGGTGCCGCTGCAGGTACAAAGTGCCGGGCAGGCGCTGGCATTGCCCACCACCAGGGCAGAGAGCATCAGCAGCCACATCCACTGCCTGGGCAGCCTACCCATGCTTGATTCAAAACCTCCAACGGGCATATTCAAAGCCTCTTCTTCTTCTTCTTCTTTTTTTTTTTTTTTTTTTTTTACTTCTTTTTGTCCAGCTTTTTTGATTTTCACCCTCCTTTGGCTTCCACAAGTCCTGCCACACCTTACAAGTCAGCTGAAATAATTTTATTTAACAGGAAAGTATGAATAGGAACAAAAAAAAAAAAAAAAATCTCCTACACAAATCCTACAGTTGTGGTGATGCAGCTTTGATATCCACTATAGTTTGCCCACGTAAAAAGGAGACGTTTTTCTTTTCTTTTCTTCTTGCAAACTCCTGTGCTGTTTCGTCTTTGTGGAGTTGGTGTGCTCTGGTCGGCATGCGTCTGTCCTCCTCTTACTTAGTCCTGCTCTGCTCCGCTTGCCTGGAGAGAGAGGGAATAGGGAAAGAGCAGAAAGGAAAAAAGGCAGTCTCTCTCTCTCTCTCTCTCTCCCTTTTACACACACACACACACACACACCAGTCATCCATCACAAGGGTCTACAAATAGCAGAGCCCCCGACTCCACCCCTACCCCTCCTGTTCACCCTCACTTCTCTCCCTCCTCATACAATCCCCCCCTCCACCCCCTCCAACGCAACCCTGTCTGAACTCACACTCATTCCTAAGATCCCTCTTTCATTCCCTTGACTCTCTTCACAATATAAATCTACTCCAACTATCTTCCTCTTTTCAGCTACTTCTCACACACTTACCCGACTCATTCTTGTGTCTCAGGTTTGCCTCCAGGCAAACCCCACAGAGAGGGAGACAGACAGAGAGTCCTAACCTGCATGACACTACAAAGCCTCTGCCCGGAGCGAGAGAATCCACGTGGGATGGGAAGAATCAACACCCCGGTCCAGAGAGGTGGAAAAAAAATACTGAATAAATAATCAACAAGTACAGTGTCTTTGAAAAGTAATCATACTTTTGCGCATTTTTGTCACACGGCAGCCACTTACATCAGTATCCTTCACTGGGATTTTCAGGTGGAGGCAAAATAATGTGTTTTTTTTTTATTATTATTATTATCTCTCCCTCTAAGAAGTCCTCTCTATATTTACTCTTAGTTAAAATCTAGCACAAAGAACCATCTTTATGCTTGAGACATAAAGTCGGTATACGGAGGACACCTAGTTAGTAAATGAAATACCATTCATTTAATGAGTAAATCTGGCCTCAGAGGTTTATTACAGAACATCAGTAAACAAAAAGCATCGTCTAGACCAAGAAACACAGCAGGATAAAGATCCAGAGAAATTGAAAGCAGGTTATGTGGTAAAACATGGCTGTGGGAATTATTTTCATCAGCAGGGAGAGGGAAACCAGCCAGAGAAGATGGATGGAGCCAAATCCAGATTTGAGACTCCTTACAGTGTTAGGCAAGTTTATACGTGTAATGGTTCAGAGACCTCCAACTCCAGTCCTGAAGAGTGAAGCTTCTGTAACTCTTAAAGGTATCCCTCCTCCAACATAACTAAAAAATGCCTTTGATGACATGCTGACAATGTAGTTCAGCAATTTATTGGTTTGTTGGAGCAAGGAGGAGCAGGTTGTAGGATGGAGACTGAAGTCGGAGACCCAAAACCATATTTACGCGTTATTGTTATATCAGTGTCCAGAACCAAATTCAATTGAGAATTGTGGCAGAACTTATCAACTGATGTTCAGAAGTGCTCTGCATCTAATCTGAGCTTCAGCTATTTCAAAATGGGTGTTAATACTTTTTTGTGTCTTCACTTGTGTATGAGGGAAAGCAGCAGACACTACAAAGAGTTAGAAGGAAAAAAATAACAATTAAAAAGTCAACTTTCAATTTAAAGCACTTTGTAATCAGACAGAATAGTTAAAACATTCAAATAAAAAAGCTCCAGTATACTCATACCCGCCATTTTCATTCATCAATGCAACTGGAACACAATCCCAGTCTCAGCAGCGCCAGAACCAAGCATTTTTGAGTCTAAAAGTGGACTTAAAAACCAAGAGCTGGATGGAGCGAGCTCTGCTGAGACGGAAAACAGTGAACAATGAGCAGCATTTGCAGGAATTTATTCCCTTAAAAGGACGTCTTCATTTCATCGCAGGGTGACATTTAAAGAAGGAAGCATATATATTAAAGCCTGTCTGCAGTTGAGAGTGCAGCTATAGTTTTCAGAGAAACTGTTTACAAGGTCAAATTTGAACTTCGTGTATGTGCGAATCTGTACTTTTGGATGTGAATTCAGAACAGGATCTCAAGGATTCAGGGTATTTTGGTCATGGTTATCCACAGTGAGAAATAAATGGTAACATAAAAAACAGGGAACATATTGTGAAAAATTTGAGGGGAAAAAAAAAACAAAAACTCTGAAAAGCAGTTTGCATGCAAAGCTTCACCCCACAATGGAATGACAACCATGAGAACAATGAATGCTGTTTAAAATCATACACCATGAATTTTAGCTGAAATCAAAAATGACTGTTTAAGAAGAACATCTTGTGTGATGAAAACATGCATAAAGTTCAGAGACCCCAAGACTCTCCAACCATCTTCATTGAGGTCAAGCAGGAGGTCTAAATATGCTCTGTTGATGCTCCTTACAAGTGTTACAAAAGTAGTTATGGAAAAAATTGGAATGTAATGCTATGTGACCAACGATATTCATATTATGAAACATACACATGCAAGGGGAAAAAAGCTCCATTTGTCCTTGTAAAAATGTCACTTCAGTGTAGATCTTCCCGTTATGAATTGCTAATTAAAGAGGAGACAGTGGTGTTTAGTGGTAATGGGGGGTAGAAACATAACTCCGCTCTCACAGAGTTGACAGGAATGCACACAAGTACACAAGAACGACTTCTCGGCTCTTAAAGCAAAGCAATGAGAACATGGCAGCAATTACAACTGTCTGGCAGAGGAGATGTTTGCAAAACACGAGACCTCAAACAATGGGGACTGAGGGCGAGTTACAACTGATTTTTGTTCTGCCGATTCAAAATTTTCTTATAAGCAAGACACTTTCTAACAAGTCACATTTACAAAATGAGAATAGTTGCATCTTTCAACAAAGAAAGATGCTTCTCCTCTGTGCTCAACTGTGAAATGTGATAAAACAGAAGGCATAGTTTGTCTGTGCAAACTATGGATCAGATAAGAGTTTATAATAGAGTGGCTTCCTGTCAACATCCATTATGATATATTTTATCATTTTGACAAACTTTGCACATTTCGACAAAAAAAAATTAAACACACAGCAAAAACCAAAAACACATTTTATGTGGCGTTTATTAGAGCATGGAGAACTCAGGTCACAGACATCAATCTGTTTTCGATTTGACAAAAGAAATATGACTCTCTAGTTGTAAAAGCTTGCTTTGCTTTACTGATGCTGGCTGCCTCTTATGTGAAGAACTTGAGAAAAGGACAAACTTTAACATTTGGTGAAAGTTGGTCTCACTGCCCACAAAATCTATTGATGCTTTCAATAAAGAGTAAGTTAGGTTTTTTTGGTAGTGCTTTTTTTGGTTATCCTTGGTAATTTTGCCATAATAAACATTAAATTAATAATTCATTTGTAAAGAGTTAACATTAACAAACATCTCATTGCTTACAATACCATACTGGGTCATATGTGGATAACAATAAGCAGGAAGACTGAGCGATCATCTCCAAAAGCAACAAATTGTATAGAAAGGTTCCTACCTCACAACCATTTGCAACTAAACACCACCCCCTCGTGGTTGCAAAAAAAAGTGCAGGACCTGACTTCACACAATAGCGTGCTCAAAAACATGTAAAAGTAAAAAAACAGAACGTTTACAAAATCTATTTAAATAAAAAGGAGATTCAGGAAAACATTTGAAAGTATTACAATAAGTTGCATAGCTCTACAGAAGCACCATGTGGCCCATCAGGAAAAATCACATTATAATTAAATGGTAAAGCAAGTATGACTCAGTTCAAAACTGATAACAGCTCCAACTCTTTCAGTAAACACCTGAATTTACAAAAGTTTGACAGTAGTCAGGAGAAGAAAAAAAAAAGCAACTGATTTTGCTTCAAGTCCATTGAATTAACCATTACAATCATAAAAGATAAAAGTATACATAAAAACCTCTCACCAAAACAATAAATTCACCACTTTAAGATCCAAAACTGCAGTTAATGTATAGAAATACAGAATAGCCTCAGGAAAAGCTTAAAAGTAGGAACTAAAAACAAATGCCAGTCTAAAATATCAGTAGCATTACAAAAAAAAAAGTGTTCACACAACTTTGTTAAAGGAATAAAAACTAAAAATATTCTATCACCTTTCCTTTAATCTTCCAGTCACAAGTATCCATTTTGTAAATATGGAAGTCTTTATCTTAAACAAATGTAAATCAATCCTCCAAAAATTTTTACGTATTGCAAAAAAAAAAAACCTGTTGCATAGGAGCTTATCTTTACAATAACTTACAGTTTAAGGCACATCTTTGAATTGGAAACTTTGGTCCGACAACATTTACATTACAAACAGAAAATCAGCACATCACAGTTTCTTAAGACGTTTAAGGAAGAACAGTGAAGGTCTTGCCATGTAAACAACAGCAAAATATAATAATCTATGAACTGAAATTCACTCAAATTCAATAAAACTCTTAAAAACGTCACACTTGACTGACCCAAAATACACAACATCAGCATCCTCACTGTAACTTTGTAACTATTGTGTTAAATTAGCAAGCTGCAAAGATATTCTTTGGGGTTTTATAAACCCTTAAGTTTGACAATAAAGGAAAAAACAAACAAAAAACTAAAAGAGAGGAAATTAACTATGACAGCACATAAAACGCCCGCTGTTTCTTGGGGAGCACAATCCTTTAATAGCAATTCTTCCTGGCAGAGAGGATGAAAAGGGGTGAATTAGTTGTCAAATCTTCAGCTGAGAGCAACTATCATTGTTACATTTGTCAGCTACAGATGGATGAACACAAAATAACAAGCTGATTATGAGGACAAATGAGTTAATATAATGTCAGTAATCATGGAAAATTTCAGTCCAACTGAAAAAGAAATATTACTGAAGTATTTCACCACATCTCCATCTATGTGGGATTTTATCCACAATCTGCCTCTGAATAAAGACTCACCAAAGTGGTAAATGATTTTAAACATTTTCCACGAATAAAGAGAACCATTGTGATATTCAGCCTCTTTAACTTGATGCCCGTAAATTTTAATAGAAGACATTCACTTTGAGGCTGAATGCTGCTATACTCACTTTCTCCCTGCGGGTGTTTTGTCATACTCTACCCATCATCAGGACCTGGGAGGAAGACTCTGCAGTGTGCCATTTTCTTTCTCTGTAGAAGTCTGGCCTCCCAGTGCCTTCTTCTGTTACATAAGTGGAAAACGCAAATTATGTCTTTCACATAATAATGAGTTATGTGTGAAAATATTGATTAAAGCATCAAAGAGAATGCAATTTAATAAAAGCTTGTCCGCCCACCTTGATAATTCCACCCACAGAACGAGAGCGCCAGTGTCTCCTGATGAACGGTGTTCCTTTCTCTGCAGAGGAATTCGAGTCAGGCTGCTTTTCAAACTACGAAGAAGATGGCACCCCATTAAAGAATCGATTTAAAGAGGATCATTGCATAGTTTTAGTTTAATTTGTCCTCTGAAAAGTCCCATTAAGTTACCAGTCTGATGAGTTTTTTCTTCTTGGCAGACTCTGGCATGCTGTTGACTTGCTTGTAGAGTTCTCTGAGACACGACTCAGTATAGCTCTGATTCTCAGAAGGCTTGATGTTACTGGTGCTGCTAGTCTCACCTGCGATTGACCTCACAGAGGGAGAAGGTGATGGAGCTGCAATATCAGCAATAGAGCCAGTTTTGTTTCCTGAAGAAATATTCAGGTCATCCTAGAAAAGTAAGTGAAGATAAAATGACAAATGAATGGATGTAAAATGGGGGACTGAGTTCACAAACAGATCCAGAACAGTGCTGCAAACGTCTCTCTTAAGACAAAAAAATAAACATACTTACATTTGACTGAAGCGTTTTGGATCCAGTGTAGAATGATCGCACATATTCTTTGATATACACAGGTGCCTTAAACGATATAAAATATCTGCAATAAAGTCTGAGTCTGATGAATCTCATTTATTATGCACTGCATTAAGTCACTAAAACATAAAATGCACCAAAAGTAGTCAACAGAACACACTTGACGTTTCAAAGCATGCACACATATTGAATCATTGTTTCTGACACAGAATTTAGAAACACATAAAGACTTCACTATTTGGTTTGTAAAGGTATTATAAAATGAAAGAAAGTTAACATTTAAATTTACTTAAATGTTAGTTTTTCAGTTGTTTCATTCTCAAATACTTGAAGAACAAACAAACCCCCTGCATGGAGATGGCTCTGAAATAATATGGCTGCCGCTGGGAATTTTAATGACTTCACGACTGACTGAATGTCAGCGCACATCCGTCCTGTCCGGATGTTTCAGAGTGTGCATTAAAGAAATCTGTGGGACTGTTTCATTACACAGCAGGATGATAGGACTTGATGGTTTCGAATGGATGACTACAGAGCTTATCAGGGAGAGTAAATAATCTCACTTCAGTGTGGTTGTGTGTCTGCATGCAGGACACCTGGCCAAAGGCACAGACGTTTCACAACAAACAAGCTGAAAATGGCCACAGTGAAGGATTAGGATACCAAATATGCAGCATTTTGAACAAAGGCTTTTACTCAAAAAAAATTGAGACGATCATGACCTCTCAACTTCTGAAAATGAATCTTAGTGAGTCTAAACATAACTTACAAAACACTGTGGTCTGACTCATGAAGAGCATTCTCTGATTTTTCTATGTGCCAATTATCAGTTCATATTCTTTAAGGTCTGTTTTTTTTGTAACCCTGGCAACATCCCAACTTGATAACTAAAACAGTTGCTAAAGAAACAAGACAAAGCTTTAAAAAGGAATTTAGTGAAACCTATTTCATAACCAATTCCTTGTGTTGAAATCAAAGATACTGTGCTAAACATACATTTATGAATGACTTTCGATTATCAACTTGAGGAAAATTGGTCTAAATAAAAGACACACTTATAATGTACATCAATCTATTCATTCTATTCAATAAGGCAGCAAACTATGTGGATTACCTTGAACAATTTTTGTGAGTGTCGAATGAGAAACGCTACACCATTATTCAGTCTCTCTATGTTTCCCTGGAGATCACTTGCTGTCACCTGCATCAGAATATATAAAAAAATAGAATAAGAAATTTCTAGAAAACTCTCTGAGATACTTTCAATATTTGAGAAGATCCTCACATTTTTGGGCCAGATGATATGTGGAGCAAACATTGTCGCTAAATTAATAGCAGACATCTTGTTCATGTGCTGGCTGCGGGCCGTGTGGTACAATAAGTTCAGCAGCAGCTTCAACAAGCTCCGGTTGGTCGGTGGGAGCAACATAAAAAGCAGCTGAAACGCCTCAATCTGGCGGGCCTTATCGGGGACACTAGTCTTATTTCCCTTTTCATCAAAGCAAGTCAACTCTGGACAAAGCAAAGAAAAAAGAAGATTTAAAAAAAAATACCAAAACAGGCCAAAATTCTGTGTGATTCAACAAATACCTCCAATCTTCAGATGAGCATGGTAATGTCTATGCATGAGCAGAGGCTCTGGCAGCTCTCCCAGGAACACCTTGAGCAAAGTGGCGGCATCATTGGGATGGAAATCACCTGTCTCCAGATCTATCTCGGTGCCGTTGTTCAGCATTTCCCTTAGGGCCGCCTGCCTCAGGCTGTGGCCTGGCACCCGAAACAACCCCTCCACATGAAGGTCTGGGGAGCAGTGAAAGAGCGAGATAACCAAAGGGGAGGAAGGGGTAAGGAGAGAGTGTGTGGGCGTTTTGGACACAGAGTGATGAAGACACACACACAGGGGCAGAGAAAGAGGCAGACAAGATGTGGTGAATGAAACTGAGGGAGAGAGTCAGCAAGAGCAAAGTGCTTTCGGATAAATTATTTACTGATGCATTTCCTTCTAGTGTCTGCTTTCAGCAAGTGACATCATTCTTTTCTAGAAATAAACCATGACCTCATGGTAACTTAATGTTCTAAAAGAAAGTTATGGTGTCTTAATTTTTGACTAACATAACTCTAATTAAACTCTGCCCACACATCACATCAAAGATTTAATTATGAGATTTAAAACAAAAAGTAATGATGTATTGTATTTTTTAAATGTTTTAAAGCATATTCATACCTCCTTCTACTTTTTCACATTTGTTGCTTTGCACTATTTTTAATTCAATTCAATTTAATTGGTGCTTTATTATTAAGGAGCACCAATTCATAACAAATGTCATCTCAAGGCAAAAATAATAATAATAATTTCAATTCGAATTGGTCCTAGTTATCAAACAATAGGGTATTCTCAATTAATTATTCAAAGTAGTTTATTATATATATATATATATATATATATAAGGAAACCCAGCAAATTGCATCAAGCCATTACAAACTTCCATGTATTTTTCAGGACTTTATGTCACAAGCAGTGCATACAATTGTAAAGCACAGGGCAGATGATAAATGGTGTTCGAAATTAAATTGAGAAATTGATCCAACAAAGTTTAGATTTTTTTTTGTTTAATTTATTTCACAAACATTATTAAATATTATTTGTTAAATATGTGGTTTTTGAGCAAGGTTTTATACTTTTACAAGGCTGTATATATACAGTTCATCACATCAAGGTGTTAATTAAAAAAGTTATAAAACATAGTCGTTAGTGTATAATGTTTGTATGTAATTATGATGCCATAACCCTCCTTTCAGGACAGCATTTAAACTTACTTTTACTCAGGTATTCAATGAGCTGACAGATCTGAGCTATTCCTTCTTCAGTCAAGGGCGCTCCAAATATCACTCCTTTTTCTGCCAATCAACACAATAAAGAACATTATGACATGTATGACAAATAAATCATCTTTTCATATGTTGAATTTGTATGCATTATGCAACTCTTGTTCCGTAATATACCAAGAGTGTGCAAAAAAGCCAACCAGAAGACCATGTGTAAAGAACGAGCTTAGTCATTATAAAATTGAATTTGGTGTAATAATGAACTAAATATCTTATGGTAGGTTAGGTACAATAATTTAGGCAGCAGTAAGATGCAGCCAGAATGTTAACAAGGTGGAGTATGTTTACCTGCATGTATTATTATAGAAAAACACAACTCATTGGTATGAAGTAGCTGATCCCAAAACCTGTGCACATTAACACCTCTAACCTTTCCGTTTGCGGAAGTTGAAGGAGCGCAGAAACCCGGTGGACATCGGCACCTTCGGCACCGACTCTCCAGTCAGCTGGGCGAACTCGTCCCCTGGCAGATCTATGAGCCGAGTAATATTACTAAGCACCAAATCCGCGAAAGTCTGCGGATGCTCATGCCTAAACCTCTCCACGAAGAAGTCCGGGTTAAAGATCACAGGCTGGTTCGCATCAGGTTCATCGTGACAGAGGAACACGCTGCAATTTGTCTCCCTGTAAAGAAACAGGCATTAACACCATCAGCTTGTTATTATATTTAATAGAAAGCTTAGAGAAGGGTACTAAAAATGGAGGGCTGCAGTAAGTGCTGAGCATAACTATCAGTCTCCCAGCTGTTGCTAGGTTATTTGGTTAAGCTGGATAGGGCTAACACGTATTTTTAAATGTAACGATTTTAATAGTACAAAATAATACTATATACTTCCAATACCATTTAAGGAAGCATTCTGTTTTCATATTACTACTGTAGTCTGTTCATACACTTATATAATGATTGAAAATGTGTTACCTTCTATCAAGCTTCCCAGTGTTTTGAGAATTAGTTTCAGTCGCCATCTTCGTTTTGAATCTTCCGCGGCTTCATGATGGTCACGCCCACGACGTAACGTACGTTACGACCGTTAAGGCACTAGTGATGGGAATTCCGGTTCTTTCCAGAGAGCTGGGCTCTTGTAGCCCGGCTCTCAAAAAAGATGGTCATAAACGACTCTGAGTTTATAACTTAGTGTGTAACTTACTTGGCAAATAAGAATGTTTTATATGATATATCCTTTTGCGCGTGAGTGCGAAGGGGGCATTGACTAGCATAAATCTACATCTCTGCGCTGGTGTTTTACAGCCCCGCTCTTTTTAAATGAAGAACGGCCGTCATTCCGGCTCCCGTCGTTCACTTTAAAGAGCCGGCTCTAAGAGCCGAGACGTTCACGACCGATCCGTCTATAAGGCATGAAAAGTTCGTTTCAGAACTCGTTTTCTTTTTTTAGTTTGTACAATGCTTGTTAGGTTTTATTCGGTATTTTACAAGCTACAAATCTCACGATTTTGAATGTATGTATGTTTGCAAAATGTACAAAAGATTGTAAAATTTGCAAGTTATTTCAACATCAAAGACCAAGCCAGGTTTGAAATTCTGTGGCAATTCATCTTCCTCAATTTACACTAATAACAAAATGTGAGATGCCAAAATCATACAGCTTAGTTTTATTTTCTTTATATACTGCCAAGGGTAATAACAAAGGATTCTTTAAAATAAATGCCCAGGATTTGGCTTCCATGAAATCTTTAAATTCAATTCTAAAGTGGTTGTCATTCTCTGAGGTCCTAATTTACACCATCTGTTGTTTGTGTTTGCTTTGTTGGCTTAGACAAATATCATTTTTAATGAATTGCATAAATTGCTTATTTTACATCTATTTTTCCACTTGTTAATGTACAATACTATTGAACTATCTTCACTGCATAAGCTGTATGAAACATGTTTAAACTGCATTACTTATGTAAGGTGGATAAATTTACAAACGTCAATATAATATATTCATAATGCAATTCACAGATCAGTGTTGCATTACATTCAAATCAAATCTTATAATTATCTGTTACATAAAATTTATAGTCTGGACTTTTGGCTGAGTTTAAAATTACACTATAGATTAATGTTCAGTCATGCCAAAGCAAGAAGGAAACCTGGCACAAAAATGAATGTGAATGAAGAGTTTCATATATGTCATGTTTTTCTCTACCACATTTTTCCAGTTGAACTGAAGGTATTATTTGTGTTTTTTCTATAAATTTAAGCCAATCCAACACTGATTTCAAATACATTCAGCAGCTAATATTTACCTGCTCTGGGTTTTTGTGAAAAAAAACAGAAGCAACCTATGACTCCTAGAAAATGATTTAAGTTCTGACTTTAAATAGAAAATATTTCCAGTAGAAATATAATTGTTACTGAGAACTCAGTTTTGATAGAGAGAGTCCACGCACCTCTGTATTCTGACATTTCATTTTCCCAGAAAATGAATTGGTCAGGAGCTTGTGCTTCAACACATGCAGGCTCCTTGATGAAAGTTGCCATGGTGACATACCTTAGTAAAAAGTGAGCCAGTTGAAGGCAGTAAACCTGCCAAGTTACAACCTGAACTTCAAAGCAAAGAATTCATTTACCTTCTAACCTTTCTGTCTTAAATTACTTACGCAGAAATTACATCCATCAGTAAGAAAACTTTACTTTCTGATTAAATTGCATTAATCAAATACTTATTTCATGCAAAAAAGGCAAATTAATAAATAAATAAAAAAAACATAAAAATAAAAAAATTTTCTACTCAATCTTTGTTGCGGTTTCATGAAGATTTCTTTCCACTGTATTTCTCTCAAGTGGATGGTTCCTCTTTTTATATATTAATATTGCTCTAAATACTAGGATAAATGCATTAAATCTATATCTGCATGCACTTCCGTACAAAGATTATATGTGATGCTTTGACCTCAATCTAATTTTCTGAACGAGAGTCAGTGTGAAGGCAACAATGATTCATGAAAACCCTCATGTGCACGGGATGCTGCAGAGGATGTGCAGCATCCTCTGCACATTAAATTCTGGATGACCTTCAGTAAAGAGGCTTACTTACGGTATGCCAAAAAGGTAAAATAAAACCAGCACTAAATGAATTTTATTTGCTCTAGCTGGGTTTTTAAATTATTCTAGATGAACTGTGCTGCCTGCAATCTGGATATAACTTTGTAAATGTAGTTTTTTTTTTTTGTTGTTCTTCTTTTTTAAATTGTTGTGGGTGTTTGCCAATCGATCTGCAGCAGTTAAGAAAGTCTTAAGTGCTGCAGATCGATTGGCCTTTAGGAACAATGAAGTATTTAAACTCAACTAAGTTCGGCCTGAACAACAAGAACAAATAAATTCTTGTATTTCTATAATTCTTTTTTTTTTTTTTTTATTCAAAAAATATCAGAGTGCTCAATGATGGAAGGACAAAATAAAAGGACGAAAAAGTGAAAAATGTATACATTATGAAATGACAAGTAAGCTGTCGCTCATATAAAATGCTCCCTCCGCTGGTGGCAGCAAATTAGAGACATGGCTCATTATCACACAATGGTAGCAATCTAAATCAAATTCAAGCTGTTCATGTGAACTTTGCCCCTAAAAGTACTTTACTGAAAGCAGTAAGGAATAAATACCTTGATATTTTATATTTTTTGCTGTTTCTTTCCTGTTGCTCTTTTGGCTTTTTATATACATATGTTCTTACTGGCAGCATTATTATCAAAAGCAAATAGAAAAAGGACATAAACAGGGATATTTTTAAACTATTAGGTTTCAAGATTGATTACTTGATTGAGCATTCTGATTAATAGAGATGCTCAAATTGCCAGGATGATAATTAATTCCGTTAAAGGGTAATTAAAAAAAAACATATCAACAAACATTCAATTTCAAAGAAGCATTTCTTGCTTGTTTATCCCTCAAATATTTTTATATCAGAAATATACCCCGTTATTATTCTATAACATTTATTTAAACATGTACACATAAAACAGCTATAGAAAAAAGATCACAGGTAATTATTGTTTTAATGGTACATAACATTAAAAATAGGGTGGAGTTTTTCTCCATTGGCATGCAATATTACTATACAGTGGTTTACGAAATAACCACTGAAATAACATCACAACGAAATAACATCACAACGAAATAACATCACAAAGTAGGACCTTTCAAATTTCACATAGTTGTAACCATTGAAAGCATTTTTACAGTGTTTTCAAATAACAACTGTGATGAAACTTTTTTTTTTTTTCATTAGTGTCACGCCGACATTATAGTACATGAACAAAAGGAAGTGAGAGAAAGCAGAAAATTATACGTTTGTCTCTAAGAGAATGGCAGAAAGCATATTGTTCAGAGTGCTTTTTGCTGCAGCTAACATTGAAAAGAACTTTCCCAGCTCTCCACATTTGCCAGATCTGTTCTCTTTTCAAAGTTTTTGTTTTTTGTCTCTTTTTGCTTTGCAGAATTTTCTGTCAATCTTCTCCTGGGGCATTGTGCTTGCATCCTCACTAGAACTTTGTGTCCTCAACCAAGACAGACCCCGGTACCTCCAGTAGCAGCGTGGTCTGAGCCTCCTCAATGTTCTCCAGCACGCCCTGCGAAACGTGTGGGAGGAAATACAGAACAGAAGCGGGTCCAGAGCACCGTTGATGTACCACAGCGGCAGGGACAAATATGATTTTAGGACAGTATAGATGGAAAGAACTCTGTCAGACCAAACAACCACATACACCTGCATGAGTGATGATGCAATGTCTGGAAAGTTAAAGAGAAAAAAAGCCACCACCACTGCACCTAAGAAGAGAAAAAAACATTAAGAAGCTTAAAAGTACCGATTGCAAACATATACATTTACTCTTAAGGTTCATGTTGAAACACTCTTGCTGCTAAAGACTTTGCCACACTTTACTGCATCTACAACCAACATGCAATAAACCATGTGTTTTTCTTTTGCTCACCCATTAGTTTTAAAGCCCTCTTTTCATTTAAAAGTAGCTTTCCATTCCGATGGCACTGAATGTCTCGCCTTCCGTCTAAATCTGGCCTCATAAGACCCATATTTCTCCTTTGACGACCATTCTTCCGCAGATGGAGTAGTATGAACATGTAGAGTGTGAAGATGGAGACCAGGGGAACCTGTAGTCAGACAAGAATATTTGGTGCTCATGTATGATGCTGAGACTGACACCTGAAAAGTGATCTTACCAGGAAGAAGAGCGCTGCTCTCAGAAGTAAGGCTCCTTTGTAGATATGAGCAGGATCAGGCTCTGTCATTTCACACATGGTGGAGACCTTAAAAGCATCTTCTTGTGTGGTTGCTGTGTAGTCGAGAATGCAAGCTCTTGCCTGGTCGTAAACCAGTGCAAATGGCACAGCGGACACCAGGGAAACGATCCACACAGTGACAAGACATGGCAGTCGAGACTTCTTTAGGACGGAGAGGAGAAAAAGGTGGGGAAACACTGTTATTACCGCATCTTTAATTCATCAACCTTTCTTCCGACTGCTAATTGCTAAGTGGGACGCAAGGTGGTAATCATGATCAGTCAAGACATGGAAAACAATTATTCACTGATGTACACAAAGGAATATACTGAGTGGATGAAAAGTCAATGAGCCGAGAAATGTGATAATTAAGGGTGAATCAAACTGTGGGTATTGAGGGTGGTGAAGACCGCAGAAGGGACTGGCGCTTCAATTAAACATCCTTCATTTGAAATCTTTTAAAAAACTGGATTAGACGGGGGTGGGTTCCTAATATTGTGCAAAGGTTTTTAAGAAGCCTTGGATTAATGTCCTTTAAATGAGAAGTAACACAGCACTTACTGTTTTGTCACGTTGATGTACAAAATTGCAACTTCACTCAAATGATAGAAAAAAGGCAAGTAGTTTCTCTCGCTGACAGAAATATGGATTTGTCTGTAAATAATTCTGATCATACTGTTAAAACTAAAGGAGCACAACCATTTACTCTCATTATAGTAAGGCTGTTTTAAAACTACACTTGCATGTTCACCCCTTATTTTTAAAATGTCTTTTTTTAAAAATGTGTCATTTAATTTTTTACAATCCAACTCATTAGAGAATTAGAGCTCCAATCAGAGATCCCGGCACATGCATAGATCTGACTGCTCTGTGCAAGAACTCCAAATTTCTAATAAAAAATGGCAACACAAAAGACAAGTTGCAAGAACATGGTGCAACTTTGCTGTATCGGCTCCGTACCTTGAGGCTGGAGACGGACCACATGGTGTGACATATTGCTGCGTAACGCTCTGTGGTGAAGATCACGATGACCCAGCTTGTGATAGCGCAGTACATCTGACGGACCATGAAGTACACTTTACACACTGCTTGGCCAAGGCGCCATGGATAGCTCTCCCAGTAATACCGATACAAAGTGACTGGGATGGTCAACAGCTGCAAAATGTCTGTAACAATAAGAATTGCTAGAAAGTTATCGATCAGCTTTGCAATGCCATCTAAGGAGCATTAACTTTAACATAAAGCAGCAAAATACTGTAGCAGAAAAATATTAGAATCGGAATATTAGAGTAAAAATAGCCTTTATTCGAGAGGAAATTCAGGTGCAACAGCAACATCACATATTCAGTCCAATTATAAGCTTGAGCGGCTGAGATTTGGCAATAACGATGAATTTGATTCTGTTTGGGGCCAGCAACATGTTGTATGTCACTTTCACTGTGAAAGGTGTGAGTGATTGAACTTCAAGGTAGGTAATATATAATTGCAGGTACCTGAAATAACAAGGCTCAGAAGGTAGACACGAATGGCGCTGACTCTCATATGAGCATCCATGAGGAGGGTCAGTATGCTCACACTGTTGAACGCGACCTGTGGCACATTCAAAGGGGAGCACTTTGATACATTTTCAATTGACGGGCTGTAAAGTCACAATTTTGAGTCTAGAAAAGCGCACATACGCCAAACAAGAAGATGAGGCTGTAAAAGATCGTCATGGGGACAGCGACCGACAGCGGTTCGCTTTTGGTGATGCTGATGTCGAGCTTTGGCGTTTCACTTGGGCTGACGTTGCAGCTGAAGAGGAATGCAATCTGCTCTGTGAAGTTCATGTTGAGGCAGGCAGGCGATAGCTACAAGAAGATTTCAGGAGGAAAAATTGTGTTGGATTATTTGCAATAAAAATACACTTGTGATGTCGCCAAATAATCATCAAACCAAATTTAATTTATTCAGATTAATATGTAGGTTTTTTGATTTATCGTACAAAATCTATTGTTTTATTGGTTTTGCAAAACTTTATTGCAAAATCCAGTGTTTGTGAAAACAAAGAAAAGGAAGCACAACTGCTGCACATTTGTTCAGGCAAATAAACAATTGACAGGTTGCAAATTACGAGGTAACAGGTCTGATGTAAATACAGAACTCTGATTATGTTCTTATGTGGAATTTGGAATCATTTGCATTTTTTACCTACTTAAAGCAGTCAATGCATTAATGACAAATATTATATACAAACACTGAGACCTACCTCTGACAAAAGAATAACATATGAGACAAACCTTACATTTTCAATAGAATATGCACCCATTCCTATTAGAGGAACAAGAAAATCTGGAGAGGTTTTGGAAGAATTACTGATTAATAATTTTTTAACCAACACATACAGAATATTCAAAAAACTTTGTTGAGAAATTCTCAATAGAGTTTTTTGTTGATAATTTCTGAATTCAATGACAATTCATACTGGTGTACCATAACCTTCAAAATAACATACATTTAAATAAAATTAACATAAAATAATATAAGCAAAGTCCTACTGAAAGTGCTTGAATCAGATAAATCTGTAAATAATGTAATCTCTAAATCGATTTTTTTTTCTCAATGGACATAAAATGATTTTTTTAAATATTCATCTAACTGGTGTAACCTGTTGAGTCAGAAACACAGCAAGGACAGAGAATCAGGATCATAGAGAAACAGAAAAAAAACCTATGGCTATGTTCTAGACTTGTAAAATTAGACTCACCTTTCTGAAAAGGGAAAACAGAGAAAATACCAGCAGCTCTCCTCTATGGCAAAACGCAAAAAAGAAAAAAAAAAAAAATCTCCTGCTTTGGATGCCTCCCTGAGTACCTCAGTGGCTCTGCTACTCCCTCTCTTATTCCAACCCCCCTTCTCTTTCTCTCTCTCTCTTTCTCTTGCTCTCTCTTTCTCTCTTTTTCATCCTTCAGAAAGACACTCTTAGTCATAGCTGGTAAAATCTTGAACACATGAATACCAAGTTAATGCCTACAATGCAGAACATCTTGTCGAAGTGAAATCGCATTTGCAACAATTTCACCCAAGTTACGTAATTTTGGATTCCATGAATTACAGGTTATCATTTTTCTGACATCATTCCTTAAAACAGAAAAATTATAATTCATTTTAACAAGTTAAATTATTTGTTTGGACTGTTGTCATTTTGTATAAGTAACATTTATAAGAGTATACTGTCATCTAACACTAAAATATATAAATGACCTGTGCCTCAGTAGCATCCTGTTAATTACTAGTCAGTAGAAACATTACAGTTGCAAAGGTTACAAAATTTTGACTACAAAATAGTCAAATTGGATTTTGGAGCTCATCAGGAAGAATAGGGGAAAACATGTTGTTTCCATAAATTTATAAACTTTGGTGTGATTAGATTTTCATTTAATATGATTTCTAAAGAAGAACTTGATCACTTTTTTGATCACCTGATCAAAATATGACTGATGTCCCGTCAGTCATATATTGATGGAACATCTTGTCGACTTGTAAAATACATTTCTAAAACAAATACCTCTAAGTTTAAGGGAATGATAGGCTCCTCAGCCAAAGATGATCTTAAATGTATTAAAAAGGAAATCAAAATCAACAAGATGTGGAAGAAAAATATGATTCGTATGAATCAAAACATGGCCAAAATGGCAGCGTCTCAGTCAACGTTCAGCTCTGAGGTTATTAAAGGTCTTTGTCTGTTACAGACTTTGACTGTTGTTGACAATGTGATTCAAGATTTTACTTTCAAGTCAGAGATGCTATTCCACATACAATGCTCTCAAACTAGTCTGCTTATTCTGCTGACAAGAACAAGGCATTTTGCCCAGACAAAAGTTGCTCACTTGGTGCTCTCTTTGTCTGTAAACCTGAAATATGCTGTATGTGAAAATCTGGACCTGTACCAAACAAACAAACTTCTTTCAGAGTTTGATGTTTGGTTTTAACTCCAGCAAATGACCTTCGCTGTGGTGTGAGGCCTAAAAGGATTGTAAATTAAAAATAAAGGAGAAAAATATCTGTCCTAGAAGGTTTCAAACAAGTTGTGGAATTTTCCTCTTTTGGAAGTTTTTTTAAACCTCGAAAATCAGTTCTATCCTCACTATTAATGGGAAGACGATAATATTTTATGAGCATATGAGCTGCTCATAATGTACCCGTTATGAGCAGCATAACAGGTACATTTTATGTTTCTCTATTGGTGGACGCAGTCAGGAGAAATTATGGTCACAAAATCCAAAATTTGTGTTTTGCACTGATCAGTCTGAACTGATTACACTGAGGCTCTGAAGCCTGACCCTACCTTTTTTTTTAAGCTGCTACTTTTTTCTTTTGTTAATCCCATCATCTTGCCTTTCGTTTGTTTTGTTTTTTTTTATCTGAAAATGCATTTCACAAATTACTTAGAGGATGTAGCACTTGTTGCCTTCATAGGGGACAGGTGGAGGGTCTGTGTGTGTCTGCAGCACTGGTAATTAAAGATATGTGATAACTCAGCCTAAAAATGGCTTAGTGTGTATCGATTTTCAGAAAAAAAGTATCTTCTAAGAGTATTTTTGCTCCAGTGACTGTATTGAAATATTGATTTTGACAACCCTTCTCAAATAAATTACATTGTATTGTCACCAATGTGAAAGAGTGTTAAAAGAGCTTATATCCAAAAGGACATAATTCAGTTCCTTTAAAGATCTAATTTTGTCATAAAAAATAAAATAGTAAATAAATGAAGCATTAGTTCAGAAAGAATGTTTATTGTTACCATATAAAAATTATATACATGTGCAATATCATTTCTTCATATTGTTTCCTATAAATACAACACAGCTGACAATGTTTCTTAATGGTTTTTGGACAAAACAGGAAAAAAAATTCTGAAAATTAAGTCATCTTAAAAAACAAAACAAAACAATAAAGCACTTCTCATTAAAGAGATGACATGCTTTCTGATGTTATTCCAGCATCTTTTACCATGGAGTAGAAATGGCCTCTTTTTTGCATCAGATTGCTTGGAGAATCAAATTCTACAATTTGACCAGCATCAAGGACCATCACCCTGTGGAGCAGAAATATGTGTTATTGTCAGAACTTACTGAGCACTGTTTATTCTGACAGTGATAAAAGAAAACATAGCAAAATGGAAGAGACATGCACATGCACTGTTTGTGTTTTATGCAGAACAATAAAGTCAGTGAAGAAACAAAATGTGAATCGTAGGCAATATGAAGATAACTGCCTTTTTTAAAATATATTTTCAAGGCCATTCTTTACTTTGAGTCTGTTTCAAGGTTTCATGTTTATTTTCACTGACAATATTTTACATTCAAGCTTTAAAAGTATTTTAGAAAAAACAATTGCAGTTCTGTCAAAATGTAATGCGTTTGTCTTCAGATGGTGTAGGTCACAACAGAAACAGATATTTTATTCCAACATATTCTGTATGACAACATGTCTCAAGGCATCACTTGTCAATATCAACTGTAAAAATGAGAGTTATGGGCAAGGAAGTGGCCATGTCTAAGGTGGTGGTTTTACATCCTTTAAAAGTAGAGTTTTAAATCTGCCTCTCGTTTATCTTTGAGTCATTCGTCTCTGATTAAAAACAAAGATGTTTCACAGCATACCAAGGGAGAAAGAATTGCACCATTTATGTGCAAAAAGCTGCACACTTAAAGCACCTTTAAGTAATGTTCAGTTTCAGTGAATGATTAGATGGTGCTGGAAACAGAATAATTACAGCAGTTATAAACCTTACTCTCTGTTACTGTCTGAAGAGAAACTAGTTAAATAATTTGGGTGTAAATTATGTCATATTAATTGTGTTTTTTTTTATTCTTATTCATGTTAGACTGTATTTATTCCAGATTTTATATTTTTAATTTTTCTTTTACATTTTATACTCCCTTTTATTTGTGTATGGACCTATGTCTCGTAATTGATTGATTGATCAATTGTGATTTAGTCTCCCTCAGACACAAACAAGCATTTAAAGTAGAATGAGCACCTGTGAGGACATTTCAGACCCAGTGAACTGGGACTCACCTGGAGCTGTCCATGATGCTGTGCAGACGGTGGGCGATGGTGAGCACCGTGCAGTGGGAGAACTCTTTGCGGATTGTGGTCTGAATCAGGTCGTCTGTCTCCAGGTCAACGGCCGCAGTGGCCTCATCCAGGATCAGGATTCGAGACTTTCTCAGCAGAGCCCGAGCCAGACAAAGCAGCTGCCTCTGACCAACACTGGAAGAGAGAGGCAGATGTTCAGATCTTATCTAGAGCGCTCAGAAATTAAAATAAAATCCCATGTGGACACTTTATGGGACTGAGATCGGGTTACACTGAAGTGTTGTGTACATATGGCATAAACATCTTATTTTAGGGAGGAATTGTGTTGGGAACGATATTGTTTTGTTTACAGAAAACTCAAGTATTCCATCAGTTACCAACAACTGTATGTTTTCACATTCTGCATTCATTTTCTGTGAGTTGAATTGTAATCACTGTTTAAGTTTATGCTGCCCACCTGAGATTTTCTCCCCCTTCTGCAACCTCATGCTGCAATCCTTCCTTCAGCCCAGCTACATAATCCTTTAGATGAGACAGCTCAAGCACTCTCCAAAGCTCTTCATCGCTGAATTTGTCAAATGGATCCAAGTTCATCCTCAGTGACCCAGAGAACAAGACTGGATCCTGCACTCCAGAAGCAGAAAGGTTAGTGTACTGAGCAGAAAAGATTACCTTGTTTTTCCATTGTTTTTGTCTTTGGTGTTTACCTGTGGGATGATTGTGAGTCTGTTTCTTAGATCATGCAGTCCAATTTTAGAGATATCTACATCATCAATGAGGATATGTCCATCAGCTGCTTCAATTATGCGAAACAGGCAGTTTGTCAGGCTTGATTTTCCAGCTCCAGTGCGACCCACTATACCAATCTGAAAGTAATGACAGAAAACTCTAATTTAGCATAAAATTGAGATCCTAAATATGATAATTGATTTTTTTCCATAACACATCTTTCAGAAGACACAATCAGTTGGAATAACATGAATGAATAAAATTATTTCACATTTTCACTCTGATTGCAGCCAATAACTGTGTTAACGCAACGATAACTGTGTTATTTAAAGCCAAGGAATGTCTCAACCTAAAGTTGTGGGTCTCCTGGAGAGCTTTCTCAAACTCCAGTTCTGAAGGGACAGACAATCCTGACACAATTTGATGCGTTAATAATGTGGCGCCATCATGCAACTGGACATACAAAGGTGGAAAATTGTACAGTTTGTTCATTTGTGCATTTAATATGACAAATGTAGGATATACAAAAATGTCAGTGTCATTTGGAGCATCCCTATGTTTTCTCAAGGCTCGACATTCCTTTAAATCAAAAGCATAGTGGAAAAGAACTAATTGTCGAGCAGCACCATTAGTCATTAATAATGACAATGTGCAAAGCAAAGAAGCTAATTTAAGAAGCCTAAAACTAAATCTACTGGTAAATTTTGTTCACACACAAATAGTTTCAAAGATAACATTTTGTAAGGCAAATTATTATCCAAAGGTTCCTTTTATGTCCTTAACTACATTGTTCAAGGTGTGAGACAAAGGCTGTATGTGATCTGTTTTGTCACCTCCAGCAACATGTTCACAGAAAACTCTTTGTATTGCAGAGAGAGCTACCTTATGCACAACTAACGCAAATCAAATACATTTTACAATTTCATGTATTTTTAGACATTTCTAATATGTATACTAGAAATTAACATTGTGAGACAACAAAGGATATTTCTATATGCATGTTCAATATATTATAAGTTTGTTAAAGCCAAGAACAAAAAAAAACCCTTCTTCATTATGTTTCCTCTTTGTGCAATAAACTCAAACCAATACGGACATTCCTTATAAGTAAGTTTTAATATCAAAGAAATGCAAATTATGGTCTCTAGTTCTACCATCTACAGCTATCAGGTCTCTAAGCAATACACATTGGTTTTATTTTTAAATTAAGACACAAACAAAATTAGCTGAAAGCAACAGAGTCAACAAGAGATGAGCTCTGTTTTCTAAAGCTGAAGAAGCTAAGATAAAGAGAAGAATGATTTATGTCATAGCTCACGACATATATGTGCTTTTAGCTCAAAGTTTTGTTATTATGGTTTTTATGTAATTATCCAGAATTATTTCACAATTTATTCAATATTTTGATTTACTGCAGATTGAGTTCCTTCAAGTTTGGAACAATATTTGCCCATAAATATGTTCCTTTAAAGTACCTTTTTATTTTAGCTATTGCTGTTTCTCTTTAATGTCTGATATTTTCTCCACAATGATATGAAGTTCATATCATTTATTTGCTTGCAAATAAATGAGATGCAATTAATTGACCTTAATATAACCCTGCTGGTATAAAATGAACACATGCACACATTTATTCATTCAAAACCCCCTTTTGTTGTTTTGAATTATAGAAGGTTGTTTTATATGGTTTATAAACAGTGACACACACCTACATCCCCAACACAAACCTTCTCAGTGCTGCCAATATCACAAGTAATCCCATTCAGGACCAGGTCCAGTTCAGGTCTGTATCGGACCTTGTAGTCTACAAACTTCAGCCTTCCTGCTTCAGGCCACTTCTCTGAAGGCCGATGCTGAGTCACCCAGGGAGCCTGAAGAAGAACAGGCTCATCAGTGACATTATTAAGTTAGGCTGATAATGTTCAGAATGTATGTCTGGTAGAACTATCCAAATGTATAATATACTAGTGTATATACCATTATTGTAATACAGATATAACAGTATTGCATACCAGTGTATAATCCTAACGACAGTGGAAGACATGATGCCATGAGAATATCGTAATATATATATATTTATATAGACAGACAGACAGATAGCTAAGATAGATATAGCTATACACACACAATGATTTTGAGCAGGGGCATGTGAAAACAGCTCACATACTTTAAAAAAAAACACCACAGTGATTGATGCTTAAAGAATTTCTCTAGTTCCTCACACTGTGATCCAAGTAACGTATGTCTTCTAAATGCTATGCCAATGTCAACATAGAAAACAGTGAGACAGCAGATTTGTAGTGGAGAAATAATGAAAGACAGCATACCTCATTCACAAGCTCACAGTATTCACTGACTCTCTCCACAGCGACAATATTGGTCTCCAGTTCTGAGGTCATCCTTACCAGCCAGTTGAGGGTTTGAGTTACCTGGAAACCCAAACAAGAAAAAGAAATTAAAGTGTTTTTGCTGGTTTTGCTAATACTGTATCTTCAGTCATTACTACTGTTATTTTTGTGCTATTTGTCCTAAAATACAGTGAAGGAGATTCAGTGACTCACATTAAGGGCATATGATATGGACAAACCAACCAGGCCACTATCAAGGCTTTTCCTGGATATCACAGCAAAAAGAGCAGCAAAAAACACCACCAGGTTTCCCAGAAACTCCAGGCGGATGGCCAGCCATCTGTTGAGTAAACAAACATCGTATACTGAAACCGACAAATATATATTTTGAAAAGCTGCTCCATTAAAATCTGCCATCACTTAGTACTTTGAAAAATATTATTTTGAAGATCTGCTTCTATTACTGACCTGTTTGACACGATCCACGGATAGACACTTTTCAGGTTTTCATCAATAGTTACTTCATTGTGTTTCAGGAAGCGCTCCTGGTGTTTGTAAGCTCTTATTACAGACAGACCTGACACAGTCTCACCAAAGTGAGAGTATATAGGTGAGCGAGACACGGAGTCCAGGCGGCGCAGCTGTCGTGAAGTCGCTACGTAGAATCGCTGGTAGTGAAGAGAAAACAAAAACTTGATAACAGTTGGTTTTGGATTGATAATTATAGGAAAAGCTTTCCAAAACCAAGACATCTTTCATCAAACCTCTCCCAGGACAGATTGTTTCTTTGACAAGATACACTTTTGCAATAAATATTATCTATGTAGTGTGGAAGGGGGGGGAACTTTACTGCATGTCTGTGGTAATATGTATGTACTTTTTGGCTACCAGTTGCTATTTTTTCCTGGCTAACTGAGCCAAAATGACCTGATCCAGATCCTGCCCTGCAATGTTAGAAATTTTGCTGATGGCCATTTGCCTTTCTTTCTTTTTACTGGACTGTTTTTAGGACAATATATTGGCATGTTTTATGTCATTATTTTTAAAATGCTAATGTACCCAAATGAGTGGCAGTGCACCTTACTAAAAATTAGTCATAGTTTGTCTGGAGACATTTTATAGAATAGCTTAATTGTTAATGAGCTTCCACAGGTTGATTTTCTTCAACTGTTTGACACAGCGAATATATTGGTGTGATTACAGCAATGTTAATCATACCAATCATAATCATCTCCAGCTGGTTTGGTCCAAGACTTGATCTCATCTTCCTCAGAGTTTATGCCAGTTATATGCTTCAAAACAGGCTTAACTCTTCATTAATTTGCTAAACTATATTCATCGTGTACAGGCAAAAAGGTAATTGTTTTCATAATTTCAGAGCAGAATATTTTCACCAACCATTTTACGGTTTATAACACAAGAGAACCCTGTGAAATACTGAGTGCTATTCCTAAATCTTTACTAACTTTAAACCTTTGGGGAGCCCTGGCGTTATGAATCGTCTGAAAACCTGGCATCAGTTTAGTTACTGTACACAACACTGTTAACTATTCAGTTTTTTTTTTAAATATCAATAATGCAGGAAAAAGGTATTTACATTTTGACAGAAGTGTTAAGGCTTAAATCACCAATTTAATGTTTTTAATCTATTTTAGAAAAGATTCTTGTAAACAGATATTTTATATTAACGCATAAAAGATTGAGGAGGTTTACTGATAATTCTGTTTTTTATAATTCAGTTGATTTAAAAGCAAGGTAGAAGCACTTTAACATCATTCAGAGCCTCAGCTCTGAATGATCCATGACAAGCTGAATTAAAGTTGAAATCTGTCTTTGTGGTCTGACAATTTAAACGTTTTAGAAGTGAAGAGACCAATTTCTCCCAGCTAAAGAGCGGAGGACCCATCTGCCTCATACAGATGAGAATAAAGGAAGTGTGTAAAGGAGCTGAGGTTGAGAGCATCTCAGGCTGCATGCTATTTTACCATGCAGCTTTCTTTCTATAAATCTAACTACAGACAAAGAGAGAGAATAGGGTGTGAATCGGTGACAGCAAAAATAAGACGACCTCTTTTCACATCGAGGGGGCTTATTGAAAGCCATGCTTGATCCTGAACTCTGCTTTGTGCTCACAAAGGAAGTTAGATGAGGTAAGTAAAAGTGCCTGTTTTTTGTGTATTAGTACTAATAGAGGGTGTAACTAAGACAGGAGAGTCACTTAGTGTACCAGATTTAAGAAGAATATTAGAATATTATTGTTTTGTGGCACTCTATCATTTATTCTTTTCCATATTGTTTCACTCTGCTGAGTGATGGCAGTGTTGGGGTTCACTCACCTGCACAAAAAAGTAAATCACAGACAGAGGAATGATGATGATGGTGAAGTATGGAGTTGCCAGACAGATGACAAACAATGTTCCCAGAACGCCAAGCAGACACAAGATCCAGGAGCGGAACGATTGAGGGATGGCTTCATCTACTGTGAATATGTCCTACAGGAAGACGAGAAGAATGTAAGATAACTGATCTTTAATTAGTTACTTATAATGACTGAGTACAGATTAAAACAGTAAAATCTCAAAGGGGTTTTACAAGTGTGAATAAATAGAGCAATGATAAAAAAAAGTATAAATAGAGCCCCACCTTGGCAAATCGATTGACGACTCTTCCAACTGGTGTTGTGTCAAAGAAAAGCATAGGGACTCTGAGAATGTTGTTTAACAGTCTTGAATGCAGAATCCGCGATGCGCTGACTGAGGCATTGGCTAGGAGAAGTGTGCCAAGGAACACTAAAATACCTGTAACATAAGCAGTTATGTATGGTGAATGTCCCATGTGAATGTGAATGGCTATCTCCAGCAGTCATTGAGTGAGATGTGGGGTTACACCATGGGCAAGTAGCCAGTCTTTAACAGGACAACACACACACACAGAACAACCATTCTGCCCAAAATCACACCTAAGATAAACTCAGACTGACCTATTAACCTAATATTTGTGTTTTTGGACAGTTAGGAACAGCTGCAGTAACAGATGAAAAAACCCTAATGAATGAAAAATCAGTAAAGTTCCAAAATAAATTCCTAAGCACACAATCCCATATCTATGTTATGTCACTTCATGCTTGTTTACAAGATAATTCAACTTCTGATTCTTTAACAAGTATTTCTCATTGGTCTATAGAACCTCAGAACATGGCCGCAAAAATACATTAAATGTTAAAAAAACTTTAATGTGGGATAATTTTTACCACCTTCATGTAGCTAAGTTTTCAACTACAATACCAGTGCAGTTTGAAAATCAACAATGTTCCCATTGAGGAGAAGTTGTAAAGGTTTAAAATTGCATAGCAATTTTTTCCACTGCATGAAATGACTTGGAGATTGAACACATTTCAGACACTGCTGTTTCAACCAAGAAAATTAAACAATAATACACAGGATATAACAATAAAAGAGAAAACCATTAACTCAAGGTTGAACATCATTAAGCAGAAAAGAGTTATTCAAGCGCAAACTGGTCCACAGAATTTAAAAAACAAATGTATTTCCCTTTACCGATTCTGTCTCTCTTGGACAGAAAATGTATACTTTTGAATGTACACCTCACAAGTGACTTGAGGTAGTCACTTTCAGTGCTATCTCAAGTTATTAGAGATTAACACATATTAGATTAGATCAGGCCAGATCACTCATGTTATTGCGACCCTGAACAAATTTCTTCAGTGTCTCATATCTGAAAACCTTAGATATCGTGGTGTAAGCAAACCAAATGTCTCAAATCTGAAAATTATAAAATAAAAGGTCAGTTACCTTGAGCCAGTCCAAGAGCACCAAACACTCCTACTCTGGTGTCCCTCTTCTGGGAAGGGTATGTGATGTTATAGTAAGCTTCTGCATCATTTGTCCAGTCACTCAGCCACAAGTTTTGACCAATGAATGCAACATTCTGGGTGAAGTAAACGAAGACGATCCAAAAAGTATATCCCCATCCCATGGCTCTCAGGTACTGGAGATACACTGAGAATTTTACCTGGATGTTAATGAGAGAAAACACTAAGAAGACAGATTCTACAGTTTCATTTATTGGTTAACTTCAGTTGCTATATGAGGTAGACTCAAAATGTATACCTGCCCCGTTTCCATAGTCTCCTTCTCTATTAGCCTTTGGCCTTTCTTTGTCTCACCAACATCTTCAGTTGGTTTTACACTGCCATTTTTCCTTAATCTGAAACTGAATAAAATACGACGGTAAAAAAACAAAGAAACAAAAAACATGAGTACAAGAGTATATCTTGAATGAAAAGTATCAAGAAAAATATAGATGTACAGCAGTAGTTGAAACTAGGAAATTCCTTAAGAAATTTAACCAGGGCCTGCCAAAGTGTGCCCGTTGGTTTAGACCCAGCGTTCTGAAGCTAAAAATTAGCATCAATGCTAAAAATTACAAAGTAGCCCGTGGAGAGTCACAAGCTTGTTGACTAAGATGGACTTGCACCATTCAGTATGTTAAAATGAGTGTATAAGCTAAAATTAGCCAAAATGCTAATGTTAGTGTGAATACTCTCTGTAGCATGTGGGGCATCACTGACATCTTGTCTGTAAATGACTTACTCCATTTATAGACACTAAACATGGCTAATAAGTAAGAGAAATAGCTAATACCTTATTTAAGATAAAAGGCTAATGGTAATTACCCTGGCGCAAGGCAGAGCCCTAACCTGAGACAAAAAGATAATGTGAGCTAATATTATTGCACTGCCTATGGCGGTGCACTAACCTGAAAGGAATATGAAGGCTTTTATTTTGAAATTTTCAGTAAGCTTCATTTTAAATGGCAACACTAATCCCATGTGTAACACTGGTTTGGTTAAGTCAGTTAAATAATGGCCAAAAGAGCAATGACATGGTGTAACAATTGCCATGAAATGCATGGAGGCAGTAACTGACTTGCAAAGCAAGTCAGACACTGCATTGCTATGGGCAGGCCCCAAAAATATTGTGGCACACCCTAACTACGTTATTTTTTATTTTATTTTTTTTGCGTCATTTGTTACGTAAGACAACAATGTGATCAAACCTGGACCCTGTTCCTCTTTGGCTGCGACGGATGCTGTCTTCTCTTTTCAGTGAGACAGAAACGGCGTCTTCTAGAGGAGAGTCTGCATGATGGTCATCTCTCTCATGGATGGCTTCTAAGTCTACTATATCTTGGTAACCATCTGCAAAGGCATTGATCAAAAACCATCCATGTGATTATACAGTATAGGATGCTCAATGCAGCATTATTTTCTGTAATGACCCAATACACACATACTGTAATAATGCAGCCTTTTATAGCCATGATGATTGAAAGGGAATGATGTAATTACCTTCTTTTGAACCTGTCTGATTGCTTTGCTCTTTGGCATATGTGTCCAAAAACTCTGAAAAAGCCCCTTTACTAGCACGAAGGCTCTGGTAAGAACCAACCTCGGAAACCTGTCCATTTACTAAAACTACTACCTCATCTACGAAAGGCAGGAAGCTAATTCCGTGAGTCACCAGGACACGAGTCTGCAGAGAAAAAAGCAAATTCAATAATAAATTCATATTTTCTATTTACTTTACTTTCCTTTATTGATACAAAAATTATGGTAAACATTAGAGATAACAATAGTATTACATGAAGCCTAATTTAAATCAATTTTCATCTAATGGGATTTTTTAAATATAGTTCAGCTACTAAGAAACAGTAATTTCTTACTGCTGCTGTCAATTTTTTCAGAGATTCTCATAATTGCAGCAAGTATCATAAGTTCAAATTAAATAAATTGGATTTTTATTTAACAGGAAAAGGCAATGTCAGCAATAGAGTCTGTATAAGATGTGATAGATGCACCCATCATGTTTATTCTCTGCACAATTCTTTGGCTGTTTGTGTAGACTGTGTTTCTTTCACATTCAGTTTTAGTGTTGTAGACACCAGAGCAGGGCAAGAACAAACCTTGTTTTGTAGAATTCCATTGGGTCCAATAACTTTATCAAATAGATGCTTTCCAACATGTGAGTCCACAGCAGACAGAGGGTCATCTAACAGTAAAATATCAGCCTCACTGTAAGCTGCTCTGGCCAAACTGACACGCTGTTTCTGACCTCCTGAGAGATTGATGCCCTAAGAACAAAAATGAGAGCACACACTTAATAATATGAGGTTTCAGAACCCCACAAGGTTTTTATTTTACCTCACAGCCATATAACATTCGATCAAAACTCACATTGTGAGCATACCTACTTGTCTGAATCAAAATCTAAATACATGAACCTACCTTTTCTCCAATCTCAGTGAGATCTCCTGCAGACAGCAGCTTGAGGTCGGGGCCCAGAGCACAGGCCTCCAGTACGTCTTCAAACTTCTGCTCTTCATAGGGAGAGCCGAACAAGATGTTATCCCGCAGAGTGGCATTTTGGATCCAGGCTTGCTGTGGTACAAATGCAAGAGAGCCCTGGGTGGAAATACAAAAAGCACATAAGGTGCAGGTCTCATGTATCCACATTCTTACTTTCAGATTGAATGCAACTTATTTTACATTAAGGTTGGATTGTTTCTAGTAATAAGCAATGGGAGTAAAAGGGAGCTTTCATGCTTCCTTGAACAGGAATGAAAGCTTGTTCAAGCTTTCATGTTCAAGCTTTCATGCTTGATCTATGGGTCCATATATGTATGGGCTTTGCAAAACATGTTCATTAAATGTTTTGCAATACAAAAACCATTCTCAGATTATGAGATGTACCCTGCACTTTTGCTCGTTTAGTGCCTCTTGTCACTCGAAATCCAAACAATCATCTGCTGGCTGTGCCCCCTAGCTCAACATTTACACTTACTTCATGCAAGTGAGACTCATTTCAAACATGAATGATATGATTTTTAGAACAATAGAACAGCTACTAGAAAGTTTTAAGAGCAAACTTGACAATGGATATTATGAATCAATGTGACTCTGTCTTTTTTTCAACTACATCACAATGTTTTTATTGATCCAAGAAAGCTTGTTATATCATCCCTATTGCATATGTATGAACATTTTTCAACAAAATGTTTATGAGTCATTATTAAGTGCAACTGTGCTCCCCCTATGCAAATCCTTTCAATAAACATCAAATAGATAATAGAAAAAAGCTAAAAACAAGATATCATTAAATACTGAAATCTTTAGCATTTTCTCCACTGGTTTCTCAAAAACAGTTTTTCTGAGCAGAAAAATAACTAATACTTCATTGGACCACCCAATGATTCAAACTTGAATCTTTTCATAAGGGATTAAAAGTACCCTTAAGAAAAAAGAAGATGTCATTAAGTATACTAATGCAATTCAATAAACATTAATCAAGCCTTTAATCAAGCAGTACCCGAATGTTGATGAAGCCTTTGGTGCTGTGCATCTCCCCTAGGAGGGCTGACATGAGTGATGATTTCCCTGAGCCCACAGCTCCCACTACAGCTACCAGCCGACCAGGTTTGATATCCAGCGACACACTGGGAAACAGACAGAAGTCATATTGTATATCCTCCTAATGATATAAAGGTTAAATTTTGTGGCCAAATACTGCGATACATATATGGCTGAAACCAGACATGTACATAAACTTTGTAAAATGATCACAACCCTTTTCTTGAAAAAAACCTATCAGATGTTTGTCATGGTTTTGTTGGCTTCTGATATTTTAATTCACATTTGAGTTACGTGAAGGCCTAATTCTGGATGTACCCAAGACATCCAGAAAAAACCTGTGACATCATGGAAAAAAATCAAAGAAGTCATTCAGGATACAAGAAAGAGAATTGTGGAGCTCCACAAGTCTGGAAACTGTACTGTTTGGCCATCTGGAAACTATGCTGTTTGGTACAGTTTCCAGATGGTACATTCAGTATAAATTGCGCGAGAATTTCAAGCCAGCTGTCAGAAAACTGGTTCTATCAGTACACAGCGTGAAGATTGACCCAGTGAAATAAGTCCAGTAAATGAACTGAGTTGAAAAGACACTCAACAAGGAAAATGTCATTACTCCATTAGCAACATTATAAGCAAATTACTTTGTGATGGCTTTAAGGCACAATGACCTTACTTTGGAGTTTTTGATCACATTTGACAAAATTGTAAGAATTTGACCATAATAAAACTAGAAAGTTTAAAGCTTGGAGCAAATGGGTGCAATGATTCTAAACATATAGGAAAATTATTAAGGATTAAAAAAATGCATTTCAGTGGCCATCACAAAGATATAATCTCAATCCCACACACTTAAAGTGTGAGCCAGATGGAACACAAATGAATGAACTACATTTGTATTTTCAGAAGAAATAGGCAAATAAACTATTTTGAGAAGGTTGAACCAAGTCCTACAGTTTAAAAAACAATCCTACTAAATACCAAGGAGACATGTAAACTTTGGATTTCAAGAAAGTAAAAGAAATAAAAAAACGTCTTCAATGTTCTATTGTTATGGTGACACATAGTCAACAGGGAAAAATAGCAATCCTAACTTTAAGAAAACAGCAAAAGTTTAGTATGATTTAACTGTGCCCAGGAATTCTTGTATAATAAACAAAGCAAACATACTTTTTCAATAGAGGCTCAGAGTCTTTTTCCCATGCAAAGGACCCATCGGATATGTTGATAGCAGAATCTAAAAGAAAAATGATTAATGCAGTTAAAAAAAATGGTACATCTGACAGATTTGATCAACATGTCAATTCTCAGGATAGGAAAGAAAGACAGACTTACTGAAACTAGGGTCATGACGCACGATGTCGCTGTCAAGATCATCTCCTCCCAGAAACTTCTCCAGCCTCTTTTTAGACACGGTTGTCTGACGTGTGAAAATAACAGAGTTTTTTTACAATTCTGACTTGTGTCCAAGTAGCAATTACAGCAGTTTATCTACCTGTACAATGGAAGCGATAAGCATCGGAAGCATGGCCAGCGGAAATCGAAGGATGTTGAACAAAGAGATTGAAGTGAAGGCTTTCTCAGCAGTTAATATGTTGTTTGAATTCGCACTAACAAACACAGCAAATGTGGCCAGAGAAACCTGTCCACAAACAAAGCACGGGTTGGGTTAGCATCAAGGACCCTTGCAGGTTTTTAGTTTCTCTTTGAAAACATCTAACATGACTCACCAAAGCAGGGGCACAGGTGAAGATGAAAGTTGAGACAGATGTGAGATAGGCAAACTTCCTCATCACCTTCAGTTCTTCTCCTCTGATATCTTCAACTTGAGTCTGGAAGGACGGCTCCCACGCAAACAGCTTCAGAATCTGGTGAGAGATGGTGGACAAGGACAAGGTGAAAAGTGTTGCAGGGAACTTGAGACATGAGCAAAGTATACCACAGGATATAAATCTGACAAAGACTGTCTCCAAACAGAAACATTCAAAATAAATTACCTTGATTCCATTGAGCATTTCGTTCATTATCTTCATTCTCTTGTCTTTGAACTTCATGTTTTCTATCTGAAAAGCAGATGTAAGATACTTCATTATTTATTCTTGTATAAAAATAGATCTCAATATTAATAAGCAATCCAAGGGTGTTGGTAAACGTGCATGCTCTTAAGCACAAGTATAAAATGACTGCAAGGGTTGATTACCTGAGATTAAAGACCATGACTAAGATAAGAAATCTTTAGCCTTTTGTCAAGTCTAAGTCACAGCGTAGTAAAAAGATAAAATTTTATGATGCTTTACTGATTCTCATAATCACAGAATGTCAACAAGCACAAAAGGCCATGTTTACCCTGGAGCGTGATGCTAAAAAATTTGTTCAAACGTGTCTTTATAGGTCCACACACAAGAACGTGTACGGAAGAAAGCTAGTTGGAGGGAAAAACTGCACATTTTTTTACTTCATGACTGGCTTCAAAATTTTCACACTCTCAGTACTACATCTTAAAACAAATTTCATAAATAAATGTATTCTAATTTGAGATTAACTTGCTGTATGTTGAATAGGCTGAGTGTGGAAACATTCTCTTTTTGTCCCATTTGTTCACCTGGAAATTTCTGGCTTTGGTTGCTAAAAATCCATTAATTGGCACCATGAGCACCATTACTAGCAGCCCAGCTAGTGTTGAAGGTCCCAACTCTATCCACAAGAAAGCGATGGACATCAGGATCTGCAGAGGGCAGGACCACAGCAGGTGGATGAAGTTGGTCACGTCGTTGAAGCGCTGGGCGTCCGCTGACATGAGATTCACAGTTTCTCCGACTGTTGACTCTTTGCGGTTGTCATTTGACATCACCAACGCCTTTGAAAGAAGAGAGCAAAAGGAAAGACGGAGAAAAAAATGTTTCACGTTAAGAGCACAAACATTGAAGTGCAGAATCTTTATTTGTGCAAAAAGTAAAGCAACTGCTTAAATAATGCGACATATTTATTGCTACAGTTTTGATAACTATGTTTACTGGTTTTTTATACAGACTTCAACAAATTTAAAGGATTTCTCAAACAGAAATGAAGCAACACTCCAAGTATATTTTTGATGAGGCAATATACTTAAGAAAAACATAAGGACATAATACTGTCCCCAGAAGTAAACGTTCTGCTGAAAATGATATATTTTCCCCTTTCAGCTCTCTATATCATAGCTAAAAATAAAAAACAAATGACATTAGCTGGTCAATTAGTTGTGCTATCTGCTCTGGTGGCCACCCTACAGTCATATCTGAACAGCTATTCTTTAAAAACCAATAAATCTGTCTCTAACTAAGGCAAAATTTGTATTTCTTTGGCCAGCTGACTGACAGACAACAGGATCATGAGAGAGGTGGTTTGGAGTATTACTCTATGCTCCCTCTACCTGGAAAAAACTCAGATCCTTCTGTGTCTTCCTTGCAATTTCATCGATAGAACTATAAAATTCTAAATCGATTTTTGTTTTGTTTTGTTTTTTTTTTTGGGCAGATTTGAACTTCTGTTATCCAGCCCCTATCAAGTTGTCATTTTGACTATTACCTTCTTGTACACGGCAGCCATGAGGGCAGTTCGAACCTTCATCCCCAGAACAAAGCATCGCTGGAAATACTGCTGCAAAAACAACGACTGTAGAAGAGCCACCACCAGCAGCAGCACGGCATACACATACCCTTCCCAGGTATATCTGGATTCGTCCTGAGTGAAGGAAACCATCAACCTGAGTAAGAGAATAAAACATTAACCATCACATATGATGATAATATGACTTTCATAATCCTCCTAGGCTTAGGATAATCTATGCCTGGGAGTGTTTTCTTTGCTTACAAATTAGTTTCTGTTTACTTTCTTCTCAAGCTGTCCTGGTGTTATCACTGGATGCCTCTACTAATCAATGAGGAGTAAACAGTTAAACTATGAAGGTTTAGACATTCACAAGGTCAGACTAGAGCACTGGAACAACTTCGACGTAATTTGTTTTTGTGATTCAAAAAATTTAAAACCTGTTTGTTTGAGACTTTTGATAGAGTTAGTCTAAAATAAAATAAAAATTAAAAATCTGGTAAAGTCAAACTAGTGTTAATCATGCTAGAACCTACATAGCAATCAACCTGTTGATTATTTATTCTTACTTCAGGAGTTGAGGACTGGCAAAAGCCAGAAGATCCTGCAGAAGTTTGAAGAAGGCAGATTCAATCAGGAGCCATTTAAATGTCTTGTAGAGGGTGGTGACCAGCCATGAATTTGGATAATTTGTGTCCTCCTTCTTTTTCTTCTTCTTCTTATTTTCATCTTCTTTCTTTCCTTTTTCCTCCTGATTTAAAATATGTAAGCATATTCTTTAGGACACAACAGCATGTGAGGACCACCTGGAACAGAATCAGCATTGCTGTCGAAAATACAATTATTATTGGGGATAAAAGACCTGGACAGGTTGTTTGGTGTATTTAAAGGTTCTCACCATCATCAGTACATCCTGATTCACACCTTTCCTCAGACCGTTGCTTTGAAAAGGTGCTTCCACAGATTTGCCTGGGCTTTTCATCAGTTTGTCCTTCAATTCTTTTTGAAATCGGATCCGAGCTTTACCCAACTCAAAATTCATGTGATGATTGAAACGCTGGCTGATGTAAGAGGTGCTGTCCACCTCGTTCAGGTCCCACATGTCCTCCTGAACCAGAGGCTTTTTGTAGCCTTTCACCACCAGGCTGGAAAAGAAAGAAGAAACCTTAGATTGCAGCACAAGAAGTAGCATCATTTAATTTTCCCTTTTTAGGGGATTAAACTTATACAGACTGACTGTATAAGTTCAGCCTATTTACGATTTCATTCATTCATTCGGCCATTCAAGCTCTTGTTCAAATTCCTTCTACAATGTGGTTGAATTCACCTATTGATCCAGTTAAAAGTGATTCTGCTCAAAAATGCTGCACCAGCCTCTGGATTCTACAATACAAAGAACAGAAAACAAAGACATGGAGGTATGTTAAGGTGGTTAAGGGGAAACAAACAAACAAACAGATAAAAAAAACAAGCATAGAGTTATTTAACATAGGAGTTATTTAATATACAGTACTACAAATATACATATAAAGAAGCTATTAACATAAAATTCTCACCAAATATAAAAATAGGTTTATAGGCTATGTGTAATGCTGTGTATTAAGTAGGATTTCCACTCATTCTTCTACACAAACTGTCTTTTGAAGGTTCTCGGAGTATTTTCTATGCAATCTGAACTTGTTCTTTTTCCTTTGATTTCAATTGGATTCATGTCAGGTGACCAACTGGGTTGCCATCAGCCTTAAATTCCTTCTCTGAAACCAAAAGATAGTTATCTCCATTGTTTGGAATCACTTTCTTGCTGAAAAATCTAAGCTTGTTTCATTTTTGGATACCAACTACATATTACTCATTAAATTTCTTCATCCTTCCTGAAATTAGATCTGCAAATACATATTCTAAAAGACGGTGCCACATTACAATAGGCAATAATATGTTAAGCAACATTTCATTGTTTTCTCAAATGTTGTGCCGCAAACTTTGAATGAGCTTCAGCGTGCTTTTTCTTCAGCAGTGAAGTCTTATGCAGAGAAAGATGTTTCTTTGCGTTCGATTTTTGGAATTTGTTGCATCTTCCTTGTTGATGTGTTCAGAACGTATTCCCGGTTTTGTTGCATTTCACACATAAGTCAGTCATTTGCTTTGTTTTAGCTTCTTTATGAATATGACTAATTACTGGTAACTGGTGTGAATTTCAAGGCACTAGCTTCATTAGGAAGATATTTACTAATAAACATTTTCCCCAGTGCGCTGTAGTGTTTCCATTTCTAAACAAAATAAGAAAAACAAAATTCACCTTTTTCACAAGCTCCTTTGACTCTGGAGAGATGTCGGCAAAAGCGGAGAGAACGAGTGCTATCACCTCCAGACCAAAGCAAATGTAGAAAAGAGAGAAACGAGGGACATCTCTGACCTCTCCCTGGGTGTAAAGATGTTAAAAGGTAAGACAGATGTTGTATTTAATCTTTAATTTAAATATAAACCCGTAGCTAATCTGTGGTTGCTCATACCAGCCTGAGAGCTTCCCGTAGGCTGGTCTGGAAAGGAAAAATGTCACAGATGACAAGGAGAAGCCAGAAAAGAAAAAGAGAAGCAGAGTCTACTGCCTTTTCTTTTCGTCTCACTCCTTCTTGACACAGCAGCACGAGAATCTGAAAACAAAATATATCAAATCACAAAGTAGACTGTAAAGATTGCTTCAATCTTAAATATTGGAGCAAATATCTGAACATTAAACCTAAACTTTACCCATGTGACAGCGAAGAGGACTGGGTTTGTGTAGTATACAGCAGAATTTTTCTCTGCTGAGCTGTTTGGACCAAAATCTTCTACTAATGTGACAATCAGGCCTCCGATGGCCGTCAGAAACAACAGAAACACAACAAGCTCAGGAGGGAAGAGAAAGATGAGGCTGATTATTAAAATGCTTCCATCTCAGCACCACATACTGAAAGAATGAGAGGGTTTTAATAGTACAATACCTGTTTGCAGAGGTAGAGCTTAGTCCGACCTTTTGTATTTACTTGTGATCTTTTACATAAAGACATGAGGTTCCATGGAGCGCTTAGCCAGAGGAAGCCCAGAGGGATCCAGACCAGAACTGTCTGTTCCAGACATACTGGGAGGTCAGGGTCCTCTCTGTCCAAATAAGACCCATTCTGAGGTACAAACACAAATATGTACACACATGAATCATAAACATGTATCAGAATAACTTTAATAATCAGACTCAGCTTTATTGGCCAAGCATGTGCACACAAACAAAATTAAACAGTTGTTCTCAGTGTAGATATTTAAAAATAGAAATATATAAAATTTGTGGGTGGTGTGGGGAGTTTTTTTGTTGTTTTCTTTTTTTCATTAGAAAATATGTGTAGCTGTATTGCGTTTTTAAAATAACACTATATCGAGTTCTTTTAAAACCAAAAAGAGGTGGTTGTATAGTGTTCCTTTTGTACACTATACGAGTGCAATATGATATTTGCACTCATATTTGAATAAGTGCAAATATGCATGATATCTCTGAGACTGTTCTCGTCATAATGAAAACCTGGGGGAAGAAACTTTGTCCACGGTGGCTGGTTTTTACAAATATCCAAAGATAAAACTCCAAGCAGTTCATGTCCAGAATGTGTGAGGTCTGCAGGGATATTCGCTGTTACTCTCCCTCCCTAGAACCTGTACAATCTCTGTTTACAAAAGCAAAGAATTCAGAGAAGTTCTGTATCCCTCTGTCTTGATTTTATTTATTAATATTTTGATTTATTTTCTTATATGGCCTTATATATTGGCTTTTTTTTATTTTTATGGGATTGACAAGGTTACTGCCTGTAGGTTTTTTGCATCTTGCGTATGTTTTTTTTTTTTTTTTGGGGGGGGGGGTTGCCTTTTCCAGGACATTTTATATTTTTTAACTGAAGAGGTAATTGATGAGTGTTGATTAATTTTGAATATTGTCATATTTAATTATAATCAATAAGGGGGAATGTAGTGGGAAAATTATATTAAGGTCCCATCAGTTAATTGTATTGTTATAAGTTTATTCTAAGTTCCTGTGTATTCCCACCGAAGTTAAATCTATTCGGATTACATGTATGAGGTTGGAAGTCGTTTCCAGCTGCCTGGGAACCTGAAATGTTTCCTATGTTTCCGATCCTTTATCTTTGTATAAAGCTTACGTGCAGGGCGGCATGGGGAGCTTTTGCATCCAGACTTGCTTCATTACTGATTGCCCTATGAGCTCTCTGTATTGTACACAATATATGAATAATATGAATAAACCTGATTGAGTTATTTTACCTGAACAGTGCTTGGAAATGACAGTTAGAATGCTTTGTTTAAACGCTCTTTCTTTAAGTTGTCACTTTCACCGTAATTTCTAAGGATAATTTTTGTTAAAGTGTGAATACTGGCACAAACAACTTTAATTATAAATTAAATAATATTTCCGAGTTGAGTCATTTTGGTAATGCGTTAAAAACTGTGGACCCTGAAGCTTTTCAAAAAATTGAAAGAGTTGCTAAACATTTAAATCATTTGAAAAGAACATGATTCACACACTTGAAAATACATTCATACAATCTGTCATGTGAACAGATCCGTAATAATCACTGTCAGAGTTTTAATGAGAGGTCGGTGAGTTTATGAGTTTGTTCTGTGAACTGCAGCTTAAGGTAGTTTATCAGGTACATACTGTATGTTTGGAAGTTGATTGTAGTTTATTGATTGCCAATCACAAATTCTGCTTTTATGTAAAAAATCTTTTCTTGTAACTCTAACATAACTTTTCTTGCCGTTAGATATCTTCAATAACTTAAAAAAAAAATAAAACAATACTATGAGTAAAAGAAAAAGAGCTGCTGTCGTACTGGCGGCCCACTTTTCAGGAAGATGAGCTGCAGTATTACTTCTTGTTATGCTTCTCGGACTTGTTGAATCATGCCCAGGAAGAGCCTCATTACAGTCACATAATATGTTCACAAAGGCAAAACACTTAGTTTGGTTTCCATTTACAATTAGAAAGAAATGTCTCAAAAGGTTAATCAACTGAAATCTAGAACAAATTTGAACCATTTTAAATGTTGTAATGAAACCAGAACTTTTTGAAGACAAAACTGAAAACAATACAAAGAAATATAACAAGTTTTAGAACAAACATTTTATTCAAGAAAGGTTAGAGACTAGATGTCTGCACAAGAAGCAATCCTTGTATTCATCTGGAGATAAAAAACATGACTTCTCTTTCGAACATCTGTAGTCTGTTAAACTCACCCAAAAGACTGACCCGCAGTACTCATCAAGAGGCGAAGCACACATGATCCGTTGTGTTAGGTTCACTTGCCTGGCGGTGATTTGTCGACCAGACTCCTCGTGCCCTCTGCTCCACTGCAGCTGAGCTCCACTCAAACACTGCTGCTCTCTCTGTCTACCCACAGAGCAGAGACAATTTCAGGATGTAGCTACGAAGGACTTTGATCCAGGAACCTTTGAAACAAAACCAACCCACCTCCAAAAAAAAAAAAAGAAAAAAAAAAAAAAACTGCAAGCAATCTGAACCAACTCCCTGTGTGAAGATACTTCACAGCAACAACAAAAGTGTTGGTATGCTGCTGCAAAATGATAAATTACATAAAAATCTGGAGGTTTTATCTTCTAGTGAATTGTGTTGTCCTCAGAGTATAATCCATTCCTCTTTGAGATGGGTAAAACAATACAGACGACCAAGTGTAATTTTTCTCCAGCCCACATAAACATAAACTCCTCTATACTCATTTTTGTCTGAAGTTTAACTGAACAAGCAGAGAAGGGTCCGTAAGTAATAAAAAAGAGGGAGAAAGAAGAGCGAGAGAAAAACCTTGCGTAAGTCTGACATCGCAGTTTTCCATGTGTTGGGGGAACCGCTCTAAAAAAGGAAGTGTGTTTAGGAAAAGGAGGGAGGGGTTCATTATGGCCACTTTCCTGTTGTGTTTCCACTTCTCTGCATGAGAAAGAATCTGGAATGAGACCAATTTTCAGCACTCACATCAAGTTTAATTAAATTCTCAACCAACATGACTTGAATACTAAGGAGCCAGATGAGAATCTGTGTGTTTTAGTCAGACACTGATTAGCCATAGACGTGGGGGTGTGGTCATTACAGAACCCTTTTGCCTCATTTTGTTTTTGTCCAACAGGGAGAGAATTGGACTTCAAACCCAGAGGGCATAGTGAACATTCATGCTGCACTTAAAGTGAGATATGTGTGATTAGGAGTAGATTAACATCCCTCCATTGTGTTTACAATGTAGAGAAAAGGTAACTGAAGGGTCCACAAGGGTCTTCCACAATGTCCATTTTGGAAATTAAAAGCTGCTTTGATTCATTAATAATAGACTATTTTTATGTTGCCAAAATATTGGTTGTCTAATTCATCCCAAAGATGTTCTGTCAGGCTGACAGAGAAACAATTCGTCTCTCCAGAAAACATGTTTCCACTGCTCTTATGTGGAAACAGCATTCTTTACATTGTCCTTGGTGATTGCAAGATTTCAGCCATGAAGCCCATTTCACAAAGCTCTCTAAGATAAACTCAATGCCACATAAAGCTGGAGGTTCTGTAAAAAGCTGTGACCTTTGCACACCATGTATCTCAGCATCCGCTGACTCTGGTGTGACTTGGTGTGGGCTTCCACTTTGTGGCTAATCTGCTCTCACTCCAAGTCACTTCCACCTTGTCATACTACATTCTAGGAATCACTGAAGAATACCACAAACAGCCTGCATGCCCAGGGGATGGATTTTATGGTGAAAATCTACATACGTTCAACCAACTCAAAGAGCGAGTGTTTGGGAATGAGAGAGCAGAGCCAGACAGCCAAGCAACTGATCCGCCTGTACACACAGCTGTAAACACCGTCCTAATGAGCCCTTCACAAGAAGCATGCAAAAGTAATCAAACGAAATAACACAGAGACCTTAAGCAACACGGCCATTTTTTTCTAAAAGTAACCACTCTGAACATTAACAGTCAGCTGAACTAGAACTCAGATACCGGAGCTGCTCTACTGTTAAGCTCTGGGCTCGTTGTGCTTCGTCAAGCTGGAAGCAAAAAGCCTGAACCGTAATCTGCCCTCCGCCCGCGTTTATTGTCGTTAACAATAAACGCACGCAATATACTTGAAAATAAGGTACAAACATTGTCCGATAGAATGGATGAGAAATGTTTAGATACATAAATAGTAGATTTTTACAAGAAAAATGTCCGAGAATATTGCCTGCTAGCATAAGCTAAAGCTAATGTTAGCCAGAAAGTTTAAAGAAAGTATAACTCACCTTCGTATCTGTGAATGTATAACGAGGCGAACATCTTAAAACCCTTCTCCGGCTTACTTGTTGGGGCTTCGGATCGATGTACATTATTAATTGTTACCTAGGAAAAGCCCTGCAAATACCCGGTGTAAAGTACTGTTTTCTATAGATCGGAAACATTTGAGCCGTTTTTCACGAACGTGGAAGCTCAGGTGCAAAGAGCCCTTGGTTCAATTAACAAATAAAAAGGGACTGAAACACCGACATGAGTTTAAATGAGCTACTCAGCCGCCGCTGTGTTCACGAGAGGCTCATTAACAACCGATAACTAAATATCAAGCCTGGAAATCTGATATCGTAACGGACTGAATGTTTTTAACTTAATCTTTGCTCGGCTTGCGGGGCGCAGGCGGTTGCCACGGCAACGGGTGTGCTTAAAACGACGAAGAGAGAAAGAGAGTAAAAAGGTGCGGGTGGCTCTGAGTTTATCACCTGTTCGGGTTTGCTTCACCTTCGTTCACCTTCGCTGTGGTTCATCACTGGAGTTTCTGAACGTTCAATCAACGACAAACTTGGACTAATTACTAATTAACCCTTCGTTTGCAGTGAACGTGTCTTAACACACATCCAATAGGACAAATATATTTGATTAACTTTTAACAAACGAATGGCTTCTACCACGATAATGATGTGAAATTAAATTCATTATATCCCAGATTCAGAAGATTTGCCTTTACCTTTGCAGAGCTCTTTGGTTCCTCTTATCAGTCTGTAGCTTCTCATGTTGACGTCATCAAACCAAATTTGCTGGGACCTGCTGGCCTCAGGTTTGCAACCAGCTTCTGACTGAGAAGCCAGTCACCTGCTCCCAGTGTCAGAATCTCACTGAGAAAGAAACCACATTAGGTTTTCTATCACTTTATCGTTTCTGATATAACTGATGTATATTTGCATATAAAATAAGTCAATAGGGTTTCATTTACAGTTTTTCTGCCTTCGTGTCATGGGGTAGACCTCAGCCGGCTGGTCAGAGGAAAAGTAGATCTTGGTCTCAAAAAGTTTGAGCTCCCCTGATGTACAACATGGATTCAGGTGTATCACGGAACGGGATGGGAGTCAGAGTCCCATCTGCAAGATATGCAACGTCAAGTTGAGCAACTTTAGTCTCCCACTGGAGAAACTAAGAGAACACTTTTTGAAGCTGCCTGGAGATGGGGAAAAGTAAAAAAGTATATTGTGGATTCAAAACAACTAATTAAATTTCAAATTTAAACAATTAAATTATTAAAAAATGTTAAATTCTCTAAAAAATCTAAATTTATTTTTAATTAGTAAAATAGCAAAAATATATATATATTTTTCGGGGGCTGAAGTTCTTTTATGGAGCCAAAATATTTTTGGGGGCCCAGAATAAAGTTATACTGTGATTTGTTGTGAGTTCATGCACTGTGTTGGTTTTGTTCTTTGAGCAAGGTGATGTTCATGCCTGGCTCATTTTGTGCACCAGTAAAAAAAGCATATACCAATGTCTTGAATTTGGAAAAAAAAAAATCATATTTTATGATTCATTTTAAAAATAAGAAGATCCAGCAATAGACTTTAAATAACAGCCTGATAATAATCAAGTGTAACTGAAAGATAAATGAAACGGCCAATGGCCAATAGACTGAATTTATATTGTTCTTAAGTCATATTGACTACTTAAAGAACTTTACACCAGGGCTGCATTTACTGAGTTTACTCAGTTGCACTGACAAATGTGCAAATGTTACTTAAAAAATAAACAAAAAACAATGTCCTACTTAAGAAAAATGTTTTTTTGTAATTTGCAATATTTCAACTCTTTTTGTTGTTGCTGTTTGTACAGCAAAAGTTCACGAAGACAAGTACTCGTGATTTAGGTGATTTTTCTTTCCGGAAATATGGGCAATTAAAAAGTTCACAATTACACAGGCTGCTACCATTAGCTTATTATCAGTGTCTGACCGGTACTGGAGTTATCAGAGCTGATAAACAACTCAGTGCACAAAAACAACCCCCAACAGATCTTATTCAAAATAGATTCTTTTTATTACCGATGAGCTAAGTCTGTGTGATGGAAAAGTTCTTAAAAGTCCATCTCTATAAATATAGTCTCTAATGGATTTAGATTATGTGTGTGTGGGTATGTGCGCGCGTGTGTGTGTGTGTGTGTGTGTGTGCGGGTTCTGACTATCTTCAATGGCCATGACACACATGACTCCGACTGTGTTGTAGGTAATCATTAAACATTTACTAATTTCACAAGGACATAGTCATGCTGACTCAATATTCTTGCAGCTCCCAGGAAAGCAATGTGACGCCAACATATACATGATAAAAAATACTACGGTATATTCACTGTTATAAATATAACTATGCTGCTGCTCATAGGAATGTGTCTAGAGGTCATTTTAGTGTGTCTTGTTTTAATCAATCATGAAACTTAACTTAGAAACTGGACAGTAACTAAAGGCTGCACTTCAATATTAGCCTTCATAACCAACCAAAAGAGGCATATCATCATTAACAAGTTAAAGCATAGTTTTGTTTTGGGGTATTTTAAGTCACAAATGACTAATAGTTTTGCTAAATATGAGAGGGTTTTTTTTTTCCCCAAGAAAAACAATTTATATATTCTAGTCAACTTTTTGCTACATATAGGGACTTTAAATTTGTAATAACGTATATATATATTTCTATATTTAGCAACAGTATCATTACCTTCTTGACCTCTTTGTATATCCCTAAAGTCACACTGTGTAAACTGTTTATTGAATGCATAAAAAAGGTGTGTAAATGTGAGTTGCAACTTTGTGAAAGTCAGTGCACACTTGAAAAGAAAAAAAGCAAAGAATTTTCTTTTTACAAATCAGCATCTTTGTTCCGAGAACATAAAGGCTTCATCTTCTCCCTCTACCTTGTGAACAAAATCAAGAGCATGATTGGATTTTTTGAGAACTGTGATCAACTTGAATGTATGTACTCGACTTTAAATATGCAGACAGGACTGAATTGGCTTTTTTTGTAAAGTGCCTTAAATTTGCTTGTTGTGAATTGGCGCCTATATAAATAAACCAGATGGAAAGAATATTGTTTTTTTCTCAGATCCAGAGATCTGATCATATTTATTACTTTACAAATCAAACCCAGAGTTTTATAACTCTCCACACATCTTAGCTCAAAAATGGTTCTATTAAAATGTGCAAAAGACAATGGTAGCAGAAGAAAACAGCTAACTGAAAAATCAAAAACAGAAAAGAACAGAGCTAAGGAAACAAAACAATTCCAACATTGCACTGAATGTACTTTCATTGTGAATTTGTTCCTTTGTTTTATTGTTTAAATTGTTCAAGTGCTTTATAGTCTCCTATAGTTTTATGACTCTGTTTTTTAGATGTTTTTTTCCAGTTTTCCCACAATGTTGTGTGAAATGCTGTTCTTTTTGTGTCCTGCACCTCAGAAGTACACGTACAAAACCAACTGTGAATGATCCACAGCTTTCTGTTCAGTCATAAACCTTCATTAACAGCATGTAAGACAGCAGTGCTTTCCCTGAGCTGCAAAAACAAACAGACTGTTTAAATGTTAATGCTCTGATTAAAGAAAACGAACACTGAGGCCATTTGAAAATGAATGTATGAAAAAAAAAACTGTTCATCTTTTTGAGGTATCACAAGGTATTTTTGGCGATTGCGTTCAGACTCCGAACTTTGCTGGCATCTGTCACCTTCAGGCTGTACTCAGGCGCTGCCATCGGCGCTGCCATCGTTACGCAGGTGTTCCTGCACGTAAAAAGTTTAGAAGAATTTAACAAAGGTTTTTGCGTTTTGAGTTTGTTAGCAATTATTTTGTTAAGCGTAGTAGAAACATGCCCAGGTAAGCATTATTTAGGGATGGCTTTAAAGCAGACCTGAATTTCATTGCAGAGTCTCTGCTGGAGCGAGCAGAGCAGTGAAACTCCTCAGCTCCAGAGGCTTCCAGTATTCTCTGCAGGTTCCTCTCTGTAATACCACCACCTGTCATTTGAATACATAAAAAAAAAGAAAATAATACATTAAGAAATGAAATGGGAAGAAAGGAAAGCGGAAAAAATGGGGGTACTAACCTGGCATTACAATTATCCTCCCTTTGGCCTATTAAGAGCAGATCGCAAAGTCAGAATGATTCTAACAACACTGCCATTTTTTAACAATGACTAAAAAAAATTTAATAAATCAAAACAAGTGTTCACATACCGTTAAACCCAAAATCATTCATACCACAGGCATTTTTTAATCACAAAATATTTTTGTTCAACCAATGAGTTTAGGAATTTAAGATAGTTAATGTGGCAGATTTCTACAAAAATATAATTTAAAGAAATATCAGATTTCACTTTTGTTTGTATTTTATTCAAACAAGACACGTGAAACAATATTTATAGCCTTTTCCATAGCCAAAGGAAACAGCTTTACTGTCACTACAGCAATCACACACCCATTTTATCATTGCTGTTCAGCTTTTTGCATGTTCATTTGGCCTTTTATCTTTGGTGATAAGTTCCAAAAGATTGAGGTTGAAAGGCCTCCAATCCATCATCACCATAATATTTAACTATCAGATCCAAGGTGGGATTATGGCTGGGTAACTCCAAAATGTTATTACTAGGTAAAATTTAGATCTGACAATGTATGAATAAACATGGACTCAAGTGTATTAGGAAACAGAAAAAAAGTCAAATAATTACACAAGTTTTAAAGCCTTTATTTCTGTACATTATATTTTTTTACCTTCTAATTATTCTAAAGGTATTGTAGCAATCAGTGCGTTGATCAGCACTGATTAACTGGTCATCAGGAAGTTGAAGCACTTCTAATAAAGCAGAACTGCCTGTGGATATTAAGGGAATATCAAGGAGGAAAGACACTTGCACTGATTGAAGTTCTTTTTCAGGAGAAATTTTAGGTCATTTTCCAAACTATTTGAAGCCCATCATTCTGCAGTGGGCTCTTTTCACCCGAAATTAAATCTACAAAAGAAGTTACTACTCTGTATATGAATGCCAATTCTAACTATTCAACTGGGGCTCCACAGCTCTTACTCAAAGATAATAAAGAACCTTTCAAGTAAATATTAAGAAATATTTTTTGAAGTACTGATCGACATCTGATCAACTGCCAGCAAGGTTTCAAGGGCTTCTGTAACACGTACTTGATCAATGAGCCGTTTAATGACGGGCAGCCCCTCCAAAGCCGAGCTGTCGCAGCCACTCGTCAGCACCCGCTCAAATCCTAACGATATCAGAGTCTCCAGAGCAACTGCTGAGTCGTAAGCCATGTCAAAAGCTGCAGGAAGATCAACACAACATCCATGTGGAGACGTCAGACTCACTCTGAAATCTGTATTCTTAACGATTCTAATAAAGAGTTGTCTATTCTGCTGAGGATCTGTGATATTTCTTTAGGTGTGAATGCTGGGAGTAGGTTAGCAGTGCGGTTACCTCGATGGAAGGTCAAAGGCAGAGGACGAGCAGCCGCTGGGGAACAGGAAGGCACACAACATCTTATTAGCAGCAGGAAAATAGGCAAGTTTCCAAATTTAATTTGAACTGTTGTTGACTTTTTCATTTTAATAACCTGCATGCTGAGAAAATTGGTTTATCACATAGCTTGCAGACTGAAAACTGATGCCGCACAAAGATGCAGAACGGACTAAGCCTGTAAAGCATCAACTCTGTGATGGAGAAAATATCATCCTGGATTCTCACTGACAAAATTCAACATATGATTTTATTTTTTAAAAACTCAGAGAAATTAAAAATCCATTCTACAGTGCCATGTTGAAACACATAAAATACAAAACATGCAGTAGAGAAGAGGAATCCTTTTTTTCCATAATGATGGCCTAAAATAAACTAGAATCATGGCTCTCAGAACAGGCTATTGATCTGCTCCCTTCCTACTTTTAACATGGTGAGTCTTTGAGAGCTGGTTTCATCAATAATTGGCATTTTAATGGAAGTTCTAACATGGAAGTGAGAAAACTACACCATTTGGACATATGATAAAAAAAAAGCTATGCCTGATTTTGTTTTAATTTTTTGTGCTACGACAAGCTTGTCTGTAAAGATTTATGAGGGCATTTTATACCTCAATAAAGCAATCCAGACGGATATAAATTCCTTACCTGATTGGTGACAAAGTGAAAAGCACTTTCACCTACATCCTAAAACAAACTGCTGACTCCTCATTCAAGTCAATGAAAATGGCTATTTCTGATGATTTCAACAAAGTTACAACCTTTAACATTTGCCTCTCACTTATATTTCTTAATTTCTACATTATTTATATTATATTAGCCCTAGCTTCCACAAACAGACAACATCCTTTTGATCTAGAATGAAACTCTCAATCAGTTAATAGCGGCTCAGTGCTTTCCAAGAATTGATGATGAAAAACCTAAAAGCTGCCCAAGAGGAACGTCATGGTCCAAATCTATTTATATCAGTGAGACTGCAATTCTGACACCAGCTAGGACTCTTTTTGCTCATATTTTGTCTCCCCCTTCTGGCAGTCAGTTTTAACACCCATTGTAAATGTGTTGCAAACATAAGACGCAGTAAAATTTCAAAAAGTTTCTACGTATTTCAATCTCCTTTGCTGAGGATACTGAGCCACAATAATAAACAATACTTCTACAGGACAATTAAATGGTTATATTCAAATTGTTAAAACACTGTTTCCTTACTTAGAAATCATCCTGTAGTTGGGAGAATTTATAACATTTGTTAAAAAACTCTGGCAAAATCCAGGCCCTTACTGAAGGTCTTTTTCCAAAACATTTTGCAAAAAGTGCATCATTTTCACTGCATGATGCATTCTTGCATATTTTCTAGGCATATGTTTTGTGCTAAGTCATATGAGAGCAGTTTTACCTACATAAACCAATGTATTCCCTGCTATAAAGACATAAAGTTAAGGTTTAAAGGTCTAAAATGTCAATGTTTTATGATGTAAAAAAAACCTGTTAATTCAGGTTTGGTTGGGTTACTTCAAAGTATAAGCTTGCTATAGTGAGACCATTTTTGTTGAATAGCCAACGCTCACCAGTATTTAGATTCTCAATTTCAACTTCACTAAGGCCCCTGTTTCAGCTAAAAATTATTGGAACTTATTAGGAAAAAAATTCCTAATAAGTTTCCCTTATTAGGAAAAAAATTCCTAATAAGTTTCCCTTATTAGGAAACTTATTATTTCCTAATAAGTTCTAATTTTCTAAAAATTCTGAAAATTCTCTAATAAGTTCCACCATGGTTCCAGTAGACCATAAAACATTTTGCCACATGCATGTGAGAGATTTAGCCAAGCATGGAGAATCTTCTTATTAAAAAGAGATGTACACCAGACATAGGACGAAGACGGATAATTATTCTCACATCTTCTACAAAGCCAAATAAAATTGCCAGAACTTTAAATCTTGCACTATTTTTTTGATCCACTCGATGCTGACTATGTTCAATGTGTTCTATTATGATGTCCTCTTTATAGGTGGTGTGCACCAAAAAAGATTTAAGTTTCATGCTGTTTTAAAGATGGAAAAAGTTCTGAAATGATTTATCTTGGTCTTATTTTTCTACAGCCCACCAACTAGTTATTTCAGCTGTGGTGTGTAAACTATTTACATCACCTGTACCTATCAGCTCCATGCAGAGTTCTGCATCCACCCCTCCAGCCTCTGTCAAGGCGCCAACCACGACACCATCTGCTCCCCGTCTTCATCAGCTCAATGTCCTTCTTCATCACCTCCACTTCTTGGTCAGAATAAAGGAAGTCCCCACCTCGAGGCCGTATCATTACGTAGACCGGAATTTTGATGTACTGCTTTACCACCTGTAGAAGACCTGCAGCAAAACAAATAAGAAGCAAATGAATTGTGATTATGCGGCTATGTAGGTCAGAGTTTCTAGGACAAATCTACAATGTGCAGCTGACCGAGACTGGGAGTGAGACCTCCCTCCATAAGACTTGAACACAACTCCAGTCGACCAGCACCTAAAAGGACAAAAAATAAACAACTGTCAGAGAAACGTCAAGGCCTTTAACCTTTGCGAATTGAAGCAACTCTGGACATTAATTTAACAATGACTTCTGACATGACTAAAGCACAATACCTGCCAGAAATAATGGAGATATGTTTGAAAAACCACTAAAATGGAGTCAGCAATTTGCAACCTTTGACCTTGCTTTTAAGGAGAGCTAGATTTTAAGACAGAAATATGGGTTTAAAAGTGTAAAGCAGAGCAAACTGAACTACTCTTCACTGACCTCCTCGCTCAGCATTGACAGCAGACTCCACGGAATCCACGCACACCTCCAATAAAATGCTCTGTGCCATCATGAATTTCAGGCCAAGGGAACGCTGAAAAGAGATATAGACATATGCATTCTAATTTTTTATTTCACTCAACAAGTTTAAAAGTATGTAAACTTTTACCACCACATGTACCTTTTCCTTTTCCTATCAACAGAAGGAACCCGAAATGAATGTTTTGAGTGCGATTCAGAGTCAGGACATGTTTTTGTGGGAGCCAGTCACTACAATGGATGACCGGTTTCCGGTTTGTTGAATTCAACTCTCGCTCTGTTTGTGCGGGCGGGCTTATATTAACAGTTTGCGACCAGCATCGCTAGTTGGAGTGACACCGCCCATGCGAGATACGCTTATAAAGTAACACTAACAACACTCGGGATCTCCATTACGGTTTTTAAAAAATAGTAGATAAAACGTGTTTATTAACTAGTTATAATTTCGGATGAGCGTAATATTTTGGTCAAACATTAATTACATTTACCCATGAATGTCAACTTCATACAACCATACAAATAAAGAGTGAAAACAGCGTCGCTTTTGTTGCCCCATAGAAACACGTCCGCCCTTCCGCCATATTGGTAAAGGCAGGTTTGCCTTGAGCAAAAATAACGAGTATGTTCATCTTAAACAATAATACACACATACATTTTAGCACCAATTATTTCAATCTCTTATATAAAATTAACAAATCTTCCAATCAAAGTAGGACATACCAATGAATACAAAACAAAATGTTTTTGAAATTTACCCAAAATATTTTTCTGAAAGAAAAAAAAAAAACACAAATATTACATTGATTTCGTTTTAGTTCTTCAAACTAGAAAAATATTTAGTTTAACTGTTTTGTTTGCCTAAGCCATTATTTGAAGATAAACGTGAAACATCTTGAACTTATTGTGCAGGTGTAAGTTAATGAGAAAAGAAAATAGCAAAACAGAAAAACAATAGATTTATTACATGTTACAGTAAAATTAATTTTTTCTTGAATCAGTCCTGTTTATTAAGAATAAGGAATGACCATGTTTTTTTTTTTGTTTGTTTGTTTGTTTGTTTTTTGTGGTGCCGCACAATTTCAGAAACACATTACATTACTATTAATGAAAATTGCAGTGATGATATCAACAATAATACTCAATTTCTTTTTTAGTTTTCTTTCCCAAAACACGACATCTTCACTCTTTTTCATTATCTTTGTCAAATTCTCCGGTTCCATACATTAAGAAAAATAAAAGCTCATTTAAAAGCTCAGTCCCTTGGATTATATGTATGTAGAGCATGAACTCCCGAGACTTGCAGTGTTATGTCCTTCTAAAGATTGCATCCTAGGAGTCTGTGCTGATTGAAACACTGCACCCAAATATAATACAATTACAGCTGAGTTTCAATATTGAGCAACTGTATTTGTTCAAAGTATTTATCAGGACGTTGTAAAGAGCTTAGTCTCTCTGTACCTTTCCAGATGGCATTGTTTAAGTGAAGTGTTTTCTTGGTAGACAAATAGATTTGTCTTTTAAAGTTATTATTAATAACTTCTTTCCTAGATACCTAGTTGACATTACACAATCTTCATTGTCAAATAATTGGCACGCTTGTTGTCTATTATATTAGCAAATGTCAAAAAAAATAAATAAATAAAAAAAATTAAAAAAAAAAAAAATTTCCTTCAACTTTATTTTCTTTAGACTTTAGCTTTAGTGGAAGAGTACGTTTACCTTAACACATTTGCGTTTCCGACCATAAGCCAAAGATCTGCCAACCCTTTGGCAGTTATCACACTCTGCAACCTTTTGGATAAAGAAAGAATAGGTACAATAATAAAATGAACAAACAATAATGTATGTTGCTATAATAAAAGGCATACCCATTTGTCCACATCCACAGACATGCCATGCCAGTAATACGTGGCACACATAGCCGACCTTGTTTTCACAATTCCGATGTGAGAACCAGTTGGAGAAATGTGAAACTCTTTGAAAAGTTCCTTTGCCTCCTCCTTGGTCTTAACAACCTTTCTGTTTCCAAAGTAAAGTTCTCCTTCTAAGCAAAATAAATATAGCTTTACTGAAAGAGGAAAATTAATAAGACATTAGATATATGCATGCTAGTGTTTTAGATACTAACCCTTCAATGTGAATTTGGAGGCATATCTCCTGAGGTTTTGCTTCTGAGCTTTCCGAAACTCCTCTGGGAAGGATTGTTGGGAAAGATAGAAGAAAATGTCTTCCCACTTTCTTTCCATCTCTTGAAGAAATGCAATAATAATCTGTTATTTTCAATAGTCTCAGTAAAAAAAGGAATAGGTGAAAAATGCTGATTCACTGAACTACTCTACATAAACGGCACATTTTTGTTTTATACACGTGTGGGTTCAACTGTGAATGCAGACTGTGTTTTGTCATAAAATGCACTCAGATGAAGCATAATGGCATCATCAGTTAGATACGTGAAAATATAAAATCTGTGAGTGCATTTGTATATTTTACAGGTGTGAGTCAAATTCAACCATTAAAATGTAGTTCCGAGGTAGTTAAATTACTGCCCTAATACACAGGATTTTTTTGTGACCTCATGGTGCTCAAACTTACTTGCTCCAGCTGAATCCACAAAAACACCCAAGGTCAGGATCCCATTGGATTGGAAAGACACTCCGTGATTGGATGATAAGTTTTCTCAAATTTACTTCACTGTACTCCCTACTTCAACAGATAAGAAAATCATATTTACTAAAGACACTATGTTCAAAAAAAAAAAAAAAAAAAAAAAAGAATAAATCAGCCAATCACTTCACAATGGTAACAGTTTAAATATAAAATCTCTCATTTCTATGTTTGGCTTGAAGGAGGGGTGGATTAATACCAACTTGACATACTAGGGGTGCAAATTAAACGAAAACATGCATAAATTCACACATTAAGTTCTCTTGAACTTAAATAAATTCAGTAAATCTGACGTCACTTATACTAGTCATAATTATTTCGAATGGGTATTTTTGTGTAGTGAATATCTGATTAACTTACACGACTAGTTATTAACCAATTTCACATGTCTGGAACACAGTGCTGCGAAGTCAATTTTATGTCAAAACAGCTTGCCTTACTCCCAGAGTCCTGTTCACCTTATATTGACCACAGATGAACAGGTATTTGTGCCAATTCACTCATCAGCTAATTGTCGCTATGTAGAGATGACTAATTTAGACATTAACTGAATGGAAACTGTAGCTAAAAAGGGCCAAAGAAACGTTTCGAGTGATTCACCAGCTTTAAAAAAAAAAAAAAAAAAGAAAGAAACACGGTGGAACCTATCTCGACGGGAGAACTCAGCTCGACAAATCAGTCAAAATCATCAAATTATACACTTTCAGGGAGAAAAATTCAAACAATTCATCTTGATAAATTACAAACAGAAATTTATAGGAATATCATAGGTAAAGACATCAATATGAGACAAGTCGAGCAATGAATACTTTGTACCTCTGGGCAGTAAGAACAGTTCGATAAAAAGTCGTCGAGGTAGGAGCTACTGTAATCTTGTTCTGCGCATGCCCAGGAAGTAAGGACCAGACAACATTTTTTTTCAAAAGAAACTTTATTATACAAATGACAAGTACAACTAAAAAGTGTGCATGAATGAAAGTTTTACAGTTTCTAAATTTTGTAATTACAATTTAAAAAGTGCATCCACAACAATTCTAAAAGTTTTTTCCATATACAATTAAGAAACATGCGGCCAATATATTTGTTAATTTTATTAACCAGACATAAAGCGAGAGAAAGAGAGAGACAAAGAGAGAGAGAGCAATTTGTTAATCTGATATCACTGGGGTCTGTTTGCAAACATAAACTGGAACAGCTGATCACTCACAGCTGAGTGTGACTCGTGTGACACCGCCCATGACAGATACGCTGGTATTAAACTAAACACTATTTAGTTTGGATCCGCCATAAGAAATACTGAATATATATATATATATTACTCAAGAAGTTTTTGTTGCTATTGTTATTGTTGTTGTTTTTAATAACTCGATTTCCTGATTACTTTAACGTGACGTCTGTCGACGTCAGCGGGTCAAAGTTGAGCCGGCATGCGCACCACCAGCGTTACCAAACCAGCCTTGTTGCAGCAACAGTTCATCTTTAGGACAACACAGTAGTACCGTAGCAGCTCAGGGGAACACACACAAAAAACTAAAATGCTACTCTCAAAGTTACGGACTACGATATTTTGTGGTTGCAGATATGCTGGGAAGGGTCTTCAACAGAACAGCGTAAGTTGAGCTACGTTCAGTTGCTATTTGTAGCTAACCTAACTAGTTAAAGGAAAAGGTCGCGATGGCAAACCCGCGATAAGCATCTATGAAGTCAAGTTGTTTTTACTAAAATGCAGCTTGGACACACTTTACATTAACTTAATGTTGACCAGTCACGCTGTGGAATCACGTATCATTATGATGTTGCATCACTGACCTTCAGCCGCATTGTTACTGTCAATGTGGAAAGGAAGCATCATATTTATCATGTGACGTTACACCTGCTTGGATGTATTTTCTGAGTTACCCTGGGTATTCTGAAAGGAAGATATTTGGAAATGCACATCAATATGAAACCTGCAATAAGCCAAAAAAAAAAAAAAAAGATTATTTTTTTTTTTACTAATGCTTCCATAAAACCACTGTGAGCTTCACAAAACCTGGTAGTAAGACGAAAGAGTCTTTTTATATGAGGGAAATAAAGATTTCATTCATGAAATATTCTTTGAAACTAGTTTGCTTTGTGCTGTACCTTATTTACAACTTGAACGACACCTCAAATTAAATTAAATCCTAATATAAGAGCCATGCCTTTGTGTGCTTTCTTTTCTTTATTCCCAGCATCAGCGTCCACAGCTGCGACAATGGCTTGTGAGGAGAAACCAGAGCTCCATTACTGTAGAAGCAGGACCATCGTCCACCGCAGCAGCAGTATCTGTTCCCAACGCAGCAACAAACCGCATAGTGGGTCGCTGGTTGCTGGGCTGCAGTGGGCTCGTGGTTGGGGCGGTGGTCTTGGGTGGTGTCACAAGGTAAAAGTAACTTAACTATTTGTCACTGGTTTTTGTAATTCTTTGAAATGCAATAAGTGCTGATGTGTGTCTGTGTTTTGTTCTTTTTATTGTTCAGGCTAACTGAGTCTGGACTCTCAATGGTTGACTGGCATCTGGTGAGGGAGATGAAACCTCCTCAGTCTGAGGCCGAGTGGGAGGCTGAGTTTTCCAAGTACAAACAGTTTCCAGAGTTCAAAATGTACGGCTTATTTCTTTTTCTTGGTTTAACATTATAAAGACAGTTTAAAGCTGCATTGATATGTAATTTGTATGTAATTTAATATGTAATCTTATTTTTTTTCTAACTATGTAACTAAATGAAGGTTTTATTTTACAGACTTAACCATGAGATGACTCTGCCTGAGTTTAAGTTCATCTTCTACATGGAGTGGGGTCATCGCATGTGGGGCAGGCTAGTTGGACTAGCATACATCCTGCCTGCTGTGTACTTTTGGAAAAAAGGATACCTCGCACGTTCCATGAAAGGAAAAGTGCTGGGGCTGTGTGGATTTGTGTTCTTCCAGGTCAGACATCACTTATTTATTTTAACGTCAAGATAAATATTGTCTTTATTATTCAGTTAGTAAAAGTTTTCCACAGAGGTTTGCAAATCATCTCATAATTGAAGTGTGTTGATCTTGTCAGGGCCTTCTGGGCTGGTACATGGTAAAAAGTGGGCTGGAGGAAAAGCCTGAATCGCACGATGTCCCGCGGGTCAGCCAGTACCGTCTGTGTGCTCATCTGGGTTCAGCCCTGGTGCTCTACTGTGCTAGTCTCTGGACCGGGCTTACTCTGATGCTGCCTGCAAATAAGGTAGAGTTTTGATCTAGTTTTTAATCTTAACTTTGTCTTGATCTATTTACTGTAAATAAACAATTTCTAGTTGGATCATATTTTTTTTCCCCTTTTATTTCATCTACTTCCTAGATGGCAGACTCTAAACGTCTCATGCAGCTCAGACGGTTTGCAAAGGGAACGGGTGGACTGGTCTTTCTAACTGCTCTCTCAGGTGATACTTAAAATGTCAATTGAGGAAAACAATAGAATTGCTTTCAAGCAATGGTGTTACTTAAAAGCAGTGCTAAGGTTAAAAACACAGAACCTGTTCAGTGAATACATTTTAAGAAGGTGTAATAAATGCTCTTATAAAGGAGGTAACTGTGGCAAGGAAAGGTTACCTTTTTGGTTGTTTTTTTCCCCATCATACCAGTCGCAGAATAAATCTGCTTCAAAATGTTATTGACTATTCACTTTGTTCTGTGTACTGCTGGGTGTTTGGCAAAATAGATTCCAGTGAATACAATTTGAATACAAATAAATTCTGAGCTAAATGTGTTTTTGTTGTAATTTTAGTTTGATTGAACATCAAACATGTCATATATGTAATAGTTTTGCTGATTATTTTTGTTTTGAAGGTGCCTTTGTTGCTGGTTTGGATGCTGGCCTGGTGTATAACTCATTCCCTAAGATGGCAGACAAATGGATTCCTGATGATATATTGGCCTTCTCTCCGGCACTTAAGAACATCTTTGAAAATCCCACCACAGTCCAGTTTGACCACAGAATTTTGGTGTGTTGTCGTTAGTGCATTTCAAATTCAGTTCAAACTGAATGCCAGTGAATTCACGCAGTAATATGCTAATCTTCTTTTCAATCCGTTTCTTTCATATTTTAGGCGATTGGCTCTCTGACAGCAATCACCGGCCTTTATCTGTTCTCAAGGAGGATGATGCTACCCAGAAGGGCTAAGATCGCCATCAGTCTGCTTGCAGCAATGGCTTATACACAGGTATGCTTTCAGGCAGAAATGTCTACAACACAATGGTGCAACATGTGTCACTATAACTAAACATTTTATTTTTCTGCTCATTAGGTAGCACTCGGTATCAGCACACTTCTACTGTATGTTCCTACTCCATTGGCAGCAACTCACCAGTCTGGATCCGTAGCTCTTCTGACTTTTGCCATTTGGGTTCTGGCTGAACTTCGTAAAATACCAAAGTAAAGCCTTCTCCTTTGTGGACAAGCCTGTTTAAATCACATGACAAGTCTTAACAAAATGAAGCAACAGTGAAAAAGAAGAGATGAACCTCATTTAACAATAGGCTGTTATTTATAAGCTTTTTGAGACTCTTGGTCATGAACAGACTCTAAATCTAAACGGGGGCCACAGAGTTGGGGCTTCATATAGAGACCTCGACTCCTCCTTGGCCCATTTCCTGTCTAATCACACCCAGCAGCAAATTAAAACACAAAAAATTAATTTACTTTTTATTTATTCTTTTTTTTACCATGTAAATACACACTATTGTATACAGCCTGGCTGGCTTATCACTTTTACACTGGTTGCTAATTGAAGTGTTATTTGAGATAACATAATTAGATTTAATAAAGTTATGTCCATATTTTGCTGAAATTAATGTAATTGTGTAAATGTATTCAAAAAAGTGGAATCAGTGTACAGAAAGCTTGTTGAATTTGTATAAAAGAGAAAGCAAAAACACAAGGATCTTCTTGTTCTGTTGGTTTCTTTTGTCCCACCTACCTCCGAGATGCTTGGGAAGGTTCTGCAACTTGATCAAATTCCTACTGAAACTAACTGGAAAATATGTAATTAACTTATAAAATCCATTTTTTTGTGACACTAAATTTCTCTCCAGTCTTTTTTCCCTGAATACCATAATATATAATTTCACCACATTTGATGAAAAAATAAATAAATCTGTAGTATAGCTATAATTTACAGGTCTTCAAAATTTTAGGACTCATAGCGTTCTAATTCAGTGAATATATACAATCAAATTATTTTTTAATGTTTTTTTTTGTAAGAATATAATGCAATTTTATAAGACAGGGAAAATGACTGTGCTAATATACATTAATAATGAGAGAAAAAAAGTGACTTAAAACACTGCAAGACTATCAAAGAAAGCCCTTTAGAACAACCATCAGATTTTTATCAATGGGTTAATATTCCCTGGTAGAAACGACTGACAGGTCTCTATGGGTACGTAAACTGAAAAAGACATTAATCACCAAAATAAGCTTTTGCTCTGAATTTCTTACAAATACAATGAAATTGTTGTCATAAGTGGCTAAATTTCTAAAAAAAAAAAAAAAAAAAAAACTCAAACCCCAACAAACAAATGGGAAAACTTGTCATAAGTGGCTAAAATTGATTAATCATCTAGGTGGTTACAGTGTTGGCAGCATTAATTTGTATAGAAAAATAATTAGCCTAAGAACAATTTTCTACAGTAATAAAATCTGTTATCACTGAAAATGGTGAAACTAGGGGAATTTGAACGTTTTATTTTCCTTTATTTACTATGTAGTTTCATGAATATAGGAATGAATCAAAGTAATGAAATTCTAAAGAGTCAAGAATGTGGAGTCTTTGAAATTCAAATTTCATCCCATGTTGCATAGTAACTGATTTTTATTATCTCTGTACAAAATATACACATTTTGAATATGTAATGCAACCAGCAGCTAGCTAACCAGACAATCAGTACAACATGTAACTTTTCATTGTTCTAGACACAGTACATGCGGGTATAGACAGGTTTTACTGTAGTCAGAAACTTAACTGAGCCGAAACACTTTTCTAGTAAAATAAAAAATACTGCATGTGTAAACGAAACCACGGAGTTAGTATTGTGTGAAATAAAATCATAAAAAATGCAGTTGGTTTGAAGGAAGTGGAAATGGAAAGGTACTGTGTTGGAGAACATTATTGCTATTCCATGTTAGGTTCTCTGAATTAATGTTTCAGTGCCTCGGGTAACAAGGTGTTAGAACTCAGTGATGTTCTGGTATAAAAAGAGGCAAATTATATGGTAGATGTAAACATTTTTAAAGAAATATTCATAACAGCTTATCGTGCAGGTTCACAACCTTGAATGACATTGACAGTGAGCAGGCAAACTGCATACTTTTATCTCTAAGTGCTTTTTGCCTCACTGATTACAGTGTTTCATATCCATAAGACTCATATGTCTAATATTTCTTCTTTGGTGGCAGAAATGTGAATAATAAGAAAAGGGAAATGTGGTGGACATGGGGCAAAAATATCCATATTCATCATATTGTAACTCTGCAAAAGCTAAATAGCCTTATATTCAAAATAAACATGATTTTGAAGTGGTAGAACCTGCTACAACCACATGACATTTCAGGTAATAAGATTTTCACACATACTGTCTTAGATACACTGATTTTCCCTTTAATGAAATTTGAAAGCCCAGTATGACTGTGGTTTGCAGTCCTATACTGACATGGTTTGACTGGTCAAAAGCTGATCAACTATAGTGCTATTCCAACATTGCACTGGCTAATTGTCATTCCACTGGGAATGCTAAAACATTACAACAGTCATCAGACAGCTACTGCTAGGACTGGATAGTTTCGAAGGCCAGAAATTAGTCTAACCCATGAATAAACATGGGTGCTGACCCACTGCGGGGACTCATCTGTAAGACAGACAGCGTGGCTTCCTGATACACATGCACACGCGCGCACACGCACACACACACACACACACACACACACACACACACACACACACACACACACACACACACACACACACACACACAGAGGGTGAGGCACCTGTGAATGACTAGGAACAGCAGACAGACGAGCAGACTTTGGAGTACTTCTTTAAATATGTAATTAGATATTAGTGACATCATCATGCGATACTGAAGTCAGTTTCTCTTGGAAAACAACACTTTTGTTTAGCTTTCACCTCGGCTCTCTGGGATCTTCAATTTGTTGGTCGCTCCATCAGGAAGTGTCTTTCTCTGTCATGTCCACCAGGTGGCCACAGACTCATTTCCCATGTTTCCTCTCGGCTCCTGGGAGGCGTTCCCGCACAGCGCGCAACAGAGGCAAGATCAGAATCACAAATCCAAATATCGAGCATATTAGGGCAAAAGGAGAAAGTTATTTCAGATCAGGGTTTTAAAGGAAACTTGATCCAGCTGAGTCCAGCCTTTGCAGGCTGTGATAACTGACCTGCTGGACACAGTAATAAATAAAAGTTCAAATAAAACAGCTGGGGGTGTGCTAGTTGCTGTAAGCCCACTGCAAGCATTCTTTGTCTGTGCTCAAGGATAAAACTAATTAAGGTTCTTTATGATTAGCCTGGGAGTCATGGAAACTCCAACGTTGCTGGAATAAATGCCACTAGAGGTCCAGGAGGAGGGTGATGGTCTCTCTGCGCCCAAAGGATTCACAGTTCTCAGCGAGGACACAAGCTCAGGCCTGCATCCCACTCAGCCACACACACAGACACACAAACATTCACAAACTCGCTCCATCTCTTCAGTCCTGATGCCTTTTCCGCCAACACCACTCCCCTCCCTGGTGCCAGTATCCTCACTGGTCCAGATCCTTAGATGACATTGTCAAACAGCTCCATGGACTGCATGATGTTCTCATCCTGAACAGAGTGAGAAAAACACCACTTTATTTATGCTCATGATGTGGTGAAAACTGAGGGCAACTAAAGACAAAAGTTTTCTCTGTACCTTTTTACATGAATCAATAAATTCATCTATGGTGACCACCCCATCTCTATTCTGGTCCATTTTCTGAAAGAAAACATTAATTTTCAATCGAATGTCTGTGACTATATGCAGCCTGGGAGACAACAGTAAAGCAAACACTGAGAAATTAAACCTGAAAGAAGCTCTCCACGTGTTCTCTTGGAGCATCGTCCATCATAGTGGGGTACGTGTATTTTCCCATCATGTCATAGATAGACTTCATGATGTCCAGCATTTCCTGAAAAGTTAATGTCAAAAAACACATGGGTATGTAGGAGAAAACAGTATTCTTTTATGACAGTTGTCTTCAACGTTGCTTGAAGGGGCAGAACAAAATCTTCAACATTGAGGAGGTAAAATCAACGAGTCGGTTCTGAGTTTTAGACAAGAGGACCGAAGGGAACGTTCCAGCTACTGAGGGATTACATTTCCTAGCCTTCCAGGGAAAGTTTATTCTGGGGGAAGGCAGTTCACCTCGATAGCTTTCAAGCAGGAAAAGGTCGACTACTTCCTCCTGGTCTGCCTTAAGAGGAGAAGTTTGAGCGTTTTGTTCATGAGAGATGCTGGAATGAAGAAGGAAATCAATAGACAGACTGGGCTCTTGTCTGCAGTAACACAGACGCTCTGTGTCAGGCTGCAGAACAGCAGAACCAAAAGTTCTCGATTTACCTGTGCTTGCTCTGACCTTCATCTATAAGTGATAAAATCTGGATTATGACTGAAACAACAAAAGTATCTTCATCAATAGAGTGGCTGCACTCATTAAGGGAAGCTCAAAGTAGATTTACTTCTCCTCCACACCAAGATGAGTCAGCTAAGGTGGTTCAGACACCTGACACCCACTAAAGGGAAGATCTGAGGGAAACCCCAAATCACTGGATTCAACATTCATTTCTTCTGGCCTAGAAATAAATGCATTGAGATCCTCAGGATATGCTGGAAAGTCCCAGTTGGGTGAGAGATTTCTAGGTTTCCTTTTCTTTCTTTCTTTTTTTTTTACCTGTTACTTCTGTAACGTGATTTTGGATAAATGAAAGATGAAAGAAATCTCAAATGCTGGAAGGCAATAAATGCTTAACGCAAGGAATAAGTTCAAAATTCTGAAAGAGATATTGAAATTCAAATCAATTCAAATGAAACTTGTCAGTTTAAAAATTCATGTGAGTGTGTTGTTACCTCTTTGGTAATGCAGCCATCTTTGTTCAGGTCATATAGGTTAAAAGCCCAGTTTAGCCGGTCATTAATCGTCCCTCTCAAGATGATGGACAGACCAAAAACAAAGTCCTGAAAGAGAAAATTAATCAATTAGGAAGAGCTTAAGGTTCTGACATATTGATGAGATAAACTGTTTATGATTTTCTCTGCCCTGTGGGCCGGTGTTGAGGTGGATTATACATCTTTGTTTGACTGTCACTGCTGCGTCAAATTTCAGATGAGCCCGCATTTGCTTTGATCCGTTCAAAGAACAGAGCTCACCTCGAAACTAACGGAGCCATTCTTGTTGGTGTCGAAGGCTTCAAACAGGAAATGTGCATACATACTCGAATCTGCAAAGGGAGAGACTAAGAGTAACCCGAGAGCAGCGGAAACGTGAAGTCTTTGAACGGCTCTGATGAGCAGTGAGCCAAATATAGACTAGATATAAAAATAATTTCAGATACAACTGGAGGCAAGTGGTTAACATTTCATAAAACTAAATTTCATAAAATGATAAATTACTTTGCTTCTCTGCATAACATCTACTACGGTTAGGAAGAACTGATTATTATGAGTTAAATATAGAGTAGTTATTTTATTGTGATAAAAAGAAACTTAAGTTTCCATTCAGTGCTTCCCTTACAGACCACCAGATAAATATCATTATATACAAAGATGAGCCGAGTAAAAACAAAATACAGTTTCCAAATAATAATTTAATTTTTTCAAGAAAAAACAGCAACACAAACCAATTTTGCCTCTAAAATGATCTGCATTGAAAATCTTGGGAAGGTACACATCACTAGTACATCAAGCAAAAAACCAAGACAGCATTTCAGAAAAAGAAAATCAGTCAAACATAGTAGTGATAATGTGACATTCTGGGACTGCTTTGCTGATGGAACCCTTTATTTAACTCTTCACCAAAACATCTAGAATCAGCATACTGGGCCATCAGTTCATGGGACGGAACCAACATCAGAAGCACATCAGCAAGTCCGTGTCTAACAAGTTCCAGAAAATTTAAAAAAAATGAAGACGTCAGAGTGGCCTAATCAAAGATTGATATACTGTGACATGACCTTAAATAGCCTGTTTAAGCTCAAAAAGCCACCCAGTGTTACAAATTTAAAGACATTTTGTTAAGAAAAATGGGTCAAAAGTTTGGTACAGAAACTGATTATTATTTTTCTCAAATTCATAATGACAGGAGTTGCCAATACTAGTGGCACAACAAATTCTAAAATTTAGGGGCCAGGTTTGTTTGGCTAGCTTTTTCCACTAAAAAAAAACTAATTTGAATATTGTTGCAACCTTTGCAAGTATTGTTTTCTTTAGGTTGGGCTATTTACCTTTTGTCTCTAACACGACAAATGTATTTGGAACATCTAGTCACCTAAAGAGTCTCAGTTATTTGAACCCTGACTACAAACTAACTTCTCAACATGTTACCTTTTGTTACCTTTTGGTTCTTAGTTCAGTTTGCTGGCAAAACGCAGCTTTTACAGACAAGGTTTACAGTCATTAACGTCACACAACATATTTCATTGACTTTGACACGTTATATTAGAAACTTCTATTTTAACTACATTTGATTTAAATAAATTAACTGTACATCTCTACTTGTTGTGCCCTTTGAGTTTTAGTAGAAATATCAAAATTTAAATTGCACTGTCAAAAATGGAACTCACCTCCCTGAGGAAAGAACTGGGAGTAAATGTTTTTAAAGTTCTCCTCATTCACCACTCCGCTCGGACACTCCTAGTGAAAAACAAAAGGAAAATGGAAATTCTAACATTTTTAAATGTAACTGAGAATATCAGTGAACAATGGAAACCTACATTTTTGAAGCCCCTGTAGAGGACCTGCAACTCCTTCTTGGTGAACTTTGTCTGCTCTTCCAGCTTGTCCATGCTCTCAGGGCGATGGCACACAGTGGACAACTCAAAGTCATCTTCAACGCTGTCTGTAAGAGACATAAAAGGGTTAGACACTGAAAAAATAGCCATCAGGACAACATCCAAACCTCAAGAAGTGAAATCTTACTAGTAATATCAAAGTCATGTAAAGATAATCACATCCAGCTACACTTTTCGTTCTACATAAAATAAACCCTAAGCAAAACCAAAAAAATTATATTTTTACAACCAAAAAAGGAGAGAAAACTCAATGAAACCCCCCAAAAATTGTAATATAAATTCATGTACTGGGAAAATAATCATATTTCGAGTTCAGAGGAGCAACTTAATTGGGATTAAGTTTGCTTATACACCTTTTTGCATTTAAAACAGGAATCACAAAACTTTTCTAAAGATGTCAGTTACTCAGATTCAATGGGCAGAAGTAACTTTAAATAGAGTACATTTTTTAATAATTTATATACAGATTTATATACAATTTATATAAAGATTTTATTGTTATAAAACAATAAAAGGGAAACCATAATTTTTAGTTACCGCCCCGAACATTGGTAATACATATCCCATCCACAACCACTTTTCAAGTACACTAGTGTCAATCTGTACATCCTGTGGACAATCTGGAAGACTAATACAAAAAGTTTAATTAATTAATGAGAACAAAACAGAAAGTTCAGTAAAACATACTATCTCATGTGACTGAACCTATAGAACTCTGACAAACACGCTTGTGAAGTAAACAACATGGATCATTAATATGGATAAAACAAACTTAAAGGTTATTTTACCTTTTTCTTTTTAGCTTTTTAGCCTATAAAAGCCCAAATGTTTACAGTATGAATGTAGATAGGCTAAGAATAAGAGCCACATCATTTAGTAAGACCACTCATAGCTGATACACTCAAGCTGTCTTGTGCTCTTGATTCTTCTCTGCTTGCAGCTTGTCTACTCATTCTCACCTCCTCTCTACTTGTCCTCTCTCCCCACCCATTGTCCTGAAACTTTTTACAACTCCATTTTATTCCACTCATCTTCCTCATTCCCCCTTTATGACCCTTGATCCATTTTCTCCTACTCTCTCTTTAAGAGACCTTTTTCTTCTCAACTCTCCTCGAATCCTTTTATCTTCTCATCTAGCTTAACAACCCCTTTTTATCCCAATTTTATTCTTCATCACTCTTTATGACCCCACACACTGAGACTGACCACCATATGGAGAGGCTAACTTTTAGCTGTGATCTCCTGCTTTTGGTCATCATCAACATCCCTCGACTATAAGTAAGAGTTAGCAGATAGACAGGCCAGAGTAATGCCTGTATTACGAAAGATGAGATCCAGATCTGTCTATTTATTTACCGCTTCATCGTACCATTTCTTCTGAAAAAGACATCAAGGTACCCCTTCAGACAAAACCTGAATTCCAGGTGTAATCTATTTTTTTACAGTCTAGAATGATGGCCTCTGATTTAGAAGAGCAGACTCTCATCCCAGCTGCATCAGTCGGAGCTGCAAACTGCTCCAAGACATAGTAAAAATTCTGGTTTGAAGATGCATAAGAAACCATGTCAGCTGCAGAGATCCCATCAATAAATGACACAAACAGAAGGGAGGGCAAGAGAAGCTGGTGGAGACCAATCCACACAGGGAAAAAATATGATTTGGAGAAAAACGTGAGGGCACACCACTTACCTTAGTCATACTGCAAGATACTTTGTGATCTCATAGTACCAACTCCCACAAAACACACATGAACTGACCAACCTAAATGTCGTAAGACCCTCATAGCGTTTCCTTAAGGGTAATGATTGTATCATTGTTCAACAGCCAGGACAAAACCACTCTTCGACTAGAGTCCAAGACTTAAGAATCATTTACAGCCTTCTTTCAAGCTCTGCACAATAAGCTTACTTAGGAGAGTTAAATATTGTGATACTATTGCTGGAACATGCTCTCCAGCACAATTGGAAACACCACCCTGGTCAATCACTCTGTCGGTGTTGTCTCACCTTCCACTACAACACCAAAGATACTTGTAAATCACAACATTTTCACAATGCCCAGAGGTTTCTGGGAACAGGGACACTGGAGCTCTTTTTTAATCAGTGACCTCTGTCATATTACCTTACCTTCCCAGTTAAGGGAAGGTAAGGTCCTCTGTGGAGTTAACTGGGTTAAGAAGGTCATCAAAGCATTCTTTCCAATACTTTGAAATGTTAACAGTCCTGGTTTTCATGAAGGATCTTTCACACAAATTTGTTGAGAAAGTGTAAAAACTCAAGCTTAAGTGAAAGACTTAAAGACTTACATTCACTATGTTTATGAAGTACAAACACAACTTCTACTTTTAGATGTCATACTGTACAAATTGTAACACCAAATCTGCTGCCTATGCTTAATTCAAACTGTGAAGCTCTCCTTTTCTTTGTGTTATGTTAACTGAATGTGGCATTGACAGCATCCTCACAAATGTTAACGTGAACTCTCTCGAGAGGCTATTGGAAGAAAAGCGAAGAGATGTATGCAGAGTGAAGGAGCACTTGCTTTGACTGATTGAGGGAGTGGTCGAGGGCGTGCAGCACGGCAGCAGCTTGAGGAATCGCTGCTTTATGGTTTTTTTGCTTTGACTGGTGGAGGGGTTACCTGCAATCACCAACCATAGCACAGAGGTTAGATACGTACACTGACATGGGTCTATTTACTTCTCTAGCAACATGCCTGTAGAACCAAAACACACACAACATATAACAAAAAAAAAAAATGCAACAAATTAGTTCATGCTGTTCAGGCAGGCAATTGCCTTCTGGGTTGGCTCAACAAAGGGAGACCATTTTTATTTGCATCCCAATATTTACAGCTGTCAAAAATATCATCACCTGGATTTAACAAAGTAATAAGGTAAGAGGCTCCCATTGATGGATTATGGATGACTATGCTTCAGCTAGCATTATTTAAACCCTAGTCGATGCAGGAGGTGGCTTCTCATTCCTTAAAGACCTTCTTTGAAGGAACATCCTATGGTTGGGGGAAATATATAAATCTCTTTTAGACTAACAAAAAACATCTGAAAAGATGAGAATGCTGAAGCTATTAAAATTGTGTGGAGAACTGTCCAACACATTATTAAAAAACTAGAAAAACACTGGGGAACCATTATGTTTGTGGAAGAAATGTGGTTAATCCAAAACCTCAAATGACTGCGATAGGTGATCACATACATGTTTGGTAAAATCAAAAACACCAGCAGAAATCCCAGGTATGTTCACTATTGAACATAAGAGCATTAACACATCCATATTGCAAACAAGCTCAAGAGATTGGGAGAAAAAGTTAAGTAGCCTGAATAAAATAGTTGATCAGAGAGAGTAAATGAAAAAAGCTTTAAGTTTGTCAAGGAGAATAAAGATTGCACTCAGAAGCAGCTGAAGATCATCATGTGGTCTGATGAATTCAGAACATGGACCTAATTTTATACACAAAGCCCAGCCACTGACGTCTGCATCTTAGTTTCCATACGCACAATGACTTTGGTGTTTTTCCAAGACCAGTTTGAACAGTACAGGACACTTGGCGTGAAAATAAACCGAACCATGGCCTCTATAATGTGTCATCCTATTGTTTTTCTGTAGCATGCAGCCCCAGGGTCGGTCACTTTCTTTGCCTGTGGTTGTGGCATTATTTGCAAACAAAGTAGGCAGAGCACATTGTCCAATGTCTGGCAGGCTCATCTATCCAGCTACCTAAACACAGGCCCTACCCTGGTGCCTTAAGCTGTTCAAACAGGTAAGCAATTTATCTTTCTCTACGCAGACCCAAAAACAGACCATGTCATAGAAATCAATAGCAGAGACTTTAAAAATCAATCAACGTTCCGCAGAGGTAAGTTGAAGGAGCTTATGCATGCAAATGATTATAAATATAGAAAACTAATATATAACCTTATAATCAGCAGGCTCAAAAAAGGAAAAGATGAAAGAATATCACAAAGAAGATTTTTATGTATTGGTTAATGCAACAGTGATCGTACTGAAGCTTTGAAATAGACTAATAACAAAAAATACTTTTGTTTCATGGGTTTTGTGCTTCTGTTACTCTGCATGGTGCATTGAGCCTAAAATACTTGCAAGAATCATCAAAGCCTCTGTCAGCACATCATAGCTTACTCTCCACCTCCTCTGTCTGTCTGTCTTTCTGTCAGTCTGTCCTGTCTGATTTCTTTTGCTGCCAAAGTACCGTGATGAATTTGTGCCGAGTTACCTTTGATGTCATTTTATTTTCTGACGATAAAATCTGAAATTATTTTACTCTGCTTCAAGTCAAAATAAAATGAAAGAAGTTTTCCTTCTTATGCTTTTTGGTTGTAGTGCTACTGGGTTCAATAGTGTGGGTAATCTTGACACCTTTTCATTTTGGGGGTGATGATACGAGATTTTACACAAATATTGTGTTTCCAGACCCAAGATGTATCAGGATAAAACAAAGAGAACCAGGAAAGCAAAGGCATTTTGAGTTGTAGATTTTTTTTAAAAGATATTTTTGGATAAATGCTCCTGTCTTCCAACCAGAAAGCCCTTAGTCTGCCATGCAAGCTGTGTCTTGTGTCCTGGTGGCACTCTGGCTAAGACGCATTGCCTGAATTCACATTATCAGTCCAGCATGATCTTCCCAGATATTTATAACATAGGGGCTTCTAATCAAGACCTCTTTGCATCTCTGTTATTTATTTACAGTTAAATAAATAACAGAGATGGAATTTATTTTCTCCAAATATCATTATAGTTCCTAGAAAAAAAACCCCATTGTAAACTCATTTGGCTACTGGAATTATCTTTTACTTTATTAAAATATAGTAGTAATAACACCTGTAACCCTGTTTAGATAATGAATAGATGTCGTAATAAATAAATAAATAAATGATGGGGTAAAGAGATTAGCCTTAGAACTCAAACAAAATTGAAATAACTAAAATAATTTGAAAATAATTTTTACTAATAACCTATAATTTTGAATAATTAAAGGTTATACTGAAACTCTTCTACTGCTGCTATGACTGCTTCTACTACTAATCATAACTGCTATATTATTGTAACTTTATAAATAAAAACACAGCTTTTCTTATTAGGCTTTGATAAAAAAATTCATTCAGAAATCCAGAGTAAATTGTAGTTTTCTATTGTGTAAACAAATCTGAGAACTTTAAATGCACAGTTTTATCATGGTGAACTAGAAAATAACTCCATCATAGGTATAAATTCATTTAGATTAAAGGTACAAAGTAATGCTTGGATTTTGTTGTTTTCTAGAAAAATTCTTCTCGTAGAAGATGTTGTAATACCGTCTAGCCACACATTATCGGCACAGAATGAGTGTGAGAAATTGGTCTGACAAGACGTCATGTTTAACTCTAAAGAAATAGACACACACACACACACACACACACACACACACACAGACACACACACACACGATTCCTGCCTCCTGCCAGCTGAGAGTGTTTCCCCACTGTCCCATCACCTCATTAAATATTTTTGACTAACACAAGGCTTTCTGCTCCTTCCTAAACACTTCCCTTACCTGCCACAGAGATGTCGATAAGCCCCAGAAAGTGCATCAGTTTGAGGGAGCTGCAGACCACCAGGAGGATGCCCACAGTCTGCAGCCCCTCCACCTCCCACTTGTCTCGGAAGAACAGATGCATCCTTTCCTCCTTTGCTCTCCCTATGTTCCTGTTCACACAAATCTTACTCTTGCCTTGCGGGGGGAGAAGACCACTTTTGGACACCCCCTCCCCCCCAACAAATAGTTTCCAAAAAGGAATGTGCTGTCCTTGTTTCTCAGTCCTCCTCTACGTGCCGTGTCCAGCCATCCCAACTCCGCACGGATCCCCACCCTCTTTATTTTTCACTGAAAATAGATTATTATTCTCCTCGTTTCTTCTTCCAGAGCAGAAAGAAAAAGCCGGTGGGGATGTGGACTCCCTCCTCCGCCTCCAGCAGCCTGTCAGAGGTTGTTTAGCTTCCAGGTGAAGTTTGGACCGTTCACTGTGTGGGTCCTGACAGGTTGGTGGCAATTGTTTTCAGACTCTCTGATTTTCCAGATTCTGACTCTGAAACTCTCTCTACTCTGTGCCTCGGCTCCGTCACTCCGGTACTCTCTGTGTCCCTCTCGAGCTTAATTGGGTCAGTGATGGGGATGAGTGAATGAGGAAGGAGGAAAAGGATGATACATTTAAGAAGGGGAAATGGGAGGTGAGTGCTACTTGCAGTTGAAGAGGTGAAACAAGGTAGCGTGAGGCTTGAAACATTGGTGAAAACAAAAGAATAACGAGGCAGGGAATTAAGGAAAGAGACAAGAAGAAACATTTGGACAGGAACGACAAGATGCAACAGTCAGAGCTGAACATAACAGCAGTGATGAGAAAAGCAGAACAAAAACAAACAAACTATAATGAAGATTTTTGAATAAGAAAAAATACAAAGATTAGGAAAAGGACGAGAGTAAAACAGTGACGACAGAAATCCAAAGCATCTGACGCAGTAGCTTCTGTGGGCAAACTCACAGATGTGACAATATCCCCTGAGTGCAAAATCGACACATGTGCACACACAAACACTCAGCCTGAGGTGAAAGCTGGGCAACATGGAGTGCATACGCAATGCTGCAAAGAGCTGAACCTTTCAGATGGGAAAGAAGATGCTGCTTTCACATCTGGGTCGCTGACATTGTCAGTCTTAACAAATTCAAAAGACGAACTAAAAACTGGTTTTAAACAAGCAAAACTATAATGATATGTTTGATTTGCAGAGCGAAACAAAGCCCTGGATTTTATTTACTATAAAAAAAATTATGCAGCCGTGTGTTGCTGATATCAACAAGAATGAGCTGGTTGGTTAGAGATGACAGATATGTGATTGAGTGGTTCAAATTACCTCTAATTACAAGCAGGATGTGTAGAATACACATCTTGCTACAACCATCTGTAGACAGAGATTACAATCTCTGAGTGGCTCCTGTTCTTAGTTGACAGGAGCCACTCTTGTCAACTAATCACAGAAAACCGAGGCTACAGATCACAGATCAGACTCAACAAATTTGAACAATAACAATTTGAAAGTACTAAACTTTCCATTCACTACTAAATATTTGCTCAGACTTTATGGTACCAAAAATGTTAAGATACTAACTAACCTTTAAACTTCAACTAGCAAACCTTTGTAAGAGAAGCTAAACAAACAATTGTTTTCTTCGATTGCAATCATTTGGTTTTGACAGACACAATACACTGAGTTTATCTTCTTTAAGACTCTTTGGAGGTAATTTGATAGCATGTTTAAAGTCATCCTCCATTTCAAAACACTGGTGAAAACCATTGTGCCTTAACTTCTTGGCTGATGTTTTGAGATGTTTGTTCGATATTTCCTTATAATGTTCTTTCTTCATGATACCGTCTATTTTGTGAAATACATGAACATGTTTGTGTCCAATTAACTCAAATGTTTGATTTAAACAGAGGTTAAACCTCATTAATCTGCTTGAAATAAAATGGAGACATACAGAACTAGCAAAATGTCTCCGATTGGAAATACAGATGGTTGTGAAAGTTGGGTAAATAAGCGAATCTCCATCCAGCTCCCCATATGACAGCTGTCACTTTCACTGCTAATCCAGCATGAGGTCTGTGCAGTCTGTTGCCAGTTGACTGAAAGCCCTGCTCCAATTTACTTGAAAACTGAGAGACTGTGTGATATAATTAGCAGGCCAGCGGTGAGCTTACCAGAAAACCTTCTCAGATGTCCATTCTCACCAACCCCGACTCACCCATGATGCTCTCTCCACCTCCAACGGTTCTGTTAGGGCAGCTCGATTCCAAATGCAAGAGTCACTGAGCTTATTTTAGCCTACACTGTTTACGGCTCATCTGCTTGAGAAAATGATGGCTTAAAGAATCCCCAAGAGAAGCTCTGTACCAAAAATAATGTTGGACATTCACTTGCCTGAATTTTAATCGACAGTAGATGTTGACACATGAACACATACACACACACAAGCTCTCTCTGAGGCGGTAATAAAATGTTAGGTTAATCAGTCTTAGTTGATTAGTCTCCGCGAGGAGTAGTTTGCCCGAAGCCAGACACATCTCCTAATTGAAATGCCTCCATATTTAGTAGTCTACCTGGGCAATTATTTCTCTCAAAACTGATTAAAACGTCTAAGAGACGGGGGGAAAAAACGTACATGTGTGGGAAAGCATCAAGCAAATGAGACACAGGAGGTCATTGACAAATGGTGCTCAAAATTGGCTAGTGTGTTTTCAATTAGACAAATGAAATAAGGGATCCATTTGCATGGACCATTAGCATTTGAAGATATTTTTAATATGGTGATGTGAGACAGAAAAAACAGACAGATCGTAACAAGGACGAGTCCTTGCAGCATGAATTAGAGATGAATGCAAATGAACAGAGGGTAAAATTAAAAAAAAAAGGTTTTCTCTTTGGAGGAACTCAGATGTATAAATGTCATCCTGCATGCACGAACATATTCTAAAGTGAAGATTATATTAACATTCTTTTATTGTGGGGCAACGACTTAAATTAGTTATGTTGTGACCTGATAAAAATCTGACTGTTGATAAAAAATCAGAAATTATTCTCAAATAATTGTTAGAGACTTAAAATTTAAAAAAATGATAAACCTTTCTATTTTTTTGTATTAAAATGTTTAAATACCCTTTGTTTATCTTAAACATCTTTTAGTTTAGGATTAACAATGCAAATATTTGCTTTCCAACAGATTTCTTCTGTTTTTGTTTTTTTTTTTGGTCACACTTAAATGCTTCAGGTCATCAAATTAACCTTAATATCTGACAAAGACAACCAGAGAAAATACGAAATGAATTTGTAAAATGTGATCTTGTTCGATAAGGTGAGGGTGACAAACTCATTCTAATTTGGAGGCACATCAAAAGCATAAATGTCCTCAAAGGTTCGGCTGTGGCAGAACGATCAATAAAGGTAACCATTGGCAAACTGTTAAAATATGAGTTATTAGAAGATGAGGAGGTAATTAATACTAAACAACTTTTCATTTTGATCTAATTTGGCAGTATACAGATAAAAACTGCTTTCATTTGATTTATAAAAGAATATTTAAGCACACAACTGTTCTCTTGAAGATCCCATTTATGTGTCCCACTGAAGTCTATCTCCATATAAACAGTTATAGCCCTCGGGCCTTCAGTTTTGACAAGTTTATGAAGGGAAACAAGCAATTGTAACCCATGTTGCAGTTTCAGAGTGTCCCTTTAAATACAAGCTCATTAACCAAATTAATTAATTAATTCAGGTGTTCCAGCAACAATACTAAAGCTAAGTGGAAGCATGCAGATTCAAACTAAGGTAAAACATTTAAAATAAAAAAAAAATATAGGAAAAGGAGAATGTACATCAAGGGCAAATTTACAACATAAGAAAAACAAAACTGTATAGTTATACAAAACAGTATACTCAGATAAGAAGAAATGTAATTTAAATCCAATTTTAAAAAGAAAAATAAATAAATCAGAATAAATATTTAAGAATAAATAAATCAGCCGACCTAAACTTGATCAGTAATAGACTTGATGGCACACTGACAATCTGACGTTTCCTCAATTTATTATTGGTAATTACCCTTTTATGCCTGTAGAGGTCAGTGTTAAGCCAAATATTTAATTTGCAATTCTGTGTTCAAGAGGACTTTTGGCTCCACCCCACAACCTCTCCTCTCTGTCCTGTTAAGTTTCATTTAAATTCAGCACCGGTCAGAACCAGACTAGCCGTGCGATGGCAATAAAAGAACCTGAGCTGACAATTTTCAACACCTTTGCACACACTGAGCTCTTCAGAAAGAAGGGACACATGCTTACTTCTGTGTTGTATTTCTACAGCATGAGATGAAAAATAAAAAAGAAATCAGGCTAAATAATAAAAGTTGTGCTTTAAGTCACTTTCGTACTTGATTCAACTGTTCCGGTCCTTGTACCATTGCGTCATGTGTTTCTGAGCAGTGTAAAGTACTCAGTCTAAATTGCATTTGCATTGCTCATAACAAGCCTCTAAGCCTATTCCCATCAAAGCATAAACATGCCTCTCTCTGCTGTTTGCTGCCAGAAGCCAAATCAAGAAAACATCCTGAATGGATCGATACCACAAAAAGGGAAAAATAAAAAAAATATATTTCTTGCAGCTAACAGCGAGGCTCAACCCTCTTAAGGGATTTCTGCATCTGTTCAGAGATACTATTCCACAAGAGATCTGCATGTGAGGATACTGCCACAGCAGCTAATTTACAGAGGAAATCAACAACATTTCTAGCCAAACAACAGTTTACTTTGTTGGAGCAACAGACGAGCCAATGAGAAAGTTATCCCAAATGTTGCTGTGATGCAGCCATGTACGAGGATCAAATTGGCAGCAGAATGGCAGCAACTTGTAGCTTTTCTTTGGAAATGTAAAACAGGATAAATCCATTCCCTTGCTGTTTGAGTGATTCATTTTGGTAAATCCTGCTACAAGGCTTCTGTGCCCTTGTTAACACATTATGTAGGTACAAGACTCGAGTCAATAGCCTTATGAAAAAAGTCAATAAGAGACGGAGAGAAAAAAGGTGTAAGAGCAGGAGGTTCAGAGTGAGGGCCAAATAAATTTCACTTTCATCCAGTGTCTTAAAAAGCAGCTGTTGTTGCAAAACCACTACATCAGCAAAACAAGTTTTAGAAAATGTATTTTAAGTTGTCAAACACATTTTAAAATTTAGATTAGTAGGAATAAAACGTCTCATCTCACACATACAAAACAGACGCCTCATTAGTTCCACTTTGTAACAGACTGATTTCTGCAGACACATTTCTTTGGGTTAAGACAATCATACAAACATGACATGTGTTTCTGAGCAGTGTAAAGTAAATTTTTCTTGCTTCTAAATCATCAATTATGAAACTAAATGTTCACTCAGTGTATAACATGTCTCATCCATCACCACGCCCCATGATGAAGAGATAATCAATGTTCTTCACTGGTGGCTGTTGCTCAGCTTTAAGATAATTTACAATCAGAATCTACAATCTCATGTTGATGGACAGGGCACTAAGCTGAGTTTGGCTAAAAAGCAATATTGCTCAGGAAGCATAATGTGGGTGAAAATTGTGCCAGAAAAGGCCAAAAAGATAAATCAACATTATAATTTTGGAGCAATGTTTGGCAAGAATAAGAAAGTAATGCATATTTAGCTGTATTGTTTCACTTAGTAAAGGCAGCTTGCTTCCCATCTAGGTTTAAAACAAAGCTTTTCAATATTCTCGTTCACCTTTTATTGGGAATTAAACATTTTCTTAAAGCTCTGTTGGTGTGAATGGCAGGGAGAGAAAGACAAAGTGAATTACTTCCTTCACAGTGTTATCTTTTCACTCACATGATCTTTCACATGGTCTTTCTCTCTTTCATCCACGTAGTAGCTTGAAGACATGCGTACAGCTACTATCAAATTCAAAGGTGCAGTGCCAGCTGGAACAAAAACGAGGAACGCAAAAGAAGGAGAGAATAAGGTAGCGACGGGGTGAGCTGGGTATTAGATATCCCCTGTGTGATCCTTCTTGTGTCCCAGACTCTCATCTATAGTTGGCTAACCAACAGCAGCGCACGGATAGAAAGAGACCCAGACAAGGACAACAAGGACAGACTCCTTCACATTCACTGCTGATTTAATAAAGTTTACTAAATTATTGATATACTTCAGCTCCAAACCACTAAGAGAGGGATAATACTGTTCACCCTTGTTTTAGCAACACAACAGAAAGAAGACTTATTAATCAATTCATTACCCTGAAATAATAGCCTGTCTCTGACATTTCTTTTCCTGTTGAGATTCTAAAGTGAAGGCTTTATGATTCTGAGAACCCATGGAGTGTGTGCAGCTCCACAGCTCCATACTGCAAGCACAAACACACTCCATTCTCCATTAGCTCGCCTATCAACTGAAGGGCAATTACAGAGAAGGCAGATGGACATAAAGGTGTGTGCATGAAATCAGACATAAATGGGTCCTCTGGTGACCAGCAAAACATTTTAACAGCACTTATTCTTCTGCATTACATCAATACCACTCTATCATTGGCTCACATCTTCAATAGCTTCTTTCACATTTGGACATAAACCATGGAGCTTCTGCACTTAACGATACCTACATCTTTCTAACCCTGACATTAAGTTTCGTCTTCCAGACATCTAGTAAAGATCCTTTCAGTCTGCTCCATTTTGTCATCTAATTCTTTGAGGCATTGCGCTGCAGCGCCTTGACAATATATTGCCATCCCTTTGAACTTATTCAAATTTTTTACATTATAAAGTAACTCCTATGTATGTTATTGGAATTTATTGTAATCAATCGTGTATATATTTAATCAATGTCTTTTTCTGAAGGTTTTTCTGGTTTTTTCCACTGGGAGGAGACCTAGGAAAAGACAGAACGTTTTGGAGGGGCTAAATATTCCTTTTAGCTTAGAAATGTATTGTAATAAAGCAGGGCCATGCAGAGGCCTTTGGAGGACCAGGGGCTCAAAATTAGAAAGGGGCACATTGAACAAGATCTTAAAACACCGTACAACAACATAGCAACAACCTATATTAATCAAGAATTTAACTGGATCCTACTATATCATTACCGTCATGTGGGGAAATTCAAAACAAATGTAGTATATTTTCTCCAGCAGGTATGAAGTTGCTGTTTCTGCTGCTGACAGTCCTGGAGGGCTGAGTTGATCTGAGACTATAGCTGTTAAACAGACCATTGGAGAGAAGGTCACTGGGTATAAAATAAGCAAATTTGCTGCCATTTTAATAATTATGCCCTAATAATATTATAATAATATTACCTTGGTCCGGCCCTGCATGAACAGCCGCTGAATAAAAAGATTCTTGTGTGAGTTTCTAACCTAGGGCTCTTATCTCGACAACCTGATTTCTAATAAGAAAAAATCATGGATCGATGACTGTTAATGTAGCTGTGGCTCTTGTCCAGTTGCTAAGTCATTAAAATGGATATGACACATAAGAGTATCAAAAGTGATGGAGGAGCCCCCAGTCCTCAGTCTTGTCGCAGGCATTAACTACTTCACAAAGCCCAGTGCCAAGTTTATTTCCTTCAAGATGAAAGACAAGAAAAAATGCTGTGGTGGACATGGAAACATGCCAAATCTTTCACACAAGATTTAACATGGAAAGACTAAAAGAAACAATACACAAACAGTAGATTTGAGGTGCTCTATGCTTAGTAACCCTGGGAGATAGATAAAGGTATCTCTACCTACCAGACACAGAAAGAGCAGGATAACAGAGCAATACATAATCATTGCTTTTATACTGTAAGGTAAATTAAAGTTCTATAAGGCTATGGAAAAAGAAGAGGGGGAAGGAAGTAGTTTCAACAGACATGCTGCCACTCACTACTGCACAGATCAACCCATTCAATATCCACCTCATATGCTAAACAGCACATCCCTGTCAATACCCATTACTCTAAAATCTGTTAGTAAGTCGTAAAACTTTGAAACTAAAGTGCTTTTCATAAACACTCAAAAAGAAATGTTCACTTTACTTTATTTTTTCTGCAAAATTAGGTGCTGTTCATTTATTGCAGGGTCAGCAACACAGCTCATTAAATTAATGAACATGAAATTTTTTTTTTCCTTCACTTTCCTTGTTCTGACTCACTGGAAGATGACACAGAATGGGTCTTCAAAAGAAAGGATCATTAAAAACAATTTTTTTTTTGCTTCTTTCAACTTTTCATTGTTTAGTTCAGAAAAAAATTACATAAATATATTAAAACCAACATGCATAAAAAAAAGGAATATAAGAGGATAGGAAGTCTACATAGAAGCATCCACTACATTTCTAATGTAAAAATGTGGAAGTAACAGATTGATTTACTAGTCAATAAATGAAAACATTGCAGCAAAAACTCAACACAATAAGTTGCTTTCAATATGAACAAACAAATGATTATGGAGCCATGCTTACAAGTGGATAGCACACACTGAAAGGTGGTCTCCTAATCCTTTAGTGATTCCGAGGAGTCTGAACGCTACAGTCATTCCACCATCTGGACTAAGATCCTCCATTAAAAAATTTCATTAGTCTAAGTACTCACCGAGGAGTTGGCAAACGCAGATATACTCATTAAGGCAGCAATTTTCATAAAATATTATCAAAATATGTTAAACACTGAAATGCTCTCAAGAATGGAAGTATAATGTAAATTGAGCTCCATGCGTTTGTGTATAACTGTGTTTGTTTGCCTCTGCGTACAAGTACTTATAGAGTGCAGAGGTATGGATATTAGGTTTCCAAGTTTGTTTGTTTTTTTTAGTTGACAGAGCTTCTGGCACACCTTGACTGCTGGAGTCAGTCCAAAGGGTGCATCAGGGATGAAAAGTGGCTTTAGGATGATCTGCTAGAAAAAAAAAAAAAAATCATAGTCTTTGCTGTTTTTATCTTAGTATATACGGTAAGCCTGTCTCTCAAATTATAATTTATCGTTGGGAGTACAGTCCATTAGTGCTAATGGTCATTAAAAGAGAAATCTTATGATCCAGACAACATATTGCAGACGGGGTAGGAGAACAGACGATAGGATCAAGATTGCCCATCTGCCCTATTGTCACAGTGAAGACAGTGATAAGAAGATGTGAACAATGTTGAACAGATTGAAGGCAAACAGAGCAAAACTTAGGTCATTTTTGAGAAGACAGGCGTAGCAAAGCCTGGTGATAACTCCTGTGGTAAAGAAAAGAAATGTCCTGTCAATTCTCTTTATGACCTAACCCCAGCCACATTTGGGTTAAGCAGCACATAAATTATTTTTAAAAATTCCAGCAAGTCCACTTCTGAATGGCTTGAAAAAAGGGTTTAGAAATATCCAAAGTTTGATTGTAATTTTGTCATGAAAAAGGATAAAAACCCTCCATAGTTGAATTAAAACAATTCTGCTGAAAAGAACAAAACCCACTGAGGTGATCAGGACTTACTGCCTGGTAGATTAAGAAAACTTTTTCACCTTTTTATAAGCAGCTTTTTGTTTTTTGCACAAGTTTTCTTTGTATTGCATCACTACAAAAATTGGAAACATGTAAATTGTCACCAAGTAAATACAGTTGTAATCTGTTAGAGGGAAATGCTTTTCCAATTTATTGTCTTGCCTATCACTTTGCATCTGGTACCGAATCATCCCACTGATGGATGATGAGAACATAATATGCTATTCTACTTGAATAGAATATATATGCACATCATATATATTCTAAAATATAGAATAATTCTATATTCTATATAAAATTATTCTATAAAACATATATAGAATAATAAATTTTGAGGAAACCACTGTTGCAACAGAATAGAATAGAATTATCACAAAAATTTAATTGAAGGTAAAACGACAATTTATGATATCAAGAAAGTTTTTTTAATAGAAAAACCTAATGAATGAAATTAGGTTTAATATGCATTATGTCAATCCAGACCACAAAACATGTCAGCTATAATCTGCAGCAGAACCGTATTTCCTTTCTTTCTGCATCCCCATATAAACCTTGTGAGCTAATGTGAGCTCTAAAAGTAACGCTGGCACTCCCTCAGTGAAACTAGTGTCTCTTCAGAGCACTCAGACCCACTCCTTCCATTGTGTTATCGATTGAAAGGTAAAAGCACACACCCAAGGGGCAGAGAAAGTCTACACACACAGCTAAAGTTACATGGTTGTGTGTGTGTGTTTGGGAAGGAGAGGGAGGGATAGAGTGTTGCACGGCCCACCGGTAACAGGAACCCTTAGGCAGCACTGTTGCCAACTGAGGACCGGAGGAAAAGGGCAGCACACATAAAAGTAACTTTTCATGCATTCAGTTGTGCGTTAATATAACTTTAATAATATTCAGCATAATTCTGAAAAAAATAATATAAAAATTTTTACCTTCTCCACCAACAGGCTCAAACATCCCAAATTGTTCCAGGACTTTGATGAAGAGACCCATGACCACCAACACAGCGATCATCTCCAAGCCATCCAAGCTTAACATCCTGGGGGACCGCCGTATGTCATCGCCCAGAACCGTACCGCCAAGCCAAGTCGGGCTGCTCTGATCCTTGCCAGCAATGCAGCCACGCTCAATCTAAACACTTTGTCCAAGTTTAGGAAAGTTGTCCTCGACTCTCCTCCGTCGCTTTTTATCAACTTCAATCCAGTTGCGAGTTTTCAGATGTAAAAGGGGTGAATAAGTTGTGAAAACTTCAAATTAATACTGCAGATGGCCTGTGGGTTGATATTCATCAGCCATCTCACAAAATCTGTCTCAGTCAACCTCCTTTATTCGCCATCGGTTGCCATTAATGCTGAAGCTACAAGCAAGCGACACAGACATCCAAAGTGTCAAAACACTGGGCTCCAGTTTTAACTTTTTTTCTCTTCTGTCTTGTCTGTGTTTTTTATTTTCTTCTAGGCCCTCCTCGAGTGATGGAATCTGGGGCTATGCTGCGCCTGTTAGTCCTTTTGGCAGTGGTTGTCAGGAAGTGAATGTTGTGAGGGGGAAAAGCGAGTGAGTGAGAGAGTCGGCCGATAAAAAGAAGGGAGAGAGGATGAGTTGGAGATGGCATAGAAAATGAGAGGGAGGGAGGGAGGAATAACTATCTGCGGCAGAGAGTGGGCAAGAAGCATGCACATGCACACAAACAGTGACACAGAGATTGTTGGTGGGGGGATGCTAAGAAATGTCTTCTCTTTCCAATAACATTTGATTGATTTGCACAGTGATGTTTCCTTGGAAACGGAAAGTGAGTGTGGAATATATTGGCAAGACAATATGCAATAATGTCCATCCAAATTCAAATATCACCTAGCAAGCATCTTTTGACTGTGTCACGACTGCGGCATCCTTTCTGACGCGTGCAAATGTCTACAGGTTGGTATCATGTTCCATTAACTTTCACATCTTCCTGTGAAAGTTTTGTATGCAAAAGTTTTTCACAGACAATGTTCAGTTTAAGAAACCAACACCAAAGATTAAAGCAAATAGCGAATAAATCTTTATGCGTCACTCCCGGACTGTGAAATCTGTTTGTAAATGTGTAATTAACTTATGTTGAACTAACATTGTGAAGACACATTCAGCTGGCGGTGCTCAAAAGAACATTTAATGCAAAATGAGGAAGAAACACTAGAAATAAACTTAATGTGTAACTAACCCCCAAGTGAAAGCATAGCCCTCACACATATTGAGAAATCCCAGCAAGGTGGGTGGAGCCTTGAGACACGGAGGGATGTGGCCAAGTGTGGACTGGAGTGGACCAGTGGGGTTGTGGTCAGGAGGAGGGAAGCACTGCTGCATACTTTAAACTTTTTTGTTATATTAAATGACATTCCAGACCCAAAACAATTCCACAGAAACAAAAATAAAACCCTAAATAACCCATTTACACAGTTTGTTGACAAAAATTACTTAATTTATGGGTTCTATTTAAATTTTAAAGAGTTTTGGTTGATCCTACAGAAATCTAAGCTGCTTCAACTTATACTAACGTACTAAAAATGTAAGCGTTTATCAGCTTATATAGTAAATCTGTTCAAATCAGCATATTTACATGTTCAGTGAACTCTGCTTGACAACTTTAAATGTAAGGAAACTGTTTCTTTAACCAAGGAACTTAAATTGAGCACTGGTCATTCTAAAGAGATGAAGTATTGTTTTTTTTTTTCTCTAGGGAAAACAGCTGGTGCAAACAGAGTCTTTAGGAAAAACTTTGACTCGTTCATGGGAGAAAGAATCCATTATTTCCACATGATGTCCTCCGATAAGATGCAATTCTCTCTGTGGGATATGAATACTGGTCAATTACAGACTCCTCCATACAAATTGAAGACTCCTTCATTGATCTGAAACCAGAAAACTTGTGTAGAATTAAACCCAACTCCAGCTGGAATGCATCCCAGTGGAGATCATACTCCAGTTTCTTCAAGATCTGTCTAAGATGGTGGGAAATATGCAGAGAGCACCAATGGGTTAAAGCAGCACGATAAGATGAAACTGAGCAGCAACTTCTAATTTTGTTCTAACCATTACTGAAACAACAGCATAAGCGCATCTGAAAAGGCACATTTTACAGATAGACAACCTAAAAAGAAAGCCTGAAACAAACTGTTTCTTGTTTTCATATTTCAAAATGTACTATGGACAAATATAGCCATTAAGCCTTTCTCACTATAACAGAATTATCATTTGCATATATGGATGATGAAGTAGCATACACAATTGTTTTAATTAAGAAAATAGAGTGTTTTCTTCACACTCTATAGGTTATGTATCAAATGGATGTGTACTTGCTTATTGGCCACACTAAAAGGTCTAGTGGAAAACACTCTTACTTCCAGAGTGACTAATAGATCCTGCAATGTAGGAAAGGTAGATGAGATTTGTAAAAACAAAATAAAGTGAGCAGATTTCTTACTTAGCAAAAGGAGACTCTCAATTTGTTACACTTTTTGCCAAAAATTATGATATACTTATTTCTGCAAAACACCTTAGTCTTAATCAAAATCTTGCTTTCCAGGTTAAAACATCCCAGGTCAAAGGCACACAGACACAACACAGTTCATGCTAAGGTGAAGACAATTTCTGCTGGTGGTGACTGCAGTCAGACCGTTTAGCAGACAGTGTGGTTGAAGGGAAGCATAGGTTTTTGAAAGGAAATATGCATTCTGTCACCTTTTAACTCAGTATTACCAACTTTAAATAAAGATCATATTAATAAAAGAAATAAATAAAAACTACTTGCTGCTGGAAGCTTGACTTTAGAATTTTTAATAGTATGATTTAAATGATTCTGCAGCTCCTCTGGAGTTAAATGAAAGTTAAATGTGTTTCTAGGTGAAACCATGATGACACAGCACATCCTCAGAACTGGTAGACTTTCAGGATTTTGTAAAACCTAACTCCATTAAGACCAGTTGTCCACTTTTATAATTGATGTGCACATGTCGGGCCTGTCAGCTTAGGTGGACTGCCATGTTTTGGCTGGTTTGCCGTTCTATCATACTTGTTCTCTTTTAAAATAATCGATTCACTGATCTTCATGAAGCTGTTTGTTCTGTTATGTCCTTAATATTTCCGATGCATTTACAAAACGTGTTCAGTTTTGAGATAAAAATCACACACTGATGGACTTTTGCAATTAGGCAATCGCTGCATGGACTGAACAGGATTTTTTTTTAGGGGTATCAGAGTAGTGAAGAGGGCGGAATGCAAATGTGAGACACAAAGGACAAACAGACATGAAGACTCACTCCAGTTTAATGAAACCGTAGAATAATATGTTATGTGATTATTTTTTCCATAAAGTACCCTGCCACTGTCAGCTTGTAATGTTGCATGGACAAATAAATATCAATAGGAATCCATGCAGGCGGTAGCCATCGACCACCATCTGATGTTTTCTGCTAGCATGGCTTCAAGTGAGGGTATCATCTTGTGCAGCACAAATAACATAATGAGACAAATATGTGTTCCCTCTAAGTCCCACTGTCTCAATGTGTTTCACTTTCAATGTTTTTTCTGAGAGGAATTGTGGAAGAAGGCAGTAACTTCGCTAACAGGCTACGTATCAATTCAGATCCCTTGAGGATTTTCTTTCTTGACGTTCCAATCGCTCATTTAAGCTATGGTGATTCAAGACTGCACCTCATTATAGCATCACAATGTCTAATAAACAGAAGAAGACCTTTTTCTGTCTTCCTAATATTCTAATATCTACAGAAAGTTGCAGAAATATAAACACAAGACAGACAAGGTGACAGAAAATACTTCTGTGTGAAATCAATATCCTCATACACAGCGCAAAGGCAACCAGACACCAAGAAGTTTATCTGTCCGCTCTATGACAGTAATGTATACAGGCTCTGCTAACGCAGAGCTAAGATTGCAGAAACAATAAATGTACACACAGTGATACCGAAGCACACACTCACAACACAGATGGAGACAGCAGGATGTGAAATTTGAGCCTAACCTGTTGGTTAGAAATGATTTCCCTGCCTATTGAGATACTGAAGATTTTTCATTTGATTGGAGAGATGCAAAGGTGGAGTGCAACAGAGGGAAAGGGCACGTTGTTGCCACAGAAATGAAAAAAAGTCAGAGAGAACATGGAAGAACAAAGGAAGGGCATGTTCAAGAGTTGCTAAGATCAGATTCCTCTGTTTCCAGGGGGAAAAGACATCTATTCTTTATTAACCACCAGCATCTGTCCCCTCCTGGAGGCTTTTTCACCTCATTCAGGCTGTCACCACGGAAAATTGGATCTGCAGATGTGTCCTCTACTGCTATACACATCACACTTTCTCCTCCACCTTTCAGCAGGACTGCAAGAAGGAGATATATTTTCAGAAGTCTGACAAGTGATTACAAGGAGAAGGTGCTGCTTTGTGTTGCCTGATTAGAGGAGTGAAAACTGTTGCTGTGGGATCTACTTGTTTACATAAGTAGAGCACTGATGCAGCTCTGCAACTACTTGCAGTTCTTGTTAAGAGGTGCATCAGCTTTTATTTACCAATCTACCTCCATCCTCTACAGAAAGATCAGTGGTGGGCAAAGAAACTAAAACAGCCCTTTGTTATACAGACAGCATAAAAAGAATTGGAAGAAAATTTAATAAAAAGGAGTGTAAAACATTCACACTCAACTCTTTTCTAATTGGCTCTTTCAATACACAAACTTGTCCAATTACAAGTTTATTAACTATAAAGAAAAAAAGCTTGTATCAGAGCTAAATTGGCTGAAAGGTAAGAGCCAGTTACCATCAATGAGATATGCGAAGGTTTTGAGGATTTGCAATTTGAAAACAACTCAAATTTTCCATCATATTCCTGCAATGCTTCATAGTTTCTTTAAAGAGATGCAAGAGAAAGTCCTGGAAGGATTCTAGTTTTCACTAGTTGAGTGAAGAATTAAATTATTCAAAGCTGTCCCTCACCCACCTGTTGCTGATCACAGAATGTCACCTGAAGGTAAAACAGGTCCAAAAAAAATACACATTTAATACACATTTGGTTCTTGAAACAAAAGAAGGATATTCCATCATTCAATCTATGTAAACACTGTTATATAGAGTTTGGAGGTATTTTCTCAAACTCCATGTACACACATGCATAAATATGTGTACACTGAAAGGCCAAAACAAAAATAAATTGCCATGAGGATGCAGGTATGAGCTTCCTGTTGGATAGTTATTGCATGAACAATTGTCTTCTAGCTGGCACAGGTTTATTTTTTATTTTTTTTTAGCCACAGCTGATGCAATGAGCTTCTCATTTCCTAAGCAATCATGAGGAAAAGACATTCTGTGGTTGTGGGAAAGATGGGCGGTCTGTTTAACAAGGGTCAAATTATTGGAATCAAGCAGAAAAAAATGTATCCGCTGTGTTGTTCAGAGGTCAGAACTGAACCCCATTGAGAATCTTTGGGATGTGCTAGAGAAGGCTTTGTACAGTACAAGATCTTGGTAAAAAAAATTAGTGCCACACTGGATGGGAATACATTTTGTGACATTTCAGAAGCAAATGTGTATTATAATCAAAGTTAAAGGCAGTCCAATTAAATGTCTGAGCTTTTTTTGTACAGACCTACATGAGTTCATCTCAGATTAAAAGGGCTTTTTCTGCCATCAGTTTTCTTGTCACCGAAATGCTCTTCTAGAATTCAAAACACAGAAAACGGTCTAAAACTCTTCACTGCATCTGTTACTTTTCCAAGAATGTGGACTGCTCAGTTTTAAGAACGAAATCTGTACACTTTCTTTCCTTTCCAGGCTCCTTATTGATTTTTCCAAATTTATTCTGCTGCTAAATATACTTCAAGATGCTCTGAGCTGTGATCTCTGAGGGTAAACAGATCAACTGATAAGAGCTGAACTGTAGAGGTTGTTGTTCACATTTGTGGTGGTGGGTTTAAGGGTTTCATGGTCTTCCAGCAAATGGCTGTATTGATGTATGTGTCAGTGCTTACATGTGCTGTTACTGCGTGTCAAGCTTAAGACCTCGGGGAAATGTTTTGAATCAGTAGGTTGGCAAATAGGAAGATTATGTTAGGTTGGTGGATTTTAACTTGAAGCAGTAATTAAGAATTTACTACACAAAAGTAAAAAACAGGCCTGCCATGTAAAATAAATTGGTATTCTCGCCATGAAAGGTTAAAATTAAACAGATGATGTGTTAATGTTGACTCTTGCTCCATTAGAGCATTAAATGTAAACCCTCTTTCACCCAGATTATTCTAACTTAATATCATTGTTCATTTTTGCTTCACTGAAAACAAGAATGGAGTCTGAAAAACAAAGAACTGCTGTGATCAAAAAGGTACATTTGAATTTTTCTGCCATCACACTGCTTAATAAAAAGTTCCCCATCATTCTACAGTAATAATATTCTCTTTAGCCAAAGGCGAAATCTCACTGTGATCACTCTCACACAACATCAATAAAACATATTACAACACGATTGAAGAGGTGATTCAAATGAAACGAAAGGTTACTGAGGTGGACAAGGACATCTAGTGGGCATGTAGAGCAAAGATCAGACACTGTGAAGCAGATCAAGACACCACAGTGAGAAGCAAGGTTGCTTAAGATTCATCAATATATTTATATTTATCGATACCCTTCAGTCTTGGCATCAAGACCAATTAAACAAAAGCTTCTAATAGTTACAGTTTTCTTTCCTCCCTGCTTAGTGTTTTGCATAAAACACAGAGCGGTGCAAAGTTATTTACACCCTCTGACTTTCTTCCTATTTTGTCACATCACAACCACAAACATCAAAGTACTTTATCTGAATTATATGTGATATGCCCACACAAAGCAGAGGAATATTGAAGAAAAAGGTTACACAACTTCAAAAATCATTCCCAAATGAAAAATTGAAATGTTCAGCCCCTTCCAGTATTATACCCCGAAACAAAATGCAGTACAACAATTTGCCTTCAGAATCCAGAGTCTCTATATAAATGCAGCTGTTTTCAAAAATTTATGAGACAACATTAATAAATAAGCGCTATAAAGACAGATCAGTGAGAACATTGTGGAGAGATTTAAAACAGGGCTCCATTATTAACAATGTCTCAACTTCTGCATATCTGTTTTCTATCATCAGGAAACAGAAAGAGTGCGGCACAACTGCTAAACTGATGATTTGTCTAAGGTTGTACAGGTTCTACATCACTAGGCATTCATCTCCTAGCAACAAGAGCATCAACTGGAGAAGTCACCTGGAGGCTCAGGTTGAATCTGCAGAGCTCACAGGTCAAAGAAATTGTCAACAGGACAATTTATGCACTCTGTGAATCTGTCCTTCATGAGAGAGTTGGAAGAGGAAAGCTATTGTTAACAGAAGTATTTTTTAAAAAGTCTTGTTTGCCACAAGCTTAGCAGGAGGCCCAGCAAACAAGTGAAAGAAATACCTCTGGTTAGATGGGGGTCAAAGTTAAACATTCTAGCTATTGTGCAAAATAGCTATTGAAAATTAACTCAGAAATCACACCAACCAGCAACAAAGCATGGTGGCAGCAGCATTAAACTATGGAAATGTTATTCCTTTAGCAGGAACAAGGAAACTTTTCAGTCCTGGAGAGATAATGAGGAGGATCAACAGCAGGACAATCAAGGACAGAAACCTGTTGGAGGCAGCAAAATATTTAGGATGAGGGCAAAAGTTCAACTTCCAGCAGCTTAAACAACCCTAAGCACAAACTTGAACATTAATGTTCACAAACACTGTCCATCTGGTGTGACAACTATAATTGCTTCTACTTCTAAAATATTGACTCAAGTAGGCCGATAAATAGATGCAGATAAGATTTATCCAATTTATTTTTAGTTTACTTATCGTGGGTCTTTTATATAAAATCTAATTTACTCCATTAACCCTCTAATTTTCAATAAAAGCGCTTCTCACCTTTCTTCATGAGCAGCCAGAAAGACAGTGGAATAATCAGCATAAAAATAAGGGCGTAAAAGCCTCCAGTGCCCTCCTCAGGGCTGCATAGAAAAAACAGCAACGGAAAAGCTCTGCATTTCATTTTCAGCTCTCATCTAAAAATGATCGCTGTCAAATGACTTTGAGTTGTTTGACATGTTGGTTCAGGTAATCAGCAGTGCTGTCATCTTTCATCATGACATACTCTGCATATTGATTTTTTTTCCATGTCTTAAGCACACCCAAACAAACACATGCATTCATGCATGGACTCCTTTGATGAGGCGCACTTTGTTTTTCATTCACAACATTATGGAAGAAGTAGGTGAAAAAGTAACCAATCAGCCAGCCAATATACAGCCTTTCATTGTGTCTGGCACTTTGCTGTGTTAGTCATGGCTCATGGCAGCACACAAAACATCAGGATACAACGCTGGCTGGTGGGAGCAGCACAGCATGTAAACACTGAGCTCTGCAACAGGAACTGGAAACACAGCTACTAAAAATGTTGGGAGGAAACTAGAAAAACTCACCTGGGTGTGTACTCAGGGTTGGAAATGAACAATGTTTTATTTATTTCATGAATCAAATGCAGAATGAGTGAACTTTGAATCCTACAGTGCCAAGAGAGGAGGTGCTGGATGGATAGGAACCTACTGGGTGAGAAGAAAGGGAATGGGAAAGAAGGTGATAGAGAGGGAGTAAGACAGACTAGGAGGTGGTGGGAGAGCAAAGAGAATTACAAAATAATAAAGAAGTGACTTGGACAGGTAAAAAAAAAAAAAAAGGGAAGATGTCATAACAGAACTGTAAATAAAAAATGCACAAAGTAGTCAAATGACCCTCATGCAGCTTTAATCAACCTCCAGTAGAGGTCAGTGTAGGTTAAAGCATGTATACACTCACACGTACTCGCAAACACACAGACATACAGAGGCACATTAAAGATTTATTTGACAATTCCTTATGAATATGATTTACATATCCACTAAGGTGATAAAAGTATGCAGCAGTTTTGAAAAAGATATGTAGCTCTGTCACTTCACCAGAAAATGTAGAAAAGAAGTGTGTTGGAGAGACAGTAACTGAGAATCTATGAGTTTATTGATTTTAAATAATTAGTGTTTAAGACTTAAAGCAGAATGTTTTTTCTAATTTATAATGAAGACAAAATACAGGCTCTCAATTACTCCATGAAGAATCCCTTCAGTCTCCTCACACCAATCAATTTAATGACACGGTGCCAGACTTCTGGTCTATGCAGTAGTATCCAATTGAATAGCCAAGTGAAGAACAGGGCAATGACAACATGGACGTCGGACATGATGTGGTGCTGAATCAGCAGCAAATCAAGCATGAAGTGATACAACCTGTTGCAGAGGACAAATCAACCTATGCTACACATGCTGCAAAGACACAGAGGGAAGCACAGCTTTGATAAATATGCATTAGAAGGAAAAAGAATTTCAACCATTCACAGATCTCATTTATTACGCTGAAGAAGTTGTGGCCATCAGAAAGAAAGATTTAATCAATAACAGTGGAGGGAGTGGATGAGGAAAGCGAAGAAGAGGACAAGATTCGGTCAATTGGTGTATTGCGATTAAACCTGTCAGTTGTCACCAAAGACAGCAAGAACAACTGAAATCAGCAAAGGCAGGCTGATTGCATCACCATGCACACAACATACAGCATCAATCCTCGAGCCATGGAGGCACACGACAAAATCCTAACATGTTCTCATGTTGCAGAGCACGGACTTCTATTCATTCTCATGCTTAACGTATTGATCCATGTATGAATATATATATATATATACATAGTCAAGTTTCAGCACTTCCATGCCCTGATATTATTGAGAACATGACAAACTCCATTATCATGGATGTGCAGGCTTTGCTGCTTATTAGTATTCTGCAGAGACACAAACAAAACAAGCACACACTGTGGGGTTATCTTTTAAAGGACTTCTCACCCAAATAATAAATATTAAAATTCTCTACAGAGCTAGCCCGCTGTTGTGAAAGAAAGATGATAAAGATGTTAATTTTTTTTTTAGAATATTTTACTTTTTCAACCTTATGTGAACAAATATGAATTCTCAGCGTCACTTTTCTAGGTTTCTTATTATATGGGTAGTTTTATGTTACCTTCCGTCTGCAAGTTTAAAATACATTTTCACCTAATTTGTAGCTGCAGTGGCTCTTTCTTCATACCCTTAAAGGAATCAGATAAAGAGAGTAAATGTGCAGTGTATTTTAACTTAATGGAATTAGAAGCTGCTCAACTGATGCCAACTTAAAAAAAAAAGAAAAGCTGTAGAAAACCTATTCTGGGTGCAAACCACAGATGTATTTTGGCTGCTCATTCAAGGTGCTACAACAGAGAATTAGACCAGTGAGAGCTGCTTGTTTCTAAAAAAACAAAGGTTCAAAAGTACATAATAGTACTATTATTATGTATTATGTACTTTTGAACCTTTGTTTTTTTGTTTTTTTTTTTATACCTCACCTTTGCTTTGTTTAATAAACTAGTGAAAGAAAAACAGAAGATGACCTTAACACCTAGCAATAACGCTGAATATCAAACAACAAAGTTTCTTCATCTTATCCTTTTGGGTTTGGAATCATTTTTGGAGGTTTTTCCTCATGTTTATTTCTGTAAAGGCAGTTGTGTTACCTTTGATTGTACAAAAAGTGTTCTATGCGAAACTGATTGGTTCATCTTTAATATTCAGTTTAAAAATCAATGTGAAAAGACAATATCAATACGCAAAAGAAAGCCAAGTACTCTAGAAGCTCATCAGGATGTGGACTCAATTTTCTGATGCAGATCACACTTAATAGTAAATAGAAATAGAAGAAAGGGAAGCACTGTTAACATGACTGGTGTCATGTTAATTTTACAGGTTATTCACTTCTATGTTTGCGGCATCCAGACTATTGTGGATATTAATTTGGGGTTCTTATTAGATTGGAGAAAATAATTATGAAACACAACACATAAAATGCTACAGTATCAGATCCTCCAGGGAAAAAAAAAAAAAAAAAAAAACTTTCAAAAGGACACCACTAAAAATCCTCAAAAAAAATGGCAGGAGAGCAAATGCTTCCTGTGATTCCTGAAAATCTACTGTTGACAGGACACAGACGGACGCTCACACCTGAAAAAAAAAATGCTTTTAAGTGTTATGTGCTCTTTTTTTTTTTTTTTGGCCCCCTCACAAAAGCCAGGCAGGGACACAGGTCATGACGCGTCACACGGAGCGTAGAGGGCCTTACAGCTATAAATAACCCTGAGAGGAATCAGATTTGGAGAACCGGAGGTGGGAACTGATGAGATCACACATACCCATACGAGTGTGTGTGTGTGTGTGTGTGTGTGCGTGTGTGTGTACTGGCACATGAAGGCACACAAAAGGCTTGGATCTGTGGAAATGGAGATGGAATCAAACTGACATCATGCAGACTGGCAGACAGACAAGCAGACGAAACAGTGGGACAGCAGGAGAAAAGAGAGCAGGAACAGGCTGAGCGCAGCAGCACGATTGAGAGGAGGGTGTGAAGCAACACCGAGGTGCCTGCCTGGAAAAGGAAGCGGGGAGGAGCAGACGGTGAGACAGGGAGAAGGAGGACGGTAACAAGGATGGTGTTTGAATAAATGAGAATGGAAGAAGAATAAATGAAAATGTAAAGTTTTGATGTACATCAAATATTTATTTGCCCAGGCAGGTTTTCCAAGGAATTGTGGCCTTCAGAACAAAAATGTGAGATTAATAAATTGTGAGATTTATGTTAAACTCGGAAAAAAAGTCACAACTGTTTTCTGTCGTCTTTGTGCCAAAACATTTACAGTCACATTTAATGAATTAGAATATTAGTGCCAATGAGGCTTATTTGTCAGATTAAAAATTGCTTTTAAAACCAACAACCTTTAAGTAGGTATCAAATATTTTTTCTCATTAGACCATCTGCATTAGCAATATTTTTTATTGGTCTGTTAGATTAATTTAATCTTAAATGCCACGTTTTTATTAACTGTAAGAAATAAATCACCATTATCAGATTTAAAACATCAGCCTGTGTGGAATTAATCTACATGTATTTTACTTATGAGCTGAGTTACTTAAATATGTTAACTTTTCATTAATATTCTAAATTATTTAATGTATCTGTACATTTCTGTCTTTCAGTTTATTATTAGTTAAACATGCCGCATAATTAGACAATTATTCTATTATCTATTCATGCCTAAAAGAATTTTCTTAAAGCAGAGGTTTTTTTTCTTTAATTTCTAATCTACATCACAAGGAAACAGTTGAATAACTCATGGTAAGTCTTTATAGATTAATACTCTGATGCTGTTCTAGAGACAAAACAGATTTGAACTTCTTGAAGGTTTAAATGATAGGAAAGTAACACACCCTGAAACCTTCAATTCAGTACTTTTCAACTTCTGGGAGAAGTTTAATGCAGAGTTAGTGCTCTGGAAGACACTCAAAAGGTGTAAGTGTGTTTTATAGCCCTATTAAATGTTCAATTCAAATGGAACTGGGACATCACAAGTGCATCCTAAATTGACAGGCCAGGCAGAGGAAGCAGCGATCAGAAAAGCAGCAGAACATCACCTCCACCTTTCAAAGCAGATTGGGTTAAATCTGAGAGAGGGGGTCAAGTTTAATTGGCTGGTCTGAGCCCCTAAAAGCAATTAAGGATAGATGAATATTATTTGTAGAACAGTATTTGAAAATGATTAAAACTCAAACATGAACAAACGCTAAACTTGCAGCATCCAGGTAACTTGACTGACAAACTATTGAAACTCTTACACCTCTGGCTGCACCATCATCTACCTCAAAGCAGCAGATATTATTCTTTGCACCTTTACAAGATAAAGTTCCCAGATCCTTTAATCTGTTATTTCATAAATGCAGAAACGGTTAAATCAAATGTCTTAAAATTCAGTTTTATCTGATCAGGCATGTTTGCCTTTTTCTGTCCCGTTTCCCTGACTACAGGACTCATTCAAAGCTGTGACATACAGGCACGAGTTTTACACATGATCAGACAGAAAAAAAAAAAAAAAATCCAACCCACAATCATAAGTATATAAGTGTTTCAGCTGAACACGGCTGACTGACATCAAACTGATGCAGAGTGGAAAAAGTGACAGACAGCTGCTGCTCGGGAAAATGACAGGCAAGTGAGACATTCACAGGAAGTGAAAAGTGACATCAGTCTGTCAGCAAATGGCTGCGAGAGTTGCGGTGGTAATGGAGTCTTTCTGTAAGACAGATATTTATCCGTTTACTTCATTAATATTGTAAAAAATATCCAGTTTTTCTTGATAATAACTATTTTTATTCCTTTGTTTTACCGCAGCATGCTCTTGTTACTTAGTTCTGTTGCTTTGCTCAACTTGTCCCCGTTTTCACTTCATTCTGCTCAACTTCACACATTACTCACACTCACATTGTCATGATCTACCCTATTCTGTCTTCCTGTATTTCCACATATTCCGACTCTCTCCTGCTGTCTCTCTGATGCTGACTAGAGGTCAGCAAACTGTTTCTCAAGGTTATCCCTGCCCAGGATTTGCCCTTCTTCCACCAGGGTGGCCAACAGGATGTGACAGCTCAGTCCCAGCGGGAACCCGACAGACTTTTAATGCCTCTAATCACCGACATCCCAGGTGGATCGAACTGATGGGCACCCTTTGTATTCGTCCACTGCGGTCCATTATTAACAGTCAAATACAAGGATTGGCAGACCGGAAAAAAACATTGAAACAAGTTTTTGGTTTTCATGGTTTTTATTCTTGCTTTAATGATGTCCTAAAGATAAAAGGTTTTCAAGTTGAAAGTCCACCTTTAAAGAGCTTTTCAGTTGATGTTTCTGACTTTAAAAAAAAAGGGCTATAAATCTAAGAGATATTACAATGTTTTTAATTTATTAGCACTCCTGTGCTGACACTAGCACATAAACTAAGCCATAAATAGGGTGAAAGAAAGATGAAGCAAAAGTGTTGCAAGAAAACACTGAACAACTGAATGAATCGGGAAATAGATCAATGCACATTGGTGTTGGAGCTTCTCCAGGTATTTAACATGCTGAGTTTAAGAAATCTTCAGTAGTGTAGAGAGAACATCTGCATAGTATTGCAAGAGATTAGAAAATTCTGTGGTCATTGGTACATTTGTGGTCACTGGAGAAGTTTGTAACAATTGTTTTGTAGCATATTTGTGGTATAATGTTTTATAATTTGCGATGTCTATTCTGCAGAGTTTTAAACAGTGTTGTATAAAGTACTGAAATCTCGGAGTCAAGTAAAAGTATCAGTACCGCTCCAAAATATGACTTTGGTAAAAGTAAAAGTCACTGACTGAAATGTTATTTGAGTTAAAGTATTAAAGTATCTGAAACGTCTTGTACTTAAGTATGGAAAGTACTGTAAAAATGAATGTACTCAAGTAATGTAATGAAAAGTACAAGTAAAAAGTAAAACAAGCTAAATGCGGTTTGAATGACATTTTTTATATTTTGGTAAACTTGTTAAATACACTTAAAATAATGTACACAACCAAGTGCAGGCAAAATGAAACCTGCTAATAGATAAACCTGCAGCATCATTCAGTTAAGAAAATTAGGAGCTATACCTAAACCACAAGGTTTAAATAATTAATAAGAGAAAAAAATAAATAAACTTGTAATCCAAAAAATACAATAATCCATGAAACAGCCAACACTCAGTACGTTCTGATGACGTCACCACATCGCGCAGCTCTCTCTCGGTGCGTCACGATCCGGAAACAATAAAGCTAATTGAAAATAAAGCCGGGAAAATGTTTGAAAATGACAGATAAGGATTAATGTGAACTGAAGCGGGAACACCGCGTGTGACCCACGATGAACCGCGCCAGTTTAAACTGCAACAAAACGTAAATTAGCGATTGTGGACGTTTGCGTGTGTTGGCGTGTGTTAACGCGGCTCTTTAATTAGGTTGTAACTCGTGATGCTCCTCCGTCCTAGTAACGAGTAACGAAACCACACATTGAAAATGTATCGGAGTAAAAGTATGCAATTAAGTTCGGAAATGTAGTGAAGTAAAAGTGAAAGTTATCAAAAATGTTCTTACTCGAGGAAAGTATGAAGTACTCCAAAATATACTTAAGTAAAGTAGTGAAGTATTTTTACTTCGTTACAACACTGGTTTTAAATATTAAAAACATCTAAGGCTGCTTCAAGTGTGATTAACCCCAAATCATTGTATTATTTTGCAGAAAACTATCTCAGTGCTGACCTCATCTGGTCAAATGTTGATTATGCAGTTGAATTCTCCCATGAATTAAGGTTAAATTAAGGTTTTTATCATCCTTGATGGGGCTGCACAGTGGCGCAGTGGGTAGCGCTGTTGCCTTGCAGCAAGAAGGTCCTGGGTTCGATTCCCGGCCCGGGGTCTTTCTGCACGGAGTTTGCATGTTCTCCCTGTGCATGCGTGGGTTCTCTCTGGGTTCTCCGGCTTCCTCCCACAGTCCAAAAACATGACTGTCAGGTTAATTGGTCTTTCCAAATTCTCCCTAGGTGTGAGTGTGTATGTGCATGGTTGTTTATCCTGTTTGTCTCTGTGTTGCCCTGCGACAGACTGGCGACCTGTCCAGGGTGAACCCCGCCTCTCGCCTGGATCGCAGCTGGAGATAGGCACCAGCAACTCCCGACCCCGTGAGGGAGAAGGGTGATTAGAAAATGGATGGATGGATGGATGGATCATCCTTGATGACAATTTTTGAACTTGCCTTAAAGTTCAAATTGGAATGCAAAATGTGCTAGGAAATATTTTGCTAGGAAAAGAAAAACTCACAATCACACAATAATAATTCATATAGAATCCCTCCCATCCTCTCCAGGTCTCACTGAAGAAATAGTCACCTGGAATTTAATTTTACCATCAGAAAGGACACCTCAGACCCAAAATTAGAAGTCGTTATTTGTGAGTGATGACAAAAATAAATAAAAATAATAATGCTTTGCATTTTTTATGCAACTGTATAATATTGTACAGCCATTGGTATTTATTAGCTCTATCCATCATTCTCTTTCAATAACCCAAAGGGTGGATTCTGCACATAAAACAATTCCTAAAAGCTGTAATATTGTAAATGTTAAAAATACATTTATATTATGTTTTTGGTTTTTTTTTTTTTTTTTTTTTAACAAAACAGACCATTAAAAGGCTTTGACAGTTCTACTTTCAGGTGCTCCTCCTGCCATCTGCAAATCAGCATGCAATCAAACCTTAAGCTGCAAGAAAGAGGCATGCACACATTGTTCAAACAGCAGTGGGAGTGTAACTGAAAGATTCCTGTGGTGTTTAATAGCTTCAGTTAGCTTAGATTCACCCATTGCTCTGAAAAACTATAGTTAGCTGCAGATTTATCCACCTGCCAGGGAGGCTTGTCAATGAAAGGGTGGGAGATACACTTCCCTTGAGTAAGTTAGCCTTTAATGACGAAGGGGCTGGCTGGAGAAAGATGATTAGAAAATTAATTATTTATCAAAATGCTACTAAAAATTTCCCCCCTGAAAACTGAAAAATTGGAAAGGAGTCATTAAGGTTTAAATTGAATATTCTGAACTTTGAATCCAGAGCTTTTTATGAAGAGAAACTTGTGTGGAAATGAGCATGTTCATCCTGATGCACACAATACGCTACAATGTTTGAACATTTTCAGCTTCTGTCTCATTGTCACACCAGGGTTGCTATTCACTCAAAATGTCCATATACCAATCACAATAATCCACTGATGATTCATTACACTCTAACCTTTGCTGTCTTAGTTGTATTACATGGTTTTAAAAAAAGATGACCTGATATCTTCATGGTGTTTGTTGTTTTTCCTTAATGTCTTAAAAGTTCCTGTTAAAGCTAAACTGACATTTGATAACGCATGTTGTCAACGCTTGATTATACTGATCTCTTATCAAAAATCTTAAAATCAAAGTCACATTATAAACCGTTTCTAAAACCTTTGAAACCGTTTGTGATGATTGTGTTGTCACAAACAAAAGCAGAAGATGGCAGGAAGTGAGTAATGCAAGAAGATGCTACAAGATCTTAGAAAACAAGATTAACAGTGTGGATGGAGATCATAACGGACAGTTGAGGGAAGGTACATGGTGCCTTGCAAAAATAATACTACTCCTTTAGCCTTTATACACTGCATTATGTTACAACATCAAAATGTAATGCATTTTCTTGTAAACTTTCCTCTTAAAATGTGCTACAAAGATTCTTGTAACATAAAAAGGAACAATAGAACAAATAAGTAAAAAAAAATCTACTTCAATGTGACATTAATAACATGTACAAGTAAACTGAAACCAAATAAACCTGTGAGGAAATTTATTTAAAAACTGTTCAGTTTCAGTTTGATTTTTACTGGATAAAAAAATTGTTTTGAATAAATACTATCAGGCATAAATTATTTTTAAGTGATATTGTGTTTCAGCACCATGGACAGAGACACAAAGACTGTAATTACAATCAATGTTTGAGACTATATCCCTTCAATGTACACAACAAAATCTCAATGCAAACCTCCTGAGCCTGAAAAGGCTCAATTACACATTTCCCTGTTGTTGTTTCACAGAGAAAACCTTCACATGACCAACTAAACCGAAACTGAACTGTGATCACACTTTTCTGCTTCACAGTGAGATTCACAGCTAGCACATTAGGTCCTTGCTGCTTTCGATGACAAAGACCCATTGTGAGTTTTTACAAATGATCCTCATTCATCAGTCAAGTTGAGATATGTTCTGCTCAACAATCACGTTTTTAAGAGGCATGACTATGCATTTTCCAGACACATGGTGCCATTTTACAGCACATTCAAGTAACTATGTTACCATCAGTTGTTATAACAATTCTGTATATCTCAAACAAAGCTCAAAAGAAATTGTACTTTACCATTTAATGCCTTGAAATTAAATGGTCTTTAATCGCTTTTGCTCTTTCCCACACTCCGCCTTCAGTATGTCATTACATTTCTTCTCCAGTAAGTTGTACATTGAACTGAGAAGCACTTTGGATGACAAGCTCACCAGGTGCAATGTTCCACCAGGTGTTAGCCAATCACTGCTGCCACTAGTCTGATGGAGCTGAATGGGCGCCGGGGTGGAGGGGTTCTCAGAAAGGCAGATGCTCGGCTGGAAACTGCAGCTTTGTGGAGGAGCTGTGTCAAAAAGGCAGCCCTCAGTTCCACTAAGAGATTAGGCACCCCTGAATGGTTGCTACGGGAGATTTAAGGATTTCCCAAACATGCATGAAAGAATCAAAGCAACAATCCAGGTGTGTTTTTGATGAGTGAAAAACTTATGAAATGATATAAAGCTGTAAAAACCTCTATTGTCCTCCCTCTTTAAATATAGTTTAGCTTTGAATGCATGTTAGAGTGATATCACTATGTGAGATACAGTGGTTAGAACATGTCTGAAGGACATTTCGGTTAATGAGGCGCAACCACCAATAATCATGCCACCGTCCGGAATGATTTCAATCCTTTGCTTTTACTGCCGCCCTTTGAACGTTCAGACGGCCACTAAAAGTCAAGATGGCTTTAAAACATCCTCCTTAAAGCTCTGATTTAGGTCTTCAGCATACCATCAAGCCAAATAATGTATAGCAAGACTCAAGGTCTCACTCAAATCTTATCAGTTGCCATAGAGCCATGCTTTACGTCGCAGATTTTTCTCTTCTTTTATGCAGATTGTATTGGATTATTTTTCTCTGTCCTCTCTACTTACACACACACACTCACTCCAACTGCTACTAATAGGGGTTTATTTTTAGCACTAGTGAGGGGTGTGTATACACATGATGGATGATGGTAATGTTTCACGCATTTCTCGTCGAGGGAACAGAGGTGGGAGGGAGACGAAGGGGGAGAAGGTTGAAAGCAGTTCAAGGAGTCAGCCTGTAAGAGATGACACACGCTGGGAGAGTTTTCACAGCGCTGCTGTAGAGGTGCGGCACAAAAACGCTAGTAGGACAGAGGGGAAGGTCATGACTTCCACCTGGAATATAGGCTGGTGCAGCTAAGATCTAGCAGCTGAAGATCAACAGATGACTATTCTTCTCCCGAGGCTTAACAGCAAGATATAACACATATTTATGTTACAATGCAACCCAACCTGATACAAAGACCAATTTATTAGCATAAGTTTTCTAGCTTCTTGTTTTTCCTTTGACTTTACTCGAAAGAGGATCGAGGGATGTTCTCAAGGGAGAGAAGCCTGTAGCCGTCTATAAATCATTTTGATTACAAGAAGGAGAAACTGCACACAGCACAATGATGTAAGAGGGGTTAAAGACCTGACAAGCAGCGCAAGTGAAAGCAATGACTTAATCAGCCTGGGACAAAGTGAAATGTGAACAGCATGGAACAGATTAGGGTAAAACAGTGCAAATGGTTCCAGGGAAAACAAAGGACAGGAAAGCAAGCAACAGATACACATAGGGATTATCCAGCATACACAGAGAGCACAAATATCAACTAGCCAACTGTCGCTTTTCCTTTAATAACCTGATCTGAAATGCCGCTGCTTGTGTGCAAAATTGGCAGTACATTTCAAAACAGAGGTGTTATTTTTATATGCAAAGCTTCAAAGAGGATTCTTTTTCTTCTACATGCTTTGACCTTCTGGAAGGAGTTTATTTTTAGGCCACCTTTTTTTAATCCTTATTGTGAACGTGCAACGCAGGCGGTGTCAGTAGCAGACAGAAACAGATAATTCAGGTGAGAATCTTCACGTGTCTGGCGACAAAAACAAGCGTGCGCTCAGATGTGATAAAACCACATCCCTGTGCACGCTCGGCTTGTCCCTCATCAAGCTGTTCCTTGTTTTGTCAATGCGTCTTTTTTTATCACTAAATTACAAAGAACTGCCACAACTTTGTTTGTACATAGTCGAACAATAATCTTTAATGAAGCGGAACGAAATCTGTTAAATGGATGAAAATATGTCTTCTGCTTAGCTGAGAAAGTTACAAAAACACAGCGCTCAAGCGCTGCTTCCCGCCGAGTTTTCATATCGCCCATTATGCACTGATATGAGAGATCACCCAGCCCAGCCGGGCACAGTTTCTCCTCCTCTCCCCCACTGTAAAGCATATAAGCTGGAATAAGTTATCTTTATGGTAATGAACAAATCCTTCGCACTGTGAGTGCCATTACCACACACTGTGTTATGACTTACAAGTGTGTTTGCATGCAAATACAGCAACGAATGTGAATCCAAACCAAACTCCCTGCAAGCTCTTCCAGAACAACCACTGGGAATCTATGTTTTAGACGTTTTGCTTAAAGCTGAATTATGTAAAAAAAAAAAAAAAAAAAATGATCTAAAGTAGCATCAAGGCAAAATCGAATAAAGTCTAATCGATACATTCAGGGTATATAAAGAGGTACAGCTTACTAAATTACGATGTCATTTCAAAGTATTTCAGTAAATTAATTTAAAAAGAATTACACAGAGTGATATTCCAGGTGGTTATTTCTATTAATTTAACGATTATAGCTGGGAGACAAAGTAGTTTCAAGTGTTTCTCAGAAAATAACATTTATATATATAACTAATCAAAAACTACATTTTGAACTACAAAATATCATGTGCCGTCCAATCTATGCACACAACTCGGTCAGCTCTATTGGCATGACTTACTGCAGAAATTCAGCATGACGTGGAATCAGCCTGTGGCTCAAATGAGGTGCACAGGAAGCCCAGGTTGCCTTATAACTGCAGTATGCAACTTTCATAAAAATATGTTTTTATATATATATTTGTTAAAACTGTTGCAAGATCATGACAGTATAACATGAGATGCAATCTGTGAAAAAACATTACGTTCCTCACCATTTTTCCTGTGATCCCACAACCATCTGTACAATTGCACCACTTGGTCAAAAATAACCAATCAGAGCCAAGAAGGTGTTAGAGCTGTCAATCAAGCTCAAGCAAGTGAATTTATGTTAAAAAGTAATTTACGTTTTTATGTTTTACAGATACTTTGTATCTGCAAAAATCCTTTGATATGAAGACGTAAAGGATCTGAAATATTGTACAGAACCACAGAAATTGCATAATTTTTCTCAATTTTTAGCGTCGCCCTGCATGCAAAGTGCTCTTGTGACACCAACTAGACACAAATGCAAGCAAATGGATTCCTCTCTGACTAATGGTGACAGTCCTGGAGAGTTTTTCTGTCATAAATAGGCAAAAAAAAAACGCAGCACCTCAGATACACACACACACATTATCTCTTTCTATGCACACACATACACAAAGCACATCAAGCTCCACATCTCTATGGTAAGACTGTGGCTCCAACTATATTTTATTCATAAATGAAAGGCCGATAACAAAATCTCTTTGGTCAGAGTCACAAGTGAGCTGCAAAGAAAATCAACTTCAAAGTATGAAGCTGAAAAATAAAAAAACAGGATCTGAAGAAATGTGTGTGTATTTCTGTCTTCCTGAGCCAATGTGTAAATTTACATACATTTAAGTTCAAACTTCACCTTTGCAGTTCAAAGGTGTTGAACTACAACCGCAACAGAGGTGAAGCTACATACATACAATAACACAGTAATTAGGTATTTGCTAATTAAAAGCTAAAAACAGAGTTACATGAACACTGAACAGTTTCAAAACAGAAATCTGAACTCTTCCAACAAATGATTCCTTCTCTAAAGAAGAATGTCATTAATTCTTCACCTTATACGTCTTCTCTGAAGTCCTTGTGAAACACCAATGTTGGAAACATCCATCCATCCATCCATCCATTTTCCGTCACCCTTCTCCGTAACGGGGTCGGGAATGTTGGAAACACTAGATTTTAAAAATTGCAAAAATTCTGAAAATTAAAAATGTGTTAATTTTCACAACACGTTATAGAGTCTGTTATACAGTTATTTATATATTTTAGTAAAATAGATTTTAGTTCAACAAATGGATTTGCTTTTCAAGATTGTACAAGGCATATGTCACAATAAGGTGAAATTATCATCACATTTTATGTGGTACAAAAACCTGGCTTTGTTATAAGGGTGTGTACACTTTTGACTGCGCATTTATTCACTTATATTTTTTACTCAGCATACATTTTCAGATTTTATTCATCACATCTTTTAACGTATGGGTTGAAACTTCTTCCTAATGATCGCATTGCATGAGAAAGTGTAATAATAATCAGTGGGTACTTGCAACAAAGACCAAAGATCCTGCAGAAAAAAAGAGGCACCTGCTCTGGACGTTCAGACTGCTCATCTTAGATAAGAACTCAGTTAAAAGGCTCACACTGCGATAATACCCTAAGAGGTGGTATGTTTGTACAGCATATTTGTGTAAGATGTTGCACTTTCTATAGTTGTGTGTGGGGAAGGAGAAAGGAGTTAAGTAGCATTCAGAACATCCCTAATTACACTAAACAGAGGTTGTCCCACTAGTATGCAACATAAACAGTGCTTTAGGGCAGATGAGGAGAAGAAAAACACGCATACACATGCACAGATTGGCTGGGCTGTATTACCCTGATGGAGACTAATGAATCAAACTAATTAGCAGGCAAACTGGGATGAAACAAAGGCATTATATTTGATTGTGATCAATAATGCAAACATACACAACATTAGCTACACAAGATTAGATTCCTGACCTTAGGTATTTTTGTGGGGAAGACAAATATTTGCAAGTACTAATTAAAGACAGGTGTAAATATCCTGTGCTGCAACAGTCAGAAGATACATGGATAATTGGAAAACCAGGGAATTTTTCAGACACGTTGGACGAACTGCATATAGTCAAACATGACAAAACCTATTACTGACTGAGGAGTTTCATAATGTCATGGTTTTTTTTTGTTGGTTTTTTTGCACAGTATATACTTCTGTTACAATCATACACCTTTTGACTACAATGTGTATTGTGTCTCTCCAGGCTGGACTTAAATGGCACGTCCCTCAGCACTTCTGTATGGCCAAAAATGCCACAATTCTCAAATACCAAACTCTGAATGGCCTTGATGAAATCCCTATGTAGCAGAGCCATTATACAGTTCAGCCCTCCCTGGCTCCTGCTGCACTGAAGCAGACATCTCTCTCCCTCTTTTTCTCTCCATCTCCCATTGGAACAGACACGCAGGAGCCAGTAGTCATGGTAACTCCATTCTGGGTAAACTTAAGGATGCGTATGTGCATACACACTGAGTTTTTTAATAAATACTTCATGGATGGGATTAAATGGGTTTGGTGACAGCAGTAGCTGGTTAGCTGTTTAAAGAGCGAGTAGTTTGTTTAGCAAGCATAATGACTAACTCCAGTTGCATTGTGACAAAGTGTGTGTGTGTGTGTCACACTGAGTGTGTCTATGTGTAAAACACCCACCAGATGTCAGATTTTATTATAGCATTTTTTTCCACCGTGCCTTACATCTTAACGAGCAACAAATGGCAAATTACCCCAAGCTAAGACTCTTTCAGTTTATTTCTTCTCATTACAAGAAAACAAACATTTGTCCTTTTTATACTGAACATATTTTTGAAAAACAGTTTAATTAGGATATATCATAAGCTGCGCTGCGGCTCTGGTGTTTAGACTTGGTGCATTACAGCAAGAAGGTCATGAGTTTGACTCTCAGCAGGGGCCCGTTCTATAAAGAATTTGAATTGGGTTTTCTCTTACGTCTCTTGTTCAGCGCAAGGGCATAGATGCTTTTGAAGTCTGTGAGTAAAATAAATGCTTTTGCACTGAACCAAATGTCAAGTCAACCGGTGCTGGGAATTTGCCTTAGATATTAGTGCACACAAACTGGAGGACGTATCTGCTGAGTTTCGCTGGTGGCTTTGTTCAGGGTGTATCTTGCCAATCACTCAGAAAATGGTTTGAAGGGCAGCTTAGACAACATTTAGGAATGCATCCTAAATTCTCTAAATAAGTGGGTTTTTTTCATCAATTTTTCAAAAATAAAATGGATTTTTAAGATTTAGACATTTACATTTTTACTTTTAGGATTGCTTCTGTTAGACATGTTCTAGCACCAGTTGTCATTAGGCAGACAGGAAGACGAAGACTTAAGAAGTCTTAGGTTTGTCTGTCTAAGTTACAAACATTCACAGTGAAATTTGTGAATTGAAAATAAACACAATATTTACAATGTTTCAAATGAAGATCATTGCAAACTATAAGAGGCAATGCTCTTTTTATTCTTATCTCCCCACATTTTAACAAAAAAGATTAATTAATGTACCATGACAACATCCAAACATGTGCAGGTTTCATGTGTTTTTATTTCTGAATGAAGAGAAACAGCAAAGAATGAGTAGATTAAGTTATTCATCCAAAACTCCCCATGATGATAATAATATACGAATAGCTTGTAATCGCTGCAGGCATTAAACTCATTTTTAATCAGCAGACTGCAAAGATTTCCAGCTTCCGGTGGTAAAAGTGCAGATTGAGTGACAGGTATGGCAATCCATTGCATCATATAGTCTTGCGCTTTGCGACACAATAGTCTAATAATGCTGTTATGAAGGCCACCAGGGATTTAACAATCCTCCTACACACTATATAAATATTACAAGGAAAGTCAGGTGAGAGGTAAGGGTTGAATCTTTTATCTACTAAGGGAGCAATTATTTGTTGTCTTACATTTTCAATGTCTGCAGAGCCATGTTAAGTTCAAACTGGATTTTTCATCTTAAAGTGAAGTTTAATGTACATAAATTATATGTATTATACATAGTGCACTATTTTTAAGGTGAAGAAGGTGTTTGTCTCTGTTTTGAGTGGTATTTTTTTTATGAAGGCAAGATACCAAAACCTTACTGAACCGCGACTCTGTGTGCTGTTATGGCCCTATTAGATGGTTAAGTAATTAGCTACTAAACTAAAAGCCTTATATTGCTGCATTTGTGATACACCTGATTTATTATAGTCCCTGTCCAAAACCTCTATAAGAAAACTCTACTTAAAAATAAATTTCTCCAACTTTCTTATGCACTTGTCTAAAAGTTTAACAGAGACTCATTTGAATGCGACTATATTCTCTAGACTGGTTTCAATCCAGAATTGTAACTTTTTTGTCCCCTGAGTTTTTATTTTACAAACCTAGCTTTGAGTGAATATCTGCATCATCTGCATAATGATGCAGCAGCAATGTGTGCAAAATATTTTGAAGAGATACCTTTTTAGACACCAATTTCTGTCAGAATTATCGGATAACAAATTGAAGCTTAATAAGTGAGCTGGAAGGAGGTTGTATGTAAATATTTTCAATTTATGACATCAAAACTCTTATCTGCATAATATGAATGTAAGTTCAACTTACACTTACAATACACTTTCCCAGTACACAGTGGGAACGTGTCAATATATAAAACTCATGACATGAAATAATCACAATAATGGGTTCACACAGATGAGACCAAGAAAGATTTTTAGGATTTTGAACTTCTTTTTTTTCTCTTCATATGAACAAGATTTTACAAATCACAAGTGTCTTTGAAAATCTGCAGTCCATGTAAAATAATCCAGGCCAATTTTTAAGTGTTTTTGTTCATCTAATCTAAGGAGGTATTAATGTTAAAAAATAAAAAAATTACAATTACTTTCTTGCACTGCCAACCACAAGCTTTTTTTTTTTTTTTTTTTATTTTATTTTAAAACCTCCCCTTCTAAATAACCTACACTGGTGTAAATTTAAATCCAACATGTATACACCCTAATAAAACTGTGCATGGAAACTGTATGAATTTAGAAAATACATGTCCTTTATTAGTAGTAGGCTCTATCGAGCCTGAGCACCATCAAATCATTGGCATCAAGCAAAGAAGACATCCAAGGAGATTGTAGGAACTACTAAAATTGATTTGAGAACTCGCCAATGAATTATTAAAAACTGGAAGGCGAGTGGGCAACCATCGCCTTTGAGAAGGAAATGTGGTTGGAAAAAACACTGAAGGAATATGATCACGATCACTTCTACATTTGTTGATATTAAGTTGAAGTCAGTGAAACACAGGACTTTATTTAATAGTGAAAGTCAGAACATTCCCACACAATCAATGTAAAGGGAACTCAGGGGATTCTCGTGTAGCCATGAGAAACCCACTAATCAGTGAGACTAACTGGCGAAGTAATTGCAAATTGCAAGGGAGAATAAAGATTGGATTATAGAGCAATATAAGAAGGTCCTGTGATCTTCTAGTGATGGGCACAGCAGGGTGAGAAGAAAGGCAGCTGTCATGATATTCCCATCATGTCTAGTGTCTTAGACTGTGAGTGCAATGCTGTAATCTGTGGTTGCTGCAGTTGGTCAGGTCCAGAAGCATTATGAGGTCAGCCACTACCTAAATACTGAGTGAGCAGGTTGTTCCATAGACAAAGTCTAGACCTTGCAAACTCCGAAAATTTTAACCACAAAACCGGACTGGTGGAAATGCAATTACGAAGCTGCTCAGCGCATAGAAGGTAACAATCAGCAGCACCGGGAACACATGTATTAACGTTTGGAGCAGAATGACCCTGATTTCAAAGCCCTGCAAGCACCACGTGTCTCTCACGGACACACACACAATGATGAAGCAATAAACGGTGCAGCTCTGCTCAGTTCTGTCGGAGTTACAGTTTTGCGCAGGAAAATACATGTCCTGCATTAACATGAGGCTATATCCTAAAATCTTTTGCATCTTGGTGGTCATCCTGTTGTTTCTGTTCTCCTCTGAACACACAAAAAGCAGTCACACAAACTTATTTCATACTTTATTGACCAGATGTTGTTCTAGTTGAGTCCAGTTCTAGTTGAGGGCAACTAAGAAACTATTTCATTTGTATTTCAAGCCTGAAGCCAAGACATTCTCCTACATAGTAATAGCTTTCACTTTCTTCATCAGATAAAGACTTGTGCTTTGTGACAGACAAACTTTGACAAGAAAGATGGTCTCATTTTAATGCAACAAAAACTTGTGACTTTTTACACCTCTAATATAAAACAATTGTAGACTACATACATGTCTGCTCTTTATATTTTTGGGTGTGTGGCTCTAGTAGCAGTCTGTAAGTAGGTGGACAGTAGGCAACAAGAAGAGAAGAGAAAACACAAAAAGCAAAGGGCCCAGACAGAATCCCAAGCTCAGGAAAGCTGAATCGAGGACCTTTGGTGCCCGAGCACACAGTGTGCCAAACCTAAGCAGCTGATCCAAACGCCTCCTCAACTGTGATTTTATTTCCATTTAGTTTTATATCACTGTTTTCATCAAGAATTCTTCACACTTATGCACATATGTCTAGGTGCTGCTTTCACAGCACAAACATGAGGCGATGCAAATGCCAAAGCTTGAGCGGAAAAGATGAAAAGCCGATGTCGAGGTGATCAGTATATTTGTTGAGTTCCCATTCGCACACTGATCTGTGGACAAGGTCATCAAAATACAGCTTCATCTCTACCCTCAAGATTAGCAGCTGGGATTCGGTAGAACCGCCTTTTGCTAAAGACGATGTGGGCTGCAGCTTAATATTGCTCAGAAAAGGTAAAAAAAAAAAATAATAAATAAAAAAACGGCCTAAAATTGCACAGTAAGATGTCAGCAGAAGTTGTTTACCAGTCAAGGACACTTAACTCAACCTAAGGTGGACATACTGGGATTTAAAGAAATAAGACACTGAAAAAAATAAAGCAATTTCTAATCTTTCAACTTCTTAACTGTGGTAATCTCAGTTTGCAGATTTGCATTATAAAGTTTCCTTCATAGAGCTCGAAAGCAGAGGAGGACGAGGATGTGAGAGTTGTAGTCACACCGAGAGCTGGATAAAAGACAGGATTTTTTTTACCCCTCTGAGACTTCCTCAGTGGAGGTGGGATGCCACATACTTTCAAAAAGAAGGCAGGGGGAGAGAAGGACAGAGCAGTGAAGGAGGAGGGGAGTCAAAAGAGAGATTGAAGGAAAGAGTGAGTCCATTGAAGCCCAGCAGCTTTCTGATCCTGTCTTTGCATACTGAGAGCTGATTCAATTAATATGCATAATAGGAAAGCAAGTGTGAAAATCTACTGTAAAATCACAAGAAGAGATCCAGTGCGCACACAGCGCAGCTATTAATGACTAGCGTCTTTAAGCTGTTTGATGTCAAAGCTTTGTTAGTCTCACAGCCTGGAGATGAAACAAAGCACTCAAATGGACTGCATACAGATGGATGCACACACTTGCATTCTTTGAGGTAAAAGTACACAAGCTTAGAATGTTTGCCTCTATTAATTAGTCTGCAGACAATCTCAGCTACAGAAGCAAACTGATCCAAACATCTCTGCTAACTTTAGTAGTCCACTTGAAACCAAGAAGTGGACAAACTGGCAAACCTCTCAGTGTTGAAAGTCTAAGTTTTTCTAGGTGCCTACCTTGAGTGAGGGTTCCCATAAGAAAGCGGTAGAAATACCGAGCCACCTTGGTGAACTGCCTCTTGCACCTTTTCCTGCACTGGCTCATCTTGGTGCAGCAGTGGATGTGTGTGATGATAGTGGTAATCACTGGTGGTGTTAGTCGGCTGATCTGTCCAGGGAAGCAAGCTTCCAGGATAGGAGAGGAGGAATGAAGGACCGGTTAATGTGAGTGTATGGAAGTCTGATTGCTGCTGCTTCTCTCCCTTCTCCTCACTCACCCCTTCTCCTTCTTCTCAGTGTTGTCTTCTCCCACCCCCCTCTTTCCTTCTCTCGGTTCTTCTCTCCACCTGTAGGGCGCTCACTGTCAATCAGCAGGCAATGCTCTGTCTCCTCCCCCTCACGGTCTGAAAAGCCCTCTCCCGGCCTCTCATTGGATGGCAACTGAGTGTGGCGGAAAATTACGGACCAGCACACACAACAGAGGCGGTGTGTGTGTCTGCGTGTGTGTGCGAGTGAGACAAATACTACGAAGAGGCCGGCTTGAGTGGCAGGTGGTGATTTTTCTCCTGCTGCATGCTTCACACATCTTTTTCATGCTGTTCTTTTCTGTTTTTCCTTCCATTCGTGCCTCATAAAGACGACAGCATGTGAGACAGCGTGTGTATGCGTGAGCCGGTGGGAGGCTGAGTAAAGTGACAGACTAAAAAGAAAAAAAAAAAAAAAAAAAGCAAACCTATTAATTTGCATCACACTGCCTCCTTACTCGTTACCCATGTTCATAACACATGGAGGAAAATTCAGTTGTAAGGATGAGCAAAAGATGAAAGTGAAAATATATGAAGAGGCAGGTATCTTGGTGGAGGTGAGGCAAAGAGAGAAACGCAGTGAGGAAATAAGACTTGAATACAGAATTGTTTTTCATTATGGATATCTATTTTTAATATTTATTTACATGAAATTTACACAAGACCTCAGTAATAACTCAAGCAATCCTAGTACACAGAGAGAGAGAAAAAAAGTCTGTAAATTATGTATAATGAAGTGGAATGACAAGAAAAAAGTATAAACAAAATGAAGAAAATTTTGTGCAAATAGACAGAGGAAGCTAACAGCTCAAACCTGTTTAGCATTTAGAAAGCAATCTTGCATCCACTCAGTGTGGATTATCAGATGCTTTAGTCCTAATTGATTGCCATTCAAAAAGCTTCCCATCAGGAACTTCTTAAAGTTATTGTTGCAATGGCATCACTGGCCATATAGCTGTCTGTCTAAATTTATGAATATTTCAAGAAGAACTACTGCAGTCATGATTTGGTAATAGAAAGAACAACATTTTACCATATTGTAGGTTTTCTCAGGAAACCTTCTCAAGATTTCAGGAAAAGGAATCGAACACACTCAAGAGTTTTAGGACTCATTTGTTTCTAGATTGCAGATATAGCTGAAATTTTAGTAATACAAAAAATTGCATTACTAAACATTATATTAAATTGTTGTACAAATACCAGCTCTCAGTGGCAGATGACAGGCTATGAGGCAACTGAGAGAAAATATGAGCTTTAAAATCTTATGGGAGTGAGAAAGAAAGGCATTTATGTAAAACCTCTCCACCTTATACGATTCTGCTTTCAGTCTCTTAACACTTTCAGAGTCAGTAAGCACGCAAACACGTTTACCTTGTTTTCCCTGCTGTCACATTTTTATTGTTTTTCGCTCAAACAATAACTGCTCTCAACTGCTGCCACTCCACCTTTATCCTCTCTCCTTCTCCCTGATGCTGAATTAGAAGTGATTACTGTTACCACAGCAACCCCAGACCCAATGGATTTTTCTGGTACTCAGACAGGCAGATGTAAACACACACAAAAAAGCCTTACAAATAATATACATGCACGCCCGTTTCTTCTTCAGTTCTTAGAAACAAAATGCTTGTCCTCTCCATAAGCAGTCATGTTGTCGTCTAGGAGTCACAGAGGTCAAACTCCAGGCAATTACCACACAGAGAGAGTAAAACAATACCAAATAAAGAACTGACATGACCGAAGGTGACACAGAAGTCGTGATTTTAGCAAAGAAACTAAAGAACATGTTGGAGAGCGGATGGTAAACATTTTATTGCAAATTATTTAATCTAAAACAATCTGCAGTGTAAAATGTCCATCTTAACATGTCACTGTTTTGTCTTCAGTGTCAGAATCTCTACAGCCGACTGACACTGCTGTTTAGCTCTCGTTACGTTATTATTAGAAGCGCCAATAGGACGTTACAGAAAGGAGAGGGTGTAAAGGTTAAGTATGTACCACAGCTCTGTCCATGACCTTGAAGTCAGCAACGTAAAGTGGGTTAGATGGCAATAAACAAGATGAGACAACACTCTGGGTAAGATTGGCAGAGAGGTTGTTTAAAACTATATATTTTCAAAACAACTGGTGCCTTAAATCTCTCACAAAATGAAGGAGGAAACAAATGTCAGTAAACCTGACATGACTGAAATTGCCTGAAATTAGGAAATTGAATCCCTGAAGAATTTGAGAATCTTCTTAAAGAGACCCTGGCTCTATATGTAGTGCAGAGGTCTGTAAACTGCCTCCTATTCAGGCCCCCTACAATGAGAGATAATAATACTCCTTTCACTGTTTTATCATTTTAGTAAAACTACATTTAAAAAAAAAATTAACATGGAATAATATAACCCTCAAATGTACCCTGAGTAAAGGTCAGTATATGCTCAGTTTTTCCTTGTAAGACTGTCATAAAAGATCAATTTATTTTAAGGCTTGTTGCAAGTATTTCACTGAGATGTCATAAGTGTGGAGAGCACACCAAGTATCACACACATATAAATTAATACATTTTTAAAGATTTTTTCTAAACCCAATCCGCTTCAAGCTTATTTCTGGCTTTAGAGAAAGAATAAAGACAAACCTATTTTTTGAAGAGTTCTTAGATAAATTCTTATCTAAAAAAGGTTTACTTAAAAACACTTTTAGACAGTTTCACATAACAGATCTTTTCCTGATTTGTTTCAAGATCAGGCAAAGATCTTTAAATGTGAGACTGAAAAAACCAGCTTGTAACCTGCTTGTAAAGTGTGAACTCAAAAGCTAAAGGGAGGACCAAAAATAAATCTGATAACAGAAAATTATTAAATAGTTGAAAATCCGAAAAGTTTCATTCAATCTAGTAGGAAGAAACAAGTAAGTAACATTTCAAATATACATATTTTTTGTATTGATTGGCTCATTAAAACAATCAGCAATTTTTTTCATGTACCCATCAGTGCCAGGCTTTTGGGTCAATTTAAGACATTTTCTACAGCAACAGCAAATAAAATATTGTTTTTACCAGTATATTTTTCAAAGTACAAATGGGCAATGAGGTCTTGTTTGATTTGTGAGCTGAAGATGAACTGAGAGCAGGTACCTAATAGTTAGTCTGAAGATACGCAAGCCAATTAATTTCATTTAAAAAACAGTTCAAATGAATGCATGGTGAGCCAGTTTACTGAAAGCACATTTTTTTTGTTGTGAACAACACAGTGTGAGACACTTCTAGCAATTGAGAAAAACTATAAGAAGTGCAGGGGAGTAAGTGGCACTCAGGGATTTTTTTGGTGTCATTTATGCTAATTGGTTATGTGGAGCTAGAAGCTTTTTAATCAGTCCAAAGTTTCACTGATCAGGCATCAATTTATGACCACAGAGAGGAGAAGTGAATACCACTGATTCTCTATGCACCACATCTACTGATAGGAAGGAAACATAATTCAAACCAGACAACTCATTTTCCCACTGCCTGAAATTAGACTTAACTTTTCCTAAGTAATGACAAAATTATTTGTTGCCATTTTTAATTTAATTTGTCAAATTACGAAATACATTGAGATAATTAGAGAACATTTTGACCTAGAAAATAATGTTTAAGAGGCAAGAATAACAGGCAACCTGGATTAATTGGGTCAGAACAGCTTTAAAACTTTGTGCAGAGGTCAGCATTTGTCAGAAGTGGTTCGAAAAGGGAATAGTGGGGATTGGGAACAGAATCATGGGGTCGCAAGGATAAATGTGATTGAATGTGAAAGTTTCCATCAAAAATATGTTGTGTGTTAATTTGGAATTTTGAGTTTTTGAAACTGGGAGCAAAAATTATGTATTTCTTAATTACTGTGGATGACTATTCTTAAGTCACTGAAAGTGAAACAAGACCTACTCTGAGATTTATTTGATTGACAAATATCTGCTCACTTGAGGGCATTTGGAACATTAAAATTTATTCCTACATAATACTTCACAAAAAATGTATAATCAGTGTATCAGTAATCAGTGTAATTTGTTTGTGTGAAATTATTTGGTAAAATTTGTGCATCAAATATTTTACTTTTACTTTAGTGATGCCTTTTTTAAATGAATCTTGATGATTTTAGCCAACAGTATCAGAGTGACCACTAAAAACTTACTATAAGCTTTTGTGAGACATAAAAGACCCAAATAAACTAGTTAATTAGGTTTTAATGACATAAACAGACAACATTTTATTGCAAACCCCTATTGCCACATAGTGGTGAATGAGGTAAAGCAGTCCTGGGTAAAACTGTAGCACAAAAACTTTCAATATATTTGTGTTGTGTGGGCAAGAGGAGTGGGCAGACATCAGCTGAACCTGTCTTCTTCTTGCAGACCCTGCCTGCATCATCTTGAGGAGTATGTCTGATTCTGACAACATGTTATGAAATATTAAGGGGTCCATACTGCAATGCTCAACTCCTACAGCAAAATTAGCAACCTTAGACAGACACATAAAACATCAAATCTTGCAAATGCAAGGGAAAAGATATCTTTCATGTTTTGTTTTGTTTTTTTGTTTGTTTGTTTTTTTTAATTGAGCTATAAACAACTTAGAAGATGTTCACTTGAATGCATATAATCCTGGAGATTATGATAAATCGGTCCGTGAGCATTTCTTTAAAAATCATGGCTTTCCTTTTGCAATTTGAATATAGATTACAGTCAACATATTGCGCACGTAAACTCACACATTCGCTGTCTCTTATGTCTGTGAACCTATAAATAATTGAGTGAAGAAAGATTGTACATAGGCACTTTTTCAGATAGTCTCATTTAAATTCTAAGGGGTAAAATCAAAAGATTTGAAAGGACAGATTGGATGATTAATATAGATTACATACATGAAATAGTAACTGTAGTAACACACCTCTGCTTGCTCACATTCTCTATGATCAAGATGTGCAATCTTGTGCAGAGAAGAGAAAGTTTATCCTCAAAGGATCAAAGAACAAGAAAAACAGAGAGATTATGATTTAAAGTGCATGCAGAACAAAAAACAAGTCATTCTAAATGCCTTGCAGAAAGCATTAAGGCAGTAAGTAAGATTAACAGCAGGTATAGTTACAAAATAATACAATAGACAAATTTTACCAAGAGTAACAAAGATAAACAAGGGCAATATATTTTGAAGTCACTCTTTGTTGCATACAAAATGCTGTATTTATACCCACTGTTCCTCTTTTCTATTCTGTAAAATTACAAAACTAAATCTGCATTATTGACTCCCATGTCAGTAACCAAACAAATCTTTATCTCTCCATCTTTGCCAATATATTTCTCTTTTTCTTGGCAGAACATGATAAAGTGTTTCATAAGTGGGTCAAGAAAGCAAAAAAATCCCTCAAGAGGGAAAACCATTCAGCCAGGCACCAAACTTGATCCACCTCAAGGAGAGAAGATTTTTTTCTGCTTTCTTTGCATTTTTTTTATAATATTTGTGATACTTTTCATCTTTAATTGATCAAAACGACCCGTATATACAAATGGAGACAGCATTATATCTAGAAGTTATAATTCTTTTTATATTCAGTGTATTTTGAATATGCTTCTGAAGTGGCAAAAAAAATTGTGGTTCTTCTTTCTCTAAATAGCAATCATAAAAACAAACTTTGGCATGTAGGAAACACAGTTTTGGAGCTGTGGATGAGCTTTCACACGCCAGTCGGCTGATAGCTGACGGTTTTATAGAGGATGGAACTTGTCTGCAACTGTGAAGCTCCATGAGCAGGAGGTTTTTCCAAGTATTTTCATCCAGGAGTCTGAGTCACCACCACCAAGATATCAATGGTGTGAAAGAGGCAGAGCTGAACCCAGGTAGCAGCACATTAACAACTATTGTCAGATACCAAGGCATAAACAAAGAGCAAGTGACTCTGTTGGCATTGATTGTCAATTTAGGAAGCTGTTTAAACTGTTTGTGGATGTTAAATGAGATTTGTAATTTCTCAATTGTATTTGGTGAGGTGTAACCACATAAAAAGGGAAAAAAGAAACCGAGAGAATAATATGGTAGAGAGTTAGGGGGGGGTCATCTGATAGAAGCTGGGACAGGCTTTGTGGCTAATTGCACTAAAAGTGAATATCCAGATCTGGAAGCTATCTGGAAAAATCATTTTCATTATTAGGATGAAAATGATTTGGCCAAACCATCAAATGTCAAATTTGTCTACAAGATACCTGCAAATTTATTTTTCTGAGTCCTTAGTCAAATAAATTCTCCAAAATGACCTTATCTGACTTCCTATTGTTTTTAAACTTTTTATTTTTATGTCTGAGTTTTATTCAAATTTTAGAAAGTACATTAAAATTTATACTAAATTGCACACAAACAGAGCAGATAAGGTCATAAAAGGTTACATTTGTCTCCAGTGACAACATCTAGAATTTTCCACAGATCTATAACTGCTGCAGCAGTCTCTATGAATCCCCACACAAAAAGCACACAGGAACGCTGGAGATGCCACACTAATGCTCAAGTATCTGGCAAAGGCACACATGCCCATTTACATGCATTTGTTTTTAACACCATTTATGAACCAGGCAAAGGCACCAGCTGGTGAAACCCACTCAAGTCTCTATTCACTGAGAACACGTGACTGTGGAGAAAACGGCGAGAAGAAAGGGAGGAGAGTATGGTAAGAGGGAGGAGCACAGGTGGAAACACTTGTCCACATGGATGTGCAACATACTGACAATGTTTACATTGTGCAGAAAAACAAATGATGAGTCTGACCTTTACAGCAGCTACTTTTGTTTATATTTTCACTAAACCCTATGTCCTGGGTTAATGTAGATCAAGAAGGCTTTTCAATAAAATTTATTCAAATAGAATGTCTTTTGAAAAAAGAAAACAAATGGTTAGACATGATTGTTGGTGGCTGGATGGTAATAGCAAATTTTATGGATTTGCATTAACTGCCAAACAAATTTGGGGAGGTTACACATATAATACAACTGGATCTAGAGTCAAAGGGCGAAGCAGAAAAAGTAATGAAGTTTTCTGTATAGACAAAGAGAGATAAGGCACTACAAATAGAAATTCAGGTAGCAAAGCAGGAATCAGGAAAACCAGTGCTACTAATTGTAATCTTAGAACCAATAGAATGTGGGCTAGCCCACAATAATAACTTATTCAGACAGGCTAGCAGCAAAAACATTGATTTGTGGGGGTTGAGTTTCACTTTAAATGCTTAAATTGGAAAATAAATAAATTACCTGTAACTAAATATATAGTTAGAAAAATAGTTAATTTTAGGCTAAACATTTAGTTGCCAAAATAAATATTTGTTACTTAATATTTAGTTTGAAAGGTAATTCAAACTAAGGCCTTTAGTTTGTAACTAAATATTCAGTTCTCAAACAAAATATTCAGCTTTCCAACTAAATTTTTAATTGGAAAGATTGATATGCAATTTGTTAACTAAATACTTAGCTTGTGAATTAAATATGTAGTTTAGAACTCTTACATTTATAAATGTATGACTAACATGGTGAAAATTTCACTTTGAAAAACACCTTCATTTTCTTCTATGATGGACTAAAAAACCAAAAATATTTCTGGCACCCCACCTTTCTTCTAGTTTGCAGGGATAGTCAAGGTGTCTCTAATATTGCTCTACATTATTGAGACATGATTTTTTTTTTTTTTTTTTAAGTAAATGCTGCTATACTGCACTGAACTAACCAATGACTTTGCTGCCACCTGCAGGTAGAGAAAAGCACACACATAACCTGAGAAGAAGTCATCTGCCCCAGAGCCTAACAGATGGACTCAGAGAAACTACAAATGGGCAAACTTCACAAACACACACACAGGCATATATTAGGATCTAACTTTAATGAATACCAAAGAGGAAGAAGGGCTATTAATGAGGACGATGCACTGTGAGTAACTAATGATCCGTGGCTGTTCCAGCTGGGAGAGAAACACCACAGCAGAAAATTTCAGACTGAATACTAATGAATATTCATTAAAAGCTGTTTAAGTTAATAGAATATGGATTAATCACAATTACTGCGAGTGTTTTGGTAAGTATCTGCATCTATGTGTAAAAGCACCTGATGACCACAAGAATTCTTTTTGCTGTATTTTATATGTATTAATATTTATATCTGTTTTTTTTTAATTCTATTAATTGTTGGTGTGAAAAAAAAACCCTGACAAAATAATTTGAATCCATCTATCCATGCATGCATGAGAAGACCATGCAAACTCCCTGCAGAGAGACTACAAGCTGAGATTTGAACCCAGGACCTTGTTGTTGCAAGACAACAGTGCTACCAACTGCTTTACTATCCAGCCCAACAATAAGACTATTATGCTGAATTACTTTACTTTTTAGGCTTTATTTCTCCTGCAGGGACTGCATCTCATTTCTGTCACAACTGAATAAAAGCTATTATATTTAAATTACATTTTATGCTATACAAGCTTATTATCAATGATTTTAAGCCTTCAGTTTTGTTGAGATGGCTGAAGATGAGATGTATGCAGATTCCTATCAAATTAAAATTATTGATGAAATAATTTAAAAAGTACTTCAACAAAGTATTAGTTCACAGTTAAGTATCTAAGTTAAGTAAGTTTTTCTTTCAGCTTAATTATACAGGATAAATGACAAAATATGCATTATTTGGAAAAACTTAAAATGTTGCAACATGCTAATAGGGGCATGAAACACTTAAGAACCACTGTAGTCATTTGTTCTGCATCCTAAGACTGGACATAAGTTGTTCAATTTATCATAAAGAAAAACCCCTGCTTTCCCTGGATATGAGTTAAAACAAAGAGAAAGACAAGATACTGACATTTGATGCTAGCCTGTAATATGCAGGATAGGCCAGTAGATGGCAGATAAAGCCCAGTGACCACAGCTGCTGTAAGGGAATAGAAATATACCAATTTATCATTGTAGTTTTTGTAGTTTTACTCCACACTTCTACAAAAAAAAGTGTTGAGTCTAATCTAACAGTGTAAATAAACCTGCATTATTTCTTTATTGAGCACTTAAATTCTTAATATCTTCTAACATTTTACAACTGTCTGTAACCATGAGAGTTTTTCTTTTCTTTGAGAAAATATCAAAACAGATTTGCTGAACCATTAGAGAAAAGTGGGGGAATAAATACAACAAGCCTAATTGCTTGTGTAATGTTTCTGCTTCACATTTACAAATCTGAATTTAGATTTGCAGTCCTGATGCTTTGAGCATTGTGACTGAACAGAGCAATTTAGTACCGTGACGGTGAGAGAAGATGAGAGGTTCTGTTATTACACTCTGTGGTCAGACGCTCATTAAACTTCTATATGAAAATATACAGCTGGAGATGATTCAGAAGAAAACTTTGTATGGATGAGACAAATAAATAAATGATGAATGTACTTCAATCTACACAGTGTTGCTCAGACATCTAACCTTTAAATCTACTGGGAGCTGCTCAGGAATTTGTATGCTTAAAGCGTGAGATGAATATTTAACTGGATGCAAAGATGATGGGAAGAGGGCAGACTCTCGGGAATAACAATAATAAACAAAGGAAAGAACTAAAGCAACAGAGTGTATTGCAGGGCCATGGGGCTGATGAGAATTTTTCACACTGGTTTTAAGCAAAGCAACAACAGGTTACACCCAACACTGGGAAAATGGGACCCGAAGTCCCACCCTGCTACTCCCACCTGCTTAAAGGCATCCCTACAGTCTAAACATCTGTTCTTACTATCCTTCTGCCTTTGCCACCTCTTGTTCGCCTCTTGTTTTACATGTTGTCTTCTAATGCAGGCTGTGTGTATTTCCTTTGAAGCCTGCATCTGCCTCGCTCTCGCTGTCACGCCCAGCCTCTTGGCTGCTTGACTGCTGTTCTGCCCCCTCTTTCTCCATGCTCGTCTAAAGGCAGGCAGCAGGTGTTTTGTGACTTGAAGATCACAGAGCCTCAGAGAGATGGAGCCCCTCTGAGCAGAGCTGTGTAGGAGGAGGAGAGAAAGTCTCCACTCTCGTTTTGCAGACTCCGTTTCCTCTGTGCAACAGGAGAGGCAGAGAGAGCTTATCACACCCCCAGAATCACAGAAGCAGCCAGTTTTTGGGGGGGTTTCTTTGGAGGGGGGTGGGGTCAGACTGCAGGTGGAGCTTTTTATTAGAAAATATATGAACCACTTGCTGCTGAATTGAGGTGTCACTCGGGAGAAATGCAATGTGGGCGCAAACATGCGCAGTCTAATATGGCAAACGAGGAGAGGAGAGAGGGAAGGTGACAAAAAGAAAGAGAATCTGTTTTCCATCAAGTCTATCCTGTGTAGATGAAACAGTATGGGCTGATTTTATTTAATATTTCTAATGTAACCTAGTTACACATCTCCCCACTCTGTGACCTGAAACTAGTTTTAGTGGTGCTGACTCAGGCACAACACCTCTCCTCTCTTATCTCTGGAGGTAACACAGCAAGCATATGCTTTGAACATTTGATTTATATTAATATTGCTACAAGCAACACAAGGCAGAGTTTTGTCAATGGAATGTAATCAGACTCCCATTTGGTCTTTAGATACAAAAAAAAAAAAAAAAAAAGAAAGAAAAGAAAGAAAATCAGCGACGCAGAAAACAGTAGAATATGCCTGAACGTTGTTTTACTGCAGTGGAGGTAATTAGCGTACTATTCTCCATTTTTGTTTAGTTGTAAAGTATACCAAAAAAAAAAATTCACAGGTTTTTTTTTAAACTGTAATCTCTCTTCTTTGTCTAACTGTTTTGGTTTAATCTGCCTTGAATCTAAATGATGCTGTTGATGCCAAGTATCTGCCAAGAAAATATTCCCTTCACCATTACACCACCACCTGCCTGACCCACTGATACCAAAGATGGATCCACGCTTTCACGTTTTCTTCAAAATTCTGACCTGGTCATCTGAATGTCGAAACTGAAACCAAAACTCAATGTACTTAATTATTTTTTTGTTGGCATCAAATTTTGGTGAGCCTGTGTTAAATCTGGCCTCCGTTTCAGTCACCCAGTTTGGCCTTCTGTTACAGTAACACAATGTCTTCAACTTGTAAAGTGTTTTACTTTGATAGATGGTATTCTGTATCCCTTGGTTATAACAAGTGATTACTTCAGCAATTGTTGCCAATCTTCTCAAACCAGTCTGTCCATCTAACTCTCATTTTTGACACAACAGGCATTTTTGTCTGCACCTTTGCTGCTCAATAGCTATTTTCCCTTTTTCAAACCATTCGCTACAAACCTTACAGATGTTTGTGCATGAAAACCCCCAGCAGATCAGTAGTTTCTGAAATGAGCACCAACAATCATCTATCCATCATTTTTACCCAATCATCCTTGCAGGGTTGGGGGCGAGTGCTTACGTCCCACAGTCACTGAACAAGTTGCCAGTCTGTCACAAACTTAAAGCAAAGGGAAACTATTCAGTATTAAGTTCAGATAATAACCCTGCTTCTGGACTGTGGGAGGAAGTTGGAGTACAAAGAGAGAACCAGGACCTCTTGGTGAAAGACAGCAGTGCTACCAACCGTTCCACCACCCAGCCACCAACAATCATACCACATTTAAAGGCATTTAAATCCCATCTTGTTCCCATTCTGATGCTCCGTTTTTATTTCACACATACTTTTCATTGCATTTCAAAGGTGTTTGCTGTGTGGACATAGAGAAAAATTACCAGTCCAAAGACATTGTATTTTGCAAAATCCTGTAATTGTATTTAATTTCCCCTTTGTGTATTATTGTCAGCATACTATTGTTGGTGGAAAAATATAACACTGGATGGTGTTTTTTAATGAGCAGCATATTGTGATCCCTTCAAAAGAAACAAAAAATAGGTATGACTTGACTTCAAAAGATAGCGAAGTTTCCAAAATAAAGACGGCCTCATTTTTCAAAGCAAGGAAAAAGGTAAAAACTACCTTATTTGCCCTCCATCAAATTTATCAGACAATGCAGTTCAACATCACATCATCTCCATCTATATCTAAAGCTTCACAAAAAGGAGGTATCTCCCTGCTATTTTATTAATTCAGGATTTCAAGATATTTAATTTTTGTTGAAAAAATATCTTAAGTTACAGTCTTACACTCTGTGGGAGTAACTTTCTTGAAAAACTTGATCTGTACATTTCCCTGTTGGTTTTATGTTTAAATGATCTTGCAAGAATCATTTTTAAAAGGTCTTATGACAAGTTTGTTTACCTACAAACTTTTTGCTGAGAACGAGGGTGCGCTCAAGTTAGTGGCCCAATTCAGCGTGCCATCGCATTTATTTTTAATCTGCGTGTTTCCCCTTCATTGCCAGCCACCGGCCCCCTCATGGCTTCTCAAGAGCCATTAACAGGGGTTCAGTCTGGTGTGTCTGATGAGGACAGCTGCTGGATTAAACGGCCCATCTGTATCTAAATGATATAATCAGTCGTAATAGAACAGGGACAGATCAGTCTCACTGCTGTCAACCATCACAGGAGAAGAGGTCACCTTCAGCAGGACTTAGATAATCCACCTGGCTGGAAATCCACACAGACTTTCTGGGATGAGTCTAACAGTACGGGACAATGTGTGTGTGGATGGCTCTGTCATATATGCATGAGTTAAGGATGCTATTTATCTTCTACTTAACTTGTACTGAACTGGATCAGAGTCACGGTGGGGTTAGGTCATTCATCAGAGAAAATTGGTGCTAAAAAGCATAGCACCATGCTTAACAGGATGGCTCCCAAAAGACATTTTGATCTTAAAAATGCCATTTACAAGGCCTTGTGAAAGTTTTCACATCCCTTAAAATGTTCTTACATTTTTCCAGTTTTATTAGAGTTTTCTGTGCTACAACAACACAAAGTCATTGTGAGGTGGAAGTGAGGAATGGATTCAGAGTAATTGAAACTAATAAATCGATGTGAGATCTTCTGTAGATCTTGATGGGATGCTGGAGACGTAACTCAGTCATTTGAATCAGACGCGATAGAGCTCAAACACATCTAAAACAGGAGAACAACCTGAAACATCTACACAGAAGTGCTACACAAAAAGACCCCAGGCAGGAATGCAGGATGTTCTAGTTGTACGGTAACAGTGCAACCAGGCAGCAAGGTTCAGTGGATGAATGCTTTTATGAGGTACTGGATCTTCTAAAAATGTTCTTGTATAACACCTACGTATTCCAAACCACGTAGAAAAAAAAAAAAAAAAAAAAATCAAGCAAGTAAAAATGAGCAAAAATGTTTGATCTATACTTCATCCTACTTCTGTTTTTTTTTTTTTTTTTTTCTTCTACGGTTTGACAGCTTCTCCGTATGTGCTCTTGTTACAAGTGTTATGAGCCTAATTTGATCCTAACAATAAGAGCACTAATAGCAGCTTTGATCAGGACAAGTGCAGCTCTTCCACTGCTGTAATCGCTGACTCTCTTCATGCAACATCTCTCTTGCCTTCTGCACTTTCTCAAAGAGTTCTCCGTGTCTGTCTGTCCGGCAGACTGAAGTGAACTTTCCACCTCACTCTACTCAATGTTCAGAGCTTACTGTCATGCTTTTGCAGTGTTTCTTAAGTGGTTCTAGTCTCCCCTTTTTTTCAGCTGAGTGCATGACTGTGCACGGTAAAAGTCACTACTTTATATCGTTGTTATGATGTAGGGGGTAGCATGTATCGCAGGAGCTTAACAAAGGTCCTAGACCTCGAAGTTAAAGACATTATGTATAAGTCTCCATTCATCTGGTTTTCTTTTGTCTTATGACAACCTACAAGAACGAAATAAATAAGGAGCATCAATTTAACGACCTACATACAAAACTTCAAGCTTGTGTGTGCTTGCAACATTCATGTACAGTAGGTTTTCTTAGAGTGTTCCTGCAAGTGGTTTTGTGTTAATGAATAGTAACTCAGTAGAAAGCAGCTCAATTTGGCTGATTTTACACAAAAACCCAAAGGCTGATGGGAAACGAGTGGGTGGACAGGTATAGATCGGTGACAGAAGGAGAAGGAGGAAAAAAAATCAGGCTGGATAAATTGGATCAAGTTCATTCGTTATCACACTCTAATGCTCTCGTTCATCCTGTGTTTCTGTCAGGTATTCTGTCTCTTTTTTTCTTTAAGACAGGGTTATTTTTAGGAAATTTCTCGTCAACAGTGGCACCTCGATTCTCTGCATGTACTAATACACGAAACATTCCATAAAATGTAACATGAGGTGTACAATCTCCTCTTTCTTCCCAAGTTAATTTTAACATTAACTGTCACTGTAACAAATAGTTTAAACGCTTCTACGAATTGAGCTTTTGTTGATCAGGTTGAACAGTTTGCATCCCGTGTACATTACACTCTCTCTGTGCTGGTCTTGGAAAGTTTCTTTCTAAACTACGACCCCTGTGCTTCTCTCCCGCTGTTCACTTTCTTCTTTTATTCTGCATGGGTGACAAAGGATGAGAGGCGACGTGAGGTGAGACACGAAAGGCAGTGGAGGAGAAAAAGAAACTCTTCAGGGTCTCTCTTCAAAAGTTTTTCTTTATCCAAGCTGATTTTAAATGCAGCAGCGTTGGCCATTGTTCCCAATTCACTAAGTCCTCTGCCCAAGTGTGGAGCACTCCTGTGCAACTAAAACCCTCTTTTCTCTGTTGAGAAGGCCGAGCTTCAGTCCTGCAGGGCAGAAAGGATGCTCTGGAAGGGGATTGTGGGGTTGTCTCTTATCTTCATCAATTCATACCCACTTATCACACCATCCCACCCAACCGATTTTGTCTCATTCACCCACCATCTCTGACTCAGTCTTTTATCTCCTACCATTTTTGTTTTTAACTTTTAATTGTTGACAAAGTTTGGAAGGATGGACAAGGACAAAAAAAAACCAGGAGAAAGACAGGGAGGTAGGCACAGAATAATAATGAACTATGAAGAAGAATGTGTCAATTTAGAAGCACAATTTGAACTTTTGTTCTTCTGCTTTAACTTATTCTTAGATGTCTAGGTTTTCCTCAATATGAACAATTTACTTAGAAGAAACAATATATTTACCTGTAGCAGGAAAAATTGTTATATTAGTTCAAGAGTCAAGGCCAAAAGCTGATGAGAGAAATAATTGCCCACTCATGCAAACTGCCACTAATGCGAAACATCCTCAGAGGAATTTTACATCCTGATTGATTCAAGCAGCCTTCACATCTGCTTACAGGGGACAGTTTTTCTTTTTCTATTTCCGTGCTGGAAAACTGTCGAGGGACCAAAAAAAATATTCTGACAGTTACATAAACAAGGATAGATAAGGAGAGCTGTCACCACAGGAGATGCATCTATTCCTAACTTGCTAAGGTGACATGTTTGCTGTAAAAGGTAGTCAAGGGCAGATCACAACAAAACCAAGACACTTACTGTTGCTAGACTACATGAGGACTAACTTGCTAATCTTTTATTCATGAGGTGAAGAACAGAGCTGAACAATGAAGAAAACCTGTCAACAATCCACAGTGAAATGTGTGTTTAAAGGCTACATGACTGGTATGTGACTGTGGCTCAGTGGGTTGAGTTGTCCTGCAATCCAAAGATTATAGGTTTGATTCTGGCTTCCTGTCACATAATAATTTATTCCTGTGTAAGGCAAGGGCGACCAATCAGTGTATAAATGTGAATGGGTGAATGTGGCTCTAGTGTGAAGTGATTTGAGTTGTCAATAAGACTGGGAAAGTGCTTTAATAGTGCAGTCCATTTAAATGTGGCTTTAAGATTATTGAAAAAAAATAAGCAGAATATCAAATAGTGTGTTATTAAAACCATAACAGCCTATTTAAAATCAGAAAAAGTCAGGATGACGACTCTTGATGTTATGCACAAGACATACTGCAGTGATATATGACTTCAAATAGCATGTTAAATTTACTTGTGTTTAATTTCTTTGTTTTTGTGAACTTTTAGTTTAAGTAGAATACTCTGCACTTTTTCTTCTTCCCATTATTAATTTTTTTGCAATATTTGCCCTTTAAATTAATAGCTTAACTCTGGCTTTAAATTTTGATGCCGATTATGTTACAGTCTCTTGGCCCTAGAAAGGCAGAGTTGCAATCCATAACTAAAGGTCTTAGAGTGAGTGGCCAAGCATTTAATGATTCTGAAAGTATGCTGAAAAGTTTTGAGGTTGCAGGAAGGAAAGGACAATGTATCCATTAATTGGTCATTTTAAAGCTGGAGTTTTTCTGTCATGCTAAGAAGTATACTGAGAAATTAATCTAGAATTGGCTTTGGTTGCATGTTTGCCATGATGTTCATCAAAAGACAATACACAGCTACAAACAAAGGGCTAATGATCAGTTCTAGAACATATTAAACCATATTTTCTGTAAAATAGTGGCTAGTCTAATGAGAAAATGCGAAGAATGTCCATTGTTAGCTACTGGGATAAACTGTGCCAGATGCCCAGACATGTTGGCTACTGCTCCTGGGACTATGGTAATTAATCTAAAGCTGATGGGTTTACAGATTGCTTCCGAATGAACATAACCGTGCACTGCAGAGCTGTCAAAAGATCAGGGGAGAAATTAAAACTTATCCTCAAATACATAGTCTGTTTGCTTACAGTCTTTCTGTATAATAATTGTTTTGATACAGGCTATGTGTGCCATAAAAAAAGTAATTTCTAAAGTAAATCCCAATCATAGTTCAAACATTGTTACCAAAAACAATCTCTCTAATCAATGTATAGGTGTGCATGTCAAGAAAGTGACAATTTAAATATAGCTGGAAAGTTTTCACTATTTTGAACATTAAAAATCTCTCCATTTTCAATACAACTCTCCCTAACTACACAATTTGTCTCTAAGTAAACCTCAACTGTGACAGACAACTGAATAAGAATAAAGTATTGTATTAAACGACTAATAACTTTCATTAAACATAGAAAATTAAAATCACAACCAGCCCATGGCAGAAACGTGAGCTGAGAAACACAAAAGCTAAACCAAAATCAAGAATATAATGCAGGTGAGACAAACACTAAGGATGGATGGCAAACAGGCAAATAAAGAAGACAGTATGAGAAAATTGTAATTTTATGCAATGAGCCAAACAGAGTTAAAGTTAAGATGTTCAAACTCTTTAAAATGCTAGGAATGATCTTTAGATGTTCTCCTCACTGGACAACTCTCCATTAAAACAAATTAGGCAAGTCTTGCAGTTCCTAAATTTCAAATCGATCTTCAGAGTCTTGCTAATCTGGATTTGAATTAGTAAATTTAATGGCTATTTGCATCACTGCATCTGAACATACACACCAACAGCTTCCCTGATTTGGCAAATGCAGAACAACACATGAAGCATAGAGGGAGAAATAATAAAAAAACTGTGTCCTTCTGAAGAAACGGACTCCTTTTCTGAACCAGGTATAACATCTGTACTAGAAGTGTAAGTTTCAATAAAGTTCAACTAGAGTGAGGGTGACAAATGTTACAGTCTAATAAAAGTGCCAGTGGTGTTGAACAGAGATGATATAAAAGCTCTTTATAAGTAGGGTGTAGGTGTACAGTTTTCTATACAGGCGTGACAAAGATAATACTTAAAAAGCAGGAAGGAAGGAGTGCTTGTGTGACATTTTAGTGCAAAGGCCATCCTACCACCTACTGTGGCTTTGTGTGGGACACAGTTTTGGTGCTCTAGAGCAGCTTCCACCATACGACATGTAAAGCAAAAATGTAATCCATAAAAAGGTTGAGGCAAAAGGAGGGACGGTTCTTACAGAGGAGTTGGATAAAGCATGTGAAGCTACAGGTTAGTTAAATCTTAGGCAATACCAGGGATACCTACCTGAGCATAAACATACACAATACATTTAATGTTTGCATCCAGGAAATGACCAGCTCCAGAGCTCTCTAAGCAAGTCATGAGTTTTGTCAGTAAAACTAGACTTACTTTTTAAAACATGAACGGCTAAAAATATAAAATGCCATTCTTTGATATTACTAAAATATTTTCTTCTGCTTTTTATTTATTCTATCCTACAGAGAACTTGATAGACCAGTAGCACACATTTTTTCTACTGAGGAAATGTTTGAAAGTTTTCATGACATTTTTTTTGATTACCTCTTACAATTCTTGCTTTTCTACAACAGAGTACGAGCCTTCAGACACCTTGAGATGTCAGAGCTAGATCTCTGCAACAACTAAGCAGGTGTTTAATACCAAAACTAACTTACAACTGAGCTGCAGGTGCAGCTGAATTGTTTGTTTCTTACTTGATGTTTACGCAGCTATTCAATTCTGTTCTACTGATTTTCTTTTAGTTGAATTTACTGTTAGAATACATATTATGGGTATGATGAACTGAATCAAACACCTCAAGCCTAAAAGCAATTGCCCTGACAAAATTAAACCCCAGAGGACTTCATGCTAAGTTTATATGCTTTGTTCAGGAACAAAATGTGTCCCCACTCAAGACAAGCAGGGATTCTGCTGTTTATATTGCTTCCTCATTCATCACACAAGGTTAATTGATAAGATGACCTTTACTTTAGCAAGTAATTCAAAGACATTGCAGGTCTGCTAACACCCTCAGTTTGGGAAGGAAATAAATACAAAGTATGTGCATATTTATTCAGGAAGCAGACAACAACCTAATCTCAGAGTTTGTTATCAAGTCAGGAAATAGTCGAAGAGATTAAAGCAGCTTGTTGTGAGATGTCAGTCTGTCAAAGCATTAAAATCAAATCAATTTCTGCTTGCTGCTGCGCTTCTACAGTCTGTAAATACATAAGAGTATTGAACGACGACAATGGTGCATTTCCTCAGAAATGCTGACAGATAGATAACAAAACATAGCAAAGCAAATGCACACGCAAGTACAATTGATTTTCTTTTTGAATTCCAAACAAAGTCAGAGACAAAGAGTTTGATCGTGCATATCCACAACACAAGCAACTGAGAATACTGAGGAAAAAACGGAATGGGTACATTTTTAAAGCAAAGTCCCCACAGCATTGATCCAGTCCTTCTGCACTGTAAGCAGAGAGTGACATAAACAGATTAATTGCTGTCAGCGACACTTCCGCCACTACCTGTTGAGACCGAGTTTTATTAAAAAGAAGTCAAGAGCACAACGAACGTGATGAGAGACTGTCGCCACTTTATGTGCATGTAATTAGATGAGCCTGGGCGAGTGTATCAGAGAGGGATCCTGAAGGACAGCCCAGATATTAATTTAAGTTAGTACAAAGTTGCTCCTTTTAAGGCAATGAGTCCCATTTGAATAACCCTGACAATCAGAGGTGCGTTAAACCATGTATGGTCAGAGGGGGGCAGCATGGATATAAAAAGAGCTTGAAGGCCATATGAACTGAAAAAGAACATTTTATCTATAGTGTGTTTAACCTAGATTTAAATATTTAAGTTAAAATATTGCAAGATTTTTGCAATATGATAAAAAATATTGCACAAATATTTTTGCAATACTAATTAATGACATATTAGTAATCTCTACTATGACATATTAGAGATTACATATTAGTAATCTCTAATATGTCATAGTAGAGATTACTAATATTAGAGATTACATATTAGTAATCTCTAATATGTCATAAATTTCTGGACCAGTAACGCATTATGGATTTAAAGAACTGTACTGAAAGCTTTAAAGAAATTTCAATAAAAAACTGAAACTCTATAGTTGTATTCAAGATTTATAAACTAATGTTGACTGACTTAGCAGTTAATGACATCCAGCAACACTTTCAAAATATCCCTTGATATACTTTAACTATAAATATTTAACAATGCCACCCATCAAATTCAAATTAAAGGATTTGTTCTCATCCAACATTTCTTTCATAACTCATGTATAAAACCACTCAGCCACAATAGAGTGGTTTATCCAGTCAGTGATTATGTACTTCAATAAGACACATGGTTGTCCTTTTCTGATTTTTGAAGACATTTCAGCTTCCTTTTCATAATGCATCTTTATCTCTAAAGTTGCCTTTCAGATGACGGGTCAAACATTGTCTTGATTTCAGAGAAGAAATCCACTTGCTGTGAAGTCTTTAGGATTTTAAATGTGCAACTGAGAAAGGTAAGGATTCTGAGATTCAAAGAAGAATGAATGATTATGTTTTCCCGCTAGCTAAAATAATGCAGTCTGCAATTGTTAAAAACTGCCTGACACATAGTTCAGATTTAAACTGATTGTGAAAAAAAAAAAAAAAAAAAAAAAACAACTGAGGTTCATCTGTCCTGTGTTTTCCATGAAATCATGAGTAAATGTGGGCATGCAAAAAAAATTAGCAATCATGTTTGAAATAACAGAACCAAATTGGTTCCTCTACAGCAGCAGCTGCAATCCAAATAATTAAACTACCAGGGATCCGGCTTCATTTCTTTGCAGCATTATCTCGATGATTGGCTTGACAGTCTGTCCTCCTGTACAAACACACCTGCAAATGTGTTTTTGTGATTGCCAGACTTCCCTACGGCACCTAGTGTTGCGAAAATTCATCCTAACAAGTAAAAGCTTACTGAATTGGTTTTCATACTTTACCTCCAAAAACGTTTGTACTCATTCGTCAACTTTTCACAATTTGAAGACAATTTTAGAAATATACAGAATAAGGATGATAGTGTATAAATGTGTGCATGAATTGTGTAGAAAGGTGCTTCACTTTATTGTCATTCATCTTGATAAGGCGCTAAAAACACAATGAGCAAAACCTTCCAAACTTCCACCTTTTTTCTCTACATCTATCAGACATCAGACCATTTCTCAAAAAAATTACAATCTGTCAATGTTGTTAAACAGTGTGTGCAAAGAAGATCAATATACACTCCTTATTCTCCATAACAATTAAGTTATGTCCAAAAAGTCTCTCAGTTTATATTTTAAGGTTTTCAGTTCAAGTTCTTTTGCTAAAAAAAAAAAAAAAAACCTATTCATGTTCTAAGTTCAGAGAAAATACTAAGTGGATTCACAAATATGTTTTTTTAACAATATTGTGCAACACTTAGTCGACATCCTCAATTACAGTTTAAGATGAAAAACGTGAATTAGTTTACAATATAGAGGTAATTGTCCAGAAATGATGTAAGGAACATCTATAATCAATGCACATAGGCAAAGATTTGCAGACACCAAACAGAGGATTCATTACTGCACTTAAGAGAGCAAAGCAGAGAGACAAGCCATCCTCATTACCAGCCAGAGGCCGGAGGGATAGGAGCGTAAGGCAGGTTAAGGACAAGAAAGACTGAACTGGTAAGAGTATTTTGCTGCAGACGCCAACCTTAAAGTTGTAAAACTATACAGTATGAGCTCCATTAATTTTCGCATGTGAGCCTTTATGATGTAAATGTTCATGAGAGTGTGTGAAGCGTGCCAAATCATCGCCCCCCTGTGTTTTAGTGCTGGGGGAGCAGAGAGAAGAGGAGACCCCAAGCCAAGCTGAAGCTGGAACAGGATGATAAGACAGACAAGGTCCTCCGTCAGGACGCAGCTGAATAGGAGCAGAAGAGGAAAAGATGAGCACAGACGAGCAAATTGGAAGAGAGGGGTGTATGCCACAGAAATATGACAGTTTCATAATACAGAAGCAGGGATGTCTATGTGGGAATATCTGTATATATCTGAGCGTGTGGGAGTGTGTTTTAAATCAGCACATTAGAAACTGGCGTTACCTCGACGAGAGTCCCATCTGTCTCAAACATATTCAAAGAACAGTGTTCAAAATGTAAAACTTCTCTGGGGTCAGAAAGAAGAAGGCTCACTAGTGAACATAAAAAAAAAACTAGGCAGGAAAGATCCTGCTTTAATTTAAAACTCAACACTCCCTCTCCCCACCAGTAGGAAAATATAATGAGAGGCAGGACATGCAGAACAGGAAATGTGTACCAAAAGCAAAGGACATAAAATGTATTTTAACTCACATGTTTTCATTTGAGACAACCAGAGTGTGAATTGTACCATGACCATTCGGGAGTGTCAACTATTTTGTCCTGAAATGTGGACACATACAATACTGTCACACCATTGAGCATGATTCACACAATAATCTTTGTGTGAATCGTTCATTGTTTTTCTTTCAACTCCCAGTTTTGTTCTACTTTTCAATGGTTTATTACATTTGTAAGAACTTGTAGAAAGAGTTACACTTATAGAGGTTCCAATGGCAATGCCATAGGAAACCATAACTTTAGATGGGAAAATATGGGGGTTATTCTAGTCACTGATTTGTTGTTGACTAGATATATTGCTGTGTTCGATCCAATTGATCCAAGCCCTGGAAAAGCTGCACATGGACACAGATATGATTACTTTCAGCACTGTAAAACATAGCTTTGGAGCTTTAATACAAAGCATTGTCCTGATTGTGTCTTGCCTCTCATGAGTCAGCCAGATGAAAAGACTAAGAGCAGGTGTAGGGACAGCTTAGCTCTCTATGCAGTTAGTTAAATGAATGAATGGTGTTTATCGAGTGATGAATCATAGAAACTGAAATAATTGTGACCTGGAGTGGTTGAACTTGTACCTGCTAATCAGAGTTTTAAAATCCCACACCATCGAACAAAACAGAAGGTGCAGAATAATATGTCGCTGATTAGTTCTCCACATTGAATAAAAAGAATAGAAATTGATTGTAATACATTTAGACATTAGCCATTTGGGTACACTTTTCTTACATGCCTGTATTTGTTACAACAGAATGTGGTTATAAGAGTTTTCTTAAAGTTTCTTTAGTGTTTGTAAAAAGAATCTGAAGAGAAAGTGCAGCTAAAAGCTTTGTGAAAAGATTCATGTGCACATTCAAGAAATATGTGCAGCCCAACACATCCATCCATAATAGAGAGTGAAAAACAATTCAACTTGAGTGAGCTGAAAGGAAACCCATACTTCTACACAGCAGCTGTCTTTTCGTGACAGAAAACTGTTTTTTTTTGTTGTGCTGGCTTAGGATGAGGGGGCTGATAATGGAGGTGAGGACGAGGAGCGAGGCAGGGGGATTATTGTCAGAGCATTCCTGTCATGACTGCCACAATGCAGGTTGCAAACACACAGAGAGAAGAGGGATGTTATAGGAGAAGGAGAGGCAAGAATAATTTCCTACTGAGCCATGATGGATTGCATTTTTACAAACGACTTCAATGACAGAGCAGCTTATCTATTTCCATGCTGTTTCCCACACAGTCAAGATTGTTGTTTCCTTCATGCAAACTATTAAGATGGTAAGATGAAAACAAACATACAGCAGTGAATTTAGATTTTCCCAAAACACTTATATGACTTAATAGTTGCCAAGGATGTGATTACAATATGCCGCCTTCTTTATACCCCAACGGTTTAAGTACTCAAATTACAAGTTTAAAAAAACCACTTACATAAAAAAGTCACTCATACTGGGATAAAGTGATGACACCATTACCTCAGATGAACAGCATTAAAGTTAAAATTGTGAAATGCTCGCCACAGTTCATTCCCTCAACTTGGTATCGGTCAGAAAGTACGAATCAGAACGCAGCATGAAGATCATATAAGTAAATAAACTGATGGATGTGATACATAGATTTACTATTGACCTATTTGAAAGTAAACAGGACTTCAGTGACATTTCTTGGCTTCTAAAGATTTCAATTAAAGAAAGTGCTCGGTATGAGTGAGGATTAGAATAATGTGAAAATGTCACACGCACTTACACCACCAGGGCATTTGGGACGCAAAACTGCCCAGTATGAGCAGCAGCCAAGGCAGCGAGTTATTGGGCATGTTACTCTGTATGCATGGGGGAAAAAAGACAAGGACTTGCTGCTGTGGTTTCACAAACACTCAGCAGGTGTGGATGTTTTCAGCTCACATCCACATCTTTAAATCATATGTCACTTCCTTCCTTTAATTCACTTTCTTTGTTTATAAAACAAACAAACAAAACAAAACACAAAAAAAAAAGACTTTTCCAGGAAGACCAAAGTTTGTTTCTCCGGTCCACACCAGGAGTCACAGCTTTGCTTTCACATTTTCACAACAAAGTATGACTGTCTGAGAAAAAAAAAAAAAAAACCTCTATCGCTTTTAAAACACACAGAAATGTTTAACTGTCAGAGGTAGGAAATAAATTCAGGAGCAGTATGTCATTGTAACAAGACATTTTACCCTTTTAACAAGATATAAAACTCATAAAAACAAAAGTTTCTCATTAGTCATTTTAATGAGACAAGTTTTACATCTTTTTATAATGAGAAGCTTTCTTGTTATGACAAGATATAAATATATGTTCCTTTGACAGAATACAAATTTTAAAAAAAGGCATAAAAGAATCTCCATCAGACTCTCCTCCTTTTCACTGTGTTCCTTCAAGACGACACTTGAATCTCCCAAAAGATGTTGTTTTACTATTATGACCTTTCTTATTTAAACTAGGAGATATGTTATGATGAGTTTTACATCTAATTAAAATTGGAAAGTCTCCTTGTTTTAAGAAGCTTTTTATCTTGCTGTTAAAGAAAGTTTCTTGTTATAAGGATACATTGTTTCTGAATTTATTTCCCAGCTCTGGGTTTTGAACACTTCTATAAAATCAGACCAATCTACTTTGTTGAAATCGGCCTTAGTTGTACACTCCACTGAAAATGTGTCACAAGGCATGCAGGGCACTAAATAACCATGTCGAAGATCGCCTGGTCGTATGGGCGGTTATAGCTGGTTCTACTTAGCATTTACTCTGAGCGGCTGAATAGCTGAAAATAAAAAGTTGTTATATTTGGAAAAAGTTTTGTGGTGTATTTTTCCCTTCAGTTTCACAATCATTTAATATGTGTTGAACTTTCACGAATAAAAATCCAATTAAAATAAATTGAAGGTTGTGTCGGCAATTTAAAACATTTCTCGGGAATTGAATAGTTTTAATTTTAATAATAATTTCTATGCAACAATTTGAAGGGACCTGTGAAGGCTGATCATTCAAATCAGCCTCAGGGACAGAACTTTAAAAATAGGCTTCACCTTGCATAACGGCATGAAAACGCGTACACTCTTCACCTCACTTTGTCCACCTTGGTTGTAACACACTTCATTCAAGCCCAGAATGTGAGACTAACTAAAAATATTCCCTATAAGCATTATACCAACAGAGATGCATGATGACAGCCGTCCTTTTCTGGCTGCTTGGAAGAGATGACAGTGAGCAGCTGTGGCAATATAGTCCTGGATCAACAAATCAGCAGGCATCAGTCTCACCTCTTCTCTGCATGTGTGTGTGTGTGTGTGTGTGTGTACATGAATCGCCTGGCCTCAGTTGACTCAGTTTTAGTCAAGGTGTATATCTCACTAAATTTTATGGACGCATTAGTCCATAAAATTTTTATTTGATTCTCTGTCTTTTATTGGAGACATGGCAGAAGAGCAGACGATTTCAGTGCTCTTATAGTTTGACATTATTTGACTGTCTGATCTGCATGCTTACATCTGGTTTTATTGAATGTGTGTTGCTTTACAGCCTGTGGGATTGTACGTCTGTGGTTCTGTCTGGGCCACTGCCTTCATCACTTTTAATTTCATCTGAGATCTTTCCTCCTCTTTTTGTGCAGAAGAATTTAATCGAAACAGAAAGAGAAAGGCTGATTTGAGGCCAAACAATTCTTATCTGTTTCATTCATATCATGAGCACAATCAGCAGTGATTGAGAGGGCCTCCGGAGATCACTTCAATCGTCCTCTTTTGTTCTCTGTCTCAGTCACTCGCACACACAAATACAGCGGATAAAGGGTGTTGGATCGACTTCACAAAGAGTACACTTCTATGTGTGTACTCCTAAATCATAAATGAAATACAGAACAAAATTACTCTGAATCACACTTTTAGTTCTGAATGGTGATAGAAAACTTTTTTTTGTTGGTACTTTAAAGCAACAAACTCAATCAACTTTAAGAAATATGATAGGAGTAATAGGAATACTCAGCATTTGTGCTAACAGTGTTGGAGTTTGATACAAGCACGGCGGCCGAGAGGCACAAACATGCAGCAAGCGGCGAAAAGCGATGCAAACAGGTGTAAGTAAAAAACAGTCCACTGTTCTTCAACTAGTTCAACTAGTCGAAGACACAAGTTGCACTTAGTCCACTAAAAGTGTGTGATTGTCATATTAGTTATAATAGTAACACCAAAAAATGAGAAACTACCTACTGCAACTTATTTAAAGAAATACTCCTTGCACATGACAGACAAACCACTTTGCTGCCACTATTGTACCAGGAGTTTCTAACCTAATCAGTCCTCCAGCAGAACGACTAGCAAGGCACACAAACATAACAGTGGGAACTTGCATAATAATGAATTAATACATTTCAGAGGTTTACACAGTCATCATGTATTCCCACAACCTATTGAACTTGTCAGCTAGAAATGTATTACATACTGTGTTGCATCATGTTGTGAATGACTTGCCAACATAAAGTAAAGCTTTCTTTCTCTTCACTCATGCAGCTGAGGGAGGTTGTACTTTTCTGTATTACTCTTGATCGACATTAAACAGAAGCAGAATAGAAAATGAGTAAAGTCAGAATATATGCTAATGATGCAGCTCAGGCTTGTGATCTGCTGTTTCCATGTCATAATAAAATTAGAACAAGTTACTGTCCGACAGCTACAAGGACACAATAACACACTGGTCCAGATTTTTCTTCTAACAGAGCCCAAACATTGGTGTTTGTCTTAATATTACAGACAGGGCTTACAAGCAATTTAATAAGGGAAGTACTTAAAGCAGTGCTTTAAAACATTAAAAGCAGTGCTCGACACAAACACCAAGATGAAAAGTAAACAAACCCCCCATTCAAAAAAGCACTATGAGACACCTGCAAATTTCTTCATTTTTTGCCTTTTTGTCCCACTGAAATTATCAAATCAAACAACTTTCAGTAGCAGATAAGAATAACCCAAGTTATTCAAACCCACATAACATGGAGTAAGTTGTCTGAAAACAACACATCATGGAGAATACAAGAGAACAAAGTGACACTTGTTGAGGGTTACTCAGACATTTCTAATGCTCTGGGACTCCAGTGAGCAAGTCAGGCTCATCCAGCTAAGCAAAAATACCATCAATACTAAAGATCCAAAGTGAAACACAACTGACCAAAAGGAAAACAAATGACCACCTTAAAATTACAAATAAACCTCTTTGTAGCGCTAAAGGCTTTTGAAAAAACATTCTAAACTGATGAAAGTGAGGTGCATGTCCTATTACCACCTGCGTTGAACACAACACTGAATTTCTGAAAAACAACATTAATGAAATCAAGAAAACTGCTTTGTGGTAGAAAGTTCTCAGATGGGCATCTGCCCAGCATGAAAAATGGAAACTAATATCAGAGGTCACACATTTCACCAGATTTTTAATAATTTATTTATAAGATTCTTATAGTACAGAGTTGGTGTAAACATTCTCATTGACTATAATGGATGAATAATTTTTGCATAGTTCGTTCCGAGATGCAAGAAATGTAAGTTGGAGAGAACTTCTGCTGCATTTACAACTGTAGAAACAGATGAATCAGAATTTAGACTGTAGCTATTGTCCATTTATTTTATATTGTAAAAATGCCTGGCAGAAGCATCCTCTGATTTCCCTTATAAACTGAAACTTGCTTTTGTGAAAATCAACACCAGAGGAATGATTTAAAAACAAATACAGTTACTGGATTCTACTTTTACTCGTGACGCATGATACAATCTTGGATGTTTCATTTAGTGTTTATAAAAGTCTAACAGCCACAGATGGTTAGAGGTGTGAATATTCTGGTAGGAAACCAGAAACACTCAAAACCAGGCCAAAAATATTTTAGAAAGATAAATAGGCCAGGTGAGCAGTAATTAGACAAAGAGAAAAATGGGACGCTTCCCTCATGTCAAGTACAAACACACTGCTACACACTGCATTTAACACATTTATTGGCAGGTTGAACCATTGTAAGAATCAACCACACATATTAACTTGCATAATAAGGATTTATGACCAAAACTCATCTCGTTTTTCTTCCAAGATGATGAGCCAACTCAAAAATGCTGCCACACTTGTACTTTGATGCCAGAAATCAGGGAAGCCTCTGTCTCTGCTGTGAACAAGCAGGAACAAAACAGGCCCATATTTCACTACATGAAATTTGTGTGGCCCTCATTAATAATCGTTACCCCTCCTAATGACTTTTTGCGAACGCAGTCGAACGTGCTCGTCTGCCTAATTTACACTCATTAAATGCAAACATCTTGAGCTTATGAAAGCAACCCATAGACGGGTGTTAGTTCGGGACTCTCCAAGTTTTAATTATGACATTCATTAAAACTTTTTCAGATTTTTTTTTTACATTTGTTTTCTAGATGGTAAGCAGAAAATGTTTTATTTTGAAACAGCTTTTCTTTTTATATACTGCAAATACACCCATTTATTAAAGTATAAAAATTAACGTCACTTTTTTGTACAAAGATTAGTCAAAGCACTGAAACATGTAGAGAAAGCCATCTTAAAAAGACAGTGTATTAAAAAATTAAGACGTTGTACAGAGAATATTAAACTCAGACGTCAATGCAGAGGGTTATGACCACCCAAGACCAAAGTGATAATCTCTTCAGCTCCTCTAGTTGACAATTAAGATTAATATGGTGACTTAGCCAGTGAAGAGGACAAAGGTGTCAAGAGAAACCGTGTCTCTGTGCAGTAACTTGGAGACATAACAAATTGACACTATCAAAGAAGTAAAACTGCATTGTGGTAAGCACACTCTGCCTATATGACAGCCACTTGAGATGAAAAATGTCAGAAATAAATACACAATCGAGCAACATACTGCTTGATAATATTTAACGGGATATTACCTGCGTTGCTACGCATTATCAGTTTGTGTTTTACTTACGAGAATAATGTTAAATCACTCACAACTGCTTTTTCACATGAATGTTTGTCTCTAAACCTTCCCCTAAAGAAGCTGTCATTTATTTGGCTCAGACACCATAAAAAGCTGCTTGAGTTTGTCTTCTCTGGTAAAGGGAGAGTGTATTCAATTCATGAAAGCAATACACAGATATCAGCAGAGGTCTTGTATTGACAGATAACTCATAAAAAGTAAAACATAGTACAACAATACACATTTTTACTCAAGAAACCTTTTGCTAGAAGTTAAAAGAATACCTACCTGATGTAACTTGCTGTGTGAACGCAGTCAAAGAGTGCTTTTCTGTTTTTCATTCTGAAAAGTTTCAAAATCATCTGCTTTAAAAATGGTGCCGAGTGTAATTTATGTTTCAGACTTTTTGCCTCAAAATTTTGATTTACAGGTTTAACCCCTAAATATATATTTTTATTTTCCACCCATCTGTCATCCAGAGTAATTTTCAATAATTATAGCATATACGATTATTAATATCCAACATCCTTTGTCAATGTTGCTACTGCCAAAAAAAAAGCAGGAAAACATGAATGTCACTTTCTGTCCTTTTTTAAAATTTAAGTGTCTCTTTTTATTTCTTTTTTGTACACAGCCTCAGGTTCAGGACCAGATTTACTGTCCGAAACTGTGCTACTGCTCTGGGCTGGTAATGATCCCATTGCTGTCAAGGCTGTCACTCTACCAATCAATCAAAGTTGCCTTTGTTGGAGTTTGTGAGCCTCTGTCAATGTGTGTGCTGATTAGCAGACTCCATTCACTCTTCTGAAATCTCCGTGCCAGACCGTGGTGCCCAGGGAGAGGCACTTCTGGAATGCCAAGTTGATTTGTAAGTAATCGGTTTACCGGCGCCGGAGGGAGAAAGCAAGCAGGGAAATAGGATTTTCAAGCCCCAAAGCCAACAAGCAAACAACCAGAACAAGCAAGTGCAAAGGAGATTATTAAAGCCAACTAATTTAAAGGTATGCATCATGAGATAATGCCAGAAACTAGTTTGGTGTGTCAGCCTGAAAATACAGCACGGTTTAAGTCTGCACACACACTCGAAAAGTTCGGTGAGGCCAAGCACATTATTCCTACATCAGCAGTTTACCATTCCTCAAAATCCTCCTTGCACACAGTTGTAATAATACCTTGAACCAGATAGCCTCCAAAATGAAATTGGTTTCATTTTCTTCTACCTTGTCAGGGTGTGCATACTTAGCTGGTGGAGAGTTTGGCTGACTTCAGCGTCTCCAGGGAAAGATAAAGACCGGGCTGTCAGGAATTGTCTCCTCTGACAACCTGGCCTCAGGCTGACAATACAGCGATGATGAAGGAAGTCGTTTTAAGGCCAGGCGAGGGGAGCGAAGCCCTGCCAGGGAACTAATGATGCTGCCTTAACAATTTCTGCTCACTATGCAACACGCAACATGGACAGCAAATTCAAATTGGATTTTTATGATCAATTTTATCTCACCATTACAATTTATATCCAACTCATCTGACTTGTCAACATATAGTCGGCCAGAAATGATCAAAACCAAGTGCAAAAGGAACGCATGTAAGTCCTTGCATGCCAGTATAAAATACAATAATTGAAAAATTTCCAAGTCTGTCCTCTGGGATATAAAACTGTTTCTTATCTTTTAATACCCAAAGAATATTACATACAAAGTTTATTACGAATATATTTTGAAAACACAAATCTACCTCATTTCTATTTAATTCTGAGGATTATTTGGACTAGAAAAAGTCCCATAAAGATTTTTTTTTAATTAACATATAGAACTCGATCATTCCTGAAAAGTTATAGACAAGACATTTATCTTAAAGTTAAATGTATAGATTTTATATAAAAAGAAAACAGTTAACTGAAACTTAAAGTAAATAGTTAAAGTAGATTAACTATTTAATAAGCATGTTTATGACTGCAAGTACAGTTGATAATTGTCCAAGTTAAATTTTTCCACACAGTTTAAATAATATCACCTATTACCACTACTGTCCAGCAGAAGACAATCTCAATTGAAGTTCTCTTAATTGGTCTATCAGTTATATACTGTTTGCATAGGCAGAGAAGTTTATCTTGACCAATGGACTAATTGGCAGATATTGATTGTACTATTCCCACTGTGCTTCCTTTCTTGACTGTGCACACGTATGTGTACCTGCGCTTCTATGTTAGCAGCCTTGTATTGTCAGAAAAAAAATATGCTTAGCATCAGAGAAACACTATACCATATATATCATTTCCTACACTGCTTTTTAGCAGTTTAGGTTTTTTTAATACTAGCAGGTTTTTTTGCTAAACGTTGCTCTAAAGGTTTCCAATGCTGCTGTTGGGGATCAGAAATCAGATGCTAAGGATTGTGACGCATTAACAAGCATTTCCTGTAGATTAAAAAAAAAAAAAAAAGAGTTCATAAATAAAAGTGGTGATAATAGGGCCTGTGTCAGCACAGTTACTAATTTCTGCAGTTAAACTGACTCCATACAATACAAAGCGCAAATAAAACAGGAATAATCAACCACAGCCATAAACAAGACATTTGTAACGATGCAATAATGAGGGTCCAGCTTGGCTCTCCTGCAGTGGAAAAGCAAACCTTTTTTTGCAGAGCCAGTTAAGAGGTGAAACTGATTTGGTGGAAAACCCAAAGTGAGAATTTATGCAGTATCGAAAAGAGAAAGATGGGAGAAACCAGATGTTCCAACAAAGATAAACTCAAGGATGTGATTAAAGCTGCTCGGGCTTTTTCAACATCTCAGCAGAACCACAAGATGATCACCTGCACGATGTTGTAATTAATGCAAAAGGAGCCCTGACCAATTAATCAGTGCATAGTTGATATTTTAAAGTAGCTTGGCATTTTTACATCATTTTTATCGTTCACTGTATAAACGTAAATGTTTTAAATAAAACCTGGTCATCTGCTGATTTGTGCATACAGATGGCTTTTTATTAGGTAAAGTAATCATTAATTTGTCTTTTTTTACATTAATATTCCTCACACAGAATCAAAAGATGATTTTCTGTAAAACCAGAATTTTTTTTTGGTTACAGCTCCATCCTGTAAACATTCAACCAGACACACATACACACTCTCCAGGCATCATTTTGGAAAAACATAACACTTGTTATACATACCCTTCAGACATCCTCCACACTAATGTACATGGCTCCTCGCACGGACTACACACAGCAATCACTTTTCTTGTAAAAAAGAGAACTTTAGGGGCTTCTCTGTTTTTTAGACATTTGTATAAAAGGAATGAAAGGGTATATTGAAGGACAGTCGTATAACTTGTACATGCAGCATTGTACTGCTGGAACATCTACTGTTCCTCATACTGATGAGTTACTCTCCATCTAATGGACAGTGGCTGAGCTAATGGACAGAAAATCATCCTCTAATGCAGATCAGATGTTGTGACTGACAGAGCAGCGAAGCAAGAGAAGGGCCCACGGTGAAAGACACGGGGCTCTGTCACAGTTTGACACGCTTCCTGTCAATCATTCGAGCTGATGAATGTTCCTGACACGGCCCCAGCATCGAACAAACAAACAAAAACTCAGAACGTTTTCTTTAATCTGTGTTATTCTGAAAGCTTTCTTAGCAAATTCAGTTTGCCAACCCCATCTTGAAACTCCTGTTGCGTTGATCTTCATCCTCCCCTACATTCCTGTCCTTGTTGCCTGCACACATTTCTGAATGGATGTGTGTGCAGAGAAGGAGCCCAGAATAACAAGAGGTTGTGCCACTACGAGAGAGGGAAGCAGGTCTGATTTTAATTAACGATCGTCTGGCCTTCCGTAGATCCCATCAAAGATTAAATCTCGTTAGAATTGATTCTGGCTTCCCACCCTATTAAGCTACGGTTGCACTGTGGTTTCACACAGCTGGAGAGGGAAGGCAGGATGAGGGTCAGGATGCAAGTTAGAGAACTGACAAGGAGACAGCAAGGAACTGACAACAGATATGTGGGGCAAAGTAAACTGCGAGAGAGTTTATTATACATGTATTAAATAATATCAAACATGAAGTAAAAGGGTATATTTGAGACTGAAACAATAAGGATCATAGGGAGACAGAAATACTGTAAATAAGCCAAAAATTTTCAAGAATCGCAGGAATCTTAGCTCTGAGGAATCTGATTGCTACAGAACAATAAATAAAATATAAATAGTTGCTCATTACCAGAATTTGATGGGTAAGAAGAGCTCTTAAAGTAAGACATAAAAGACAGGGTCAGGGAGTGTAATTAAGACTTAGCAGACAAATGCAAATGTACCAGTGTCTGCATCTCAGCTCTCCCATGTTGCCCTTTGGCTCTGCTAAATAATGAGTTGAACAGACTTTAAACAAGTGAAAAAAAAAATACTTTTCTACATAATTAAATAGCTTTTCTTCATGATGAAGCAATTAAATTGATGGAATTTAATCTAAGAGAGGTCATCATAATTTTCTGGAGTTGGAGTCTGATTTATTTTAATTTGGTTTGTGAAATAATGTTGTTAGTCTCCATTGTTTCAGATTTTTTTTTATTAATTCTGAGTCAGAGTCAGTTTTGCTAAATGAACTTAGAAAAAAAAAAAAAAAAAGAAAACGATCGCTGAGGCAAATGACATAGTGCCGCCTTTCACAGTGGAGCAAAAGGCCTGTACTAACATGGACAATTAGGAAACTTGGGAAGATAAACGGAAATCAAAAAAACCTAAGCCAGGAATTTAAAGTTTGGACCTGAATGACTGCAAGCAAAAAGGTAAATTAGTTTCAATTGGTCAAGGAGAACAAAGAAAAGCACGACACTATGTCCTGTTGAATACTGTGTCCAGAAAATGTCCTTGTGCATGAAAACTTTGAGGAAATTTTGAAAAAAATACCTCTAAAAATGACTTTAGTCATAATTCTGGCTTTTATCTAGGATAAATCATTTTTGGATTTCCTCTAGGCCAGTTAGGTTTATCAGAGATGTAAAATGATGGTGGGCCCAACTAATAAAACTAGACCAGCTAATTCATTCTCAATGTTAGAGACGGCATATGCAAATGCCTGGCTTTTAATGCAAGATGGAATTCAAATGCATAGAATTTAAGTGAATTTTGTGAAACATCAAGTCCTGATTTATCTGTGAATTATGTGTTGGCATAATTTCTGCCTCTTTAGTTTGTATTATAGATGTATTAAGATCACATATGTCAAATGTCGTGAGCAACAGCACCAGGGATGAGTTCCTTTTGCCATGATGTCATTGTCTCATTTTCCAAAAGTAACAATTACAGGGTGATCACATAAGGGTTACACATTTAATAGATTTGTATACAGCCACTAAAAATGATTATTTAGCAAAACTAAGAAAAATGTATGTATTTGATTATGCAAGAATGTTTCTGTGTGAGTCCATAAGACATGTTTTTGGTTGTGGTTTTGAGAGAGTGCCATCTTCACTTCTTCACATTTTTTATCATCCAAATTCTCTTTGCCGCCTCAGTAATATAACCACTGTGACAGGGAAACCCAAGTGACCTATTCTAAGTACCACTCCATGTAGAGATTGTTTCATGTCAAATCAGTGATTCCAACTTCAGCAGAGAGAAGATCCTCAATGAGACAAATGCACCATGGATGTCCTGGCACACGCAATGCCACATTATTTTAAGCATTTGAAAGAGCACTAGTGGTCATTAAGATTCTTGTTGCAGCAAAAAGTGTCGACCAAAGATCAATTAAAGCCATCTATGTTCTTGATTCAGCTCACTCAACCAAATTAAATGTAACGTAGGAGCGGTTCTTCCTCTGTCAGAGCAGAGGTTGTCATGCAGCTTCCAGGCCAGTGAAAACATCTACCTGGACAATTTTAGCTTTGCTCATAATTATCTTTCTTCATCTAAATTAAGAGCACCTTGACAGATATATGATAGTGCGCTGGAGATCATTGTCTAGCCTGTCTACACTCTGACCACGCCATGGCGTCTGATAGTCAAAGGAATAAGCAATTAAATGTGCAATTATTCTTCAAATATTAAGACTCAAACATTCAGACATTTACAAATAAAGTACAAGTTTTACCTTTGGGGACATTCTTAACTAAATTAGGTTACATTCATAAAATTTCCACACCCCATTTATTTATTATGAAGACAGAACAAACATTTCAAGTGGAGTAAAAAAATGGCAAAAACCAGTTCAGTCACCACGGTAAAAATATTGCCAGTTTTTACAAAGCTTGGATATGTTAAATTTCTGAATGACGAGACCCTGCACATACCCAGCTGTCAAATGCTGAAACTCTGTTTGACATTTCAGGTTGTCAAGACTTGCATCTAAGCCAGACAGTGGGAAGGGGAATACTCAACAGTCCAAAAAGGAGTACAACACTCTTGTCCAAACTGAAACTAAGAAGAAAAGAAACAGTGACAGTGAAGGGCCGAAACATATCTTCAGTGAAATCCATTCACCCTCCAAATGGCTTAACACACACCATATTTTTAGATGAGATGATGAAGCTCAGAGTAGACGGTCAGGAAGTGACATTCAGCAATAGCAATCTGACTACAAGTTTCTTGATATCGTGCAGGACTTTATGAGTAAAACTGTCTAGTAGATGCACTACTATAATTCAGCTGAGGGCTGCTCACCTACTCAAAAAACATACTTTAAGAGCACTAGTCATGGTGTGTTCAAGGACTGGAATAAAACTCTTTAAATGATCAGATTTCAGTTTACTGCCAATTCTCAGTTCTCTCTTCTCGAGCTACTGATGCATCTTTGTTGAAAACCTATAAACATATTCTGCAATCATGCTGCTCAGACACTAGTACAAGATGTTATAACAGAAAATATGAAGTCCTAAACATGCATGTAGCGTTTCTGCCATGATTAGCACAAGACTGAAATATTTAAATGTTTAACTTGATATTCAACGCATAGTTTTAGAACTAAACCAAAAATTATGACAGAATGGCAATCAACCAATTCTGATAGATTTTAGGTTATATTCTGGACTCAGAATAAGGGTTGAAACAAAAGCTGCACACGGCATAAGATATTACGTGTGTGTTCAGATGATATTAGCCCTAATTGTGGCTTGTGAGGTGAAGGAGGAGGTTACTGCACCGCACGTCTATAATTACTTCTCATTTCTCAACCAGCGCTCTTACAGACAACGGGGAATGCCATGCCAACACACATCCTGACACATGCGAATGCACTGCAGAGCTCATTTCATTACGGCTCGGCAACCTATGAGGGAGTCATTTCTAGAGGGGCTACATTTTCACTCAAATTGGAATTGGAGACCACCCACACTGGCTTTAGGCAACTCAGGTCAGCTTTACTTTGAGCACGCGTACACACACCCTCACTACACTCACAAGTCGTTGGTAAGTAAGAGGGATGACTCACCTGTAGCGGTTCTTCCCACACACACACAAACACACAAACACACAGACAAAGCCACCTCCATGTTCACAAACAATGCACTAACATCATGCTGCAACACTTTTTATCTTACTTGGGACTTATATGAAATGACCTGTCATATGCAAGTACACCAATTTGAAATCTTATAAAATGTTGTTTAGTCATTTTTTTCTGTTGTTTTTATTAAGCGATATCAGAATTACCTTAATGATGTAAGAGGGTTTTGTGTGTCTGCGATTTCCAGCAGTGCACAAAGAATAGACTTGAGATTTCAGCAAGTCACAGAACGAAGCAGCAAACCAGAGTAACACAAATTATTTATAAAAGGTTCCCTCTGCATTAATCCACATGTAGATGCTGTGTTATTCAATTTCATTAGAAAATGTGAGTTTCCTTTTCAGGGTATGAATATGTTTTCCTTTATAAGCGAAGTATGTTTTTTTTTTTTATCAATATTTTTTAGAGAAGCAATGATCTGGCTTTTCGTGGCTGATGTTGATTCTGCTCTCAATTAATGTCTGAAAAAATCTTGGAGTTTTTTCCAGTAAACCATAAAAAAACTGCATTGCCTCTTCTTGGATGGTAGTAGTAGTTTTGAGTAGGGCTGAGTATTTTTAGGAACCTCACACTTCAGTTTCGATACTTTGAGTCACAATTTGATTCAATATTGATTCAATTCAATATAGCTTTAATATATATATATAACATGACAGTATATTTGTATGCAGTGTATCTAACTGTAAAAAAAATCCTTGTGGAAATTGATAATGTGTAGAATTTTTAAAATTATTTTTAAGCATTAGAAAACCATTGACATTCTGAAACTAAACAGCTGTTTACCAACTGCCAATAAAACCAAGAAGCAGCAGCAGTATCCGCCCCTATATGTAACAACTACACAGTAAAACTCCTGAAATTCTGCTATAGCTTTTGATTTTTGTATGTCTCCCCAACATTATCACCATCTAGCCTTTTAATTATCTGAAGACAACCCTGCAGAATTAATTATGTTTTTAATCTTATACTGAGGTTAGGTGATGGTTTATGTGATTTGTGTTCACAAGATCAAGTGCAGTATACATCGAGAGAGCAGATGAGTCTTAAATCTGTTGTACCACTCAAAGAGGTTAATTTACAGTGGGTGCAATTAAGCAATGTGTAAAACAATAAAGTATAAAAAAAGAACACGTGTAGCACTCAAATATTTCCCCCTTTTTAGGCATTTATTAAATTAATGATGTCAGTATTTCTGCGATCTGAAGAACATCTTCAAAATGTTTGAAGATAGAAGGAAAAGGGTCTTGATGAACTCTGACCACAAACTGTTCTCATGTGCAAAAAACTAAAGATAAAATGTATAAATTAGCACAAATCACATCATGTGACGTGTGTAACTCATTAAAGCTTGCTGAGAAACATTGGAGCTCCTGGTTTCTTTGAACATTTGATTTAGGTTTAATAGCTATAGTCACTCTCAATATTATGCTAAAATGAAAATGATCATGTAGTTATGTCAGAATTACAGACTTGTAAACTCAGTGAAAATTGAGGCACTTTGCCACTACCTGCACCTGTAATCTAAGAATGGCATACAAGCAAAAAAAAAATGAGCCATGTTTTTCCACATCTTCATCTACAACTCATCTTCTCTATATCGACTTTTGTTGAGAGCAAGCCTTAACCACACAAACCACCAGGGATAAGCATGCTGGAGAGTTGACAGTGTCTTACAACGATGAATTGACCATGCTATTCACATCTTTGAAAAAGTCATTAACTCTGCAAGTAGTAAATTGCTCCAGCACCATGAGCGACTTAGTGCTGCTCTTTCGCACTCATTATTCAGCTTTTTAAAAAAGCACTACGACTTCATGTGGACACTCGCACATGGGAGACCGACTATTAAAGCAAGGAGGAATAACCGATTGTGCATGAAACAGGATCTGCATGTTACTACAAGGACAATGTGAAGTTGCATGACATCTAAAATTTCTGTCTCTCTGTCTTCATGTCAGTCAGTCTGTCTTGGGCTGCGTTCACACAGCAGGTCCATCGGGATATTTTGCTGAAATCTTATGTATTTACGTGATTGTTCATACCGTTAATTAAATGTGATCGCAATCAGAGGTCTGTGTGAGCGATTATGACTCCAAAGTGACCCGTACGCACAGAAGAAGAACGCCACCATGCATGGATGAATTTTAAAGCGGACTTTGGGTGTGTGTATAGAGATAGAGATAGATTACTCTCTTGGACAATATTCGATTGATAGTAAACATAAACACCAAGAAGAGGCCCTGTTTGGAGATGGTCTGATCCAGCTTCTCAGTTTGTCTCTTGTCAAACTCTTGAATCTCCACTTTGCCGTCTTTCTTGTTTCTAACGTATCACTTTTGAGAAAACGCTTGGTTATGTTTATGCTGATTTTATGCCAGTCTCTAAAAAGGAGAGCCTAAGGAAGGTTGTGCACAATAGTTAATGCACTGACAAAACTGCTTGCCTCCACAAAGGAGAGCTCAGCTCACACAGTCAACAGGCTTCCTTATTGGCAAAATATGAAGTTGCTCATTACCTGGTCATGACTTTTAAATTATTGAAAGTCTGATCTAGTAGACACACCACAAACATAGTTTGGTTTTCAACCCATAGAAAGTCAGCACACACGCACAAAGTTAACCACTGAAATGAACTGAATCGACCAGATGTTTGCAGCTGCAGCGTTCATTTACGAATCACCTTTGTCTTTAATCATTGCAGTGAGAAAGGGTGGTGGGGAATTCACTGGGATTTGGGATTTCTCTTTGAAGTAAACTCCCTCAAAACGTAGAGGAATGTGGTCGGAATCCCGTCATTTTTCAGGGTTGGAAAAGTGTTTCCAATGTAGAGCGTTTTACACACAAATAGAAATAAAAGGTGGTCTCCCATAACTGAGCCAAGCCGACAAGATTCGCACTTTTATCACAAAATAGTCAAAAGAAAGGAAATGCAACACTTAACAATACGCACATCTCATGCAACACTGAGAGAAAAGATTCATTATAGTAACTTAGAAATAGATGTATTTTTTTTTTGTTGTTGTTGTTGTTCTATAGGAAAATATACAAAAGGTAAAAGAATAACATTTTCGGGGACTAAGACTTGTTACTATATGGAAGCCGCACATACTCCAATAAAAAGTAATAATTAGCTTAATATTAAAGATCATTTTAATTGTTCATGACATTTTTTCCTTTTTTTTTTTTTTTTTTTCATTTTTAATTGACATATAACTAAAGTTATTGTTAAAAACAACTAAGACTATAGGGTTATATTGAATCTTTTCCCGGACGGTAAAATTTCAAAGTTGACTCACCCGTCAGCTGGTCATAGGATCCGTCCAGCTCTCTGGACTCCGACAAGCTTTGGTCGCGGTTTTTCTGCTTCATATTCCCAGTCTGCGCCGGTATGTGGAACTGTGGTAAGCAGTTGACAGATTAGTGTTTCTTATTGGGGTGGTGGGGGGGGGGTAAAGACTTTTTACATTTCTCGTTTTTGTCAGAAGATGGCTGCAAGTACCCTACCGTTAATAAGTCATATTTGAAGTGCCATACGCGGAAAACAGGAAGCTGTGCGTTTTATTATTCCTTGTGGCTGTTGCTCCGTGCGCTCTCCGCTTCCACGAGCTGAGTGAAGCAAGCGCGCGCGCGCTTTGGTCTGCACACTCACCTCACATGGTTCGGCACGCGCGCACGCGAATGGACAGAGAGAGAGAGAGAGAGAGAGAGAGAGAGAGAGAGAGAGAGAGAGAGAGAGAGAGAGAGAGAGAGTAGGCGAGCTGTGAACGCAGATAGAGCTGATCCGACTTTAGATCTCAATGGCCTAATTATGAATGGCGTTGTTTTGAATCTCATTTTCACTTTGATGTACAGATGTACATTTGGTTTCGGCCATGCAGTTCTGTCTTGGTCATTATGTTGGTTTCCGCTAGGTCTTTGCCTCAATATCTAAATCCCCTCTTCTCCCCATGTTTCTCATTGAGTCAGAGATGCGTCGTATGTTTACAGAGACATCAGCAATAGCAACAAGCAGCACACTGCAGCTGCCAGGCAGAGGTTCTGTCTATTTCTGATCTATAAATACTCACATACTCTGAGAAGCCTCGTCTCTATCCTTCTTCCTCTCATCTCTTCTTTTCTGTCTTTACCTCTCTTACTTTGGCAGGTCCATCACCAATAACCTTACTTTAAAACACTAGTTGGTTTTTTTTTGACATCATTATCAAGCATAATCAACATCCACAGATAGTTTTCCAAAACATCAAGACCTGGTGGCCATTGAGGTTTCAATTTCCCCAAGGTTGAGTTGATGCATCATTAAAAGGCTGCATGCCTGAAGTTGTAGACATACACTGACCAAAGCTCACAAGAAAAGTTAACTCCAATTTGTTCACAATTACATAAATAAGTCAGAGAGTTTTGAGGATTCCAGTTAGTTGAGCAATGAATCAAGACCTACATAGAATTACCTATAAATGAGTGATTCTGCAAAATACCTACAATAACAGGCTGCTTTACAAACTTTGGCACTGAAAATCTGCAGCTTGTTGAGAGCAAAATCAAGTCAGTTTAGTCAAGAAATCCTGGGAACATGTCATACTGTCAGTGAATGTGAGGAAGCCGAAGCTTTGGTGTCCATAAAGTTACAAACAGGACACTAATCCCAACCATACATCAAACTTCACCAAAGTCAGGTTCAGAACCCCACCAAGAAAACCATCAGAGTCGCCTGACTTGAACTCTATTGATAAATCTCGGGTGAGATTTTGAAAAGGCAGTTGTAGCACAAAAACCCAAGAATATTTATGAACTGGATGTCTTTGCCCATCAGGTGGTGGCTCAGATTGCTCAGAAATGCTGCCAGCATCTGGTGCCTGACTGTGAATCACATTTGCAGCAGGTCAATGTGATTCACATTTGACCTCCTGCTGTTTCAGTATTAGGTACTGAAATAGTTGTCATGTGGGGGTTAAATAATCTTGAGACTTCAGTAGTAATTAAAACAGCATTTGTGCTTAAGGTGGAGAAACTACTTGTGATGTTAATAGCATTAGGGTATTTAAGTTGTTTGTATTTAATGTGCTCAATCCAAACAGCTGCTAGCTTGTATAGTTTGCCAGTAAATCTAATGTGCAATGATCATTCAAATTTGAATTGGTCTCATCCAAGTTTCCAGCTAATTATGCAATAAAAGGCTCCTTGAATGTAGCAGACGGTGCGAGAATAAGAATATGTTACAGATAATATTTGTGAGCACCGAAAGAATAGCAAGGCTGCTGGAGGGAGAAGCAGACAACTGGCTCGTAGGGAAGCGGGATCTTTGAAAGAGAATGCCAGAAGACCTTGTCTAAATTTTTTGTAGTTTATGTTTGCTACTCAGATTTTCTGAGTTTCATGCTTCAGTTCACCATAACCATGGGGCTCTCTTCTCAACCTGAAGGAGACAAAGAGCTTCTCATGGCTTCACGCTGCAATTGGTCCACTGTATTAATTTGCAGCTAAACTAAGGGAGCTATTCTTCTTCAAAGTTAGCTAGAAAAAAAAGAGAGCAAGTAAAGGTGGAATAACAAATGTGACTCGTCTATAATTAATTGAACTAAGTGTTTTCAGGGCTGTAGTTTTTAACAATGGACTAAACCGGATATTAATACATGAGATCATCATTGAATGATTATATTAGCAAGATGTTAATTTGTGTTTAGGCATTCGATGCTGGTATAGGAGAGAATGTCCCAATACTTAAAAGTTGCTCATTTGTTAAATGCAAAAACCCAGCTCAAGCATCAGAAATTCGATTTTTATTTCTCCTGTCTGGTGAAATGCAGGACTTCCAGGAAACCATTTCAGCTTTAAATCCTTTAAATCAAAATTCAAATGTTTTGTTTATTTGCATTCAGTAAAATCTTTTTGTACACATCAGGGGAAACATAGGGAGTGATTTACTTTACAATTCAGAGCACAAAAATAACAGAAATTATAGGCGGCAGTGAGGAAGACACTGAATATTTTACATGCTGAGATGTTTGGCTGCACAATATTCATGGTTCAGAAGTGTTGAGGTGGCAGTATTCCTGGACCCACACACACCCTATATGAAGATGTCTAATGCGAAATACAAATTGATAGTTTTTGAGTAAAGGGAAACAAATTGCTTTGTTTCTTTGGTCTTATTTGATTAGATTTTAGAGAGAGCATAAATAGCGCTCTGGGTCTTTATCCTCACACAGACATTGTGTATTCTCTTGTCATTGGCTGGGACGTAATTATTTTGAATTTGAAAACATTGCTCGGTTATACTGCTGTTGTATGATGTGACCGCAAATCATGAGTATTTAACCTGTAGCAGACATCAGTCAGAGCAATATTGATTTGGAGAATGACATATTTCTAAGAGGAAGTCAAACAGCCACACTTAGGAAAAATGTCTGATGGCTCAAACACCACTGGGCTGGTCCAAATGAAATCTTTGGGAACTACTGCCTTAAGTATAAAAAAATTACAGCTTTTCAAGCCCACAACCCATCAGATTGAAATCATATACTTGCTCAGACGGGCTAAACATATCTTGACTAGAACAAACTGTTGTACAGCACTTGTTTTTTGGTGAAAAACAATTAAAAAAAAAACAAAAAAACAATAAAATCAACCGATATGAACAAAATGTACCGTTAAGAATGACAATAAGTCTACATTTGCATCACTTGTATTTTCCATAATGGGATTTAACTGCTAAATGGGTACACAGCAGGTGAGTTGGCTATAAAGTGAAGTGAAATTCATACTTTTTTTGTAGTGTGTTTAAAACAAAAGCATTTGATTTAAGTGATGCATTTAAAAACACTAAACTGAGTTATAGACTGATAACAATGAGCAGGCAAAATAATTATTCAAACAAAATAAAATAGACACTGGGAGTTGAGCTAAAAATACTCAATGATTTTCTGAAATGGGATTATTTTAACAGCTCCAGGTTGAAAATAAACTTATGGCTACAAAAATTTCTATGCACAAGCCCATTTTTAAAAAGGAAGCCTGTGACTTTATTTTCACAAGGAGTTGAATGTTCCTCCATCCAGCCTCATGTCAAAGCTGCAGGCCTTACATGAACACATAGCGGCAAACAATAACCACAAAATCAGCTTTTTCTCTCATGTGATGCCAGCAAAATATTTCACAAATACAGACAATTGGATGGGGATTGGATTGCTATGCGTGTTAAATGAAAGGAGACAAGGACAGGTCGCTTCTTAATGAAGGAGAGGTGGAGCGTGCCAGACTGGAAGATAGAAGAAGCGGGGAGATCGATTTATGGCGAGTTGAAGGGGATTTAGTGATTCACAAGCAAAATAAAAAGAATTTAGATAGTCCCTGACGAGGAGACTGCGACTGGACAGTTTGAGGTAGACAAATCTAGATGCATAATACCTATGAAGTCTGCTGCTTTTCTGTTAATGACATTTTTGTTTCATAATTTAACTTTGCAGAACAAAAGGGACACCACAAGGTTGTCCAAACTCTGAGGCCTGAAAACTGTTAAAAGTCTTTGCAGTCATTCCATTGTGTTGCTTGAATTTCAGCTGTGAACAGCTGAAATGTTCTGTGAACAAGACTAAACAAACTGTTTGGATTGGGTTTTTTTTTAAGTATTAATGTATTAATGACTAGTCATCACCCTACCGCCTGTCAACTGCACAACTGGAAATTCAGGGAGGATTTTTGACAGGTGTGCTTAGGAGGCAACCAGACAATCTGGACTTTGTCTACTTTGCAGCAAAATAATGTTAAGTTTTAATTAATATTCTGTTCATCACCTTACATGAAGGTTTATTCTGTTGGGCTTACTGTGTACTACTCAATGTGTAAATTATGTAATCTGAACAGTATAAAACAACCTGTTCTACAACCACATATTTTGCTTTCTTTAGCCCTGTCCACATGGAAAAGTTTGTCTTTTACGTTGTGCATTCACACAAATTCACCATCTCGGGAGAACAGAAACGATCATTTTTGAAACCGGGTTCCAGAATGGATGAAATTCGAAATGGTGTCTTCATCTTGGTCATGCGAGTGGTGCCATTTTTTTAAATGATAATGTTGAAGCTCCGTTTCTCTCTATCTCACATGCGCCTCACTCTCATAAATGACAAACATGGCGCATTTGGTGTTTTTTTTCTCCATTCTCTGGCAGTGTACAATGCCACCAATTGGACAAGAACACTTACCACATTATACACGGTGCTTCATCCCATCTTGTGAATGGAGTTTTTATTTTAATTATTTATGAAACTTTACTGAGCTCATCTCAGTTTGTACAGGGCTTTAGTTTTTTACTCTTCAGAAGCTTCAATATTCATCATCGACATCACTGGATCATTTGAAACCATTTCAAATGGCTTTTTAAGATAATTCAGATTTAAAACGTTCAATGCCCTAAAAACACAGGTCTTAGTGTCAGAAAACTAAGAGAGCCAACAGCTCCTCAAACATCATTCATATTCTTTGTTAGAATAGTTCTTTAGTCATCTCATCCTTCACTGCTTCAAAATCCTATCTGCACAGATATCCTGTGCTTAAGATGTAGAGGCAATTGGCAATAAATTAATTATCCATTAAAATCAAAATAATTATATTATTTAATTTCTCCTTTGCAGATTAATTTGCCGATGTCTTTCTTTTGATGTTAGAAGATCAAACAGGGCTAAGGATGGGAGCAAACACTGTCACATCTTCTGATACCCCAGCAAAGTTATTTAAGTAGTAAGTAGAACTCCGTGATCATCAATATGTACACGTCAGTCCATTTCAGTGCCTATGGTAACCAGTTGTTGCTTTGGCCCAAGAGCACATCCATGACCGCTTTAGCTATGCACCACAGTTTTAAGATATCCTGCAGCAGATCCATTGCTTTGACGTCTTGATGTAAGAATGTCAGCCATCATTCCTCCAGTATGATTCAGACAAGTGTCGGTGGAAGCCGTTTTCCCTTCAAGTGTGCTGGATGAATACTTGAGCTGTCAACAATCCATCTTGCTGACTGAGGTGCATATTTAGTGGGAAATGGTAGCGCTGAACATAGCCCAATAGCAACAGATCAGAATACTCTTGTATCTATAATAGATTTTAATGAGCTGCACCGCTCCTGATTCCTGACAGCAGGAGAAAGGAAAAAGATCTCCGATTTGGATTACAGTTAATTACCCAAAGACATATGCCTCATTTATGGTAATCCATAGCGGATAAACTCTGAGATTAAATAAATTCTATCTCAAACAAAGTTAGCAAATATCCACATCATTAATGATAAAGCCTGTGAAATGGCTCTGTGGGGAAGAACATTTACATACCCACTTTAGCTTCTGCAACAGGATGTCTGCTGCATGCAAACTTAAAAGTCAGTGATTCGTTGACTCCGAGTACACTATCCTTAACACATTTACAGTGTTTGGTTCTCATGCCTTAAATGTACCCTTACCATACAGTGTCTTTTTCTTATTTACCTTTGTGTTAACCTGTATGCCTCCATTTGCTTGTCTCTTTGTTGCTGGTACACCTGAATATCCGTAATATGGCAAAATAAATTATTTCTGTTCTCCATCGTGTTCTATTCTGCAAAGGTCCAACCAGAACGCCTTACCTCCTACTGAGGCCATTTTCAAGGTAGGTTTCTACCCGCTATTGTCTGATTTGGCAGTGGTTCCTGCTGTGGCAACACATGGGGGGGAGAAAAATGCCCCTGAAAACTTTGTGATTCCTGGAAAGGTTCTCTCAGGGAAACATAAATTTTCACATCATCCTTTTAATCTGTGATCCTCAAAATTCTCTTTATGCTTTTACAATGAACTGAAATATCAGAGGCATTTCTAAAATTGCAATCCTGCAGTATCATTGAGCTGTAAGGGCCGAGGAATGAATGTGTTTTTTGCAAGGTTCAAAAAGAAACTCAAAAACAACCCAAGATCCTGACAGCCTGCTTTGTTCTGAGCCATATTTTACTTATCTTCATTTTACAAGTACTCAGCGTTTCATCAGACTAACAAGACCATGACAGTTGTTCATTACAGATTAGATTAGATTTTCTGGAGTTCCCAATGTTGTGGGGATAGTTTGGGGGTGAACCTTTCTTGTTCCAGATTGAATTAGCACCATTGCACAAAGCAATGCCATCAAGGAATCAAGATGTCAGTTAAGATCACATGTATGTGAAGGCAGATGAGCAAACACTATTGGCAATATAGAGCACTTTTAAGATTTAATTTGGCATTTCTAAGGCCACTTGTGTTTAGAGACGGTTGCATATTTCATAAGAGAAACTTGAAACTCTGACAGAGTCATTTAATCTAAGCCTACCGTAAATCTCAGGTACCTTGTGACCACATTATCCACACACTCCTAAAAGCTTGAACAGGTCATGTATTTGGTGTCTGCAAGTAACAGATAAAACCTCTGGGAGAGCAACAGAGGAATGGGGAAACTACAGAGATGCATCCTGGGACGCAATACAATCCCAAGGTCATTCCCTTGACCTTGAGCCATGAGCCAAACTGTGGCATGAATATTAATTGAACAAATGTCCGGGAACTCTGGACAAAGGTGTGTGTCCGCATACATTACAGAGATAGCATCTAAAATCTATCAAAATTGCAATATAACTGCAAATCGGTCCTGACTTGAGCTTTTTATGTAGCACTTAGTTTTCTTCAAATGGAACATTCGAAACAAAGTAATTGTTGCTCTTGGAAGAGAGCGGAAAATAAGCAGAATAATATTCCACATAAGCAGAAATGATGAAGTAAAAAGTATTAAGTGAAATAACTGTCGCAGAGTAGCTTTCGATCGTCCCGATGGATGTAGAAAGCATCCCTTCCTGTTAAGTAGTGTTTAAAAAACACTTCAAAACACATAAATGACACTTTGTCTTATTATTCACAGCAGCTTGTGACCTCCAACACTGAGCCGACAGCTTTTCCTCGGTCACACAGCCAGCACAGGCCGAGGAAATGACTGATAACATCCAACGAGATTCAGCAATATACAGACATGCACACCAAAAACACTCTACATATACACTTTGTCAGTTCTGGACAAATGAGCAGTCATTTGAAATCGATGAAAACAATCCATAATTTTAATTACAGTTAGATTATTCATTATGTTTAATTTAGAGATCAGCTGCAGGCTGAGCGTCCTCAGCCTGCAGTGTGAAAAGTCCTGATGGTTGAAAACCTTGGAATGAAGCCATCACACATTTAATAGGTCAATATGTCAAAGGTTTAAATTAAACAGATTTAACCTTTCAGGATTTTAATATCTGCCAAAGTGGAACCCTCTTATTCTAAATGTGAGGGCTTCAAAAGATTTATGAATTAAATCATTTCATGACCCACCTGTCTTATTTTTCTTAGTTAGGTAGACAAGGAGATGGAGAAAAAAAGATATGAGAGAAGCAGGCATTGAAGCAGAGTTTATTTTGACCAGTAAAATGGTCAAAGATGGAAGTTTGCGCTTCCAACTTGCATGTGTGTCGCACTTGAATGTAGGTTGTTTCAGGTTTTGTCCTCCATCAAACTCTGATCATTTTCTCCTTTTTAAATTTCAGCACATCCCTGAATTAAACCTGCTGCAACTACAACCCAAACTATCTGTTCTTGGTCCACATGTTTCCTTTAATATCTCATAATTCTTTTTCAGTGACGCCTCCATCTCTTCATGTTAGCCGAGCGTACATTATGGCACCAACCTTTAAACTGAGAATTGTTTGACCTTTGCATAACGTGAACAGATTCCCCTTTTGCAAGGCTAATGTTTCTCCTCAGGGTAATTCACTAGCGTGTGATGGTTTTTGTGTGATGGCTTGCTCCCATCTGCACAATTTCAAACATGTAGTGTTTGTGTGTTTGTGGACTCGTCTAATCAAAATAATAAAAAAAAAAATTATTAATACTCCTAAAATAAAGGTTGAGAAGTTTGCCAATTTTATATTTTCTTAATTTTACCCACATGCACAGGAGATACACAGCCCCATATGCTCATTTGCAGCTGGCTGACAATAAAAACAGTGAGCTGGTGCCGGAACTCTAAAACGGCCCAGCATGGCAATTACTGTATGCTCAGAGATCTTTTGTTGACACTTTTTGTTGAAAAGAAGCATTATTGAAGGTATTTTGTTCATGAGGCTGACTAACAGGAAATGCCAAAAGACATTAAAAAGTCCCAACGCAGCTTGTGCTACAGAGTAGTAGGTAGTTGAGCAGCACAGGCACTTGTTGACGTATGAAGCAGCGAATCATCTGGAACATTAACGACTTTGTCACAGAGCAGCTGCTCGGTATGAGAACACTAACAAGAGACGCCGTGTCCTGCTTTCTTATTTAGCTCATCGGTATCATAGCATATGTTTATTTTAACATGAAAAGGAAGAACGGTTATAGTTGGTCATTTTCTTGCTTCTTTGTAATCGTACTTCTTGGCAACAAAGGCCATTTTTTCTTGATTTGTGCCAAAAATACCTTTACCGGGTTTTTCTGTCTTTTGTGTGAAGTAAAGTTACATATCAGTCATTAAAAACCACTCAATGTGCTACAAAGGAAATTATTTGACTTAAACTGTGTGCTTCTTGAAGGAGATCTTCAAGAGCTTTTATCTTTATTTTACATATTTTCTCACATAGAATCTTCCTGTGTAAATGCGTGAACAGCAACTGCTGGGAAAATGTCCAGACGACACGCTCTAAACATTTTTCTAATTATGAGTATGAAAACTGACTTGGAAAGGATTTAATTTGGGTTTCACCAAACAGCAACTTAAACTAAAAGTCTCTATTTGTAACTTGTGACTCTATTAATAAAAGATGAAGCTTATAAAAACTTAAAAAAAAGTCCCGCTGCATGTTGTTTAGGTTCTTAGGATGACACACGGGGTCATTTGCTGTCTCACCGAGCATTTAAAACCGATGATAGCCTTTGACAGATGTCAGTTGGGTTACTGCTACCAACGTCACCTTTTGCCCGAGGGGCAACACCCTCAGAGGGAGCGTGGCACATGTGTGCAGAGTCCTGTCATAACTTGCCCATCATCTGGGAGATGAATTTGAGACAGTGTGGGTGTCCAAGAACTTCTTGCTTTTTTCTGCTTCCCTCGTGTAGCACATGATTTGGCTTTCTTTTTGTGTTTATTTGTCTGTATTGAGAAAAAGCAGACAGCAATGGAGCTTGTATCAATTATTCATGAGTCCAAAGTGAATGTTTTCTCTAACTCATTCAGTCACTTGACCGTTTTTGAGTTTGTCCTTGTGTTCCTGGCTTTTTTTGCCCTCTTCTTAGTTCCTGACAACAAGTGTTCTTAGGTAAGTATTTCTGTCAACATTGATATTTGCTTGGTTTGTCAGAAATTTGATTTGAATGACCATGCAAATTTACATAACATGAAAGAAAACCTGAGTTAATCCAAAAAGTGTTTTGTTTTTTTCAAATGCTAAGATAAAAAGAAGGTATCTAAATCAACCTAACCTATGAAAAAAGTCATTATCAAATAATTCAAATAACCATTTGTCATGGCTGGCAGCAAAGGCAGAACACCAGACATTTAGAATAACTTTGGGGAAATTTACGTCGCTGGGGGAGAAGTTGTACCTACAGCAACTGAGATTTTCTGCCTGGGAATGTAATCGTGAAAAACTCCACAGCCTGTTTCATATGTTGGGCTTTTTTTTTTTTTTTAGGTGCAACTGTTGTGTAATACAATGACAGAAACTATACAAAACTTTAAAGGGGACAAACTAATGTACACAGAAATCATCCATCTATAAAATAAACAACTTATTTTGAGCTCTTAAGATTTGCTCTCTGAAATTTAAATTTTTCCTTTGGCAAATCAAACTATTGAATTTTAATTGTTAGAAACGTGACATATAATCGCTGTGGTTCAAAATGTATCATGGGAAGAGCTTCCACAAGAAGGATGCCAGAACTATGGCTGGACTTGGAATTGAAACCCAGCGGCAAGAAGAAAAAGCTTATTACAAAATTAAATGAATGTGGAAATAGTGATAATGTCTCAGAAATTCGCACCCTACCCCTGGATTTTTTTTAATTAGTTTCATTTAAGGCTGAAAAGAGAAGGCAGTTCCGAAGAGGATATAGTTGCTAAAGTTTGAGTTTTCCTGAATGAAAGAATTCAAAGAGATGCTCGAGGGGAGCAAGATGGAGGAATTATTCCACAGACAGCAGACATTTAAATCTAAAATCTGGGTGTTTTTTTTTGTTTTTTTTTCTTGACTTCAAGCCAAATTGGTCCAGTAGTCAAAATAACCAACAAGATCCATGATAAAACAAACTACGTTGTAATCTAAAATCCAAAACAACAGCAGGTCTCAAATCAGAGCCACATAAAATCAGACAGATTCAGAAAACCTACCAATCCAACGGAGCAGCGAAATCATGAAAACAGACAATCAGTTTGATGCTCACGGAAAAAGGGGTTTCGATACCTGAGCTCTGTGATGCAGTGAATGAGGTGATGTGATCCAGCAGGGAAAGGGCAGAGCAGCACAGCAGGCACGTTCTGAATGCATAGTGAAATCCATTTTGATATAAATTCTCTTTATAATCAAGCTTTTTGACCACCAGTTTATCAAAGGGTTTAGCAAGTCCAGATATGCAGAGTCCTCACATTTATCTGTCTCTAAATAATAAAAAAATTGAATGACATCATCTTTCCAAGGACCATATCGAGTCAAGATATGTATAAAGAGCAACACAATATCACAGTCACATGTTTATGTATTCTTTGCACAGCTTTCTTTAAATACTGCAGGCAAACATGTTTAGATCAAACACTGACACCATTTCACAGAGCTCAAGCGTGTGTGCTACTTATGATGACATTTAATATGTTTTACTTCAGTGTCTCTCAGCCCTGGTCCTCTGAATCCACACTCCTTCATGTTTTAGATGTCTGCTCTAGTACACCTGGTTCAAATGATTGCATCAACTCTTCACCATGCCAGCAAGAGCTGCAGAAGCCTGTTGATCACTCGTTTGTTTAAGTCAGGTGTGTGGCAGCAGAGAAAGACCCAGAATGTACAGGACAGTGGGTTCTGAGCATCACAGCTGAGGAACCTTATTTTACAAAAAATGAGACAATAATTTTGCTCAATGAAAACCAAGTAAACAGTGTTACTCATTCTACATCATTAAAAGAATCAATAAGAAGTGCTGAGTGGGTGTTTATACTTTCTAGGAATTTGTCTCAGACGTCCCTGAAGAATTTAAGCCTGCTGCATTTTTTACAGAGGAAAAAAGCAAAAAAGGACCTTTGACATTTTCCACCATGAGTCCTATCTCTGAGCTAATCTTATGCCCGTGCAACCGGTACATATTCCTAGATGTCTATATCCGTTATATCTGGTCATGGCTCTGTTCTAGTAAGCAATGTTTGAGATTGACCTTTAGCATCCCTTCAAGCAGGGAAGATTTGCAGCGCTCCAGGACACAGAGGAAGGATTAATCTAAACACAATCGCAAGTAATTTCATGCTAGATTATAGAAAGTCATTGTATGCTTCTTTACCTAATCCAAATGTTCTGTACGGTGGTGAAGAGTGAGGAGCGTCAGATGCCCCGTGGAGGGTTAGGAGGGTAGATCATTATGTAATGCCGGCACCTTCGAGTACAAATCCGCGTGCATGAGCATTCACGCACATGTGCTTAAACATGTGTCGCTGTTCTGCAATGCTCTTTGGACGTTAGTTGTTGTGTTAGTGAAATACTGTATCATATGTACTGTAAATTATGTGCCTGTTTGTGCAAGTGCGCAGGTGTGCCCCAGCAATCTAATCCCCTAGAGAGACCTCTGTGAGGGTCTGATTTATTTGTGGAGTAGATTCATCTCGTGGATGGAACATCTGCCTCTCCGCCTGGGGTTGCCATGCACCCTCCGAAACTGTTGGCTTCGCAAGAGCAACGAGTATGCAAGTTTGCTCCCCTATGCACACAAAGTGAAAGCTCTGCCTAATAATACACAGACGTACAATCTGTCTCATCTCAAACCGTTTAATTGAAGGGGCGGGTTTGAATATTACTCATTAATATGCACTAAATATAGAAGCAACTGCCTGTAATCCAACAAATAGTGTGTATATTTGTTGATCCTGCAGGCTTAATCCTGCAGGATCTTCTGAGATCATCTGATGGGGGGGGGGGGGATTTATTTCCTCTTGCTTGATATTCCCCAATTCTAATTTACAATGAATTGTCATGTTATTGTGTTGGAATGCGTGTGTGTCTGTGTGTTGCTCTGAGTGCTGTTACTTGTTGCTTGGGGGATGTTTTCTGACACGTTTCTTGTGCTGTCAAAGCATATTGTGTGTGAGTGATTACCTGTCATCTCATGCCTTGAGCTCTGCTTACTCTCCAATCTCTCTACTGTTGTTGCTTTTTCATTTTCTTTTCCCAGTCTTTCACTTTGTCTTTTTGCCTCTCACACCTCCCTTTCATCATTTTCTTTGCACCTTCGTGTCTTACTCAAAAGGTTATGTGGGGTTTTGAGGTTGTTTACTTTCTTTGAGCCGTTTATTTACATTTTCATTTCGTTTTTCCCGGAAGGCATTTGGCCGTAAAACAACCATGTTTGTCTTTGTGAGATTTTTGTCAGGGCCTGGCTGCAGTTTCCATATGGAAGACATGTAACAGTCAGAGGCTCTGAGATGATGATATTCCTGCTGGCAGTGTCTTACTCTACGTACTATCACTTTGGAAAAGAGCCAGTTCTGTGTGAAGTTGCAGCATTTTATTCGCAATATCTTTTTTATTCCCTTCACAGTCTGCACACAGGATGGTGATATCTACAGTGTTGTGAGAAAGTTTTTGAAAACCTGAAAGAGTGCCCAGGAGTGGCCAACCTACCAAAATTACTCCAGGACTGACTCATCCTGCAGTCCTCCCTTGCCTCAGTATTAGTGTTCACGATTCAACAGTCAGAATGAGACGAGGCAAACTCTCTTAGAACAATCCAAAGAACAGTTCCAAGGTAAAAACCAACCAAACCAAAAATTTCAAAAAGAAAAACAAACAACAAATCAGGGTTATAATGGATTCTGCCTGCTTTGCTGATTAGGGACCAAGACAAGCTGCTGTAACTGATGGAGCCATGAATTGTGTTGCTTTCTACTTAAAAATCTTGAAAGAGAATGTATATATATACATATAATAACTTCCATTCAACAAATCTGAGTCAAACGACCTCTGCAAAATGTTAACAGGCTGAGAAGGTAGTTGGACCATTGAATCACCTTGCTAGAGCAGAGTCAAAATAGCCAGATACTAAAACAGGACACTGACCTTTGATGACTGACGCTGGACATCCACATCTTAAGTTCAAGTGCACTTGGGTTATGAAGGACGATCATACTGGGCTGCACACCAGCAAGTTCACCTTAGTGTTGCTGAAGAAATAAAAAGAGAAGGGTGATTTTGGTGTGGCCTGATTAAAGTTTGGGTTTAGAGCCTATTGAGATACTGTGGGACGCCTTTGAATGAATTGTTCAAGATCAGACACCTGACTATGAGACCAAATTAAAAGTATTAGAAAAGACGATTGTACCAAATTACGCCCTGCCATTATCATTGACAGTTATCACAAACATTGTTGGCAGATGTTGCTGCCTCAGGTTAGCACATCCAATTGTTTAGTTTAAGTGGAATTCCTTTTAAACATAAAGTCAGGTTGGTTTGGATAGTTTTTTTCCTCTTATTGAAAAAATCATTATGTGAAATCAGCATTCTGTATTTTCTCAATTTCTTTGCATTTAATATTAAAACTTGCTTAATAATCTGAAAAGTTTAAATGTTGCATAAGAGCAAAAACACACAAAATCTATAAATTGTTTTTGTTTTGTTTTTCTTTTCTCAGCACCATGGGAGATGTGAGCACGGAATAAGATTCATTTCATTATTTTTTGCTCGTACTCTTTACTGGTGCTTCTTCTACCTCTCATGGCACATCTTTGGCTTTGACTGAGCTGCCCAAGCCTCCCATTGAATTAAACAGGTTCTCATCTGCATCATGAGAACAAATGACTTCAGCTTTGCCTCCCTAATCGGACATAAATATCTCCACCTAATTGGCGGCAATGCAGTGCTTTTGTGTATTGATTGCGATGACATTCCCTGACTACAACAGTGTTCCCACAAATCTCTGCCTAATGGTTGCTTTGACTAAGTCTGAATCTCATTACTGTGAGCTTAAGAGTTTCTGCATGTAGTCTCTGTGGTATTATGAGTGTGGAATGGGCAATGTAGGAAACGGTAATGTGCAATAGGCGCCTTTAAAATAAATGTGATGTGTGTAATGTGCATCTCTATTTGTGCTTTTAAAGTTTAGGAGTGCTTTGAAGTTCATCGCTTTTTCAAGGTCAGCACCAGTTGTCTTTACCAAAAACTTCATGGTTTAAACTTTTTTACTGTTAGTGCCTTTAAAATTTGTTGATAATTGCAGCTTAAAAAATCAAAAGAAAACCTAAAATTGTTGTGAACAGAATTGGATTGAAAGCATCAACAATGCCAATTAGTTTGCAGCTTCCTTAATGTTGTCGAGAAGTGACATTTTCTGTGGAATCAGTGCTGCTGAATAAAACAAGAGCAAGTAGAAGTAATTTAACAGGTGAAGAAGAACATCTTTTGATCCTCCGTTTGCTTTGGGTCAGTGCTGCTCCCGCCTGCCTCCTGTCAGCGTTTGGATCCTGCCACTTTAAAAACGTCATGGAGAAATTAATTAGCACAGAGTTTTTATATCTTGAGGATCTTAATCAAAAACAGCTACTGCAACTTCCTCCATCTAAGAAACAATAGAAGTTTTGCATAAAAGCTTTGGGAATATTTCTGACTGCTTCCTCTTTTTGCAATTTGTGCACCTGAGGAAATGCAGCTTTTTGATGTAAAGATTTGACTCCACAATATAATTATTTGTTGGGTTTGAAGATCCAAGTTATGACACTAACCACCATGCCTACAGATGCATGTTTTGCATAAGGTAGCTATTCACATTGATTAAAGAAATGTATTTAAACAGTGAGCTGTTTTGTACACCATAGAACGACTTAAAATATATAAAATAAAACTGTATCTGCTGTTTACTGTTACTGCATGAGTTATATTTTAGGGCGTCCGAGTTTCCATTCAGAACTAACAAACAAAATTAAACAGTCTTTTCCAAAGCAGTACAGATTACTGTGGAGAATCCTTCATTCAAAGCTGTGCATATATGTCACTGTAACATTTTTTCTTGACTGAAGTCAAGAAAAACAATGTCAGTGACCATAAACACCTAAACCCAGGCTAACTGTGTTTCTCTTTAGACTACAGAGAGATGAAACACCAAGCTGGTTGTTAGGTGACAGCAGTGGGGTGAGCTCCAGGGAAGTGTCCCTGTTTGATGATACCGCTGCCCAGTGGGAGGACACAGCAGGACAGCTGAGACAGCTCCTCCTCAGCAGCTACAGAGATGAATACCAATTATCTGATTTCTATGGGCAGCTAGCAAACACCAAATAGATGGAACAAATGAAATTACTGTTGATCCTTCACAATTAAAAAAACAATGCAAAAATATCGAGTGCAAGTATGTGTGATTTGTTTCAATAACTGGACAGACACACACATATACACTCAAAATACTTTGTTGGATTTTTTTTTTTTTTTTTAAATGGGAGATTTGAGGCTATGCTTTTTCTCCATTCAGACAGTGGAATCTGTTTTCTGTCTGCACAAATATTGGTCACAAGAATTTAAATGGTGGGATAGCATATTAAGGAAACATTGTCTCAACAAATAATATCTAATCATTTAACAATCAAACATTGTATCCTAATAAGCAAGGTACAGAGAGTTAACCGGACCGTGGAGGATTTAATGAACAAGTGTGTAAAGTTATCGTTTGGATCTTGGGTTGTTTTTGGAGTTTTCTGGGCTGATAGTTCAGATTCTTTGTTGTCTGTGTTTTGCCTTATTTCTTCTTTCTGTTTTGATTAGATCAGCCATGGTTCTATTTTTTGACAAATACAGTCATTTTGAATAGATTGTAAATGCAATGTTCCAATGCAGTTTGTTTAATAAATTAAAAGAAACCTTACCAGCACTTTGTACTCATAATCTTTTTCTGTTTTAAACAGGTTTTTATTTGTTTGTAAAAGTCTAGTTTCCATTAGCTGTACACAGGAAATGTAACAGAAGTAACATGAGTACCAGAAGGATTTTTAACAATCTTTCTATAATTAACAAATAGGTTGTTTCTTTTACTGAACTGAGTCACTGAAATAAATGAACATTTCAAAAATGTTAGTATTTATTGAATATGCTTGTATGTAACGCTATTCCTCCTTTATTTAATGCCATTGTAACCCATGTGTGACCTCTTTATCTGCTCTTCCGTTCCCCGCACAAACGGGAAAACACACACACTCTGACGCAAGTCAGAGTGTGTGTGTTTGGCTTTGGATTCCTACAGTTTTTTTGTGTGTCTTTAATCCAAACCTCAGTGACTTCTGTTGCCTAATTGTGTGTTGTTTGGCTTTTAATCTCTAGGGAACAAATCACAGAAAACCACTTCTGATATTCGTAAATACTGTATATTCTTTAGAAGTGTGGCCCCAATGAGAAGTGTCTGCCAAGATGAGCAGACAGAGCTCTTCTAGCAACAATGTGTGGTGAATAAAGCAAAGGCTAATCCTCTCTTCAAAGCTGTTGACTGGAAGGCCATGTATGGATGATTTGGCTGCTGGACTCTTTTTCCTTCTGCTCCGTTAATCTGCAGTTAGCAGAAAAGACTGATGAGATCCTTCACTACGTCCCCGCAAGTACACAAACCAGCACATTCAATGGAAAAACCAGACAATAATACATTTACATGTGTTGGGTCTTCTTAAATTCTTGTGACGTATACCATACATACACATAAATACATAAATAGATACTTGTGCTTGTACTGAGAAGTAATATCCTCCAGTATGAGACACTGGGTAGACATTAAGTGTGGGATGATCTTCTCCTTAATAAACAAACACTTCATTTTGACAGATCATTAACTAGACGTCATCTTTCATTAGGCCTCTAATGACACACCGGTTATTCTTAAGGGTGTTATATAACACCCTTAAGAATAACATGCACTTTCACAAATGTCTGCACACACACGAACACCCCCTTCTTTCCATGGAAAAGCATAACAATAGATTAATTTGGTGCAGAGCATTGGAAACAGAAATATATTCTGTCTTTTGTTTGACGTTTACAGAAAAAAATGCTTCTAATCATTGTGGAAAGTTTCTCCTGCAAATGCATGAAGGTTTGCAAAGTGTTTGCAGAATTAAGTTTGAATGTTCATTTTAAAACTAGACACACTGTGCATGAGGTAATCACTTTTAGTTACAACTGCATTGCTGCCATAATTCCTCCTTTTAAATTAACCTTAAAAAAAATAATAACTGTAAAGTTTTGAGGACTCGTTAATTATAATAGTACTACATAAGTAATAGAAAAAAATGCTTTTCTTTGTTTGTTTTGAGCTCTGCATCTGCAACACTAGAAAATAAAAAAAATGATGCAAAATTTCACCATTCTTCTTGTCTTAATGGATATACTTGCATTTGCAATGATTTTGTGCAATTAGCTTTGTAAATCCAGTGGCAAATTAAACCAAGTACCAAGTTTGACATAAACAAATGGAGACATTTGAATTGCTTAGTGAATTCCATCCTCTTTATGTTTTGCAAAATGCCATTTCTGATTCCTGCAACTTCCATTCAGCTCACACATTCCTCACTTGTATCATAACACGCTGATAACACAGGCACTTTACAGATGGACGGGGTAATTAAATTTACAAAGCGTGAACGAGCCGGTGGTGTTTTAAAGGGTCTTTTGATAAAAGGATGGGTGCTCTTCTGAGAATCACGAGAGGAAAATCATGCCATAGTGGTGTGGTGGTGTAGTGGTGCCCCCGTTTCTCTCAGTGGTGACAAGAGGAGTGGAGCTGACCTTTAACACCCAGAATGCCTTCCCTTCCACATTTGGCAACACAGCATTTGTTACAGCATCAATACTGGTGACTTTAATGGGACAACACATCGTGACTAACGGCCGGGGCAATTTCCGACCTGCCAGGCTGAGTCTGTTTGTTTACCAGGTATTTTTTTCTGTTTGCTCTCTCCATCACATCTACACACCAGTTTCTGCTCTCCATTCGTCTCCCTTAGCAGGAAGCAGTTTTTTTTTTTGTTTTTTTTCCCTGCTATAAAACCCATGCGCCTTCCTTAGTCAAGCACACCCTAGTGATCTATCAGAAGGTGATTTTATAGGCCTTTCCCCTCACTGATAGCTATTTAGCTGTCCTCACTCAACCCAGGACGATTTGTTATTGTAAGCCTTTCTCCAAAACATTTTGACCGTTTACACTGATGGCTCACTGGTGTAAAAAGCAAATGTGTTATGGAATGTTATGCATTTAATTTTGCTAACAGATCTTCCAATATAAGACACATGAGGGAAATATGAGATGACAGTGAGACTATTGAGACATGGTACTGAGTGACACCGGGGGCTTGGTTATGAGCCGACACATTTCTAGATTTGTATTTCTAACTGTAGGAAGCCAAATAAGCTTCCTTAAAATGTGGATTTCTGGCTTTTTTGATTTGATGATGATGCCAGTGTAATTGCAGAAAAAATAATAAAATCTACATAACTTTGAATTTGTCAGTTGCACAAATTGTCTTCATTGTATTTATTTGAGCTGACATTGATGCATGTTTAAGATAGGCTCCAAATGCAAAGACATTTACTGAGGATAAAAGCCTCTAAAGCGCTTGCAGCGCAGTCAAAATGTTATGCATTAGACTACCAAGACTTAAAATATGAAATTCAAATCAGTGTTTCCCAATTCTTGTCTTTGACCATATTTAAAGTCTTGAAGTGATTGAAGGCTTCTGCAGAATTTGATGTTGAGTCACTGATGCAGTTTATTCCTTTGAATGAAATATTAGGATTCTCTGGTGCTGAAAACCACTGTTTGAAATAAACTACCAATAAACCTCTGTTTATTGGTAGTTTTCTGTGATTTGTTCCCTAGAGATTAAAAGAATTTAAGTTAAAATCTTTCATCTACACTTGCCTGCAGCTTACATTTGGTTCAAAGAACAAATAAACAATGATTGAAAAACTTAGGACGCCAAATGAATAAAACTAAAAACAGAAAAAGACAGTGGCCTAAAAGAAACACAAAAGAAATTTGAAATTGATCAAAACAAGATGAATAAGAGATGAATATGTTTTGTTAAAAATTACTTAGCATTTTTCAGCAATAACTTGTTATATAGAAGAAAGAATAGAAATATACCCTGCATAAACACATAAAGTAATAAAAAATAAACAATTTAGGTCTAAAATTGAGATTAATATCTACATCTTTTGTGTAACTATACGTTCTTCCTTCAGCTGCAACAGAAAGAGGTCTCTCAATGTGCATTAGAGTAAAACTTGTGAAGCTCACTAGGAAAAGCAAAGCATATGAGCACAGCGATAGATATGGACAATGCAGGAGCTCCTGATTGAATTGGTTTCGTCTAAATTTGGACAGAATTCCCTTCAGCATTGACCTTCAGTCCGACTCTGATGGACAGTGGAATAGGAAAGGGAGAACAGCAGTATAGTAATAAACTTATTGTGGAAAATCAAAAATACAATACAGTGAGTAGGAGGATTGAAAAAGAAATTGGAAAGCAAGAAATGAAGGGAGAAAGCGTGCAAAAGGAGGGAGAACTTGAAGTTATGGATGACTGACGGAGAAAAAAAAGAACACAGGAAAGGCAGGTTGGACTTCTTGATCAATTTTACACGAGATTGGTTTGAATGGCAGCGAGCCAGAGATGACACATTGATGTTGTATCTATTTGGTTTCAATTTGTATGTAAAATAGTTTTCGTTACTCTCTGTAACTCTCTCCCCCAAAGCACAATAAAAAATAAAAAATAAAAAAAAAAGAAAACTAAAGAAATATATTTAAGGTGTCACTGAACAAAGAGGACCAGACAGTAAAAACAAAACAAAAATGTACAAATGCAAAAACCACAAACTTAGATCTATTTTATTTCACCGGTTCTACATCACTGTCAAGTAGGTGAAACAGGCAGATGCTCTCAATACATTTTATGAAAATTTTCCATTTTCATAAAATGGATTAAAAAGTGCTCTGTGAGATCTTAAAAGCTTGGATAATTGTTTTATATTTTGGATCTAGTCCACTGCAGATTTCCCTACAACATTCTCCCTGACATGTCTGCTGTGTTGGTATGAGTGTTTTCTTAAACATGTTTGGTGACATCAAATCAAAGCTCTTTCTACAACAAACTTGCTCTCAATGACTTTACAAGATTCAAATTCACCTTTGTAAAATCTTCTGCCGTCTCTGAAAGTGAGAGCAGCATTTAGGACAAAGTTGACCACCCTGCGACACTGTCCCTGCTTTTCTTCCCCAGGGAAACGCTCCCTCCTCATGACAGACGGGCTGCAAAAGAGAAGAGCTACATTCGGCAGAAAAGAGGAAACTATTAAACGTGAACAGAATGAGATTGTGGGTTCAGTTGGAGCAAGGGAACTGAGATAACAGCTGCTTCAAAGACCAGAGTTATGACTGGTCACCAGCCTGCAAAATAAATTGAGGAATGGCTGTGATTTGCTGTGCCAGGCCAGATTTCTCTGGACAAACACTGTTTCGGTCTGGCTTTCATTTCAGTAGTTGTTTGCTACTCAAGTAAACTGATGCATTACTGGCAAAAGTGACCCAGAGACAAATGGTCGAGCAAAGAATAGCAGGTGGGATCTTGTCGATGTTGAGCTAACTGTACAGAATATTAATGAGGAAAAATAGATTAAAAGAAAAATTTAGCAAACAGATTCAGAATATCTGTTAATTTAGTGGGGTTCAGATTCAAAATTTATTAGTGTGCATGAAGCTAATTCTAGCTCCCGCCTCTAAGACTTGCAACAGTTACAAACACTTTAAATTAAGAACATTTTTAGAAAGTTACTACCTCCTCCGTACTTCCTTACAAGTGTCCAACTATAAATCAGTGTCTACAACCAACTTTATCCAACTCCGTTTCACCTTTGGAAACCAATCAATCTGCTTTCTTTAGGTGAACTTTAACCACGCCATGAGTCACACACAGACATAACCAATCTACCAACTCACAATGGGCTGGGGGAAAATAAGGGTTCATTTCCTCGCCACCAGCTAAAACAGCTCGCAGAGGTACATGACCGCATGAGAAACCCATTTGCACATGGCATTTACTCACTGAACGGCTCTGAATAATGCACAGTCTCTATATCTGCCCTTCCTCACCTGCCGAGAAGGAGCAGATTTATCAGATTTAACAGCACTGGAATATTCTGATGTTTATCAGGACACACTTTATCTGAGAGGAAGTGAAGGAGATTATCATGATTCAAATGTTGGATGGTCCTCATTAAAAGGCACAACCCCCCCAAAAAACAGCCTTTTTTTTTTTTTTTTTAAGTCAAAGTTGTTTTATTCCAGGTTTGTTTTGGTAACTTTACCAGAAATTGTCCTTACCAATAAAAACTCCGTCCATCCATCCATGGATTACATCAGTTTACAAATCGTTTTTCCATTGAAGTTGTCGCATTTTCAAAGATACAATATTTGGAACAAAATAATATTTTAAAATTAACGTGTATGCCATCTGTGCCATTTTTAACATTAGTTGTTGATAGCTTAAGATTTTTCAGTTGTAGCTTTTTTGCAGAATCGTCTTGTTGATTGGGGTTACATTACATTGCTTACATTACAAAGTACTTATATAAGGCAAGGCAGCTTTATTTATTTACAGCACCTTTCAGCCAGAGGCAATTCAAAATGCAAGTACATAAAGATAAAATCAACACAAAATGGAATAAAACACCCCAAACCATAAATTACAAAGTTCTCTCCTAAGATCAAACACTAGGGAGAGTGTTGTAGAAACACCAAAAAAGTGTATAGAGATAATATAGAGAAAAGCACTGGGAAAGAAAAATGTGTAAATAAAACATGCGCTTCTAACAAAGAGACAATTTCTTCTGTGTCCCAATAAAGTGTCAGGCTACAAATGGATAGAGTAAAAAGACACTGTAATATTGCTAGATTGTTTTTAATGTCTCTCTTACAGCTTTTATTTTTTATTAAAAGCTTATGCAGCCCTAAACTGCATAAGGGCTGCACATTTGTATCGCTGTTAGCACTTCTGATTTTCAGCAAGAAGATCCCAATCACAACAATTTTCTTTCTAGTGCATGCATGAATTTTCTCTGGGTACTCTGGGTTCCTCCCACAATTCCCCCTGTGGGAATAGATGTACAGCTGTTATCTTTTCTCTGCTAGCCTCAATTAAATTAAATTACAGAAAAACAAGAGTATCAGCATTTTCGCAATCTGGGAAAGATTTGACCATTGCAATACTCTCAGTAAAGTGCTTTTGTGTTCAAAAGGTGTAAACAGCCAAAGCAGATTTCATGACTTGGCATTAATAATTAGAGGTTGTTGTCTGTAGTTGCACAGAAAGAATCTGTAATTATTGTTTCCAAAGCTAAAATCCCTGTGATGAAACAAAGGCTCAGCAGTACTTATCCCATCCTGCACTAATGAGATCAGTTTCATTGTAATTGAAGAGTTTTTATTAGAGTTCATCACAGGATGAACATCTACCATTAGGTCTGAAAACATTTGTTCATTTGAACCATAAAAGCTGATTGAACTGTAGACTGTGTGTTATTCAAGTTGAAGAGATTTTCAAACAATTTGAAGAAAGATAAATAAACTTAGGTCCTTTAAATACATTTCATACAGCCTTAATTGTGAAATTATTTTCTAATTATGTTTATGCACTTTATAAGCAAATGAACCAAATCCAGAACAAAAACATTTGAAAACATGACCCTGTTTGCTAATCTTGATGTTTTAAAAAAAAAGTCTCCGCGAAGCAATGATTGTCCATTTGCAACTATGATTTTTAGGGGGGAATTTTTGAATGAAGAATCAGATTGGGAGTTGTTGATCAAACAAAACATTTTTAAAATGCTTGTCCTGATTTGGATCAGGATTGTAGAGAAAACATCCAGACGGATACAACCATGAAAAAGCAGCTTCTAAACTAACAGTGAATAATTCAAATCCTGGTGTAGCGATAGCATTTATTGTGCTTAAATCAATGTCACCTCAGAGATGCAAATCATGGGAACTGTTACAGCCCAGCACACATCCAGGTGTAGCCTCGTTCAATGCTTACGCAGGATTCTTCTAAAAGTGCACAAACAAACGCCTCCAAACTCATGAGCTAAAGCTATCAAGACGAGTCTGTCTGAGATCTTACACAAGAAAGTCATTGGAAATTATTCATGAAAAGGGTCTTTTATAAGAGACCGAATTGCTTGCTTTAATGTTGTTCACTGCAGTTTCTCCAGGGTTGGCAAAGTTTTCTTTTTTTTTTTTTTTTTTTTTGCTAAATAAGTAATGACGGAGATATGTCATGTATTGTAGTTCACTTCGGGTTATGGTGACCTAGTATAGGTCTGGGAAGGACTGTAGCTGCACAAAGTTAAAAGCGTGTACTTTTATACCTGTAAATCTACATTAATTGTGTATAAAGTCACAGCAAATAGAGTGTGTGGGGAAGAACCCAGACATGAAAACAAGCAGGCAGTGGCGGTTCTCGTCCCAGGCGAGCCCCTCTCCTTCGAAAGCCAAGCTGGGCAACTGACTGAGGTGAAACGATCTAAATTGCAACAAGCTGTAGAGGTTTACATCCATCAGAGATGTCATCCAATTAGTTGTTTGATGTGTACACAGCCTGTGCAGTAGCTTTTTTCTTACCTAACTTTTAATTGTGGGTAAATATTCAAATTTGTGACCATGCATCACATCCTGTGAGCATGTTAACCAAATCCAGAATACAGCTGGACTGACAACCTCCTGTTTATTTCCTCGGCTCTTATTTAACATAGCGTGACGACAAAAAAAAAAAAAAAAAAAAAAAAAAAAGCAACCTCCCACTGTCTGCTCTGGACCCTCTGTGGAAGCACATGAAACTTTAAAACATAGCGCTGTTAGTTAAAGCGGAAGAGCATCGGGGCTTCTCCCGCTTAGTTTCTCCAAGAGCATAAAATTATGAAGAGCTGTACTTTCCGTGTTAAGAGCTTTCTGCCTCAGGGTCTCATCCCATTTAACAAGAAAGCTAGGAGGGGCGGAGGGAATCATTTTGAAGATGTGTCCTTTTGCTATGCTAATACGGCACAAATGTGATCTCAAATATTTTTTGTGCATTTAGTAATGCTGCAAAGCGTTCTGATCTTTCTTCCTGATGTCCCCTTGCAGAAATCTATCACTTTATCATAAAGGGCTCAAGCTTTTGTGATATGTCTGCCTTAACACCCTTTGCATAAACACAAATACGAGTTTCTCAAATCTGGGACATCAAGGCGACATTTATCAATTTTAGTTTTCCTCCTAAGTATAAAAACAGAAGGGATTAGATTAAAGGTTGACAATTAAACTTTTTACGTTCATTCTGCTTCAGTTTCTCATTAAAAACTGAAGCTGGAGGAAGGAGCTACTTTAAGATATGAAGGGACTTAATGAGAAAAAAAAACATATAGGAATAAAATAATTAGAGTGCAAGAGGGAGCAGGATGATGGGACAAACCAAAAGGACAGAAGCACCTAGAACACTCTCAAAGGTAAGCTGCTAATTAATACACCAGCAGCACTGAAATGCCAACTATCACACAAACCAGAACAGGATTGCAGCTGGAGTAGGAGAACATAAATAAAACTCCTAGAACACGATAATTACAGAATATTATAGGTGGAGGGACACTTGCAGATAAAAGTGCAAAGCAGAAAATGAATGGGGAAGTTTATTGGACGGTTGTAACATCGAGCAGATCTGGTCAAGTTGAAAGGATATTTTTCTCCCTTTGTATTAAAAGCATCATAATGAGTAGTAGGCCAAAAAAATGATTGGTTCCAAGTTAAACGATGCCCATTTGGAGAGATAATCAAACATGAAACATGGGCAAGTTGAAGAAAGTTTTACTCTAAGAACAGAAATAAATGATCTGATCACTTTCAGGGCAAAAAAAAAAAAACTCACTAAAGATGCCTTTTTGATAATTCACTGTTCAACGTCTGCATTAATCGCAGGTATAAAACTCGTCCAAATCGAACTAGACATGAGTAAATGGAAAGTAAAAAGTACTAATGAATAAATGAAGGATAATATATGCTTCTCTGTCCAGTTTAGCCTAAAATGAGGAAAGCACGCAACAAAGAACATATGAATTATTTGCACCTGGATGTTTTCATTCATCTTTGGTTGTTTACTGGTTTCCATATAATCTTTGTTGAGATGTCACTGTGAGAAAGACGGCATTACACAACATGCATCCCTTCAAGTATAATCCTATTTGATAAAATAATATGAACAATCAAATCATGATGGAACAGATTATCTGGAGTACTATCAAAAACTAGACATAATTATTCAGATCTACTCATGGTAATGCGGCACATTTATATGCAAAGGTTTTTTGTGCTTTGATCACCGGGGAAGCAATGACAAATTGCACCTAGTGGAGTAAACGGTGAGATAGCACTTTTCTAATTACCCCAGGCTAACTTTGTAAATTGTGATCCATGCATAATTCACGCACTCATCAGCACCAAGAGCTGTGAACAAGCCATCACTCCAGCCCATCAGCCATAATAGGTTTTTCACAAACATTGTCACCATCCAAGCACACTCTGATTTGCACGTGCAGCTACACCTGAGGGGATTCACTCAGCTTATTCTATTTTTGGCAGTGAATGAATTATTTCTTTTGTTATGGGAATTTTTATACAAATGCCCCCCCCCAAAAAAACCTTGGAATAGAGAGAGCAGCGAAGAGTGCTGCTGGGATTTGCAAATAGATTCCAGTCCAAGTCAAGCTCTTTCATATGAAGTATCAGAGCTGCAGGGAGGGCTGTCCACATGACAGAACTCTGAACTCGAGGGGATTCAAAAAGGTTGCAGCTATTGTACAGGAAGGGAAACCCCTTCCTGTAACAGCAGTATTACTATGACAACTATTATTATCATTTTTGTAAATGAATTGGATAATGCATGGCTTGCCTAAAGTTACATAAAACATGTCTTAGTCATCAGAATGTAGTCCTTTGAAAAGTTTGTTTCTCTCTTGGTCTCTTCACTTTCTTCCGTCCTGTTGGCCATCTCATGAGTGGACCAGATGTCCATCCTACCTACACACCTGTTGTGCCGTTCTTCATTAGTGGCTGTGTACAAAAGGACCAGTTGGACTCGTTCTCACAACCGGATCTTGTTGTTCTTGAGAATGACTTTTTATTTTGTTGACACAGACGTTTTCAGTTACACGAATCCTTGCTTTTTGAGGACTGGGTTATCCGTTTTGAGAAAGTGACTCTCTTTGGAGGGCTTTGATGTACTAATTTCTTTGAGAAATATACTGTTGTGCAAATACTCATGTAAAAATGCTCCAAAGCATCTAAGAAAAACTACAATACATAAATGTTTCATATTTTATTGTTTAAAGTAAACAATGAAACTAAAACGCATTTATCCTCACAATAACATAGCACACGCACAAAATGGCTCTGATGGAGAACATCGCCAATGGAAGGATTCAAAGGGAGTGATTGACACAATGATTTGCTGGGAAATGTTGATTAATCCTGACTGATTATTCTGATTAAACACCTGATGTGTAAATATAATTAAATAAAAGATAAATCTCAGCAATAATAAATCTGATTCTTATTCTAAAGAATACATAAACAATTTACACCTCTCAGAAACTTTATTAGTTTTGACAGGCAAGGAGCTTGTAAAGCTTTTTCAATGCTGCATGCAAACCTCTGCATGATGAGACTCTGCTTCATGTTCCATTGTTTTTTTTTACATGAGCTCTATCTGCAAGGACAGGGCTGCAGGCGCCTCCATTAATCGGATGGCTTAAATGTCACATTGTTAGATTGACTTGTATAAAATTCATCTTTGGCACAGAGTGTTAATGGCCTAGAAATGTCACTCAGACAAAGTCTATCCAAGTGTGGTCCCTTTTCAGAGGGCCAATAAAATCTGTTGGAGTAGAGATAGTGACTCTACATCTGAGTAAGAATCCATAACAGCACACTTCTGCTCTTATCTGTCTGAAGTGTTTTAGGGAGTAGGTATGGAGAGATGGCTGTGTTATTTTTAAATGCATGATAGTTTGCTTTGTAAGCCAGCTGCCGCTGCGCAATTAACAGTAATTACTCTCAGCTGTCACTATGAAGTTTTTGCTATTTATTAGCTTTGCAGTGTAGGGTATAAACGGGATTTTCTATTTAATCTAAAGGTGGCACACTAAATGGTTGAAAACCGTGACAAATTCTTATGAAATACTGCGAGCTTTCATAGCTCCTTGTTGTTCTTCATCAATATCCAGATTTGCATCATTATAAGGTTTTGCAGATCTTAGGAGTTACAGCCTTCTGTTCATCCAACTCCGAGTGGTCGGCGACCTTTATAATCCAAAATGCTGTTTCACCCTCACACTAGCTAAATAAAACTTTAGAGCTGCAAATGTTGCAAAAAGAACTTATATTTTTCTATAATTACAAAAATGATAAAGATTATAATTTACAAGAAAGTCTTGTAGTTTTTAAATGAATCACCATTTATTTCTCTTTATTGAAGTGGATGGATATTTTTTTTCTAGATAGTGTCATGTTTGAAGAATAGAACAAAAAAAGCACAGTTTTCAAAAAAATATTTCTTTCATTTTTATTCTAGTGTGGAAATTCAACTGTTGCATGAAAAACACAGAACTTCTTAAAACCTACATCTGTTTAAAAAAAAAAAAACATTAGAAGGTTGGCCATTATAAGCCAAAGTTATTGATATTGTGGAAGGTTCAAAGAGCCACCTGCGGCTTCAGAGAGGCTGCAGAAATCTGGCCTAACTCTTGCAATTTGTAAAGCATTCAAGACTTATAGTGCAGCCCATGTAAGAAAAGCTTTCAGTCTCCCCATTCCGTGGACTCGGTGAAAGAAATGGTCTCATCACAGCTGAGCAAGTGAAAGTGTAAGTCTTGCACATTATACTTAAAAGAATGTCTGACAAAACTAAAATCAATTTCACCAGTTTATCACCAAGTGCAAACACTCCATCTTCTAGCATCCTGCAGTACTTGTTTTGCACGTTGACCTTACGTCGGCTAGCACTTGGAAAGCAAATAGTGTTATAAAACATTACAAATGAAACATTAATCAACATTTTGATGTTTAAATATGACACTTGACAATCGATTGTCTATTCCATGACTTTGCATTTGTGTGTGAGATTTTTTTATGACTTAAAGCGATTTGAAGTGCCTTCTTGATGAAATGTGCTATACAAATAAACTTGATTATATCTGATATTTAATAATCCAGTTAATAAAGACGGAGTGAAATCCATCTACTTCTGTTTCCGCCTGATATTGAATATCCAAAACAAACTTTCAGACTAAGACTGGAAATAGGTGAAAGTGGATGTAATAATTTTTTTCCAGGTTATTCCAACACATAAGGCATTCCTTTAAGTAAAATATCTACTAATGGCCAACAATTAATATTTCCAATTTAATATTTTAACTCCACACTTTATTTATTGAAGAATCCATCCATCCAGCCATTTTCTGACCCTTCTTCCTAACGGGGTCGGGAGATTTATTGAAGAATAGGATTTCATATTAAGATACACTATTATTTTATAGTTGAAATGTAGAATAATTATGTAAACTTTGTTCATGACAACTTTCACTTAATTTCCTTTCAATTTGTTGTATTATTTAAATGATTTGCAAGTCTTATTGTTAATGAACCCAAGTGCTGTTTGCCATTATTTGCCTTTTCGTCAGATACAGGTAATAGACAACACAACATTTATATTATGTTTCCTCTAATTAGGTCCTCTGACTAATTGAATTCATGTCTTGTCCCTCTTTATAATTTTAAATCGGAAAGATTTCACTGTGCAAATGTCACATCAGCATAATGGATCATACATAAATAAAACAACCAGCAATCACATCCTCACATAAGCATGCACAACTCCACAATATTTCAGATCTGAGTGGTGGAGAGTAATTATTTTTCTTGAAAACAGACGGTAAAATTGCAGTGGCGTGAAGCGCGGCGAAATAAAGACGAGGCACACATTTCTCACTCTTTTGTGTCAGTAATAATACCAACCTGCCACCTTTGATCACACATCTTCCATAAATCTATCTTCATTAATCTATCTGTAAAATGTACCGTGTACTGGCTGCAGTAAAACACTCCTTCTACTGATTACCTTGTAGGTGCATACAACGAGTACTGATTTGTTCGTCTGCCTTTAGAGTAAATGTGTGTGTGTGAGTGTGCCACTGTCACCTAAAGACTTTTTTCCTGCCCATTAAGGTAGATTTACACCTTTTACCTCTCCGTCCTCAAGGCATCCTGCTGTCCATTCTCATTCCATACTCCACTCCCTCATCATAACCTCTATTTTTCCTCTGTGCTGAAATTCTTCATAGGTCTCTTCTTGCATCCTGTTATTTTCCTGCTCGACGCAACAGAAACGAAGGGTGCGAGACACAAATCCTTGTTGCAAGCTAATGCAGAGAAAATATGCTTATCACCCGGGTCCAGTTTGAGTCATGCTGGATTAAGTATGCAAATGATCCGAGTGCTGGATTTGTGGTAACACTAAACAGCTTTTACCTTTGTTTTTTTTTTTTTCCATTTTTCTTTTTCTCCCACTCTTATCTCAGAATTTAACCCCCACCTACAGACTTCAGTCTCTTTCTCTACCTGGCAAGCTCTCACCCACATGCAGGCCCACCCATGCGCTCTCTGCCGTGATTCCAGCAACAGCAACCACTTGAAAGCGTCCACGAGATAGAAGCTGGAGAGCTTACTTCACTTTTTTTGTACTTTAAAAATATACACGACATAAAGCTACTAGCGTAACAGAAGCTGTTTTGGGTCCTCTCTTAAGATTAGCTCAGGCAGCGCTGGTTTCATTTGCAGCAATAAATAAATAAGAAGTAGGTGTGTAGTCATAGCAACATGACACTTTGCTGAGAGAAGATACTTTTCATTTATCTGGCACTGACATTTCTCTACTGATTGTTTTCCCCCTTCAGAGTGTTATTGCATTTTTGATGGTATATTTAGATCAATTCTGTGTCCTTTGTTTTGGATCAGAGCTGTACGGCCGCAGGTGCTGCTTTTATGAAGAGCAAACCGGATGTGCAACAGAGAACTTCTCTCAAACTTGGAGAAAGGATCTTTCTCCTACATGTGTAGGTGTGCTTGTTATGAAATGTCACATTCCAGAAATAGAAAGAAGCCGTTATTGATCAGGCTGCCGGATTAAGTACACCTGTTCAACAAAAACAAATCGGCCAATCAAATGGCAGCTATAGGCACCTGGATGTGAAGAGAACTTGAACATCCATCTATCTTGGATGTGGAGGGTGCACTCTTGGTGGAAATGAGATTTGCATCATGAGTCTGCAGCAACGTCTTGATGCAATCAATATGGAGCAAAATCTTGATTCCTTTTTTTTTGTTTTGTTTTTTTTAATCTATTCCCTGAAGTATTTGGACAGTTCTGAGAAAAAAAATAGTTTGGCTGCCATCTTGCAATATTATTATTGAAGATTGTGGGTTCAGTTCCAAATAATCCCCGTCACATGTTTATGTGCCCCAGGGCAAGGCACTAAACCCCAAGATACCTACTGACCTGGGTGTTAGTGTGGTTGTGTGAATGTGACTCGTATAAAGTGCTTTGAGTGGTCAGTAAGACTAGAAAAGCTCTATACGAATTCAGTCCATTTACCATCAATTTCACAAGACTGGAAGTACTTCATGTTTTTTAAAAGCTGTTTGTATCATTTTATTGCAACATATTGAATTTAAGCCGAAATAAAAAGCAGGATATTATCTTTCAAAAGGCAATCTTTTTGCAAATCACTACAATACCACCATTATCTTGCTTTTAAGAGTCATAACTTCCATTATCACAATTTAATCCGGAAATGTGAAGAATGACCTAAGAGATGGCTCTGAATAACATCCCAGATAAAGAAGAGGTTATGTAATATGAAGTAAAACACGACATGCATCGTGATGACATAATGGTTTGAAATTGTTATGAAGGACATGAAGTTTTTGATGTTGGGATTACTACTGTTTGCAGAGAGATTTTCATTCCTGGAGCTGAAAATATGTGAATAAAATACATTAAAGCCAAACCAGTATAATGAAATGTGGTTAAAAATTCTTTGTGTAAAACTATGATCAGTAAAACAGCTTTAAAATAAAAAGAACATTTTACCCTAGTTAAAACTGTAGTGTGTAACTTTTATAAAAAATATATTTTTTTACATATTTGTAGAAACTGCCACTTTGTCATGACAACAAGGTATGAGAGAGATAACCTGTGAAAACACTGAGCTCCTCTGTTTTCTCCCAGTGCCAACTAGAAACAACCAATCAGAGCCAGGAGGCGAGTTTTAACGCTCGTCAATCACAATTTTATGTGGCGCTACAAAATCAAGATAAATTCAGGTGGTCTTTGAATAATCTTGGTCAGAATCTTGTGCTGGAACGTTATCCTGATTCATAAAGAAATTAACATAAAAAATAAAAAATTTAAAAAAAAGAACTTCCAGATAATTTGAAAGTTTGGAGCTTGAGCCTCGAGTCTGTATGAACCTCAAAACAAAGTCATGCTTGAAGCAAGGAACAGACACAAATGCCTAAAATACCAATATACTTATTGAACAGAAGAGACAGTTCAAAAGCTGAACAGTTTCTGCTGTCTGCATGCATCACACACCTCGAGTTAAAATGCTGCATCAGGAAATCTCCAAATTTTTCAGCTTTAAATAAACTAAGATGAGTTCACCCACTTAAACGTCTTTCTGTTCAAAGTTCTCAAAAATATGAGGTCCACTCATGAATGAGTTTCTTTGAAGCCACAACACTATCTGTGAATGTTTGTAAATGTGAAATGGCTCCAAATTAAATGCAGTTTTTAACAATATCTCAGATGGTTTTCAATGGTTATATGGAGAGATGTCGAATGTTTTCATGTGAAATATCTCTAGAACTTCAGCAGTCAGTCAATTAAATGAACAGATGTTTCCCTTTCTCAAACCAAATGCTTTCCACAGCTCAGCAGAAGTGAATCACATTGTGTGAGTCATTGATTTACTTATTTATTTTTTTCCAAAACAAGGACACATGAGGCATTTGTTCTATTGGCCATCTGCACCTCCATCAAGCTTGATAAGCCCCGACTGATATCCTTTGGCAGGACGGAGACCAGCAGCAGGTGCTGCATGACGTCCAGCTCTGGTGATCAGTCCATGAAGGCTGGCAAGGTTGGCCTGCAGGGATGTGAGAAATCATGATCAAGCCCCCCCCCATGTCAGGACACTTTGTCTCCTCTGAAGGACCCTCAGGCAGAACAATGACTCCTCAACTGCTCAACATTTGCTGGAAGAAATGCCGATTTCCTTACAGATAACATACAGTCACCTCAAATCTCATTTTACCTCCAAGACTCGAGCTTCAGATCATATTACAATTCTTTAGTGTGTCTCAGCCTTTTATGCATTTTTTGCTGGCAGTGTGAAAAGTTTTTTTTTCTGCTCAGTGTAGATTATTGTATGCATAATAATCTTACAGAGAAGAGTTGTAACAAACTGTTTTGAAATTACAAGTGTGCGTTCTGTGTAAAACAATAGAAACAGAAAAGCAGTTCACTGTTTGGGTGAAAAATAAATGGAAGTGTTGTGTAACTTCCAACAGAGAAAAACAGTGGAGTTGAACACATATGCTTCACTAGAGATGGAGCTCAGTGAGGCTGAGCACCATATGGGACAAGCGCCACTGTATTAGATCAAAGCAAGAGTTATTATGCAGGCATCTGTAAGGGGTGCATATGTGACTTCTGAAACTATCTTTGTGAGGGCCAGTTGGAAATTCAAACCATCACAGAGATGTTCACTGCTCTTGTTTGCATAATAATCTTATTTCTTTATTGGTAATTTTGTCTGAATTTGCTGATGTGTTTAAGGTCATGCTTGTGCACATAATCTGGATAGAGTAGGTTTCTTCAAACAATATCAATGTAATACTCCCTGAGAACCAACATTGTGATGCGTGTTTTTGTTGGGCTGGAGCATGCCAACTAAATCAGTTCATCTTCCTTTTACTAAAATCCAATCAGGATGTTCCTGGACATGGTGGGTCAGTAATTGGCCAAAAAACCTAAACACCTTCTGGTGACCCAAACCATAGCAATCAGTGCTAGATGGAGTCAAACACCTTTTAGCCAATCAAATCCTTTGATCACATGACATCAGTGTTGGGCAGAACCAGAAGGGAATCTCTTCAATGAGCCTCTGGAGACAAGGATGGCACACAAGTTGATGACAACTAGGTGTTTGACACTCGTTCATGACATCAAATGTCACCAGGTTTGACTGACCTGATGACACTAGTCAAACAATTCACTCAGTGAGTAGATGGGAAGAAAAATAAAAGAAGTCGTCAAGTACCTGGCAATAGAAATCCTCTCGCTCAGCTTCATGAAGCCGTGCTAACCGGCTCTGCTGCTTTGGCTTGTGTCACCAGATTTGCAGGCAAATTTTTGCAGGTCAGATTTTTGTGAAAAATGTAACATAAATGCATGTCAATGTGTGGAAAAGTCTGGTTCTAATTTGACTATATACGTTTTCACAATAGAGTCACTCTATACCGCCTCAGTCCTCAGCATGATGCTATAAATTATTTCCAACCTTCTCAACTGTCATAGCAAAATGATTGAGAAACCATTAATGACATAGCTGTCAGATTCTTCTCATTATTGCTGCCCAGCATTGCATTTTTATGCAGTTTTTTTGGTGATTTATCTTCAAAGATGAGCACCATGTCTTTGACATTGAAAAAGTCTCCTTGCCATCATCCTGATCTTCAGCTTCAAATTCAAGTCAGGACTCAGAACTGGGCTGCTCCAAAACATTATTGCATACAGTCAGAAGTAGTAATTGTGTATGACAGCAGCACTTGCTAATCCGGACTCTTCTGAACATCTTAGCTGGCTCAGAAAGTCAGAAACTCAGCAACAGCCAGGCATCCTCTGCTACTTAGAGCAGTTTTTTTTTTTCTTCACATGAGAAACCTTGTAAGGTTGAGCACATGCACAAGATTCTCAAACCTTTAGCCACTCAGCTTTCACAAGGAATGAAGTAGAACAAAATGCTGGAGGAGCAATCGCCAAATTTCTTATCTCGATCTGCACATTTCCATGCATCGGTCACAGGTTCCTCAACCAGCTTACACACACACACCTACACACACCCCTCCTGCTAACTGTGGAAGCCTGACCACTGAATGCTTCCTGTTTTTTTCATCATAATTCAACATTAAACATTAAATTCAACATTAAACTGTTTTTGTGGTTTTCCAAAAGGTAAAGAAAAACTGCTCCAAAACATCTAAATTTTAACAGGCAGAGGGAACAAATTCTACTTCTAGCCTAGTTTGTTCATTTTAAGTTTAATCCAAGTGATAAACTACAATATAAACATGAAGTAAAGAATATCAGTTGTAAAACATCAGTGGCCTGATATATCCACGCCTTTCAGTCTCTCCTAGTTTCACCTTGTGCATAATTTCACCAATTTAAAAAGCTGACATACAAAGAAAGAAAAAGCTCTGCTCCCAAGGATAAACTGACCGTGTTCCAGTCTCAGTTACCATCAGAGAGAGCAAATCAAACTCATTAATCAAGCTGATCATGTATAAGTGTGCAAGCAGGCGGACCGAGAGCACTGGATTGTAAACGCACCCAATATAAACTAAATCCCCGCATCCAGCCACAGCAGTCCTGGTGAATAAGAAGATTGATCACTAGAGGAGACCCAGGTTGGATTCTAATTTCAAGAGAGATGTGAACAATCGATGAAGATTCGACTAAAAAGAAGGGAGATTAGCAGGATCTCTTACTGCCATGAAACCACCAGCACCTATTACCGACTCTGAGACAAAGCAACATGTTTCTATTTAAGTGGAAAAATTGTGTTGTAAATTCAAGAATGCTTTTCAGAGATGGCGGCTGTGAGAGATGCAGAGGCTTCCATCAGGGGAAACCTCATGTCCGGTTTTATTTCTAAGAGATCATGGGTGACACTTTTGAGATTACCAGTAGATCTCCCCTAACAAAGCAGCAGCTGCAAGACGCATCCAACTGTGAACTACTATGTTAATTTAACTGTATAGTAATCATATTACTAATGACAAATATGAAATGAAAAACCTTTGAGGTTTGTGTGAGTAAATTCATAAGGCAGTTTGAATCCCTGAAGTCTATTTGGGAATTTTGCCTCAATTTGGGTAATGTGGCAGATGTGCCGATAAATTTCTTCAACAGCAAATCACTGTTCATAAAACACACACAAAAAAAATCTGCCAGCCCATTAATTAGGTTCTTGTTGCATGTTTTTCTTCGGCAGTTCTGGTGTTCCACAGAATCCCCCCCCCCCCCCCCCATTCAGGGAAATCAATTCAGCACAGTCATTTTCAGGAAACGTTCAATGATCTAGAGATAAATTCACATTGATTGTTTGCGACAATTCAAATAAATAAGTTCTTTTATTTATAATTTTAAGGGTCTTGAGGAAAAACTGTTCCAACTCTTGACAGATTGATACTTCTGTAATACTGTGGATGTTATGAGACTCTTGTCAAATTCGAAACAAACATGTGGGCATTTAAAAGCATCAGAGACGGAAATCATACTCAAAACATTACAGTTTCTGCAGACTAGATGGGCCCCTGGCCCCTGTTGCTTTATGTAACCTAAACAAACAAAAGATCACAGTAACCTGGGGTCTCGTAAGAAGATTGATTACCTTACTTGTAAATATGCTGCTAAGGAAGGATACATAATGCTTCCCTAGCGACCACACGCTTTGCTGCCCTAAAGAAAAGAGAGATGACAAGTCATGTTTTACCTGGTAAATATGCATGTATATATATATATACAGTCATTTTACGAATGAGTACACACTGTAACAAATTGCTGTATAAAAACGGCCAAAACTGAACAGTATCATACTGTTTCTATTGAAAACGGTACTGCACTGTGAAAAACAATGCATTCTGGGCAATTATTACTGTTTTTAATAAAATACTGTAATATACTGTGAGTAGCATTGCATTTTGGGAATGATGTTGGATTCAACTGCAAGGAGGCTCTCTAAACAGAATGCTACTGTATTTCTCAAGAAGACACGTCATTGTGACATGTGGACGCAACCTCTAGAATTTTCTTTACAAGGACTATCCATTTGAATCCTGCATTTTATGAGCCAATCCTAAGGTAAGTTGGAGCATAATTTATTTGTCAGATGATGTCATTTTTAAGCAGACTGTTTGAAAATTAGCTTAGTTAATCTGTCATGCTGTAATAAGGAAGCTAGCATAACATTTGATATATACAATACAGTAACATGCAGATGAGACAAGGTTTTGATTTATTTGTATTGCATGAAACAATATCTTTAAATGAATGTTATTTTAGAAATAATGGTAAAGGTAATTTTAGAAGTCACAATACTTGTTACAATTTTTTAAATTTTATTTTTCAGACCATGTGGCTGCTGGGCACTGCATGATCAGTCTTGAGAGCCAAATTGTATGTGAGGGCATTCAACCAACCTTTGTGACAGGGCTTGCTGCACTGTTTTCAATGTACTACATCTTTAATCTACGATATCAAGAAGAGGCTGCATGTACACTTGAATTCATCCAGAGGTAAGGTTTGTGTCCGCCTGTCCGTCCCCCCCTTTTCCCACCTAGCACACCTTAAACCCTGACTCCTTAAGCATCATATGCTAATCTGAAATTACTGCATTTTCAGGCGCTTTCTTGATATCAACCCTGAAAGAGGGACCAAGGCCAGCTATGGCAATATCGTCTCCAAGAGGACAAGAAAATCTGTTCAAAAGAAGTCGGTCACTGTCAACCCCCGTGTTTCAACTCTGCTAAAAAACCTCATGGACTTTGAGTGGAATTTCATATAGGTTAGTGAGAACTAAAACCTTCTTCTTTATTATGTGGCCCACTAAAGACTGTGTATGAGTCAATGTTTGAGTTGGTTCTCTTTTTTTTCCCTAAATAAATGTTGGTTGACATGATGGAACTTACATTCAAGCATGCACTTGCTCAAGTTATTTTCAAAAGGTTCATTTTCCCTCCTTCACTAACAAACAAACCTGATTGCATGTTTTAATGTATTGAATATGCAAACGATCAATTGGGAATCTCATTAAATCAAGATTAATTGCATTTTTTAAAAAGTCCAAAAGCTATGTCTTTAGATAAAGATATCAGTCCCTTCCAGACTATAGAGAACTGTTAATTTCTTCTAGTGGTGGGGAAAAAAAAAACAAAAAAAATAAAAAACAATCAAGTTATCTCATCCTTTTTGCTCAGCTTGAGATCAGGGAGAGATAGCTTGGTTATCATAATAGTTGCTCTTGCAGTTCATATTTTAAATGCAGTTATAAAAATAATATTTTCAGAGTATTTTTGTACTCATGAATATGTATCAAATTTTTGGTGTGCATATAAAAGCTTGTCATTTTTTCCAGAAAAATAAACAGATCTTGTTGACTTACAAATGGTTGTCGGACAGAGCCTGAAACTAACATTTGTTTGCTGCTTTCCAACAGTGAGTGAGTGAATGTTCTGCTAGTAACAGAAAGACATGCGACAGTTTCACAGACATGCATGAAAATTATTGCTGTCCAAAATATGTTAGTTTAATGAGAATAGTTTCACAGTATAAGATGTTTTAAAACGCATTTTCCAGTCATATCCATAGTGGGAAAGTTGTATTAAAAGAGCACAAAGATAAGCATGCAATCTGCAAGGGGAAAAAAAAAAAAAAAAAGTGTGCATGTTTTAGGAAGTGAGAGCAAATCAGCTCTAGCTTCAAGACAGTGCTGTGTAATCCCTGGAACACAAAAGAAGAAAGAGGGGAAGCTCTTCCATAATTAAACACACACGCACATGTCTGTTACTTCTGCTCACACGTGCTTTGCCCTTCGTGAACTTGTTTGTGTCTGCAGCTTATAAACCCACTCCAAACTCACGGTTTATGTAGTGGCTTCCTTCCTGCACACATTTTCAGTCCCCACACTCATCTCCTCCACTCATCTCAGCAGGTGGGGAGACACACCGTGTGAACTCGCGCACACTCTCCACACTTACAAAGGCTTCACAGCACCACCTCTTGGACTTATGACATTTCTTGCATAATTCATGCGTCCAAATAAGAGAGCATGAAATAATCATGAACACCAGCCATCTTCACGGAGCTATCTGAAGCCAAAAAATGGCCCTAATTGACCAATTTAGAAGCCAATTCTAAAAGCAATGCACTTTTCCCTCCAGGTTTTTAAAGCCAATCTCAAAGTCGTTCTTCAAATGCTGAAACTAATAGATGGATTTCACAGCAGGGTTGCTTTGGTGAGGGTAAAAACCACTGTGGAATTTAAAAAAAAAAAAAAAAAGAAAAACATTGCCCACCTTGGGGAGAAATAAACGTCTCCACCCTTCCCGGCGCTCATAAATCTGAAGTAAAAAGGAGAATCACTCCAACGATCAATACATCCATAGAGCAAATGTTAATGATATAATTTATTCCTGTCTGTTTATATTATTAAACAAAAACATTTAACGCTCATTGCTTCTCAATTGGCCAGGGAAGCCCTCAACTAATTGGATACATTTTTTGCCATTGCATTATTAATTTTCAAACAGAAATAAAGCGACATATTTTTGAAGTGTTATAAAACATTAAAAACACTACATTGCTGGGTTTTTAACAAAATTGTCAGACTTTCCATAACTAAAATAAGGTTTACCATGTTTCCCACCTCTGAGTTCACATTAAAACAATGTAACCCAGATATGACTAAGAGCAGATGAATAAGTTTAAGAAATAACCTAAACGATCAATTTACAGCTTTTTCCTTCTCAGGCATTTTATCCCTAGTGCCATTTGTTTATTAAAGCCGTTTGGCACGTTTCTCGCATTTTCAATTCATGCAATTCATTAGGCCTCAGTAGTTAACTCTGCAACATGTTCCATTAAATGCATCATTTGCAAACAATCAAGCAGAGCTGTGTTTTTTGGCCGGTGGGCTCCCAAATCAAATTCTGCTAAGGGTTTCCTTTCAACACAGTCCCAGCAGATGACACACCTGTGTTTTTTGTTAAAAATAATCATTTCTTCAGAGTGGATTTTTAGCCATTTTTTTTTCTTATCTTACAGTGCCAGAATATATTTCTGCAATACAAGAACAATTCAAACTATTCATTTTTATGCTTGAATGAGAAATACTTTGTAATCAAATATATGCAGTCATATTTAGTTGCATTCAATCCATTAGAATATTGTTGAAAAGTTTGTTTAGTAACTTGATTAAATGAAACATTACATGGGTAAATTAATCAAGCTTTTATTCCTGTTAATTATAATTATTTTCTACATACAGCCGACAAAAACATAAAAGTTATGTCAAACTACAAAAAAAAAAAAAAAAAAAAACATTGTTATACAGAAAGATACTTTTAATTTGACGAGTCTCATAGGAACACATTTTCTAATTTATTGATTATAACTACTGTAAGGTTTTTATTATTCAGACAGATTTAACTAATATAACTTATTTAAACATTGAGCTTAGCCATCCTTCAATACCTTCTACTCAAACAATGCAAAATTGTCACTATGCAATCTAAATTCCAGTACTGCTCATTTCCACATAATATTCCAGCTGTTGATTTTTATTGCCTCAAACTCAACAACAAAAATTGTTTCACTCTTTATGAATCTGGCTGCATGTGTGTTCCATCAAACTGAATCTCTGGCTTTATTTTCCCTTGTGAATAAACCACAATACTGCATTTTTTTTCTGCTCAGCGGTGTTTATCATGGTACATGAAACATCCACAGGGACTTGATTATAGTGAATTATATTCCTAATTACCCCAGACATTTTAATAATGGAACAAATCTACAAATCTTTGAAAGCACACAAGATTACAGATGCACTGAGAGGGAGACGCAGAGGATGAATATATGACATGCCCACCGTGCGACTGGAGAAATATTTCATAGTATGCAAAGTAGTATTCAAGACCTGCACATAACTTCCATATTTTATAAAGCCACGACAAAAAACACAAAGCAAACAAAGTTGGGTTCAAAATAGAGGAAGGCATTGAAATGCAGGACCATTCAAGAAAATTGGAACTTGTTTTCCCCTCATTAATTCAAAGCAAAACATGTATAGATCTGCTACCCAGATGGTGAGGTCCATTAAGCTGCGTTTCTGTTAAGTTTAAAAATTATGCCTTACAGCCAATGAAACCCCAACTTCAGCTTTTCTGAAAATTACAGCATCACTCAAAACCTTGGAGATGCCGATTTGAGTTTCCCTGAGGACCAGCCTCCTGTCCGCCCAGCGACAGTGAGGCCATTAAAACTTCTTTTAGTGCCAAAAATCACATTTTAATGACCTTCACTGTGACTGTGCTTGGTTGACAAATAAAACTGGATCCTTTCAGAAAACATGAGATGTTACATGGAGGAAAAGAAGTGACAGCAGGCACAGAAACACATGAACTGCAGTAACCTCTTTAAAAAGCAACCTGTGCTTCTTTAACACTTCAGCAATGCCACATACTGATCGCCTTCACGCCACACCGATGCAGTAATTCATACAAAGGGAATCCTCAATAGTGAGTGCATGCACTGTTCAGTACATGGAGATACTGCTCAGTCGATACTTTTGGGAAAAAATACAAATTTGAAATGCACATCAAAGAGTGATCTCTTATTAATCCTACAAATTTTGCATTGTGCTTTTATTACACAAACTGTCACCCACCCACTTTCTCACATGAGCTTCCTCTGCAGCACTTTTACATGGGACTAAGTAGCTCTTCATATATTATTCTGTGTCCATTCTCGGTGGCTGCTTGCTAGAACACTGAACAGCAGCCTTACGCTGAGCCAGTGTTCCACGGTGTCGGCTATAAGCAGCCGATAGCACGACATGACAGAATCAGCGTGACAATACAGACTCAATGGGTTTGTTTGGAAACGATTGCAACAATTGTGGTCAAATTGTTGAAAATTTTAGCGACTTTGTAAATTGTCTTCTAAATTCTAATATTCCCAAAAGGTTTTGTCTTCTTTATCCTGAGCACTTCAGAGATTTAATGAGTTGGAAAGTTTCTCTGTAAGTATGTGTGGGAGTGCGTTATATTTTATTAATCCGTGAAGGGACTAAAATAAGAGATGCAGCGAGCTGAAGTAGTTTATTACAATTCTCTTTTTGCCCACACTGAAAAATGACTCAATTATCTTTTAAAGTTGCCACTTGTTTTTCCTCCCTTTTTCATTAGAAACCAAGACAGAAGACAGCTCTGCCCAGAGTAGCAATCTAAACCTAAAGCTGAGATAAGCAATCCCAAGAAAAGACATCAGTTAAATAATTTAAAGTCCCAGGAAACAGTGCCAATCTCAATTTACGGATGCTCTCTGGAATTTGAGCATTTTCCCTAAACTTTCCTGACACTTTGTTTTATCTAAAAGACTTAGATTGCCTTTCTCTTGGTAAAGGTTGCTTGCTTGGTAAAGATCGACGCTTAAAAGTTTCAAATCACTGCAAAATAAGAATTCTACTGTGAATCGCTTTGGTATTAAAGATGTTACAAATGAAATGAAAGTAAAACTAAGAAAATTGATGCTTTACACCAACTCCACCAACAGCCTTACATAAATAATAAATAAAAAAAAATAAAAAAAAAAGATTTTCTGATCAGCATTTTTGTCCTCAACATCTGCAAACGTCTAGCGTTTCCTAAATGTTTGCAAATACAGGTTCCCAGTCTGATGCTTCAATATTAAATTTGAAAAGTTAATTCCTTACATGCTTGGAAACTTCCAAACATTAAGGTCCCAAAAATTAAGATACTATTACACTTGCATATGATGTTCAGGATTCTCTTACTGGCATTTTTTTTTTTTTTTTTTTGTGCCCGATTTATTTTATTTTTTATCCCATATCTCAGACGGTTTCACCAGGATAGCTAGGAGTGAACTTTTATGTGCATCATATAGGTAGTTTCCCAGGCAAGCATGAGAAATGGAGACATGAGCATCAGGTAATTAAATATAGCTGAATGCACCAGAGAGTTGGGTAAACCCTGGCCCCGTCATCAGCATGGCCTTCAGATATTTCATTTATGTGGACAGCCCAGGCCGTTCTGTGAACCCTGCGGTCAGCTTGGCATCCTGGAAAACCAGGCGTTTCCTACTAGGAAACAACCATACAACGCAATGTGGGCAAAAGCCAGCATGTCTGCAGAGCATTAAATTTGAGGTGTAGGGTGGCACTTTAGCAAAGCAGAGGAGAAGCAATGCATGGTGCCTCCCGATGCTCACAAAGCCAATCATCCCACAATGATGCCTAAATACCTTAATTTAGCTAACCCTGTCTGAATTAAATGACTGGAATAATCCTCAAAGCCTGAATAAGCAGGTGCACAAGACAAAAGTTTGAGTTCGGCTCTATGTGCGTGCACAGCACAATTGTTTGCCTCCGTTTATTTGGAGACAGGCCAAGCTGTGCTGAAAGCTTCCTTCATTAACTGGGAGCGACATTAATTAACGACTGCACTAATAGCTTCTTCTGCAAAAACCACTTCGACAGTGAACAAGTTCTCAAGGTGAAACATTGACGCTAATGTAGTTTTAGCAGGCAGGGTGCACAACGAGAGCCCCATGATGCCCCAACATTAAGAAAACCTTGTACCTGTCATTTATAATACCACCCTCATCGGCTCTCTAAAAAAAGCTCTCCATTTGCTCCAGCGATCCTTAGCCCCTGCCAAGCGTGACAGGATGAACCTGAACCACAACACAGCCACAGTAACGACAGGTAGAACAATAGGAAAGACTCTGGATCCTCGTTATACTAAGAGAAGTTTCCAGCTGTCATGAGTTTGACCCAGTTTATTGGTGTAAAGCGAGGAGAAAAAAAAAAAAAAAAAAAAAAAGTAAATCTTGAACTACCTTGACAGAACTGTCCTTTTTATATGAGAAAGAAAATGAAAGATGAGCAAAGCAATATAAAGCAGTGACTTTATTTTGCGTTACAACTACTGTTAAAAATACTTAAACAGCAATAAATGTTCATGCAGTTACAAATGAGTCTTTAGAGATGAGACTGACTGTGCCAAATGTAGAATTGAAAACATGCCAGTAAATTATAATAACCTGAAGCCAAGAATGAAATTCTCTCTCATTCTTGAGGAAGTAGAATTTTCAGAATTGTGAAGATGACATTTACATCAAGATAGTGCTGGTAATGATGAATTACAGAAAATACAACAACTTGGGGCCTTTAGGCTTGAGGGAATAACACCAAGTCACTAGGTTATGCTAAGAAAGAACTATTACTAACCAGTGTCACTTAAGTTGTTTCACCTTGAATAAAAAACATATATACATTGGTGTATTTGACAGCCGATAAAGACAAAAACTGATGTGTGTTGTTCAGAATGTCATGAAAAGATCAAATACAAGATGCATTAAGAAAGAAAAAAAAAAAAAAAAAAAAATCCGATTTAGATCTCTTCCGGCTGCAGTGTGAAAGTAGCCATACGGTCTGCAAACTACTAACATCTTTGTCTGCAGGCTTGGATTTTAGACTTTTTAACTTAAATTCAAAACCTTTAAGGCATTTCTCAAATTTTTTTTGTTTGGCATTTAATAAATTAAAATATCCATTCCAATGGTTCTCATTTGTAAGAGCAGTTTTAGCTGATATGTTTTTGGTTTGCAACGACCCAAGTGTTCAGACAAACAAAAAGTATTTTAATGAAAATGAGAACTCACAGAAAGGATGCAAAGGTCAGCAGGCATTGCAACAGAAGGATCAAGCAACACACAATAAAAAAAAAACAAAAAAAAAACCAGGACCTTAAATACAGAGGAAGGGATGGAAAATGACTGAGGAATCAGGCAAACTAATCAGAAGAAAATGAAGAACAGCTGAGGCAGAATGCAGTTTTCTTCCTTCCTCTGGATGGAGGAAAACTGTCAGATTGAGAAAAAGACAAATATCAAACACTGGACAAGAACTAACTTAGGAAAACTACAACTCAAGGGGGAAATGAATAACAATAAGAGAAAAAAAATGTGCAAAGAAAAAAAAAACACAAAAACAAGTTCCTTTTTTTAGAAATAACTTTTAAGCACGTATTAAACATGTTTCATTGAGTTCACATTCTCTGCATTGAAACTGTTTTTTAGTGATCTGATTTATTCTAATCTTAAATGTGTGAAATATTTTATTGAATATATCTCTGGCGTTTCTTTTATGTTAATAAATCAGCATTTTTCTGTCGGCCGCATATCATTTTCTGTTATCATTATAATAAATTAGCTGAATTTCTAATAGGTTACAGATCACTGAGGTAGTTGAAATTCTCACCTCACAGCAGATCTCTTGCTCCAGTCACAACAGTGAGTGGGATTTATTTGACCTTTTCCATACGGAGAGATGGTGACTAATTTGACCTACAGAGTGAAGTATTCTTTTGTTATGAGCCTTACTTTCACAGTTAGGCCACTGCCACACGAAGGAGAGCAGGTTTTGGATCAGGGTTTCTAATGCAAGATTTGCATGTTTAACTTTTTTTTAACTAGGTATAAAATAAATGTAACTGATTAACAGGAGGAAGAATCTGTAAATTGCATCAATGTATTGCTTATTTACACACAGCAAGTAAACTTGCATTAGTCTCAAAATAAAAATGTGAATCTGTTTCTGGTAAGTAGTAGCATGTAGCAAGAATTGAGTTTTTGTGTTTGGTAGATGTAATCTTCCATTTCCTTTTGACACCTGCGCCTACTTTGCAAACAAACACAGTAGAGCAGATCAGATGCGTGGCTTTTGTACAACACTCTTCAGACTTCTCCACGTATCAGTTTTATCACATCAGATTTGCAGGTTACACCTGCCATTCAAATGAAACAAAGCTGATCAGAGGCAGAGTAAATACAGCAACCCCCTGGGCTTTTCCAAGTGTCAGACTTATCAGAGGCTGCACAAAGCTCTGATCTGGTTACTTTGAAGCTGAACGAGTGAGAGATACTTTCAAATATTAAGGCACAATATGTTGACACACATCACAAGTATGAATTTCATTGTTTCTGACCTACAAGCAGCTTTCTTGGGAAAGGTACTTACAGAAAAACAATCAAAGGCTAATTGGGTGATGCAATTGCTTTTACATCTAGTACAATAAATGTCAAACCAAATACACAGTTGATAGCAACAGGTCAGCCACTGACCTGCAACTGGTCACTGACCAAGGAGAAAGAGGGAGCATGTGAGCAGTGTGGACGCGAGGGTGATTGAAAGCACTAAGACCCTTATTTGCTTATAACAGTGGCAGGAGGACTGTAGGAGAAGGAAGAGGGGCTTTATCTTTTTTCATCTGTCTCATTTTGCACTGCAATTTTGAAGATCTAGTCAGCATTTTTATTGCAGTAAAACAAGGTAAAAAGAAAATAAAGTTGGAAATCAGGCAACCAGGCATATGTGGTCTTATCAAAGAAAAGACAGCTAGTTTTAAGCAATGAGTTTGCAGCAACGGACTCCGTTGCTCTCCTCACTGCGAGCTCATCCTCATCCAGAGGAAGTGGTTCAATGAGTCGGATGAAGTGATCGTAGGTCTAAAATCAGACCAGCAAACTGAATCAAAATATTTGAACAAACAAATGATTATTACTATCCAACCCAGCAGGGTTTTTTTTTTTATTATTATTTAGGTTTGTTGTCTTTGGACAAAATAATAAACAAAAGCAATGTGATTTATTTGTCTTTCTTTACAGAAGAAAATCCTGTTCCAGGTTTTTACCTGTGGCTTTTCGCTCCTCTCTGCTTCAGTCCTTCTCTGCAGGGATCTGTTACAGCTGAGTGGCTCTCTAATGATCTCTGGGTGAGAGGCAGAAAGTCATCCATGAGCATTCACACAGCTACAGTCACACACACACACACACACGTGCACACTCTACTCTCAGCATCCTCTGGGATAATTGGAGAAAGGTCTCTTAGCTCACTGAATCCCAGCCTCCTACCACCATTGAAGCCTGGAGCCGAGTGTGACCAGCTGCATTTAAGGAACTTGTCTATGTATCTACATATGTATATGTATCTCTCCATCTCTCTCTCTCTCTCTCTATAGATATATATATATATATATATATATATATATATATATATATATATATATATATATATATGTGTGTGTGTGTGTGTGTGTGTGTGATGTGTGTGTGTGTGTGTGAGAGACGGTGAGCTGAGATGGACTTGACAGGTTTTTTAAGGGATGAAGTGCTGCAGACAGATCGTCAGGGAGATGACAGGTCAGAACGCAGTGTGTGTGCACGCGTGCGCCAGTGTGTGTTGTATGCTTTGCATGTAAAATGGAGTGTAAATGCTTGGCTGAGCATGTCGAGGGTCTGTGTATACGAAATGCTTACGGAGCAAAGAGAGGAGAAAGGATAGAGAAGTGGATTTGATCTGGATATTGCTGCTAAGGTGCTTGTTACAGGCTTGCGTGTGTTACCTTCTTAACCAGCTTCACAAAAACTAAAAGATAACAATTAATCAAATTTTGTTCCCCTCCATTTCCTATTTTGCCTTTTCACCTTGGAGAAAATAAAAATTGTTTCAAAAAGATTGCAAATGCTGACTATTGCTCTCAAAGCAGAAGGTTACACTGGATAGTAAATCCACTATCTCTTTAAGGTCTGGCTACATCTGGGGGACATTAAAGGTTGATACAGACTCCTGTTCTGGATAATGAAATTGTTGTTTTAATAAAAACTATTCTGGTGGAGGAGATATTTCAGTTCCAATATTGTATGGGTTCAGAATTTATGTCAAAGCAACATCAACATAAATATGGAAAACCTTCCCACAGAACACTACATTGTAAAAACACAATCAGTGTAATGTTTTTGTGATTTTCACATTGCAGGAAAGCTATTTCCTGTTAGGCCCACAGCATCACAGATCCTCCTCCATACCAAACGGTGAGCATGTGGAAATGCTCAGGCTCAGACTCATCTGACCAAACAATACAGTTCTCGGTTAAAGTCTCAGACATTAGCAAACTCCACTTCTTTCATTTACAATTCTAGGGCAGAAACAGTCAAATAACCAGTTCTAAATAATTTCTGATGGTTGTTATGGAGACACCATGACCACCAATATGTCAGTCTTTGCTGTTGTTCTCCCACAGTGAACTTTAGATATTCTTTTTTATGTCCTGCATGTGGTGGCAAGGAAATATGGGTTCTTATCCAACACGGCAGCCTGTGGCTAAAGGTAATGGGCCTTTGTGTCGTGTTATATTATCACCTTGCAGAAAGTCAAGGATTAATGACTTTGCACTCATTGAACAACTTTAAAGAGCATATATAAAAAGCCATGCTCCTTTCTTCTCTTTTTCGAACGACTTTGTCAGGAGTACCGTTAATTTGGCTGCCACAGATTTTGTTAGATGTTTTAACGCGAGACATCTTTTTTACTTCAGCCAGGATTGCTTTGTCAAAATATGAAGAACAAAACTATGCAACTGCAATAAAATACTTTTTTTGTGTGCAAATTTTATGTAAAAATGCTCCAATCACATCCATACATCTTTTCATTGTCTATTCAGGCTTGGAGGCTTGCAGGTACTCATAAAAGCCAAAGTTAAATATCATCTAAAGTCGACTGAGGTGACAATTTGGAACAAGAGACATGAAGGAAATGAGATGTTTTATTTTTACAAGATGAAAGAAATTCGGTCTTGTCTTTCAGGTGTGCACAGTTCGACTCAGTTGAACTACCAGGTGGGAAGAACAATTTCTCCCCTTCACTAAGGTAAAGCCTGGCAAAGCATAGAGTGTGAAAAAGAAAATTGACATGTCTTTCTCAGATACAGAGGAGGAGCTAGGTCGTGGTGCTGAGCAGAAGGTGGAGTGTGAATCCTTAGCCAGTGAGTCCATTTAAAACAGACAATGTCAGAGAGGTGATGACTGAGAATCCTGAAGCAGAAAACAAAATTACATCGATTTTCTGAAACAACCTCTGACTCAAACTTAGTTGTCAATCTGGGGGGGGGAAATAAGAATAATTCATTTGCAAGTTGATGTGAATGTCTGAAAATTTTGAAATCTGCAGAGAATTTCAAGTATTCAGTATGATTCAAAAGTTTAAATGACTCCTAATTTCTTTGTGCTTTGCTCCCAAGGGACCCAACCTTTCTTGTGACATTTTAAAGTGGCTTAGATAAGTGCTTCTGCAGGCCTTTCGGAGATTTTTGTAGAGGATTTGCTGCTTTTTCTTTCAATTTCACTCGAGAATGTGCAGCATGTGGTTGAAAACAGGGCGAAACTAGTGAACAAAAGAAGATGAGTCATGCCTAAAAATGTATCTGCAGCAGATAAGTATCATTTGAAAATCATGTGTTTTAACATTGTCTTTGTGACAAGGTGGCAAAAACAATGTGTCCAAGGATCTCTGTTCAACTTGTCTGTTATATGTTGGTTAGTTATTTAAACTAAGATGAAATATTTTGTACTTGCATGACTCTTAGATCTAAAGTGGCCTCATAAATAAATACATAAAAATGCTCCTTATGAAATAGTTTAATTTATATCTGAAAATGTCAAAACTTTCCAAAAGAAAAGCATGTTTATTTAAAAAAAAAAATATATATATATATATATAAAAAAAAAGTTGGCTTCTTGGATGCAAAATTTAAAGAAGAATGTTGTGCATAAATTTAAAAAAAAAAAATAGTACGCCCAGCATTCAAATCTGATTTTAATTAAAGTTTCCAGCCGGCTGCCTACAAAACTACTTAGACACAAACACATTCAGCATGCTAAACCACCGCACGCTTTGATCCCCATACATAATAATTAGACTGATGTGTGCAAAGCTTTTTGGTGAACCTGCAAATGCATATTTGCTTTCAGAGCTTACAAAAGTTAATATGACCTCTTTTATCGCAGTCCCACCCTTTATCTCCACTCTCCCTTCATTTATTTGCTCCTTTTGCCAGCAGTAAGATCAGACGTTCAGCCAGTTTCTACCAAACATGTTCCCTGAGAACGGCTTCCATGTATGACATGCGGGAGATTTAGCTGTAATGAGGAGCGTCACGGACTGAATTTCTTCGGACTTAGTGGCAAACAGTGACTACTTCTTAGGCTGAACATAATTAACTCAATCTGGGGCCTTTCGAAGGCCATTATTGTGTAAATGTGTCACCGGCTTGAAGCAGATCAACAGTACTTTAATTTGCAACAGCCTCGTTCGCTAGTATTAGCAGCTCTTTTCATAAAGCATTGAAAATGATCATATTAGTCAGTAAATTAACTGCCAGACCAGACACTGACCCCTGAAGCTGATGGAGGCTAATAGCTCCCATTGATCTAAAAGGGTTATGAATGTGTTCAGCTATATGGAGAGCATTTGGGATGGAAATGAAAAAGCTTTTATTTGTCCCTCAATGGGGAAATAAGAGTATCAGCAGCAAAATGTCAAGAAAAATGAAAGCAGACAGGTACACATAAAATCAGCAATAATAATAATAATAATAATAATAATGATAATAATAATAATAATAATAATAATAATAGCATAAGAACTGTACAGTAATGTTGATAAGCAAGATGAGAAATGTATGCAATCATGAAGAACGAGCAAATCCAGATTCTATTAAATGTACAAGTGTAAAGTTCCACACTAAGCATATTATTGTGAGCCTGTTTTTGTTGTTGTTGCTGTTGTTGTTGTTTAAAAATCATTAAATTAGTCCATTGCATAATCTTGGAATGCATCATTAAAATGTCTAGATTAATATATTGATGCTGATTATGAGTGTTTGTAAACTTTTGACTCAAAACCTCCAGTTGCCATCAAACTTCAATAAGATGCACTGAAAAAAAGATTTATAGCCACATCAAAAGTTGACTTTGTTAGTTTACACACAAAACAAGAAAGCAGGAAACCGTCAGCTCACATGGGTCTGAAATAATAATATTCTGTCTGTTGGCAGAAGAAAATGAAAGGACAAACACGGACTGCGTGTGTTTGGAAAAACCCTCTCTCCAATTAGTCACGCAGCATTTGAAATCAATCTGGCTGATAACTTGTCATGTCCCCTGAAATTACTGAGTGAGCCATCAAATCCTTCAGTCCCACTTTCAACAGCTGAAGCCGTGATATTAGCCTGCAGACGACGCGTGCAGCACGATGCCAATGGCTGCACTGGCAACGCAGTCAGACACTTTCAGTGAAAATCCCTGCCGCTGCGCCAGAGGGAAACAACACCTACTTGTGAAAATCCCCTCAAAGCCACCACATTATCTCCACAGAACAGCTCTTGACTGCTTAATCAGGATATGCTCTTTTTGAAACAATTTACAGCCAGGACAACATGATAGGTCGTTTCTCAGACACTTTA